>OU963908.1:22498903-23698903 GCA_902850365.2 Chilo suppressalis
AACATGAAAATATTGGATATTTAGACATATATAATTTACAATGCCAACCTCTTATACTATACTCAACTCGTTGTATTGCTCGAGGTCATATAAGAGAAAATTATAACTACAATATCGACACCGATGTGAAAGGTGATGATCTTCTTAGGCTTAAAAAATTGCTAAAAAAATATAGTAATTGTTTCGATGACGATTCTGGTAAAAATATTGGCCAACTTGAAGTTGAAATGAAAATAGAACTTTTAAGTGAAACACCCTTTTATTGTCGTCCCTACCGTATGTCCTTGAAAGAACAAGAAATTGTCCGCGATATTATTGACAAATTAATTAAAGAAGATATCATAGAACCTAGTAATTCACCATATGCTAGTCCTGTCATACTAGTTCCAAAAAAATCTGGAGAATATAGAATGTGTATTGATTATAGGCAGTTGAATAAAATAACCAAAAAAGATCGTTACCCACTTCCGATCATACAGGATCAATTAGACAAATTAAGTAGTGAAAAATGGTTTTCTAAATTAGATTTAGCAGCAGGTTATCATCAAATAAAAATACACTCTGATAGCAAAAAGTACACAGCATTCGTTACACCTTTTGGACAGTACCAATATAAGAATGCCTTTTGGTTTAGCCAATGCTCCAGCTGTCTTTCAACGTGCCATGCATATTCTCCTTGATAAGTATAAATTTGAATTTGCAACAGCATATTTAGATGATATTCTTTTGTCATCTAAAAGCATTTCAAATGGCTTAGAGCATCTTGAGAAAATCCTCCATTTAGTGACAAAATCCGGAATAATATTAAGAAAACAAAAATGTTGCTTTCTAAAAACAAAAATTGAATATCTTGGCCATGTTATTTCAATAGGTGAAATTCGTCCCTCTCCAGATAAAGTAGAAGCGTTGAACAATTTTAAAGAACCAACAAATATTCACGAATTGAGGCGTTTTATTGGCTTAGCCAGTTATTTTAGAAAATTCGTTAAATCTTTTGCTATTAGAATCCGACCTTTGTGTATTACTTAAGAAAAACCAATTATGGCAGTGGGGAGATAATCAACAGAAGTCATTTATTGATATCAAGACAGCTTTAATTTCAGAGCCGGTCCTTGCTATATATAATCCCAATTATGATATCGAACTCCACACGGATGCATCAAGTCATGGTGTAGGTGGAATTTTATTTCAAAAACAACCCCAAGGTGAATTAAAACCCATAGCTTACTTTAGCAGACAGACCACTGAAACTGAACAAAAATACCATTCCTACGAATTAGAAGCAATGGCTGTAGTCTTAAGCATTAGGAAGTTCCGTGTTTATTTATTTGGTAGACCCTTTGTAGTGGTATCAGATTGTCAGGCGTTGAGCGCTACATGGTCAAAGAAGGACATGCTCCCAAGAATAGGGCGATGGTGGTTAGAACTACAAAGTTATAATTTCACTGTCCTGTACCGACCTGGTGTGCGTATGCAACATGTAGATGCGCTTAGTCGTAGTGCCCTGCCCTTGCAACATATAACCGAAGAAAACTGGATAATTGCTGTACAAACAGATGACCCAAAAATACAAAATATTGTCAAAAATATTAATAATATAGAATATAAAGACTTATATAAATTAGACGACAATATTCTATATAAAAAAGTTGCAAATGAATTTAAAATAGTTATCCCGAAATCAGTTCGTTGGAGGGTTACAAAAATGTTTCACGATGATAATGGTCACATGAACGAAAATAAAGTCATAGAATTAATTCAAAGGCAGTACTGGTTTGAAAAACTCCGTAGGTTCGTAACAAAATATGTTAGAGGATGTATTTCATGTCAATTTTCCAAAAAACCCACTGGTAAACAACGTGGATTTTTAAATCCTATTGACAAAGGCAATATTCCATGGCACACATGGCACTTAGATCATTTAGGTCCGTTCTGTGTCTCTTCTAAATCAAATAGCTATCTTCTAGTTATTGTAGATGCTTTTAGTAAATTTACTTGGTTACAGCCCGTACCAAATACTTGTACAGAACACGTAATAACCACTATAAATTTTCTCATCCGTGTTTTCGGATTACCAACGCGCATCATAACCGACCGTGGTAAAGCATTCACAAGCCAGGCATTTGCGAAATATTGTAACTCCAAACAAATTAAACATGTACTTAATGGTGCAGTGGCCTGTCCGCGAGCAAATGGTCAAGTAGAAAGGTGTAACCGGACGATTCTACAATCGCTCATCGCATATACAGGGGAAAATGATGATGACTGGGAGCAAATGATACCACAGGTAGAAAGAGGTATTAACACTACAATAAATAGCACTACAAAGAAATGTCCTTATGAATTAATTTATGGTTTCAAGCCTAGGTTTGATATTGATTTACCAACTGATTATCAAAATATTCCTGTTATATCTGAACTACGAGCCCAAGCCCAAAGCAATACTATTGCAACAACTACAAAGGTTAAACAAAGATATGATAAAAATAGATTGCCCCATATTAATTATAAAGTAGGAGATTTAGTTCAAGTTCAAAGAAAAGTATTAAAAAAAGGCTTAACTAGTGGAAAGCTTGTAGATAAGTATGCAGGTCCATATAAAATTATAAATATTTACAATAATGACCGTTATAGAGTGACGTCTTTAAACAAACGTGGAAGAAAATATAATAATGTAATAGCAGCAGATAGAATGAAAAGGTTTGTAGTTCAATCAATTTCAGATGATGATAATGATTATGATAGTTGTGAATAGATACTAAATTTAAGGTAGCTAAACATATAAATGAAAGGCTTGTCAACAATATTATTTATTCCTACTAATATTACTGTACAATGATTTATTGATTGTTTTACATTTTGTATAATACGATTTTGTCTAATACTGATTATAGAAGGAATAGTATATTATTGTTATTATTTTTGATTCGAAATAAATGTATGTCAATAAATGTAATATCATAATTTTATTTTATTTGTAATAAATTAATTGAATCTGTTACACAATAAGTATATTTATTGTAACATAAAAATAGTTAATTTAACAAAATGTATAAAATTATAGCAAATTTAACTTCTATAACAAGAAATCAAATAAAAACTGGTTCTACTGCTACCTGGTGTGTCCGGTAGTGGCAAGCAGCTCTGAGTTTAAAAGTGTCTGAGCGAGAATCTCAGTAATCAAGCGCCTTGGTGTGTCCGGCAGCTTTAATATGGCTAATCATAAGCCAACAAGCGCCTTGGTGTGTCCGGCAGCTTATTAAGATAGATAATCATAAAAACCAACAAGCGCCTTGGTGTGTCCGGCAGCTTATTAAGATAGATAATCATAAAAACCAACAAGCGCCTTGGTGTGTCCGGCAGCTTATTAAGATAGATAATCATAAAAACCAACAAGCGCCTTGGTGTGTCCGGCAGCTTATTAAGATAGATAATCATAAAAACCAACAAGCGCCTTGGTGTGTCCGGCAGCTTCTTAAGATAGTCAATCATAGAATCGACAAGCTGCTTGGTATGTCCGGCAGCTTCTAAAGTTGGCTATTCATAAAAACCGACTTAGTTTGTCCGGTGGTTCAGGAATTCTGTAAATAAAATACATATATATGTAAACAATTGATTGTAAAGCTTTATTAAAAAAAAAGAGTAAAGGTAAATTCCATACTTACCTCAGTTGCATTAATTATCGTTTGCAAATGAACTATTTGGCATATTCTTTATTACCTTGCATTATCACAAGTGTAAAATATATGTATATGAAAAAAGAGATACTTGATAAAATTACGAGGTCGTAATTACATATCAGGAAGGCCGAGTTTGAGTCGTATTTAAGTTCAAATGATTTTGTTTTGTTGAGTTATGTAATCACGGTGCTGAAAATTGTATTTGAAAAATTAATTGAGATTGTGATGTAACTTACTGTTTTAGTATTATCTGCAAAGTAATTTTATTACGAGGCCGTAATACGCTTTTGTCAGGAAAGGCCGAGTGTTAGTTATAATTATTAAACTCTACTTTAGTTAAGCAAAACATGTTATTTTTCTAACGCAAGTATGTTTTGATGACATGACATTCCGTATGTGACGTTATGACAATGTTGCCATTTTCTATAATTTAAATATGACTTGTTAGTACGCTGAAACACTTCCGGTGTAGCGGAGTTTGATATCTGAATGATTAATCGATGTAATGTCGATTGATCATTCATATTCAAGGTGGTTGCATAAACGTAGGGTCTATGCCGTTTTGGCTGTATGGTGACATTGGCTTTGCGAATCTTATGGGATGGTGTGTGCCCGTCTTTATGAAGTATTGGCTATGATACCGTTCATAGACAAGCTGCATAAAGACGTTAATCTATGAAAAGTGACAGATGTGTGGCGGTGGAGAGTTATAAAAGAGCGCTCCACCTTAGTTTGAGTGACTTTTGCTGCGACCGTCGTCCTAGTTGGTGATTCAATAAAATAGTGAAACCTCTGCAGAGTTGTAATTTATTATAAGGCTAATAGTACATACAAAAGGTTACATCCTTGTTTTTTGTGTGCTAGTGAATATAATGTTGTGTTTTGAATGTTTGTCACGTGTTTGTACTTCAAATAAATAAAATAAAAAATAAAATAATAAATACTAAAGTAATGTATACTTTTTGTATACGATCGGAAAGTAGAGGTTTCACGAACAAAAAACGCAACAACGATTTTTAGACTACTTTTTTGTCAGGAACGAAATAATATCAAAATAATAAAAAAATATCCGAAACGATTTTTTATAATAAAATAGATGGAAAAGATATTTGACAATTGTCAAAAAACCCAATCAACAAAATTCAAATATGAGATTCCATTTTAAAGATCTCCAACTAAGCTTCACACATTGACGTACCAATGATTTGTATCCCCAACTTTGTGAACACAAAGTATGCTTTTATGAGTTGTTAGAATTTCACCTTTGTGATTCTCTAAACATCGGCCTCAAATATTCCGAGACAAATGAGTACACACGGGAGTGAATTGCGAACGTGAGGCGTACTTTTGTCGCGTTGCAGTATTGGAGACCTATTTTTGAATCGCTCGTTTAAAGTCTCATTTCATCTGTTTTTCTGCAATTATGAACTGGTTGTGTCAGTTCTGCAAGTTCAAGCGAAGTGTTGATTGTGATCATTTAATCAGTATGTATCTAGAAAGTCTCGACATATTATAGCTATTAACGGAATTTTTACCATGTACCTTGATTTTTACGAGTCTCCGATGCGAGTGAATAGTGAGAATGTGAACAGTGGTAGGGGTATTGAGCCCAGTAAAAGACAACGTCAGAGGGTAGACCGTGATGTCTGCCAATAACATCTACCTGCAATTACTTCGGTTACTCCGTGATCATGGCGCAAGCGTGTCATGTTGCAAGCAACAGCCGAAATATCGGCAACTAATAAAAAATAAGGTACATGGTAACAATTCCGTTAACAGCTATAATGTTAGTGTTACCATGAGAGTTAAAAACAAAATAGTTTATACATATTTTAAATAGCATCTTGAGAGCTAATCAGAAATAGCAAATATAATTTGAATTAGTTTTTTTTTCGAAAACCATTGCTGGATGTGCGACGAACGATTTCAAAATAGGACCCCTGTATTGTTGCCACTTAACGCGTTATGAATTTAGCGGAAATGTAGTTTGTTCACGTTCTCACAAAAGCGGGCGCTTACCGGTTAAAATTTTAAAGTACTCATGTGCTACACTTACCTGACAAAACGTGAATTTCCGTTATAGAAGTAATTTTAGGGAATTATGAACACATTGATAGAACAATGAACTCTAGCCTCTTACCATGCTTGACATATGCGTGTCAAACATGGAAATTTACGTCAAAAGTCAAGCAAAAATAAAATCCTGTCAGCGCGGAATGGAGAGAAGCATGCTTAAAATAAAAAAAAACTGGATAAGATTAGACACGTAAAAATAAGAGAAATAAAAAAAGCCACTAATGCCTTAAACTACGCACAAAAGCTAAAGTGGAAATGGGCCGGTCACATAGCAAGGCTTAAAGATAAAAGATGAACTTACAGCACCACCATATGGAGACCCCAAGAAAAAAGAAAGAGAGTAAGGCCCTCAACACGTTGGAAGGACGAAATAAAAAAAAATCTGGTCCAAAGTGGTAGCAAATACCTCAGGATAGAGAGAAGAGGACATCGATGGAGTAGGCCTTTACCCTACCGGGGGACCTTGCTAATAATTAAACATATAGTTACATAAAAATAGTAAATTAAGAAGCAATGTAGCAGGATCAAATAAAGGCTTTTTATTTTTATTTATTTTATTATTTTATGAACAGATTTACTATTTTAAACTTCCATGATCCATAACATTATAGTTATTAATGTTATTTACGGGATTGTTACCATGACAAGATTGATTGGTCAGGGAAGCGAAAAATTTCAATCGTGAGGACGGGTCTAAAATTGTCGATTGTCTGGTTCCCTTGGTTCGTATGTACAAAAACCGAAATAATAAAAAAGTGCAGTGTCACGATCCGATACTGTAAGTGTTGTGTGGCGAGTAAAGGTACTGTAAGTGTTGTTTCGACTAAATAGTGAGAATGTGAACAGTGATAGGGGTATCGATCGCAATAAAAGACTTCGACGGAGGGTAGACCGATATGTCTGCCAATAACAGCCTACCCGCAATTACTTCAGTTACTCCGTGATCATGGCGCTAGCAACAGTGCGAAATATCGGGAACTCGTTAAAAATAAGGTACATGGTAACAAACCCGTAAATAACATAAATTACTTACTATTAACAGATTGGTATGCATCAATAGTGTGCTACAAATATTATTTATAAAGATTGTGAGGACTATAGAATTATTCCAATATCCAAATAAATACAGGGGTTAGCAAGCAAATACAGGGGTCTAGGCTCCGAATATGATTTTGTCCCATTCGGTGTCGAGACCCTTGGTCCGTGGGGTCCTAGCGCTTTAAGGCTATTTAAGGAAATAGCAAAAAGGTTAGTCGACGTCACAGGAGACCGAAGAGCTGGCAGCTACCTCGGACAAAGAATTAGTCTAGCCATTCGAAGAGGTAACGCTGCCAGTATCTTCGGTTCCTTGCCTAAAGGGACTCCTTTTAATAATATATTTTAGTTATTAATTTTATGTTTTAAGGTTTCTAGTTTTAGTTTTATTGTTCTAGTATTTATATTTTACTTATATATAGTAATTATGTAATTAGATAGAGACTTATTTGTTTACAGTAAATAAATTGTTTTCCAAATAAATAATTCAATATTCTACAAATAACTATTCCATTGAAATCTTTTGATAAACTCCTTATGTTTAGTCTTCTTTGTCAGTTTTTCAAAAAGAAAACTAAATGTTCACACCTGATGCTAATTTAAGTGATAACCGTAGCAGGGTTTTCTGTCTCGATTCATATCAAAGAAATTTTGATATGAAACGAGATGCACTCTTGAAATTTCTTTCATGTTATTCGTTCTAATACTCTTAAGTCTATACAAAATTTTTCACAAACACTCTCTTCTCAAACACATCAGTCGCAATCGTAATACATTACCGTAAGTTTCCGTTTAATTTGTCGTTCATAAGGCACCATTACTTTTGCTCGACAATGGCGTAAATTCACAAAGCGTCTTTCTTAATAAAGAGGCTCCTTGATTAAACATTCGGCTCAGTAATTATAAGCTTGTGTGGATGTTAATTGTGAACTTTCTCTCTTTTTTCAGGCGCTGTCGCCAGACTCGATGTTTGGTAAGTGGAATAATTATTTGGAGCGAGCATTTAACTGGGGAGCTAACAAGAGAATTGTTTCTTCGGAATAATTCTTCCGTTCCCTTTTATTTAAATTTCGGACTTGTTTTAATTACGACAATTAAGAACTTAACTTTATATAAATCAGCTTTCCGATTGAATGCTGCTGAATTATGTCAGTTTAAGGATTTGGTTAAAATCTGTATTTATACTTATTACTAATATATTTGATACAAGTTTAGTACACAATTTTTATTTGGTTTTTTATTGAAATGAACGCTGTTATTTAAAAAATTCTCGATAAATTTATTGTACTATACATATCTCAAAATATACTATATATTTATATTCTAAATAATGTAATTGAAGGTGACTTCAGACGTATCTCTGAAGTCATTTTTCAACTTGACGACTCCGTATATAATAATACAGGGAGAAAAAAACAGCCCTTGCTGAGTTTCTTGCCGGTTCTTCTCAGTACAAGGTCTCCCGCCGTAGTTTTGCGAACCGATGGCGTAGCTTCTTGACCTTCACAAGTGCTTGTAACAGCCTAGACTGAATAAATGACATTTCATTTCATAGGTTCTATTGGGAACTAGTATGGATATCGCATAGGCCTTTGATCAGGTCTGGCACAAAGCGCTTCTTTCGAAGCTTCCTTCTTATGGGCTTTCCGAAACTGTACCTTACTGCCTCAAGTAGTATCGGTATTCTTGGCGCTGACATATCGAGCGACATCCAGTTCCGAGTTCATCTGGACGGCAAGGCCAAGGAGCTTGGTGTGCTCAATAGCACGAGGGAGTACTTTATACCGGTCCAACGGCTGCACCTTTTTGAAGTACAGGTTCGGCTTCAGATGGAGTGTTGTTCTCATCTCGCGGGAACATCTCAATATAAGCTTCTCCCTCTGGATCGCATCCTGCGCCGAGCCACTCTAACTGTCGACGACTAAGATCTTTCTGATAGGCTTGATCCTTTGGCTTTGCGTAGAGATGTGATTCACTCTGCATCTTCTATCGCATTTATCACGGGGAGTGTTCTGAGGATTTGTTCGGATTAATACCAGTTGCTACTTTGCTATAGCATTCAATAAAAAAAACCTTTACCTCTTGGTCACACCATAACTTGTGAACAAAAGTAAGTTTTCTAATGTTTGAGGAGCTCGATGGCGCAAGTAGTTAGCGCGTTCGGCTGCGGTCGTTAAAGTGGTCGGTCATTGGATGGGTGACCAAATTTTACTATCTTGAGCTCCTCCGTGCTTCGGAAGGCACGTTAAGCCGTTGGTCCCGGCTGCATCTGCAGTCGTTAGCACCCACAAATCCGCACTGGGCCCGCGTGGTGGGTCATGGCCCAATCTCCCTATTCCATCAATAGGGAAGGCCTGTGCCCCAGCAGTGGGGATATTAATAGGCTGATGATGATGATTATGACTTTTCGTTATCATACATTAAAATTTCATACTCACCATCTTGATGCGTGGCTATCTATGTGAAAATTCGACACGGCCGTCAGGGCCGCTGTAGCATAATGGTGCATTCGCCCGTATAGCGAAGGGTGCGGGTTCGAGTCCCGTCTGCTGCCTCGTCCGTGTGGTCTTTTTTCTAGTAAACTTTTCTTTAAACTTATTAATATGTTTATGGATAGTTTGAATTTATTCCTCAGTCAATGTTTCAACATAATCTATACTTATAATAAATCTGTAGAGAGGTCAATTCTGTACATGAAATATATTTTCAAAATAACTATCAGGGGGTGATTAGTGATCGATACTGATGCCAAAAATGCAATCAGTAAAATTTTTGTCTGTCTGTCTGTCTGTCTGTGTGTATGTTCCTTATAGAAACAAAAACTACTCGACGGATTTTAACGAAACTTGGTACAATTATTCTTCATACTCCTGGGCAGGTTATAGTATACTTTTCATCACGCTACAATCAATAGCAGCAGAGTAGTGAAGGGAAATGTTGGGAAAACGGGAGAAGTTACTCCATTTTTTAAGCTTCCGTCGCGTGTGCAGCCTTATTGGTTAAAGTTACATAGATATTATGTATGACGGAAATATTCTACATAAAATTGTCTAAAAAATATTCCGCAACAGCATATGTCTATCTTTTATGGTTGACTCACAATAACACGTTTAATTATATAAATAAGTCATTGTTTATAGCACAAGCCTGAGAACAAAGCTGTAGTTTACACTACAGCTCTACACCGAAGCGAAGCGAGGGCGGGCCACTAGTGATTAATAAATCGTTAACAAATTTTCAATCATGTTATGTACAGGTAATGGATTATTTCACAGAACTGTTATTAATTAATTTATTAGTATTTGTATTACATGGGTCTGGCCGGGTTCCAAGCGTGCCATGGACAGCAGTGGCTGTATTGTCCGATTCTTGTTATTAATACCACAGTGTGGATATAGACCATGATCACATAATAATAATGTTGATTTGGTTGTGGGGACATGAATAGGCTGATGATGATGATGATGAAATATATGGCATTGGTATGTTAGGATAGGAGTATATGTAATAAATGTCCAAACTAAATTAGATAAAAATATAGGCATTGTTTTTGTAGAAATATTTAAATTCATTTATGATTAAAAATGAGTGCATTTTTCGCCAATAAACTGTTAATCAGTTTGGCGAAATTATAAAGTGTAGTTAATATTATTATAGTATAGTTGATAAATAAATTAAAATATATATATATATATATATCTACTATATAAAAATAAGTCGGGTTTTCCTTCCTGACGCTATAACTCCAGAACGCACGAACCGATTTCCACGGTTTTGCATTCGTTGGAAAGGTCTCGGGCTCCGTGAGGTTTATAGCAAAGAAAATTCAGGAAAAATTAAAAAAAAAATTTTTTTAATCACCAAACGAAATGTTACATAAAACGAAGCCATCTGGTGGCGAAACGGAGTTCGCGGGGTTTGCTAGTATATATATATATCTATCAACTATGATTTTTATCCTTTAAGCATTCAACGGCTAGATGTTTAAATTTTTGAAAATTTTACTAGAAAAATGGTCTTGCAGCCTAAAATTGCTAGGGAAAATTCGACACGATTTTTAGAGCCGTGGTAGCATAATGATCAGTGCGGGTTCGACACCCGTCTACTGCCTGGCCCGCGCGGCGTTTTTTCTAGTAAAAAAATTTCTTAAGAATTGAACTATGATTTTTACCTAATTTTGTTTTTATATTTATAATCAAAACTTATATTTATAAAAAAAACCTATTTGTATTCATGATAAACGAGAAGAATATAAATAAAATAAATAAATAAATAATTTTTTCCAACACTCACACCAATTAGCCTAGCCCCAAGCTAAGCACTATAAGGCTTGTGTTATGGGATACTAGGGTAACGGATAGAATACAAATACTGTACATATATAAGTATATTTATATAGAAATACATATTAAACATCCATGACTGGAGTAGAAATGCTCATATTCATCACACAACCATTTGCCCTCACCGGGATTCGAACCCGGGATCTCTCGAGCCGGCGACACCATGAAACCCGGCGTACCAACCACTCGACCACGGAGGTCGTTAAAGGAGGTCCTTGATTTATGTTACGTTATAATATGTTCTAATTAAAAGTTCAATTAAATTATATTCTTGTCAAAATGAAGCATTGCCCCTTTCATTCTGCAGATATATATATATATATATATATACTAGCAAACCCCGCGAACTCCGTTTCGCCACCAGATGGCTTCGTTTTATGTAACATTTCGTTTGGCGATAAAAAAAATTTTTTTTTTTAATTTTTCCTGAATTTTCTTTGCTATAAACCTCACGGAGCCCGAGACCTTTCCAACGAATGCAAAACCGTGGAAATCGGTTCGTGCGTTCTGGAGTTATAGCGTCAGGAAGGAAAACCCGACTTATTTTTATATAGTAGATATATATATATATATATATATATATATCTGCAGAATGAAAGGTGCAATGCTTCATTTTGACAAGAATATAATTTAATTGAACTTTTAATTAGAACATATTATAACGTAACATAAATCAAGGACCTCCTTTAACGACCTCCGTGGTCGAGTGGTTGGTACGCCGGGTTTCATGGTGTCGCCGGCTCGAGAGATCCCGGGTTCGAATCCCGGTGAGGGCAGATGGTTGTGTGATGAATATGAGCATTTCTACTCCAGTCATGGATGTTTAATATGTATTTCTATATAAATATACTAACATATGGACTCTATACGTTGCCCTAGCATCTCATAACACAAGCCTTACAGTGCTTACTTTGGGGCTAGGCTAATTGGTGTTTAAAAAAATGACAATCCTGCAGTCTATACGCTTGATCTAAACCACGCGGCGGTTTAAGAGAGGGCACAGAGGAGTTTAAGAGAGGGCTTCACGAGGGGAATTGGGTCTCAGGGTAGGCAATGCGGGGTTGCAAAAGGGTAGGTAACGTCTATAGCCTATGGTAGCCATCTTACCATCATGTGGCTCATATGCTTCTTTGCCACTTTTTTAACATAAAAAAAGAAAAGTCAAGCAAAATAAAACCATTTGAAGCCGATAAAACAGTTAATCTTGGGAAACTACAATATGCACCCCAGGGTACTCGTAGATACAATAACAGATTTTAATAATGCAACGAGATTTATTCTCCACGGTTGTTCTATTTTTTCTGAGTAAAATTGAATTTATTCGGAGGCGTTACAACTCATGCGAAAGGGGAGGTTGTTTGTAAGTTAAATAGAAAGAACACATAGTGTGCGACAGTTAGGAATAGGGGGTTTTATGGGTGAATTTCAACAACTATGATTTTTATCCTTTAAGCATTCAACGGCTAGATGTTTAAATTTTTGAAAATTTTACTAGAAAAATGGTCTTGCAGCCTAAAAATGCTAGGGAAAATTCGACACGGATTTTTAGAGCCGTGGTAGCATAATGATCAGTGCGGGTTCGACACCCGTCTACTGCCTGGTCCGCGCGGCGTTTTTTCTAGTAAAAAAATTTCTTAAGAATTGAACTATGATTTTTACCTAATTTTCTTTTTATATTTATAATCAAAACTTATATTTATAAAAAAAACCTATTTGTATTCATGATAAACGAGAAGAATATAAATAAAATAAATAAATAAATAATTTTTTCCAACACTCACACCAATTAGCCTAGCCCCAAGCTAAGCACTATAAGGCTTGTGTTATGGGATACTAGGGTAACGGATAGAATACAAATACTGTACATATATAAGTATATTTATATAGAAATACATATTAAACATCCATGACTGGAGTACAAATGCTCGTATTCATCACACAAACATCTGCCCCCACTGGGATTCGAACCCGGGACCTCTCGAGTCGGCGACACCATGAAACCCGGCGTACAAACCACTCCGCCAAGGAGGTCGTCCATTCAACATTCAATGGCTACATGTTTAAATCTAAAGAAAATTTTACTAGAAAAATGGCCTTGCAGCCTAAAAATGCTAGAGAAATTCGACACGGACTTTTAGAGCCGCGGTAGCATAATGATCAGTGCATCCGCCCGGATAGCGCAGGGTGCGGGTTCGACACTCGTCTACTGCCTGGTCCGCGCGGCGTTTTTTCTAGTAAAAAAATTTCTTTAGATTTGAACTATGATTTTTACCTAATTTTGTTTCAATATTTATAAGCAATGTCATTTAATATTATGGTAAAAAAACCTATTTTTATTCATGATAAATGAGAAGAATATAGCTATCTTTTTATATAAGTGTATCTTGTTGATACATTAGCGACACTAAAATCAGTAAAAAAGTTAAAAAAACGACGAGTTGCACCCCGGGAGTGCCGACAGAAGTGAAAACTTGAATATTAACGTTGTGAATTTTTGATATTTTGGAATGGTTAGGGAATAATATTGCACGAATTGCTTTAATTATCAGTATAAAAGTACTATCATGTATGTGGTACAATACAATATTTATTTATTGCGCTATCGTACACAAACATGACAATTATATTACATTAAAAAGTTTATGTCTCAGAAAAATCAACTTACATGAATCTCATTTATCTTACCTAGTATCTTACCTAGCACTTAGCGATATCTATTGTAAAAAAATCGGGAGCCACAATGCTTCATTTCTTGGACTATAAAAATTACTTACATTTGAGAAAATCACTCTTATACGGTTCTGAAAAACCACTTTTGCCGTAAATGTCGATGTTAATGAATATCCGTTTCATAAATCAAAGCTTGTGTTTTCCATGCATTTACGTTTGCAAATGATAGAAATCACAAAGCCTATAAAGCTCGCACAGAGACTATTTTTCTTATCAAACAAACTATTTTAACATAGAAATGAAACGTAAAGAAAACGTTTTACTAAAAATCATTACTTTATATATAAAAAATTAGCATTGAAAATATTAAAATATAAATATTAGATTTTTGAAGTTATACTTCTTTAGGCGCGTTATGAAAAAATGATGAGAGTGAAATTTTAAGATGCGCGCGCATCACTGTAACACAAAATTTTAACAGCATGAAGTTGCTTTTGCTTTTTGCTTTTGCAACTTCATGCTGTTACTTTTGTGTTTACCGCACATTAAGAAAATCTACCAACAAAATAAAAAAAGAATCTCTATTTAGTGGGTGCTAACGACTGCATTGTGAAGGCCTATCAAAAGTATTTATTAATCTGGAACAACGGAACCAAAGCGCGATTCAGAAGACTACAGCGCCATCTCTTGACCATTGGTGTAGTAGAATCAAAAACCACATCTTTATTTTTTGTAATAAAGTAACAGTTATAGGTATTCATATTTATAATATTTATCCACATGTTTCTAGTTTGTATATTCGGAATACGTGTTTGAGTTTCATACAAGTGCAAATCACATATGTTCTAATAAATTATATTCAGTAGCGATTTTAATTGAATATTTTGATTATTTATTTATTTTTTCAAATTAAAACTGAACTTTATTGACTGTGTCCTTTTCCAGACTTTTTATTAATTTATTGTAATTAATTATTTGCATGCAATTAAAAACTAATTTTAAACGATGCCAAAGAAGGATAACTTCTCACGCGCCTACATAAGTACACGCACCCATTTTTTTTTAGATAACTGTCATTCGATAAAATCTATATGACCTAATAAATTTACCTTCACTAAGCCATAATATAGGCTGTATAAAGATGAATCCATGTAAGTACGTAACCAAAGTCATTCCAAGCAGGGGTCCAATTTTAAATTTTAAAATACGATGCAGGCTTTGTCTAAAGTATTGGCACATGATATAGGGCAGCTTCTTGGCAACATGCCAGTTAGTGGCCAAGCTGCAAGCTTTACTTCATACTTTGCGGCATAATACATTTGTACTGGACAACGTGCGCATGGCCGCTACCTTTGCGTATACAGCCAAAGTTTTTGGCAACACCGAATACGGGAAGGCTGTATAGCTGTTCCTTTTTTGAATTATTAAAAAAGGAGATTGGTTTTCGGTTTCATGCATAGTTTTGCACTTGCACAATCTTAAATCAAAGTTAGGTTTAAACCTGTTTAGTTTAACAGATTATTTTGGTGCAAGTAGGCCTAATCGGCATTTAAATTTGAATTATGAACCTTGGTGACATCATCATCATCATCATCAGCCTCTTAATATCCCCACTGCTGGGGCACAGGCCTTCCCTATGGATGGAATAGGGAGATTGGGCCATGACCCACCTCGCGGGCCCAGTGCGGATTGGCGGGTGCTAACGACTGCAGATGCAACCGGGACCAACGGCTTAACGTGCCTTCCGAAGCACGGAGGAACTCGAGATAGAAAATTTTTGGTCACCCATCCAATGACCGACCACTACGAAAGTTGCTTAACTACAACGATCGCAGCCGAACACGCTAACCTCCTGCGCCATCGAGCTCCTCGGTGACATAATAAGATAATTTTGAAGTATGAAAGTTTTTTTTTATAAAGTTCTTAGCAATGAGACACCACATCTGCTATTTTTTTTAAACTCTCTGTTACGCAGGAACTTATAATTTTCGCATTAAACTTCAGTTTGTTTAAAACCGCTTTAAAACGTCTAATTAGGCAGCACATCACACATGGAAAAAGCTACTCTCTTGCCGGAACAAAAGGATATTTTTTCCTGTGGTTTGTCATTCTTTTCTATATAATAGGTAGGCATGCCATAATTAGCCAGTAAATTGGAACCAGACAAAGCGTCCGTATTGCTGCGTCAAAAGGCTCATTTTGCTACGGTTTTCATATAGTAGGTGTGACGTAAAGCACATCTAAAGGCCGCTGCATACGTGACGAATTTTTATCCAGACGGGACGGGACGGGACGGGACGGGAAGTTTTGGAAACATCGTTTCATACACAATGTATCTAAAAACGCATATGTCACGGGTACATGGACGGGGCGGGAACGTAGGCGGGAAAAATATCGTCGCGGACGATTCAAAAAAAAATCATAATTCAATATCGTTTATTCAGTCTAAGCTGTTACAAGCACTTGTGAATGTCGAAAAGCTACGCCATCGGTTCGCAAATCTACGGCGGGAGACCTTGTACTGAGAAGAACCGGCAAGAAACTCAGCAAGGGCTGTTTTTTTCTCCCTGTATTATATACAGAGTCGTCAATTTGAAAAATGACTTCAATATGAGTTAACTCATGAAGTCACTTTCCATTACAAAAGTAAATGATAAAACAATTATGACTATAAAATAAAAAATATAAAAAACAGATTTAAAAATAAAAAAGTTTAGGAATGCCGTGTCCTACTGTTTAGGCATAAAAACAAATGTACCATTAAAGTTAAATACAACGATTAATAGTACCCAATGTAGCAAGAGCAGACTCATCTCCGCTGGCAGCACCCGTTCACGAGCATGACGCATGAACCAGCCATCGCTTCGCTCAACCATTTTTTAGGGAACGTAACGACTCGCCTCACACGACACCACCGAAGAGATTTTAAAGAGAGCATGACTACTCATAACCACATATGGAAACTAGATAGCAAAATAGGGGGAAAAAAAATTAAGTACCAGTATACATTAATATAAAAAACTATAAACACAACTGTAGGACACATGCATGTGATTACCTAAACACTAGTGTCGACTCTGCCACTACTCTCCAAACCCAAAACCAAAACGATGTTTAGCACGTCGCCGTCCCGTCACGCCCTGCGCGTGCCCCGTCCCGCTCGTGGTTTCGTTACGTATGCATAGCACAGTCGCTCTGTTCTGCTCATTCCGAACAGATCTGTAATGACGCGTTGATCCAAGAATATAAAATTATACAGGGTGTTACAAAAATACAAATAAAGCTTGAAGGGCGTTGAAGTTCATCTAAATGATGAATGTTGATTTTATAATGATTGGAAATGTAATTTACAGGGTGTTACAAAAATACAAATAAAGCTTGAAGGGCGTTGAAGTAAATCATTTAAGGAGTCTTCTATAATTTTCTTAAAATGTTTGCATGAAGTTTTAACTTTTTTATAAAAACAGTTATTTTTAATGATCAATAAAAATATCGATCATTTTCAGACACGTAACTAGTTCGAGGATCATTAAAAATAACTGTTTTTATAAAAAGTTCAAACTTCATGCAAATATTTTAAGAAAATTAGAGAAGACTCCTTAAATGATTTATTTCAACGCCCTTCAAGCTTTATTTGTATTTTTGTAACACCCTGTAAAATTACATTTCCAATCATTATAAAATCAACACTAGCACGTTAGATCCGAATCACTGTCACGGTGCGTATGCGTTTGCACCACGTTCCCGACGTGCCCGTCCCGCTCACGTCCCGTCCGAAGTATTTACTCGTCAGGCCCTTTTCACATGCACACGGTCACGGCACGGCCGCCATGCCGTGCAACCGTGCTAGCTCTTTCACATGTTTACGGCTTACACACGGTCGCCGGCTATGGATGTTGCAGTATTATCGAGAATTTTGGGGAACGACGACGTCTTTTATCATGGAACAAAAAAAGATTCTTTTCATTATCATCTAATTCTTCGAAACTACTATTTAATCCTATACATACTTCTTTCCACGCTTCTTTTGTCTCGTTCCTGTTTTTATAAGACGCAATGGTTTTATCCCATAAAGTAGGACGCACTTCAACTAGCGACATCAACAAATCAACATCGATTTCGACAGACATTCTGCAACAATCGTCCTTCCGTTCCCCTATGACTTTAGCTGGCGAATTATTTATTGCGCTCACCGTGCCGTACCGCGCCCGTTTTCATGTGAACGCGTCTATACAAGTCCATACAAGACTATAAAGACGGTTGCCGCGTCAAAACCGTGCATATAGTGGATAAGGACGGCTGACACGCGGTCACGGCACGGTCGCCGTGCAATGTGAAAGCTCTCATTGTTGCTCATACATTACTATTTTACACGGCACGGCAACCGTGCCGTGTCCGTGTACATGTGAGAAGGCACTCACGTATGCAGCGGCCTTAAGACGAACCATTTTCCTCTGGAAACGGAACGATTAGTAAAAGAGCAGTGTGTGTACTTGGCCCTTTGTTCGCTGTGAAGTGAAGTAACGTCGTTGTTTGGTAACGCGACAAAACGTGTTTGTCCCATTGTTTTGGATTTTCTGATGTGACGTTACAGAGCAAGAGGGATTTATATATTCTGTACACACAAAAAATAATATAGGACCAACTTAATTTAAGATAATATGTACTAGGGCACAACTTATTTCAATCTGAAATTTCTTACAGTAGTAGGAAAGAATATAGGTAAATGTAGTCAGCGCGTAGACCTGAATATAAATACATGTTAATACCAATAAATATGGGGTTTACATATACATATACAAATACATATAGGGATGTTACTGGGATGTCGCTGTTTTTTTGGTATTAAAAAAATGTTCACGATTTTATTAGCACTAACTTTAGTTTTTTTAAATTCCTCAGGAACATAAACTTTTCCGGGATAAAAAATATCCTATGTCTCTTTCCAGGTTATAAGCTGTGGGCGTGTGGAATTTTATTCAAATCTGTTCACCTCAGCCGTTTTTGCGTAATTCAGTTACAAACGAACATACTTACAAATATTCACATTTATATTATTACTGGTGACCCGCCCTCGCTTCGCTTCGGTGTAGAGCTGAAGTGTAGACTACAGTTTTTGTTCTCAGGCTTGTATTATACACAATGACATTCATCTATGATTCTTCTTATACCTGCATGCAAAGTCTCAGCCCGATCGGTTTAAAATTGACAAAGTGTCATACAAACATTCATTCCCTATTTTATCCCCTTGGGGGTAGAATTGATCAAAATTCTTTCTTAGCGGATGCCTACGTCATAACATCTACCTGCATGCCAAATTTCAGCCCGATCCGTCTGGTGGTTTGGGCTGTGCGTTGATAGATCACTATGTCAGTCAGTCACCTTTGAGTTTTATATATATAAATTGGTACATAATATGATTGATTCGATCAAAAATATCGAATCAATCATATTATGTATGTTTGTTTGTTACATTTTCATGCCTAAACCGATGAAAATATTGATAATAATGCAAAAAAAAAAATTACCCGCAAAATTTTTAATCGGACACGACACCAACCCGTGCCTTCCGCTATCCCGGTGGATTCACTAGCTGTTTTTCATCTCTTCGCATTTAAGAGAGGTTTAGGCTTTACGGAATCTCCTCTCGAATTGGAGCCCCGTCTTTGGAAGCAACCTTCACCTGACGAAGATCACGGTAAAATGACATTATCTCCTACCTTTTGGTGGGTGTTGTGTTTCTATCGGTTAGTAAGGTTCCAGGACTTGACAGGGTAAGGGGGTTGTATCAGTGTAGGCTACGGTTTTCACAGGAGAATAGATTGGGTCAGGGTAGGCAACGGTATGTATGATATTTTTGGTATCGCAAGCATCTATAAGCTACAGTGTTGCCATAAAGTTTGAAAGAGTTGCCGTATTCGATACATCAGATTGTCGTATTTTTAAATAAAAATCATGATTTGGCCGAGTGGTTTGTACGCCGGGTTTCATGGTGTCGCCGACTCGAGAGGTCCCCGGTTCGAATCCCGGTGGGGCAGATGTTTGTGTGATGAATACGAGCATTTGTACTCCAGTCATGGATGTTTAATATGTATTTCTACATAAATATACTTATATATGTACACAATATGTATTCTATCCGTTACCCTAGTATCCCATAACACAAGCCTTATAGTGCTTAGCTTGGGGCTAGGCTAATTGGTGTGTGTTGGAAATATTTATTTATGATTTTGCCGTATTACCTAATTTTATTTATTAAAATTTATAGGTAGTTAGTATTATTATACGGCAATGACAAACCTTCCGTATGCCGTATAATGCCGTATAATCTGAAATTATGAGCTCAAATTGCCGTATATTACGGTAATTGCCGTATCAATGGCAACGCTGATAAGCTATGGTGGCCGCTTGCCATTACGTAGGCCATACGCCTGCCAACTTAAAAAATGAAGCGAACCCACAATATTTGTTTCTTAGGTTTTCACGCACATCACTCATTAAATAAAACTAGTTTTAACAACAAATAAAAAATTGATTCCGACGACGCAGTCTATAAAGGCTGCGAAATGTCAATAAACAAATAAAGTTTCGTGCATTAACCCGTAAAAAACTGCGAACCCACAATGTTAAAGATATCGATAAATTGTATGAAGACAAACTCGCGGGCACTCACTAGTCTTCAACAAAGGCAGAGAACGCCTATTTTCACAGACAGACACTCCAATTTGAGTGGATACTCCACTGCGCCATACCTTTTCTAAATTTATTGGACACTCACGTTCGTAATTCCTTTATGAGTCCTCGGGCATGCTCTTGTTCTAAGAAACAAGCTATTTGCGTTATATTCCCCATGTTTTCGTTTCGTTTTCTTTGAGAGCTCAATAAAAAGTTTTAATGTAATCATGGCTTTCCATTGCGTATTCTACAAAGGGGAGATTGGTGATATGTTGTCCATAGTTTGATTATGTCGAATATTTATACTATTTATTGATTTTATTTTTATTAGAGGAGCTTGATGGCGCGTTTCATGTTTGTAGTGCCAGTCTCAATCCCAAAGAAAAAAATCTACGCAGACCAGGCAGCATGATGAGCTGAGCAGATGGACTGCTAGGTCTTGCCATTACGGAATGGGCCCAGATCGGAATGTTGGGTAGGATTCTTTTTTATGGAATAGGATGATTAAGCCATGACTCGCTATGCGGTCTCAGTGCGGATTGCTGTGTGGTATATAAATATTGTTAATTTCATTCCAACCGAGTGTTTCTCGACACACAAGCATTTTTTTTGAGCCGTGGAACCATACGCAGCCACAGAAACATAATACCTCCAAAACGTAGAGTTATTTTAATGTGGTCTTTTGTATGATTGAGGTTGCTTCCCCAGACAGGCGCGGCAAATAGACATCGTGCGCATGGCGAACACCTTGGCGTAAAGAGCTGGAAATTTGCCATATATCTTTTTCACACAAATTGGAGCGCCGTTTGGGGTATACTTATTTAGTGGTAATTTTTGCTAAATTGTTTTCATGCTTTATAAAAGGTGCGATATGCTGGAACTAGGATAAAAACTTCGAATCTGCTTTCTAAGAACCGTAACGCAAAATCATTCCTTGGAGCTGTGAAAAAATACAACTTCTATGTCAACATGAAAAAAATGGTACGGCCGTTTATCTGTCTGTCTTTCTATATACCCTTTATCTCGGGAATGAGTAGAGGTATGGAGAAGAAATTTAAAACATATATTTACTCAAGTCTACGATCCCTTGAAGCTGTGAAAAAATCACACTTGGACGGCCGTTTATGATGCGTAAATACTTTGTACGGAACACTCAGTGGGCGAGTTCGATTTTTTTGTGTAGATTCTACTAACAACGAGGAAGTAGAATTGCAGATGGATTAATATCAAAGGAGAATGCCCATTGTTAGTATCGTCCTTGGTCGGCCTTGTACATTCACCTAATTTATATCAAAAATCAAGTTTTTAATTTTCACAAAACCATGTTAAATAATTTGCTTTAACTTCGCCGAACAAAAATTTCTATAATAAATTAGTAATTCATTCATTTCCATTTCATTTGTATTTTTGACACACTTGTCTTCTCAGGGTTGCCATTTTGTAATAATCGTATCGATTTATCAAAATATAATCGATGCACTTGTAGTTATTTCATCAAAATAACGAGTTAGATTATGTGTACAATTCAATATGCTAAAGAAAACATATTATATTGCATTACATTTGTCGCAAAAAAAGTAGTCTGATCGGTATATTAAGATTACTATGTATTGATATAGACTCGAAAGTCCATAATACACGTTTAGATCGACTGCTAACAGTTTATTTACCGGATATTTGTCTATATTATCGAGGGGTAGTCAGAAAAAAAGTATCGCAACGCCTCGGTGTCTGTTAAAAAAACGGCCGTCGACACCACTTTTTTTTTTTTTTTTTTTTTTTTTTTATAGATAGGTCCGACAAATGACTCCACCCCACCTGATGTTAAGTGGAGGTGAAGTCCAGACGCGACGATAGCTGATACAGCAGTTCTACCTGCCACACCAGCCATCCTCACCCTGCCGGCCTGCATGTTGCTTCTTCACGCCTCTTTTAAAGGATCCCAGGTTGTAAGAGGGAGGGAACACGTGAGCGGGCAGAGCATTCCATTTACGGATAGTACGACAAAGAAACGAGTCACCAAATTTCTTTGTACGCGTTGGAATTGTAGCCACAGTTAGACGGTGACAACGTAAGCCAGCGCGCGTGGTCCTCTGAAGGAAAGGGGAAGGTGGAATAAGAGAGAATAACTCCTCAGAACACTCGCCGTGGTACAGACGATAGAACGCGCTTAGTGACGCCACGTCACGGCGTAATTGAAGAGGCTCGAGGTGTTTAGACACCTCCTCATCACCTATGATGCGTATTGCGCGCCGCTGTAACCTATCCAAAGCATCGAGCAAGTACTTGGCGGAGCCATCCCAGAGGTGCGAGCAATATTCCACGCAAGACCGAACCTGCGTCTTATATAACAAGCATAGTTGCTCGGGCGTGAAAAAACGCCGCACCTTGTTCAGGACTCCGAGTTTGCGTGAGGCTGTTTTTATCACACTTTCGATGTAATTTTTTGGATTTAAGTCACAGCGAATCTCCATACCGAGCATGGTGATACTGCTCTCTAGCTCCAGTGTTGTGCCCTGAAGAGAAGGACATAAAAGGAATGGCGACGTTTTTGCCGTGAAAGCGCAGACCTGGGTTTTCTTAGCATTGAACTCAACCAAGTTCTTGGTACCCCATTCAGAAATGTGGTCCAAAGCCTGATTGAGTTCAATGACAAGATTCTCCCGTTTCTCCTTGGTTACCGCCTGCCCAGCCGCTGCTTGTCCGAGATACCCCGCATGCACTGTACTGTCGTCTGCATAGCAATGAATATTCCCAAGAGGAATTAGGTCATTGATATGCAGCAGAAAGAGAGTGGGGGATAGGACGGAGCCCTGGGGAACGCCGGCATTCACTGACATGAACCGCGAACTGCTACCATCCGTAAGGACACGAATTCTACGCTCATGCAGGAAGTCAGCTACCCAAGAACAGAACTGGGCCGGCAGACCGTATGCCGGAAGCTTGGAGAGAAGGCTTTTGTGCCAGACCCTGTCGAATGCCTTGGCAATGTCTAGGCTGATAGCCAACGACTAGCCCCGCTTGTCGATAGCCTCACCCCAGATATGAGTCAAGTACGCTAGAAGATCACCCGTCGATCGTTTCGGTCTAAAACCATATTGACGATCATTAATCAGGGAGTGATCCTCTAGATAGCGGGTCAGATGGTTGTTAAGGACCTTTTCTAGGACTTTACATAATACTGAGGTGACTGCTATTGGCCGGTAGTTTGCCGGGTCTGAGCGATCCCCTTTTTTGGGTACCGGTTGCACGTTAGCATTTCTCCAAGTCTCTGGCACACGCCCCAAAGAATACGAGCACTGGTACAAACGCGTGAGCACGGGAGACAACTCCGCTGCACATTTTTTCAATACTATTGCTGGGATGCCATCAGGTCCACTAGCTTTCCGGACGTCGAGTGATTGCAATTCGGCACGAACCTCACGCTGCCTGATTTTGATATCAGGCATCGTTGTGCCACAATGAGGTAATAATGGTGGCAGTGCATTGCAATCATCGATTCGGGAGTTAGCCGCAAAGAGTTTTGCCAGTAAATCGGCTTTCTCCTGCGGCTTATGAGCTAGTGTTCCGTCTGGACATCTCAGAGGTGGCAGCGAGGGCTGGCAGAAGGCTTCTTTTGCACGGCCTTGGCCAAACGCCAATAGCTACGGGAGCCCGTAGGATGCGTTATAAGTTCGTGACCAACACGTGCAACGCGCTGGGCATCCGCTCTGATGTATGCCTTCTTACAGGCCTTGGAAGCAATATTGTAGGCTGCTTTTAGTGAATCGACCCCGGGATCCTTAAGAGCGCGGCCTCTGATCCAAGCACGATATGCCGCTTGCTTACGCGAAGCAGCTTCAGCACAGTCGTGATTGAACCAGAGGTTACATGTGCCCTTACTGATGAGATTGGAATGAGGAATATAGTATTCCATACCCATTACAATCTCCTCAGTAATAGCAACAGCGCTGGCCGATAGGTCCTTGTCATTGAAGCAGCGCTGCTTCCAAGGGACGGACGCAAAGTAGTCACGCATACCGTCCCAATCTGCTGACCCATAGTGCCAGATCCGGCGTTTTACCACCGTTGGACGCGGAGGTTTAGCCTGTGGCGCTTTGGCAGATATCAGGCAGTGATCTGAAGAGCCCAGGGGGGCTCCTACCACAACCTGATAGCCCTGTGGATGGGTCGTGAGCAGAAGGTCCAGCAATGAAGGCGCTTGACTTGAAATATCTGGAATCCTGGTGGGCTGATCAACCAGTTGCTCCAAGTCATGCGTGAGAGCGAACGCGTGAGCAGAGATCCCTGCATGGTCAGTTTTCGAGGAACTTAACCACAAATTGTGGTGAGCATTAAAGTCCCCCAAAAACACCAATTCTGCATTGGGAAATTGCTCCTGCGCGTCATCTGCTGCCCGACTAAGATGTTCGAAAAGTCGAGTTGTCTCAACATCACCAGTATGGGATCTGTAGAGGCACACGTAGACTCTGGCCTGGGGACCTGAGTCGACGTGTACCCCCAATATGGAGAAGGTGGGATCTTCCAAGCAGCGGAGACGGCGACAACAAACATCCGCCCGAACATACAGGCATACACCGGCTTTCGCTTTGAAGGACTCTTCAAGCACGTAGCCGGGATAGTTAAGGTAGCCTGTGTCAGCAGGCGGAAGTATTTGTGTCTCCGTCAGGAACAACAATGCTGGCCGTGCTGTCTCAAGGTGGTGGTGAACAGCGTTGAGGTTAGAGTGGAGTCCGCCTATGTTGCAGAACTCGACCTCAAACAGCGTTGAAGGCGTGGGGGTGTGCACCGCTGAACGTCCAAACTTTGTTTTAAGAGCTGCCATTATGGAAGTTAAAAAAGAGACGTGAAACGAGTAGACTTTGTCGCGACAAGACCGGGCAAATTAGGTAGGCATGTTTTCCCGAATGATTGCCTGCAGAGGATATACGCCGACCCGCCGGACGGGAGGGCCCCCGCACCCTCCCGGAAGTGGCCGCCGGGACCCCACGCCCCGGTCACCAACCGGCACGACGGTCCACCCCGAGATTATGCGTGACATGATAGGGCAGCCTCGCGAACTGGTTAGGAACGCTCGGGCCCCTGTACTGTGCCACGGGCGGCCAGCGGGACAGCCGTTTCTACGGGTCTCCCTGGCCGGCGGGTCGATGCAGTCCTCCCGGCATCGGTTCGACGGATGCCTCGCCCTGGACCGAATCCGTCGCGACAACCTCCACTCGAGCCCTGGTTGTACGCTGGCTGACCCCGAAACGCGCGAGAAGCACTTCACGGGTTTTTCACCATGCGCACGGTGGTAGCAAACCAGGCGGGTGTTAGGCACCCTACCACCAGAGGAGCGGATGGAAGCTCCGATATCCCTTAGTCGCCTTTTACGACACCCACGGGAAGAGAAGGGGCGGTGAGTTGTATTCTTTCTCCGTCACCGCACGGATAAACCACGGATAAACAACCACTTGTCGATGGCCGTTTTTTTAGGGTCGTACATGATATATATACAGCCCTAAACGTAAATGCTGCATCACATGCATTTATGTCTACGTGCATGACCGACGATCATCCATACGAGTAATTCATAACTTGCATGCTGATAATAAAAGGAACTCCATGGGGACTTCTCATTCATCTGCCTGTACCTAGCCTGAACGCTGTTTATTTTGATATCAATAAAATAAATTCTTTTTTGCTTTACTAAGTATCTCATGTCGCAATACCGTCCACAGATTTAACACAAATAATGTATCAGATATTACACGCTATACATGTGCTATACGTGCAAAATATAACATTTATGCTTCTACTATGATAAATCTATGACAGTGTAATAAATAATTAAGCTGGATTAAACTATTGTACCAGTAGTGACAAATCGGGAAAGAGGAATATCGATTCATTCATATTTTTTTAGAAACTGGTAATATTATTTCCAGCGGGGTCTGTCAAATTGATATTTTTCACTGACGTTTCTAATTTCGGTCAGATTATTTGGTAAATATTTCAGTGTTTATAATTATTTTCATCTATTTCCTTTAAACTGAGTTGATTTTTGATTTGATCCAACCACCAACCATTTTATAGATAGATAAACTTGAAAAAGGAAGGCAAGAATTATTAATAAAATGACATTTGTTATATCGTTATTCGTATTACCCGTCGAGCTAGAGAAAAAGTATATTTAATTATTGAATCTACACATAGGACCCTACAAAATAAGGTAAAAATTATCATTGTACAAAATTTTTTGTAGCGATACTACAGTCCATACTACAATGGGCATTCTCCTTTAATTTCTTTGGCCCGTTTTCGCCCAACCTCCGCTTTCTCCCAATTTTCCGTTTGCCATTTCTAGGAAATGTTTGTTAACTTTTAAACTACTTTTATGTTATCTCAGACTTTCCTCCGTGAGTATAATATTGGCCCTTATTTTGCTGAAAGCTGCTGAAAACGCTGAAATAACACTTTTTGGTGTAAACGTTTTTTAGTGAATATTCGTAACCGATTTATGTCTAAAAGTCATTGGGATTCTGGCTTGCAACTTAAAGCTAAATTTAAGAAAAGTCTCTCCTTATTCAAAAGAACATGACAAGGATTTGACAGCTTTAGTCAAATTAAGTCTTTAGTTTATAGAATCTTACTAGAATTAGGCTCAACGCACAAATGAATCTCTGTGGCTGCCTATTACTCTTTCACACAAGAATTGTCAAACTAATTTTGATGAATTTTAGTACTGATATAAATTTCAATTGTATAGCATTACATAAAGACACGTGTTACCGTTTGTCGAACATAATAACTAAAAGGGGATGAAATAGGAGGTAAGTATTATTGTTTTAAACTTTCATGGTCACTAACATTATAGCTATTAATGGAATATTACCAGTTAACAGTTACTCCGTGATCATGGCGCTTCCAACAGTGCCGAAAATTATGGGAGACTCATAAAAAACAAGGTACATGGAAACAATCCAGTAAATAGCCTTAATAGGGGGTATAAGTTTGTATTGCAAATCAAATATTCTATGCAGACGAATTGTCGAGTTCAAAATTAACGTATTTGGCGTGCGAATGGCTTAGTATCGATGCACACCTTTTAACGTTTTAACGTGTCCTCCGTGCTTCGGAGGGCACGTTAAACCGTTGGTCTCGGCTGCATCTGCAGTCGTTAGCACCCGTCAATCCGCACTGGGCCCTCGCGGTGGGTCATGGCCCACTCTTCCTATTCCATCCATAGGGAAGGCCTGTGTCCCAGCAATGGGGATATTAATAGGCTGGTGATGATGATGATTGTTCACACTGCTGATGTGAACACGAAGAAGAAAGAACTATCAAATAAGATACTCGCTTGACCGTAATCCTGATCATGCTATTATGATCAGGACCACAAGAAACAGAAAGAGGTAAGAACGGCCTTGTGGGCGGGGCTGGTGCGCCACAGTGATGTGTGAGCAAATGCTCATGACTTGACTAAAACTTGGTTCTGATTGCACCGTTGCTCACGGGTATGAACGCTAATTGTTTCATATCGCGCCGTTTGATTGGCTATTATCTATTAAGCGGAAGTGGTAGTGGGGGCGAGCCGGCGACATCAGTTTCCGTACAAACAGTCGCTGATCAACCTTCTAACCTCATTCTAGATTCTGTGATCAGGATTGTCAAGCGAGGCAAGCGAGCGACGCGAATAATCGCCCTTTGTACGCGCACCCTCGCTTATAGCCTGACGATAAGAATATCGGAACACACACGCCTTTGCTGCTCGGTAACTCGTTTATAGTTTCTAGCTCTACTCGCTACTCGTTCATCGTCGGTAGGATAAGTGTCATAATGATGTCAAAGCCTCCAAAAAGTGCTTCTAAGAGCTCATTCCTTCTTGTCAGGTGTCGGGCCCAGATTTTAATCAGATGATCCATTGGCAAGGCATTTTATATGAAGCTATGAAGCTATTCATTTTTGTCGGAAACCGATATTTTGTCGGATATGACAGGAAATGATATATAATGCTCTGCCACTGGAGCATCCGATAAAATCCTTTTTTTTTTGTCTGGGAAATGCTTTACGTGTCCATCAACCACCGGGGGAGCGAGAGGAAGGTATGTGGGACTCCTCCCTGCTTATTTCAGCCAGCCCTGCCGGCCGGGTGAAATGAGCAGGGCCCTACCTAACGCCCCGAATAGGGCCACTAAAAACCAGACAATACTCCTGCACCGGTCACCCGGCGTACATTCTGAGGACCGCAGTCCCCGTCCGATAAAATCCTGATCGACACCCGACAAATGGGAACGAGCTCTATCAGGTACTATTGGTTTGACAACAACTTTAAAGCTGGATAGGTCGATGAAAAAATTGTACAACTTGTTTCCGTTTCGTGTCAAAATAGCACCTGCTTGTCGCCGAGGCTTTGTTTCAGTTCCAGATGGCGTGGCGTGCAGACGGCATCGACCCGCCACCCGCTACTCAATGATTCATGACGTACATCCCATTGACTCACGCTTGTGGTGACCATGGCGCTATGGGGGTGTGAATTTTCAGCACTCACTAAGTCTGCGCAGATTTTCGATGACGGGCAGATAAATTTATTATATCCACGCACAATGACCAGCGTCGAAGTGGTTTGCTGTCAACAAACCCCATCGATGCAGGTAATTGCGTGGTGCATTCGGCCAGCATGAGCGTTCCAAAAGCGTTTTCACCTAGCGCTCAGAACTGTTCCGAGCGAGCTAACGTGTGTTCGCTCAGTGATTGGAATGCTCAAAACAATGTTGCGTTATTCTATTGATGATTGAGCAAAGATCATTCGTTCCATAAGTCCAGTTAAACATCATTGTACCAACTTGTTCGCTCGCTCTAATGTTTCCATTTGCCGACGGTCTCGACCATGAATGGCCGTAAAGAATTCATAATTTGATTAATAATTAACTCTGTATACTCCTCTGTGCTCATTGAGGAAAATACGTCTTCGCATTGAGTTGCGGAACGATACGAAGCGTATTCACTCACGAACTTTTCGCATGATATTGAGAATGGCTGGTCGCGGATGCAAACTGTATGTTAAGAGCGCGATGTTCATTATGGTTTCTTTAGTAAATCTGGTCGTTGCGGCCACTGGTCGTGGTCGTGGCCGTCTTGTGCGCGAGGTGCCTCAAGGGATCGCAAGCCGGGAAATGGCAAGTGGCTAATAGTCTAACGGTTTTCTAGGCATCTTCCCATAGGAATGGCTCTAATGTATAGAATCTATATTTGCGAACCGATGGCGTAGCTTCTAGACATTCATATGTGCTTGTAACAGCCTAAATTGAATAAATGTTTTTGATTATGATTATAATTTTAAGAGGCTTCATTGTCAATAGGCGTTGTAGTGCTTATAATTATGTTACGAAGTAGGCTTTCCTAACAGGCTTAGTCAATAGCGCCATCTGTTAACGCAGAACATAGTTTTCTTTTGTTTTTTTAGTAATATTATTTGCGTGTAGATGTCGCCACGACAGAATTAAAGTTAACAATAAAGCAATAAAGATAATGAATGAATAACTTCTACATAACTGTCTCGATCAACCGTATTTTTTTGTATTTGCATCTTGTTGTTATTATTTGCAAATTGTTAATTGACGGTCTTACCTACACGACCGTTATTAATGGTTTATTTATTATCTTAAAATAAAATAAATAAATAAATATTTCCAACACTCACACCAATTAGCCTAGCCCCAAAGTAAGCACTGTACGGCTTGTGTTATGGGATGCTAGGGTAACGGGTAAAATACATATACTGAACATATATAAGTATATTTATCTAGAAATACATATTAAACATCCATGATTGGAGTACAAATGCTCGTATTCATCACACAAACATCTGCCCCCATCGGGATTCAAACCCGGGAGGGACCTCTCGAGTCGGCGACACCATGAAACCCGGCATACAAACCATTCGGCCACGGAGGTCGTCAAAATTAAGTCTAATTAGCCTGAAACACAGGATATCCTAATTCAGTGTGAGGTCCGTCCGGCGGTGTGCCTCTTAAAGGCGCCGTCGTCTGTAAACAGAGGTTTTTCTTGCGTCACAAAAAGAATTATATCCTACTTCAGATACAGTGACATATTATATTAATTAAGAACAAAATTAAGGCATGCATTTTTAATTTTATAATATAACTAGCTGACTCGGCGAACTTCGTACCGCCCAAAAGTAATAATTTGCAATAAATTAAAATTGCGACTATAATTTGAGATTTAAACTATCCTATCTCTCAAGTTGGATCGAACTGCACATGGTGTGCGAATTTTATTATAATCGGTTCAGTGGTTTAGGAGTCCATTGAGGACAAACATTGTGACACGAGATTTATATATATTAAGATTTAAATAAATATTTATATGAGTAACGTTGACTAACATATTTATAAGTTGCCAATTGTTACTAACATACTAGATTGAACAATGTAATGTTTAAATAACTTTGATTTCATTTAATGGTAACTTTGATTCAAATAAAGATGTAACCGTTAAAATTATTGTTTATCTACAAACAGAAACAGTTATTATTATTACGCAAATGAGCTAACATAACATTTACATTAATTAAATCGCTATTCATTGTAATGAATTAATTAAGTATAAATTACCTATGTTGTTTTAAGCTTTCATGGTCACTACACAATAGTAATATGATTATGTTGTTTACGTCATTGCTATCATTAGAATACCTTGTTTTTTGCGAATCTCCGATATATCGTCAATCTTGCAAGTGTCATGTCATGATCACAGAGTATTTAACGAAAGAGTAAACAAAAAAAAAACTAATCAAACACATTTAACGATTTCATACAGTACTAGCGGCCCGCCCTCCCTTCGCTTCGGTGTAGAGCTGAAGTGTAGACTACAGTTTTTGTTCTCAGGCTTGTGTTATACACAATAACATTCATCTATTATTCTTCTTATACCTGCATGCAAAGTCTCAGCCCGATCGGTTTAAAATTGACAAAGTTTCATACAAACTTTCATTACCTATTATTTCCCCTTGGGGGAAGCATTGATCAAAATCCTTTCTTAGCAGATGCCTACGTCATAACATCTACCTGCATGCCAAATTTCAGCCCGATCCGTCCAGTGGTTTGGGCTGTGCGTTGATAGATCACTATATCAGTCAGTCACCTTTGAGTTTTATATAATAACTAGCTGACTCGGCGAACTTCGTACCGCCCAAAAGTAATAATTTGCAATAAATTAAAATTGCGACTATAATTTGAGATTTAAACTATCCTATCTCTCAAGTTGGATCGAACTGCACATGCTGTGCAAATTTTATTATAATCGGTTAAGTGGTTTAGGAGTCCATTGAGGACAAACATTGTGACACGAGATTTATATATATTAAGATATAGATACTATACAGTAATGTCAACAAGTAATGGGTTGGTAAAAAGCTGACTAGAAAAACGAAAATCTCTGTAAGAAATATATCCAAACAATCCTAAATAAACAGTCACCACACTGCACCCCCTCAAACGCTGATAAACATTCCCACAATACAGGGAAACAAAACGCAAACGTTGGGTTTTTTCAAACACGGCAAGGATATCGTCGGGGTCGTTGACCTTGTAGATACCATTTTTTTAGATCGAGCGAATGCATGATTGGGTGACACGCAATTTTCAAACAAAGAACGTGCATTTCTTTGTTTGAAATTTTTTCTCAAAGCGCTGTCTTTTTTTTAAAAAAAAGTTTAATGGCCTTGGATGAAATCCAAACAGCCAGTTCTTCATTATTTGTTGTTATTCAAGGGTTTCTTTTTTCTTTTACAAGTGCACAAACGTAGCGGAGATGAAGTCATATAAAATTTTATATGTTTCAAAATTTCAAAGCGCTGTCTAACTGACCGATGGATGCTTTGTGTCTTATTGTTTTTTTAATGAGATTCGTGTCACTGTATACATGCGCATAAAAAAGTAGCAATAGATACTTTTTAGAGACATCTGAGATTTGACTTATTAATATACTTTTTTCAATATATAAACACAGCCGCTTTGTGTCATAAATACATTTTATATCAACAGAGGTTCGGTCATCTTTAAGAATACAGGTAAGTACAGAAGCTATCAGGTTCCCCTCAACGGGAGTACAATTGAGTGCAAAATTGCATTGGGGTCGGAACCGGGAAACAGTAATTTTGTTCAGATTCTTTTCAGGGTTCCCTACTTCAATAGTAAAAAGAGGAACCCTTCTTAGATCACTTTGTTGTCTATCGGTCCCTCGACTCTGTGAAAAAAAAATTAAATAGATTAAGATTTTTACTTAAACTTTGGTTAATGTAGATAAAGATACGGCTATTTATGTTATACGGGACCCTCAGTGGTCGATTCCAATTCTCACTTCTACGGCTTTTATTGACGACTTCCGTGGCCGAGTGGTTTTAACGCCGGGTTTCATGGTGTCGCCGACTCGAGAGGTCCCGGATTCGAATCCCGTTGTGGGCATATGTTTGTGTTATGAATACGAGCATTAGTACTCCAGGCATGGATGTTTAATATGTATTTCTATATAAATACTTATATATGTATTCTATCCGTTACCCTAGTATCCCACGACACAAGCCTACAGTGCTTACTTTGGGGCTAGGCTAATTGGTGTGAGTGTTGGAAATATTTATCTATTTATTTATTTTTAGGGGTTCCATAGCTCAGAAGGAAACGGAACTCTTAAAGGATCACTTTGTGAAATTTGAAACCTTAATGATTATAAACCGTTGCCTTGAAGCTGTGAAAAAAAACTAAGTTAACGTAAAAAGAGATACGACCGTTTATGCTGCGTAATTTGTAATTCGTACGGAACCCTCAGTGGTAGATTCCGACCCGCACTTGTCCTGTTTTAAAATGGCAAAAAACGGAACCCTTATGGATTCGTCATGTCTGTTTTTTTCCGAAACTATAAAAACAATACTGGTTATTTATTTATTTATTTATTGCATGTCACATTACGTTCATGATGGTACATTAATATTATGTAAGGTAAATATGTGACGCCCTGCAAGGGCATAGCAAATATCAAGCCAGAGGGCTTGTTAAATATTTATATTATAATACTTTAAGACCATCAGATACTATTAGTTCTTTTTGTTTGCATAATTTAACATAAGAAGGAGATAGAAAGCCTCTCTTGAGTTTGTTTCGCCGGTTCTTCTCAGGAAGGTCTCCCAATTTTGGAACCGGTGGTAGTTTACGGTAGTTAGGGTCAAATAAATAAATAAACTCAAAATTACAAACAAGAATTTTAAATAAAATACTTTATTAAGTAAATTAAATAATAAATTCATACATAGACAATAAAATTTTAAAAATCTTCCAATGAAATAACCGAACGCTCAATATAAGTCTTTCGAAGGTAGCTCGACAATTTTAAATAAAAAATCATTATTCTGACGATGCAGACCTGAAAAGGCTGCGAAACGTCAATAAATAAATAAAGTTTCGTGCATTAACCCGTAAAAACTAGTTTTATTTAATGAGTGATGTGCGTGAAAACCTAAGAAATAAATATAATACTTTGTTCACATTTCATTTTTACACAACAATTAAATTTTATAAAATAGATTTAACAATTTCAATAAACAACAATAATAACAAAAATTTAATTTTTACAAAAACACAAAAAATTAAATCTTTATTTTTTATTATTACTATTTGTTATTGGTTATTATGTTACTTGATTCTACGGAACCCTTCATGGACGAGTCCAACTCGCACTTGACCGCTTTTCTTTTTATTGGCGCACTTACTACCGAACGAGGTTCGTATACAGACTGAAGCTGGGTGGGGCGTGAAAACCGAAACTTTTTTATGTCGCCTCCAAAAAGCTGCCTTTCCCATTGTCCCTTTGAGATTTTTGTTTCACTCTGATAGGTTTTTTAGTCCATCTATCTCTGTAATTGGAGACTGGCGTCTGTTCATTAAAGAGCATAGGGAGCTCAAGCGATATTTGAAAGGTTTTGGGATACGCTTTTTTACACTGACGGAACGGCTGGTCCACAGGTTCAAAGTCGCTCAGCGCGCTATGGAAAGGGCTATGCTCAGCGTTTCTCTGAAGGATCGCATCAGACATGAGGTAATCCGAGAGAGAACCAGAGTTATCGACATAGCCCACCGGATAAGCAAGTTGAAGTGGCAGTGGGCTGGCCATATTTGTCGAAGAACCGATAACTGTTGGGGTAGACGAGTTCTGGAGTGGAGACCGCGTCTACGGCAAACGTAGGACGTACTCAGGCGCGATGGGGTGACGATTTGCGCAAGGTGGCTGGCAGGAGCTGGATGCGAGTAGCCCAAGATCGATCTGAGTGGCGTGCATTTGGAGAGGCCTATGTCCAGCAGTGGACTGAGATAGGCTGTTGATTTTTGAAGTTATACTTCTTTAGGCGCGTTATGAAAAAATGATGAGAGTGAAATTTTAAGATGCGCGCGCATCACTGTAACACAAAATTTTAACATAATGAAGTTGGTCGCTTTAGCGACTTCGAAAGCGATTCAGGAGACTACAGCGCCATCTCTTGACCATTGGTGTAGTAGAACCAAAAACCACATCTTTATTTTTTGTAATAAAGTAACAGTTATAGGTATTCATATTTATAATATTTATCCACATGTTTCTAGTTTGTATATTCGGAATACGTGTTTGAGTTTCATACAAGTGCAAATCACATATGTTGTAATAAAAAACTAATTTTAAACGATGCCAAAGAAGGATAACTTCTCACGCGCCTACATAAGTACACGCACCCATTTTTTTAAAGTTATAATAGTAATATTTTGCATATCATTAAAGCGTCAACCAGAAACTTTATCACCACAACATCAGGTGGGGTAGAGTCATTAAACTACCTCGCTTTAAAAATAAAAATAAAATTAATATTCTTTGATTAAGTTCTATCAGTTTTTAGTTTTAAATTTGTTTTTCTAAGGTTTTGAGTTTAACCTAAACAGGGTGTTACAAAAATACAAATAAAGCTTGAAGGGCGTTGATGTAAATCATTTAAGGAGTCTTCTCTAATTTTCTTAAAATATTTGCATGAAGTTTTAACTTTTTATAAAAACAGTTATTTTTAATGATCCTCGAACTAGTGACGTGTCTGAAAATGATCGATACTTTTATTAATCATTAAAAATAACTGTTTGTATAAAAAAGTTAAAACTTCATGCAAATATTTTAAGAAAATTATAGAAGACTTATTAAATGATGAACTTCAACGCCCTTCAAGCTTTATTTGTATTTTTGTAACACCCTGTATGTACTATGTATTAATCCTAAGTACTTAGTTAGTATTAGAAATGTATGTTGTGCTTGCATCTAGTAGGTTGCAAAGTAGTTGATGTTTTTTTTGTATGCATATTATATTTACATGGATATTCTTTGTAACCAGTTTTGTAAGCTAAATAAAGAAAAAGGTATATCGTTAAGCACATTGGGTACTTTTGGGATGAGAAATTTTACTTTGACTTTAAGTTGTATTTGAGTTAAAAGTTTAACCGCTCTAGTAGTTTTAGAAAGCAAAATGCAGGTGAACAATTAATGTATAATTTCACATTATGTAATGAAAGGTGACTTCATGAATCATCTCTGAAGTCATTTTTCAACTTGACGACTCCGTAAATGATAAAACAGGGAGAAAAAAACAGCCCTTGCTGAGTTTCTTGCCGGTTCTTCTCAGTTCAAGGTCTCCGGCCGTAGATTTACGAACCGATGGCGTAGCTTCTAGACATTCATATGTGCTTGTAACAGCCTAAACTGAATAAATGATTTGATTATGATTATTATAAAGAATTCACTATGACAGACAAACAAACACATAAGTGATCTACTTAAGCGACATGCATTGTTATTCTAAAATTAATTAGTTCAAACTAATATAAGTTATAATTTCTCCAATCAACGATTTACCAATCTTGGGTGGATTAAACAATTTCGTAGTACAAATCCGTTTGTAGTGAACTCACGAGTTTCCCCTTTAGAAGTTGTTGTGTATGTTTTGGAAGTTGGTTGTTCTGCAATGTTTGTCGTTGTGCTCACAGCGACGATATGCCACGCAAATAAAACTTTTTCCATTAACACACTTTTGCATTATTATTTTCTTTGCTGCAGACTTGCTGGGGCAAAGGCTCAGCCAGTTAAAAACTTTTCACATGTGATCACGGAAGAATATGTATAGTTTTTGTATTAAATCTTTTTGTTTATTTTATGTCATTTTAATTTTCCACGCGACTTAACTACGTAACATGCTAATATATTTACAATGAACTAGGCAGTTTTGAAAAATTACAGTTTCTTTTGCCTTAATGTGTAGTTATAATAGGCCATGCAAAAACTAGAAGAACATCAATATATTAATAAATGGAGGCTTGGGGACTTTTTGGGCGGGATCGGAAAGCGTCACTTTAGCAGTTTCGTTTTTCTTGTTAAAAATTGTGTTGTGGCGGATGTTAGTGTCTAATAATGGTGGATTATTAACCACTAAGTGTTCGGAAACATGCACAAGTGTTGGAAAGTGAAACAAAATAGCGGACAGTGTCTTTCGACGTTCCCTCAAGAAGTCCACGGGGAGGTTCCAGTAAATCCCCACACATTTACTGAAACATAGGGAAAGGGGGATTGACTCGACTGTCACTTACTTTGACTTGATTTATTACTTTGACCACGAGTGCTATAGAATTTGGAAACATTTTTAACACTTGACATTGGCTAAATGAACAAGCCGTGCGAAGCCATTTAGGAAAAAAAAATAGAGGGTTACTTTTGAATTGATTTTCCATGTTTAATTTTAACAACCAAATAAGAGACTGACGGCCTTTTTACACTAAATCTTCAAGGGGTACCTACATAGCGTTATATTGTTTAATTATTCGTAGTGTCTGTCCCTCTTAATTTCTTCCTTGATTGTAGCAAAGGAAACGAACTCCACAATAAATGTAATGTAATGCTTAAATAATAATATTCTTTCAATCTAATTACATTTGACATTAAAAATGATGTTTTTGGCCGGTCTTATGCATTTTCTAGTTTATTTTAATTTGTAACTTATTTATTGGTTTCACATTTTCAATTGTATCTTATTGGCATTTTTGATTCTGTAACTTCGTTGACTTTGATGTATGTTTATTTTAATTTTGACTTTTATAATTGTGATTCTACTTGACTATTTCTATATAATGAATGATTTTGTATTGCATTGCATTGACTTGTTGGTGTGTTGGACTTTCTCTGTAAACCAGCATGTGAAACTGAATAAATAAATAAATAAACAATAATATTAATTTAATTTATTTGCTCAAATACAGTTCACAAGTTGATATATTTTATAGAAACACATGTATTCTACCTGCAAGCAGGTGTGCAAATAATGCAGTCAGCTATTTTGTCATCTGTCATATATTACTTCATACCATTTATAATAACATTAAGTAAGTGTTTAGTCAACTTATTTTTAATCATTGTTCCAGTTTCTAATTTTATATTGTCGAGTAATTTATTATATATATACTAGCTGACCCAGCGAACTTCGTATCGCCATAATATATGGGTGGTAGAAGGGTGAAAATTTAGAGCTGTATTTATTTTTAATGCCACATTATAAATAAATAAAAAAAACTAAAAAAATGTTAGGGGTGGACAACCCTTATCACTTAGGGATATGAAAAATAGATAGTAGCCGATTCTCAGACCTAGTGAATGTAATATATAAAATGCTCGTGTCGCGGTGTTTGTGGTTAAACTCCTCCGAAACGGCTCGACCGATTTTCGTGAAATTTTGTATGCATATTCAGTAGGTCTGAGAATGGGATGTAATCTATTTTTCATCCCCCTAAATGTTAAGGGTACCACCCCCCAATTTTTTTTTTAATTTTAGATAAAAAAAAAATTACATTTTTTTATGATACATCATACAAAAATACATACAACCCTAAATTTTTACCCTTCTACCACCAACCCCTATTTTTTTATGGCGGTACGAAGTTCGCTGGGACAGCTAGTATGCATATAAAGTTTCATAAAAATGGGTCAAGCTGTTTTGGAGGAGTATGGTAACTAACATTGTGACACGAGAATTTTATATATAAGAAGATATTAATATATTATAAGCATTAACCCTATAAATATATGCGTGGCAAGGAGGCTGATGCAATAAGTATCTATATTGGCATATCGTGTGTCTATTTCTCATTTCTACGCGCTTCTCGAAATACTTGATGTGATATGATCCCTGACAAAGAAAAATGCTTCCTTCCTTATACAAGAATTTTGACAAAGTGAATGCTAACATGAAAGCTGATCGCAAGAATATAAGAGAAACCAATGATATTACATAACGCACCTTTAGAGTTGAAGTGACTTAAATAAAAATAATAGCAAAATGACTTTTAAACGTGAAACGACATAAAAACATGTACATTCTATCAGTTAAGTAATAATAAACAGGCTCTTTTAGGCCAGAAGAAGACAAACGTACTATTTCCGTCTCTTTTAAATGACACGCATACCGCGCCTCCCTCAGTATTGAAGTACCCCATTCAGTGTTGCGTGGACATTTATTTAATTTTCCTTTTATTTAGAAAATCAATAATTTAAAAACTAGCATATTACAAAATTGGTCATCTATCAAATATATAACATCAGAAATTAATCGCCTCTATTAAATAGTTACGTTTTTGTTTTACGTTCTTTAGTAAAAAATGGGCACAAAGTGAAATAAGCCAATTATAATAAATTGTTTTCGGAAAATAAATGACATGTTTTTTTTTGATGATTAATTAACAAAGGTTCTAATTAGTTATACAGATTGGTTTAGTAAATAATCGTGAAAACAATTCCTATCCTACCATTAACAATAAAAAATATGATGATAAACGTACAACTTATAGCATTATAATAGAAAAACAAAAAAATGGCCAACTTGTCAATCACATTAGGGGTGATGACGGGGTACAGTAAACGAAATTCTATTTAGTCCGTCAGTTAGATGATCAAAAAATAATGGACACGTATTTTTTCTTTGGGCAATCAACCAAAAAATGACAAAGTTATAGCGCGTCAAAGTTTGGGAGTAGGGGCTCGTGACGTCACTTTTGAGTGAATTTTCGCTTATAAGTGTACACAAACGTGACGTCATGCGACTTTTCAAATCAATATATCTCTGTAATGTTTATATTATGTGAAAAAAGAAAAAATACGTGTCCTATACTTTTTGATAATCTATCTGATAAACGAAGAAAAAAAATATAGTCAGCATCCCTTTTATAGCGTTTACCAAAAAACAAGAATTTTGGATTATACCACTTCAACCCATTGAGAACATGACATGCAAATGATTAAACTGGCTTCCAAGAACTTAATAGTGACTGGTGAATTATCTGCCTTTAGTGGCGCGAATTTGAGGTGCAAACGTGATGTTTACCTATAATTAACAAACTCCGAGACGGCAGTTAGCATAGAAATTGACATTTTGTAAACTAACATTTAAGATGAGATAACTTATGAGAATGCTATGTTCTTATTTATTTTTTAAGCATTTAACTGCTAGATGTTTAAATCTAAAGAAAATAAAACTAGAAAAAAATCCACGCGGGCCAGGCAGCAGACGGGACTCGAACCCGCACTCTTCGCAATCCGGACGAATGCACTGACCAATTATGCTACCGCGGCCCTGACGGTCGCGTCGAAATTCTTCTAGCCATTCTTAAGCTGCAAGGCAGCGCCATTTCTTTTCAGATTTTTTTCTAGTTATATTTTCTTTAGATTTAAAGATTCTGACACTTTTGGCGGGGGAATGAATATGCACACAAATGCAGTCTAACATACTTGCGCAAAAACATCTTTCATGCTCCACTCATAGCCCTCAAAAATCATCTGTATGGTAACGTTCAAACCGAACAGTGATTTGATACTGTTAAAAGTATAAGTAAGTACCTACCTACATATAGGGTTACCAGATGAAAAAATCAAAAGTCCGAAGAAAAGGCTTGACTTCCATGGAAAAATCCTGAGATTTTTACATTTTGAGAATTTTCTTTCAAACGTACTTAACAATTTAAAAACAGCCGTAGTATTATACGTAGGGGGTGGACGGGGTGGCAGCGGTATTGATTTTAATATATACATATATATGTGATTTTAATTGTACAAATATTATTAAAGGAACATTATTTTTAGTTTGTTTAACTTTTTATTAAAGAGATCTTTTAAACGTAAGCTGTATTTTATTGAAAATTCAAAAAATCCTGAGATTTCATGAGATTTGCAAAATCCAGCCGCAATCCTGAGAAGAGTCCAAAAATCCTGAAAACTCAGGACAAATCCTGAAATCTCAGGACAAATCCTGAGATATGGTAACCCTACCTACATATAGACAAAGTTGTACATGCCTGCAATGGCAAATCACATGGTTGAGTACTACCTGCATCTTTAATCCTTAATGACATTTGTAAATTATCGATGGTATGTCAAATAAATAAATAAATAAAAACGAAATTGTAATTAGGACACTCGCACATAAAACATGACAACACTAAATCGTGCGTAGATGAAACTTAAGATATTTTATTGACAGATCTAAAATTTGTTCTTGTACGGACTTGTTTGACAAAACAATCGACTCGCCAGATGGTTTTCCTCCTGTCAAATAAGTCCTAATATTGAATTTCTATAAAATAATATTTATATTCTGTTCAAAAGTGATAACATAGAAATAATATGTTAATAATTCAACTTACATATAAAATGTTACACAATGCTTTTTTTAGTTTGATGTTGCAAATCGGTTATTTTACAGTTACTAAACACATGATCAAGGATTCCAACAGTGTTGCCACCTTGGATTTTTTTAAGGCGCCAAGTCAAAGGTATTTAATCGCCAGATTTCAAAAATTTGTATTTAATAAAATACACCAAAATCCGCTAAATTACAATTACATCTCTGATAACAAAAAACCCTAATTTAAATAAAAAACCAGTGAATATGTATGAGATGCTACAGAAATAACTGTGAGTAACCACATAGAACATTATGAAATTTCGGAAAGTTAGGGCATTTCCCCCTTAAAAATATGTTGCTAGATTTCATGTTAAAAAACCACTAAAAAAATTTACCCGCTAGATGATGAAAATATACCACTAGAAGCCGTGAAAAAGCACCAGTTCTGGTGGAAAAACCACCAAGGTGGCAACACTTTCAGACCCCACAAACTTTAGACCAATTTCTGTGCTACCCACCTTTAGTAAAATTTTCGAAAAAATCATGTTAGATCAAATGCAATCACATTTTAATAAATATAATATACTTCACTGTAAACAATTTGGTTTTACACGGGGTCGTTCAACAACCGATGCCGGTGTTGAACTTATACAACAAATTTTTGACGCCTGGGAGAACTCGCAGGATGCTCTAGGTGTGTTTTGCGACTTGTCCAAGGCTTTTGATTGCGTTTTTCATGAAACATTACTCAGGAAACTCCACCACTATGGATTTAGAGATACTGATCTGGATCTTATTGCGTCATACCTGATGGATAGGATTCAGAGGGTTGACATTAACGGCAATAAGTCTGCGGGTTCGCCGGTTAAAATGGGTGTTCCGCAGGGCTCAATCCTTGGTCCTTTCTTATTTTTAATTTATATTAATGACTTACCTTACTACGTTAGAGATAAGCATGAGATAGTATTGTTCGCGGATGATACATCACTTTTATTTAAACTCAAACGTAAGGAAACAGTTATTGACGACGTGAACAGTTGTATCTCTAAGGTAGTCCACTGGTTTAATGTTAATAATTTATTACTAAATGAAGGAAAAACGAAATGTATTAAATTTGTATTACCTAATGTAAAACAGGTAAAAACCAGTGTGAATGTAAAGGATAGGAATATGGGCCTTGTAGACACCACAGTATTCTTAGGGATTACTTTAGATTCTAAGCTTCAATGGGGCCCACATATTGATAAATTGTCAAATAGACTTAGTTCTGCAGCATATGCCGTAATGAAGATACGCCAGTTAACGGATGTAGATACGGCCAGATTAGTATACTTTAGTTATTTCCATAGTGTAATGTCGTACGGAATTTTATTGTGGGGAAACGCCGCCGACATTCAAACTATTTTTGTGCTGCAGAAGAGAGCTATTCGATCAATTTATAATCTTAAAGTTAAGGATTCCTTAAGAGATAGGTTTAAAGAATTTGGTATAATGACGGTCGCATCACAATACATTTACGAAAATTTATTACTTGTAAGAAAAAATATTAATTTGTTTCTTAAAAACAGTGATGTTCACACACTTAATACAAGAAACAAAAATAAACTAACTTTACCTGCTACTAGGCTTCACAAAATCAATAATTCATTTAAAGGTCTTTGTGTTCGCTTATACAATAAAGTCCCAAGCAATATCCAAGAGTTAAGCATAAATAAATTCAAAGATAGTATAAAAAAAGCACTTATTAAAAAAGCTTATTACAAAGTGTCTGATTATATTACAGACAAAAATGCTTGGGTTTGAACTGTTCCAATCATTTCAACAGGTTTTCTATAGTAAATAAATCATGATTGTATTGACGTTGTAACAACATAATGATTTGTAAATGTTGTTACATTATGCTTTTAATGTTGTGGAGTTTTTTTCGCTCGTTTTTCTCCGCAGCTAAAAAATATGTCCAATAACGAGTGGTAGGGAAAAAAAAAAATGTTTGGACGATTCAAAAGTGTTGTACTATACATCCAATTTGAATAAAGATATATTGATTTCTATTGACTGGATTCCAAGGATTCTATGGACTGCACGGCGCACCAACGTGTCCATACTTGATGAGCTCGGCATCACCACAAGGTTGTCCACTATCTGTTACCAGCACATACTAAAGTATTTCAGACACATCGCTCGCAGAAACCCTGACAGCCTAGAGAAGCTGATGGTGGTTGGCCAGGTCGACGGTAGAAGATCACGCGGTCGGTCGCCTACCCGCTGGTCAGGCCTAGTAAAGTTGCTCACTGGCCTATCAATAACCAAGGCTATAAAGACTGCCGAGGACAGGAATGCGTGGAGAGGCATAGTACATCAGGTGGTCAACATTTCGAGTTAGACACGACCTTCAGCAATGAAGATAGCGACTAAGAGGAAGACTAAACATTTTGGCATTTTCTGTGCTCTGGCTTACACTCTCGCGACTTGAGTCAGTCCAGTGATATATCCGAGCGCAACTGGTTTTATTTTTGAGCTGGCTCAACAGCGGGGGAAAATCGACAGAGGGGAATGCTGTGAATGCCTACTCTCCTCCTGGCCGCGTCAGCCGCGTTGCTCTATGCATAATTATGTAAATCAGTAACACAACCTTTTCAGTGATAGCAGACGGGACTCGAACCCGCACGCTTCGCTATCCGGGCGAATGCACTGATCAATTATGCTACGGCCGCTCTGATGGCCGCGTTGAAATTCCTCTAGCCTGTGATCAAGCAGTTACACGCTTAAAAAATAAAAATTATAACTATAATTGCTATTTATTCATTCAAATGTTTAATACTTGAAAAAGTATTCATTTGACATTGTGGGTTACCTACAATGCGAAGAGATGGCGCTGCTTTGCAGCTTAAGGCTAGGAAAATTTCAACGCGGCTAATAGGGCCGTGGTAGCATAATGGTCAGTGCATTCGCCCGGATAACGGAGGATGCGGGTTCGAGTCCCGTCCGCTGCCTGGTCCGCGTGGATTTTTTCTAGTAAACTTTTCTTTAGATTATGGGAATGTTGTTTGTCCTAGTTTGGAGAGAACATAGAATTTCTGTCGTAGTTAGAGCTACACGGCCGACGCCAGGAGGGAAGTAGTCACAGTGACACAATACCACTTAAATCATTCTGACACTTTTTGCGGGGGGATGAATATGCACACAAATGCAGTCTAACATACTTTCGCAAAAACGAAATTATAATAACGACACTCACACATAAAAACTCCTATGGACAATATGAAACGGACGGACAGAAATTTCACTTCAAAAATAAAAATCCAATACACAAAAAAAATGGTGTACATATCGTTTACGCAGTAAGTATGTTCAACGTGTTGCTAGAACGCCACAATAACAAAGCAAGCGTGGCCGTCCTTGGGCGGGGCAATCAAACAATATCAGCGATATTAACAATCACCCCCAATGGAAAATAGTAGAAAATTACAGGCCTAATTGGGCTCACTTTTCCAATACGGAAATTGTTGACCGAAAAAACGACATCGGTTTTTCCGTTCAAATTACGGGCACATTTGCGGGCAGCAAATGAGAAAGGTGTAATTTCGGCGTCAGCCTGCCATGGTGAATTGGAGCACGTCATGCTATGGGAAGAGGCACATGAGTAAAGAAGGCAGAAGCGAAGCTTTATGTAGTGTCTGTGTGTGAGTGAGCACTGGCAATCTGTCGCCAATAGATTGTTTCCACAGGCATAGATCGATATCGATAACGCAAGTGTTGTGCTTCGCGTTCCAAAACGGAGGCAGAAAGTCTCTTATTATACTAATTTATTTCTTCGCGACACCATTCTCGACACCGGTCTTCAATCGTAATATTTAAAATTATGTAGCTAAGAAAACGATAATAGTATGGCATAATGAAATCCATTCTCAAGTGCCAGCTCCTTCGGTACCTGGAGGACCATCAGCTGATCAGCAACCACCAGTACGGTTGCCATAGAAGTCGTTCAGTCGGTAATCTTTTATTATACTTGAAAAATATCTCAAAAAATAAAACCTATTATTTTTGATTTTGAGAACCAGTCTGGATATCGCAAAGGCCTTTGATCGGGTCTGGTACAAATCGCTTCTTTCGAGGCTTCCTTCTTATGGGCTTCCTGAAAAACTGTGCATTTGGGTTACAAACTTTCTTGCAGATAGGAGCATCATGGTCGTAGTGGACGGTGCATGCTCGGTCTCCAAATCCGTAAATGCGGGTGTCCCACAAGGCTGTGTGCTATCGCCTACGCTATTTCTTCTGCATATCAATGATATGCTTCAAATTGATGGCATTCATTACTATTCAGACGATGCAGATGATGTCTCATATACCGACCGCTCACATAGTTATGGGAAAACCTAATGGAGAGCCGGAACAAACTTGTATTGGAAGTTGAGACTTTGCTCAGCAAAGTATCAAATAAGGGATGACTTAATCTAGTCTAATTTAACCCCACGAAGGCACAGGTATGCGTGCTTACAGCAAAACATTACCATTTGCCGTATCCCGCCTTTTTCCGAACACTCCCCTTACTGTCTCAGCTAGTATCGGTATTCTTGACGTTGACATATGGAGCGACATCAAGTTCCAAGTTCATCTGGGGAACAAGGCTAAATAAGCCTCCAAGACGATTGGTGTACTCAATAAATCGAGAGGGTAGGCTTCACACCGTTTGGCCTCACATGGAGTACTGTTCTCATCTTTGGGCGGGGGCACCTCAGTGCCAGCTTCTCTCTCTGAATCGCATCCAGCACTGAGCGGCTCAAATTTTCGATGATCAGGACCTTTCCGATAGGCTTGATCCCTTGGCTTTGCATAGAGATGTAGCTTCGCTCTGCATCTTCAATTGCGGGGAGTGTTCTGAGGAATTATTCGGATAAATACCAGCTGCTACTTTCGCTATCGTACATTGCGACAAAAATGTAATCCCCACCATCTTGATGCGTGGATCACAACCTTGAGACTTTGTCGAAATTTTTACCACGTACTACAAAATTGCGGAAATCATTCAATTTCAATCAGCTGTGTTTCCGGACCAACACTTGAACACCTTAAAAAAAAGGGTTCCTTACTTAAAGGCCGGCTTCATATTTGTAATACTCCGTCGTCCATAGGCACCTGCAACACCAGGAGTATCACAAATGAGAAGCCGGCCTTTCAAAAAGGAACTCTTTTTTTGAAGGTTTTCAAGTCTTATTGGTCTGAAAACACTGCTGGTGACCATATTTTCCACTGTTTTGTCGTACGTGATTTAACACCTATACTTACCATCAGATTCGCCGGCAGCTCGTATGCTCCCTCATCATCAGCCTATTAATGCCCCCACTGCTGGGGCACAGACAGGCTTCCCTATGGATGGAATAGGGAGATTGGGCCATGACCCACCACGCGGGCCCAGTGCGGGTTGGTGGGTGCTAACGACTGCAGATGCAGCCGGGACCAACGGCTTAACGTGCCTTCCGAAGCACGGAGGAGCTCGAGATAGTAAATTATGGTCACCCATCCAATGACCGACCACTGCGAAAGTTGCTTAAATTCAACGATCGCTCCTCCCCCCCCCCCCCCCCTAAAATTTATATTATAAGGGGGGTATGCCCCCTATAATATAAATTTTAAAAACCTAGATCTGTGAACCTTTCTCTGCGTACACGACGACGAGTTCACTCACACACGTGCAGTTGTATGAATCTTTCTCTCTGTGCGTTCTTTACTCATGACCTATGGGGCAGTACGGTTAAATAATTCATAAATCGAGGGGTGAACAACTCTGTTGTCGATTGTACCGGCGTACGGATAACCAAATTAAGCGGTTGCCTACATTTACTGTGGTTGGTTATATTGAATATTCGGTGACGGCTGATTTTAGGAACAGATGGAAGAATATTAATTTACACATTGCTTTTTTTTTGTTACGTTTTCCCATTTGAAGGGCAATGGTAATTAACTCGACACAACTTCGGTTTGTCGGCAACTTTTTGTATTATGTAGACCCTTCATTATTTTCTAAGATTATTTTAAGTAATAAACTTTCGGTGAAAATTTTAACATACAATCGGTTCATGAGATACAGACGGACGGAGGAACAGTAATGGCTTTGTAATAAGGTTCTATTTTCATACCTTTATTACGGCACCCTATACACACTAGTAGTTTTATAAGTAAGTGTAATTTATAACAAGACGTAAGTTTCTAAGAGGGTTACAGTAATTCAGTTATATTAACTGAACGCTGTCAGGAATAAATGACGCAACGCTAAAAGTGCGATGTCCATCCGAAGCCTGGGGAAATAGCCGAGAGTGGCATCTCAATGAAAAGTAATTCAATTGTTATATTTCTTTGATTTTGAATGAGAACTGATTTTTTAACCCTCACTCCAGGATTTCTCCATTACCTACTGTTGAAGTACCTATCTAATGCTATAAAAATTGTATGGTCTATACAAAAAAATATAAATGCGGTCTACGTAATCTATGCTCTCTCTCTCTCTCTTTTTGGTCTCTGGTCTGCAAGGCACTACGCTGCTGATTACTGTAAGGAACTTTAATTTGATAAAACACTATAGAAGGTTTCCAATATTTCGTTTTATTACAACACCTACATTGTGTTTAGCTTGGCGTGTGTTGCTGCCACCAAAGGTTTGAAATGCTCCTCCCATTAAATCCTGAGACGAACAATGGTGTCGATTCTGGCATCATTCCCTAAACTTAAAACTAAGTTTATTTTATTTTATTTATTTTTTTATTTAATCTTTATTGCCTTTACAATGCAAATGGCGGACTTAATGCCAGTGTAGCATTCTCTACCTGTCAACCGGAAAGAAGGTGCAGAGAAAATAAAACGGCAGACAACGAACAGAGAAAACATGAAAAAGCATTAATCACATATACATACATTTATAAATATACATTATAGCAACATATAAAATAAATTTAACATCAGTCTCTCTTTTTCATTCTGTATAGAGAATGACAAGGATGCACTGTTGTCAAATTTAAGTTTAGATTTAGATAATCATGCCAGAATCGACACCATTATCTCTCTCGATTTAATCTAAGGGCCAGTTGCCAACATTCTCAATATAAATTAAGAGTTATCCTGTTAAACACATCATTTAATCATTGCCAATTATTTAAAGTCAAATGCTAAAATGAGATTTCACCAAGATTAGCTTTCAAAATTCATTTATGAACTTTGGTGCAAGTGCGTCCTATTTTCAGCTTCGGTTAAAAAAAAAAGATTTTTTTTATTTCGTTCGCTTATTATTCATCATCATTTTTATTGAAATAAGCGAAGGAAAATCTTCGTACCCCTATATTATAAGCACATGATGCATTTAACAGACACACAACTTACACAGATACAATGTTTTTTTTTACTTTATTCCAAACTAGCGGCCCGGCCTCGCTTCGCTTCGGTGTAGAGCTGAAGTGTAGACTACAGTTTTTGTTCTCAGGCTTGTATTATACACAATGACAGCTATATAGCTAGCTATATCTATGATTCTTCTTATACTTGCATGCAAAGTCTCAGGCCGATCGGTTTAAAATTGACAAAGTTTTTTTATTCCCTTGGGGGTAGAATTAATCAAAATTCTTTCTTAGCGGATGCCTACGTCATAACATCTACCTGCATGCCAAATATCAGCCCGATCCGTCCAGTGGTTTGGGCTGTGCGTTGATAGATCACTATGTCAGTCAGTCACCTTTGAGTTTTATATATATCCATCCTTACTATATAAATATAAAATTATAATAAACAAGTGATTATTATACTATATTACTGTAAAACGACAAACAACCAATTATGTTTAGTTTAGGAATGTCTGTGTGTGTGTCTGTGTATTTGCGTGGATATTTATCTACGTATAGATCGAAGACAAGTTAGTAATTGTTTGTACTGATTGTTCTAGATTGTCATAAAATATGTCATAGTTAATTATACACATTACTATATTATGTAGGTTTACTCATTGACAAAAGAAGCCATTAAGTAACCACTAGTCTTAATAAATCTTCCATGCAATGCTTCCATGCTGCACTGGAAGTAAAAGTTAGTGAGTCGCGCGGCACTATATAATAATAAACAAAATTAACAACAATAATAAAGATAGCGTCTGTTTATTTTCAAACAGAAAATAAACAAGAGAACATCGCCCTTGTAATATTACAGAGGCGAGTGCATTTCGTCCGTAACGTCCCATTCGTCCTTTCCCGCTCGCCCCCGTTTCCCATCCGCCCCACTGTTTTCTTTGCGACTTGTGACAAATAAAACAAATGAAATCGTCTCCACCGGAACTCTCTGCGCGTTTCAATTTGCGATCGAATCGCGTGAGGAGTTCGTCAAAGCTTTTGATGTTGTTTGAGATATCATTATTGCTAGGTAGAAGTAATGTGTATGGAGTGGATAATAATGGAACTCATCATTATTTTGCGATTTGAGCATACTCGCATACTGATATTAATTTGATTTTAATTTGTGGCTTATTCTCATTAGAAAAAAATGAAACGGTGCATTTTAAGTGGTATTAATTGTTTTTTATTATTGGAACGAAGATCATTTTCGGATGGCAGGTACGGCCTGGATGGGGGAAAAAGAGTGTCAGGTATTTCCGTCACGACGGAATTGCTAAGTTGGGGTTGGCAGTGGTTTACCATTAGGCGGGACATAGGCTTATTTGCTACCCTTTTAACATAAAAAACCCACCTTGAGGTCGCAGTCTGGATTGACGAGTGCAGATGCAGACAGGACCCAAACAAAGGCATTCTGAAGAAAAGACGAATAGTTATTCATTATTATTGTAATTAGTCCTCTAACCTAACTTTTTTTTGGTAGGTAAATGCATGACGCGTACCCCGCTGCCGAGGGGTACTGACGAGGCTATGTGGGATTACTGCCCCCACCCCCAACCCCCAAAAAAACCCCCTTTTTTTTATAACGCAGGTAAAAAATGCTGTTTACAGACGACGGCGCCTTTAAGAGGCATACCGCCGAACGGACCTCACACCTGGCTCCCGCAAGTCTTACGAACCCCCCAGTGGCTGCCCACCGAGGACCCCGCAACTCTTACGGGCGCTTTACGGCATAATACTAAAAAAAGTCCTGCGAATACCCTCTCAGCTGCTTAGCGCGAAGCCGCGGGATCCCCGTTCAGGGATTCTTCCGCGTCTCCGCACCCAGCAGCCTACCTGCCTAGCCGGGGCTCCATGGCAGGGATCTCCCGGGGTATCGCGGGGACCCCGCAGACGTGTGCAGGATGGCCCGCGCGTGGGGGCTGAGTACGCGGCCTAGTGCCCACCGTACCGCCCCCCGTCCGCTGCGGAGGGCTATTTGGGCGTGCCCGTGTAGCTCCCTCCGCCGCCCCCCCTCTTTGCAGGACAGAAATACAAGGAGGGGCTGCCGTCACGGGGTCCGTCGGTGGCTTGCACAGCTGTCACCATGCCGATCAGCGAGGGACCCTCCGGGTACGATCATGGAATGGGCGCAGCCAGGGCGCGCCGCCGTCCTCTCCTACCCGTCCTCCTTTGGCGGGAGGGAGCGGCCAAAAGATCGTCCTCCCACTCTCTCTGCCACCTCCTTCTGCGAGATAGCGTTCTTGTTATTTTTTTATGTTATAAGGCAAAACAGCATATAGCCCGCCTTATGGAAGGTGGCCACCATAACCTATAGAAGCTTGCAATACCATAAAATATCACACGAGCCGTTGCCTACCCTGACCGAACTCCTTCTTCGCAGAGCTCTGAACTCACCGACAGCAACACAACACCACCAAAAGGTAGTGTTATTTTACTGTGGTCTTCTATAAGATAGAGGTTACAGGTTTTCCTCATTCGGGCGCTCGAATTCGAGCGGAAATTCCACTATGCCTCTCTCACTCTTAAAATATAATTGTAAATACCTTTCAAACTGATGGATTAAATAGACAGGTGTTTAAATAGCCAGTTCTTCAACATTATCATCATCAGCCGATGGACGTCCACTGCTGGACATAGGCCTTCTCAAAGGATTTCCATATGCAACTCCGCATCCAGTGGGTCCCCCGAATCGCTTGATGTCGTCAGTCCACCTCGTGAAGTCTGCCGACACTGCGCTTCCCGGTGCGAGGTCCACATTAAAGCATCTTGGGACCCCAACGTTCATCAGTTCGCCGAACTATGTTCCCCGCCCATTGCCACTTCAGCTTGGCGAAGATACAGGGTTGCAATTCGTGATCAACTGATGGCCACTTCCAATATAATCAAACTCCAGTAAGGGGAAGCATTCTCGAGGTTTGTTGCTAAGATATTTTTATCATTAAGACCATAATAATAGCCGTTGCAAAAGGAATCAGATTATCATTACTTTTTACTGAAGGTTGATTATTGATACTGGCAGTTAGTGTATTGAATGTTTAATTAAAACCCAAATTAATAATTTCAAAGAAAATAAAATTAAAGCCATTAAACGGAGAGGAGTTCAAACAAGCCGTTAATCTCTCATTCGCTCAAGAATTTGGCGAAACCAATTAGCATTATTTTAATTAGAATCTTTTCAGTCCTTTTTTGTGCGAGATTTACGCGTATTATACAAAATAAATACTTATATTATTTGAATCTGCTCAAGATTTTACTGTTGTTGGGCCGTTAATCTATCTACATTAGGCTGAAGGAAATTATTGAGCAGTCTATCGAGGTTAACAATCTCGGCGGTACCTACGATGAAATACTGATGAATAAATTATGTTCGGTACCCAACATTATCAAATCATTAATACAGTGTGAAATCCGTTCACTGCCATTACACATGGTTGGCTATTGGCAAAATTATAAGGCATGTTGCGCTGCCGCAAATCACAGACTGTATTCACCAATTCAGTGGGCGGGACACATAGCGAGGAGAACCGATGGCCGTTGGGGCGGAAAGGTTCTCGAATGGCGACCGCGTGCCGGACGACGCTCAGTGGGAAGACCCGCTACAAGGTGGACCGACGATCTGGTGAAGGTCGCGGGAAAACGCTGGATGCGGGCAGCGCAGGACCGATCGTTGTGGAGATCCTTGGGGGAGGCCTATGTCCAGCAGTGGGCGTCATACGGCTGATATGATGATGATGATGATGATTCACCAATACCCGTTTCTAAATAGTGCTTCACCCTACACTAGTAACGAAAGATACAAATTTTCGACATTATTATAAGGGTCTTGTTGTAGATAAAGTTTCTATGGCCAATCAAATAATATGGCGCGTACAATGTAACGAAGTGTCATTTAATTTTATTATTTGGAGAAAAGATTTATTAAGGGATACAATCGTGTGTCAAATATGGTTATAAACGATTAATTAAATGCTAATTTTCCAAAGTTATTGTCATTCATAATTATGGGTTATTATAACTTAACTTAACACAGCCCAAACCACTGGACGGATCGGACTGAAATTTGGCATGCAGGTAAATGTTATGACGTAGGCATCCGCTAAGAAAGGATTTTGATCAATTCTACCCCAAGGGGAGAAAATAGGGAATTAAAGTTTGTATGAAACTTTGTCATTTTAAACCGATCGAGCTGAGACTTTGCATGCAGGTATAAGAAGAATCATAGATGAATGTCATTGTGTATAATACAAGCCTGAGAACAAAAACTGTAGTCTACACTTCTCTGTCTTTGTCACTTGTCTTCGAAGCGAAGCGAGGGCGGGCCGCTAGTGACGCATAATTATAAAGCTATAGGTGAACACCGATATCGGTAGCTTATGTGTATGTAATTAGGGAGTAACGATACTGTAGAAAATTTGAAACTAAACTTAAAAGCAACTCCATAAACTGTAATTTATTAAAATGGAAATATAATGATAAGTATGTTGAAGAAGCTAACGATGATATATATGGAAGGGTTAAGACAAATGTTACCAAAATTATATCTACAGAATATAAACAGAATCCACGTTATCAATCATACTCAGAAATTAATAAAAGTGGTGTCTACTAGTAAATCCACGGCATTATACTCGCGCCAGGATCTAGCTATCAATTTTGTAATAGAGTTTCCTAAACCCTACCTTTAGTGGTTGGTACAAGTTGCAAATCTCAAGTGGTAAAATATTTAAGTGTTTTCGAAACATTAAAAAATACTCCAATTAGTTTTATTTTTAAATTCAAAAGTTCGATTTTATCTATCAAGCAAAAAGTTATGTATCCTACAGAAATAATTAAGAAGTGAACATTAATTTTGACGGTGGAAATAGGTAAAGTTTCGATTCTAGTGATACGTATTATGTAATTACAATACGTAGAATTTCCAATTCTAACAAATATACAGAAAGACAAAATAGTTACGGTTTAGCTTCGCTAGTGCAATGATTAATAAAAACAGTAATGATAGATTATTATGAGAAGCGTTAAATTGTAAGAAGTCAAAGAGATATGAGTTTGTACATCGATGTGAATTTAAACAAACCTTTGCCTGAAAAATGCCAGTTGGCTGTGTTGCTCTATGATGCCGGGTGATGGATGCATATTCAGCTATTTGCTATGTTAATAATAATCATAGACTTTGCTACCGTAATTACTTGAAATTGCCTCATTTTTATAATCTAATTCCTGAGGCAATTAGTTATTAGATTGATACCAATTAATAGTCGAATCTAAAATCACATAACAAATTAAAAATGTTTTCATGAAACCTTATACAGGTTCAGGTACTGCGAACCTAAGGCTATGTAGGCAATTTTAATGCGGACAAATAAAAATAAATTTAAGATAAGGAAGATTTCAGCAGTAATCCAACCGCATCCGCTTATGAATGAGACCCGTGTCAAAGTCACTGTGGGATTCTGTATCCCGCTGGGAGTTTTATAGAAGCTCTAATTAATAAAGGTTCAGGTGGCACGCCTGTGCATAAGTATGACGGATCTCAGCGAGATTATTAAATTTTAAACACACTTCACTTTAGTTTGTTCCTTCTGATTAATATTTTAAAAGAAAACGTAACTTTACTGATGGATATGATATGAATAATCGCCATAGCTTCTATACTTTAATTTATTTTTTTATTTAATGTACTCACCATTTGCTTTTCCACAATGTCTCTAAATCTTGCAAGATTCTCTAAACCTTTAATTTTAAAATTTGACAGCAGCAAGTACCTGTCTCCTTTTCGTTCTCTTTGGAATATGACAAGGATAATACTATTGTCAAATTCTTAGGATAAGAGAATCATGCTGGAATTAGGGAACTGTGTATAGCGTCTTTATTATAAAATAATAAGGGCGATATTACTTGTATATCACACATTGTCACATTACTGTGCTGTGGCTGTGGCATAACAAGTTGATGTTTTTTTTTAACTAGTAATTAACCTTTTGTTTTAATACTTAAAAAAGAAACTGGTATCAAGTAAACTTACTTTGAATCGGTATTTAATACAAAACATCATCGTATTCGTATTCACGTAACCACAAATATGATTTGCCATTAATTGAGAATAAAAGTCCAAATAATGTGTTACGTTTTAATATACATATTGAACTTTATGCCAAACTAATTAAGATCAAAATGGTTAAGCAAAATTTCACTATTGGAAGATTGTTGTTAACTGTATTTTGCTTGCATTATTCGCTTTCGTATATAAAAGTTTGAGAGAAATATTTTCAATATTCACTTGCAGTTTGATTTTCATCGTCTTTCGACCTACCAAAAACAAGGTAAGATTTTTTCAAGTAATTATGACTAGTAGCATCAAATATTATTCAATATCAATACAGTGTTAGTCCCTTTTAAATTAAATACAAATGAAAAATAACATGACGTTGCTTTTATAAATAAAAGTCAAAGATAATTTTTTTATTCATATTAGAAGGATAATACAACACTTTTGAATCGACCCATTCTTTACAAATATATACGTGGTGTTCACAAAAGAGTTCGCTAAAGCAATCAAGTACCAGATTCATTTTATTGAAACACTCGAGTAAATACTCTCGGGACCTTTGAAAGAATTAAGGGAAACATCTTCAAGCGCACAGAGAATGGGCGTTAAGGTACAGCCTCCGGTGGGTTCCTTCCCACTTTGAACTGGGAAATGTCAAGCACAGTCAGGACAATTTCTTTTAATCAAGCCGCCCCGGAACCGATCTCAAGAGTAGAGCGGCCACTTCACGTTTATAATGAAGATTAATTTCAAGCTTACGCTTTAATTTTTAATACACCCTCTATTTTAAGCTCGGACCGGTAAAAAAATGGATGCGTGTAACTTATGTACGCGCGTGAGAAGTTATACTTCTTTAGCATCATTAAAAATATTTTTTAATTGCATGCAAATAATTAATAATTACTATAAAATAATAAAAGGACTGGAAAAGGATAGTTAACTCAGTCAATTAAGTTCAGTTTTAATTTGAAAAATTAAATAAATATTCAAAATATTCAATTAAAATCACTACTGAATTTATGTTATTAGTCCATATGTAATTAGCACTTGTAAGTAACTAAAACACGTAGTGTCTATATAGAAACTAGAAACATGTGGATAAATATTATAAATATGAAAACAGTGATCAGAAGCGACGAGCGTGCCAACATTGTTTTTGACAACGCGATCATCTTATGGAGCTCCGTGGATCGTTCAAAGTACCTTTCGAACAGATGTCTAATAATGGTGGATTATTAACCACTAAGTGGTAATTAGACACTAACATTCATAACGCGCCCGCGCCCAACTTCATGGTGTTACTATTATGTTACAGTGATGCGCGCGCATCTCGAAATTTCACTCACATGATTTTTTCATAACGCGCCCGCGGCCAACTTCATGCTGTTACTTTTGTGTTACAGTGATGCGCGCGCATCTAAAAATTTCACCCTCATCATTTTTTAATAACGCGCCTAAAGAAGTATAACTTCAAAAAGTTCGCTCTTCTTATGTTTTTGTTAGTTCATATTCTTATAACTTAGTCATTCAGATAATTGTGTGATCAACTTAATATTCGTTTTGAGATTACCTATGGCCACTTCACGTTTTTAATGAAAATTAATTTCAAGCTTACGCTTTAAATTTTAATACACCCTCTATTTTAAGCTCGGGCCATTAAAATAGTCCGCACTTCTTATATTTCTGTTAGTTCACAGTATTACAACTTAGTCATTCAGATAATTGTGTGATCAACTTAATATTCTTTTGAGATTACCTATTACAATGTTCTTTCTTGTGTCTGTATTAAATTAACGAACAAAATTAAATAAGACGGACATCTAAATTTATCTTAGATGAACAGATATGAAACTTTAATTTGATATTGCTTCCACACGATGATAAACATTGTTATTTTATAATATTGCACCATATTATAATAAGACTATACGAGCTATTTTATTGTAATGGGCCCTAATTACCTGAGGCCCAAGCACGAATTTCAAAGTTTCTGTGAAATCTAAGCAATCATTGATCTACTGAAATATGTGTATATTTTTATAATTAATACATTAATAATTACTTTATAAGACTCGAAACATCACCCGTAAAATGCAATATATACTAGTGCAAATGTACCTACGCGCCGATCAGTACGGCAGCGGCGCAATTTTGTAAAAGGGCTCTTAACTTATATATTTTTGTGTAAATTGTGATGGGTGAATAAATAAAAAAAAAGTCTAGGCTCATCTTTAGCAGGTAGAATAATAAAAGACAAAATCTCAATTTGAAACTTATTATTGTTAATGTTAATTTCAGATGAAGCTCATTATTGTTGTGCTCTGCGCTTTCGTGGCTCTCTCAGCCGCTGAACTCAAGTGGTCAGAAGATGGCCAATACCGGCTGGTTGAAACCGACCCGATGTTCCGGTGGGTGGCCACAGAACCAGCGAGGTACCGGTACATCGACTACGGTGCTGCGGTACCGATGTCCTACAGGGCGATGCCACTAGTCGGCTTGCGGGACTACGAACCATTCGTATACTCCTACAGCCATATTGCTAAGTAATGGGAGAACAACCGAATGAAAGATTAACCGAAAATTGTATTAAAGGAAATGCATGATCTCAGTAATTTCGTTTGTCTTCTCCACCTCGAATAAATGTTGCTAAACTCCATCCGCACTTTGTTTTTTTTTGAAGTGAAAACTTCTTTAGCGGCGTTGTACACTTTTTTTGTATGGGTAAAAAATGTTAAACTCGCGTCAGGTTAACCCTTAGATTAAAACCAAAAGGGTAGATACGGCATTCGCGGCTCAAAAGCGATCCGCTTATATTGTGGTCCACGACCATAATTAGCTTTAGTCACAATTTGACATTCAAACACGCTGCGTTCAATGAGTGTACATACACTCAATATAACAATATTGCGTATATTCTGTGTTATAAAAATAAAACAATGCCTTCGATGCTTTTATAAAAAACACAAATCGTTCAAAATCAAATGCCTCGGCAACAATTTTCATTCGTATAACTGTAAAAACATTTTTTTCTCAAAAATCACGGTTTGTCGTGAATATAATTTCCGTAATCGCCATTTTGTAAGCAAGAAAAGAACAACAATATCGCTGCGTTGAAGCGTATAGTTCTGTCTCGCTCGCTCGATTTATGTTTATATACAGACGTGTGCGTGGCGAGAGTTGCTTTTGAGTCGGATCATATTTTATTTGATGCTAGTATGAGCGTACCGTATCTACCCTTTTTGTTTTAATCTAAGGGTTAACCACGTGCGCTGATCGCATCATGACACACAATAAAATTGGAAAGGTTGTTGACTTTCAATATATTGGACGAAACATAGTAATATTTTATTTTATCGTATTATAATAATAAGTCTCTATCTAGGACGTCCACGTGGCAGCTTTATTGCGAAGAAAATGCATTTTTTTACAATAGATGTCGCTAGGTGCGCTTAAATGTGATTCATGCAAGTTGATTTCTTTACAATAGATGTCGCTAAGTGCGCTTAAACGTGATTCATGTAAGTTGATTTTTCTGAGGGATAAACTTTTTTTAGTGTAATATAAATTGTCATGTTTGTGTGCGATAGCGCAATAAATTAATATTGTATTCTACCACATACATAATAATACTTTTATACTGATAATAATTAAAGCAATTCGTCCAAAATTATTCTCTAACCATTCCAAAATATCAAAAATGCACAACGTTAATATTCAAGTTTTCACTTCTGCCGGCACTCCCGGAGTGCAACCCGTCGTTTTTTTTTATGTTAAAAGGGTGGCATACAAGAATATCGCCCGCCTGATGGTATGTGGCCATAACCATAACCTTATAGGTTATGCTTGCGATATAAAAAAGAATGGGTGCGTGTACTTATGTAGGCGCGTGAGAAGTTATCCTTCTTTCGCATCGTTTAAAATTAGTTTTTAATTGCATGCAAATAATTAATTACAATAAATTAATAAAAAGTCTGGAAAAGGACACAGTCAATAAAGTTCAGTTTTATTTTGAAAAAATAAATAAATAATCAAAATATTCAATTAAAATCGCTGCTGAATATAATTTAATTGAACATATGTGATTTGCCCTTGTATGAAACTCAAACACGTATTCCGAATAAAGAAACTAGAAACATGTGGATAAATATTATAAATATGAATACCTATAACTGTTACTTTATTACAAAAAATAAAGATGTGGTTTTTGGTTCTACTACACCAATGGTCAAGAGATGGCGCTGTAGTCTCCTGAATCGCGCTTTGGTTCCGTTGTTCCAGATTAATAAATACTTTTGATAGGCCTTCACAATGCAGTCGTTAGCACCCACTAAATAGAGATTCTATTTCTATTTTTTTGGTAGATTTTCTTAACAGCATGAAGTTGGTCGCTAAAGCGAAATTTTGTGTTACAGTGATGCGCGCGCATCTTAAAATTTCACTCACATCATTTTTTCATAACGCGCCTAAAGAAGTATAACTTCAAAAATATCCCTCGCGCTATTGCCAACCCACACCCAATCCTCTAGTCGTGGATCCCTGGAACCCACCTGTTTTTACTATGTTCTTTTGTAAGGTGGAGGTTATTTCCACCTTCCCCTTTCCTTCAGAGGACCACGTGCGCTGGCCTACGTTGTCACCGTCTAACTGTGGCCGCAATTCCAACGCATACAAAGAAAAGACATTGGGCAAAAATGTATGGACGCTGCACCCACATCCGCCACGGCATAAACTACATTTATTTAATAGGTATTGTATTCATGATCATCTATGCCAAAGCGCATCAAATTTCATCCCGCGGGTCATTAGTTATTTTAAGTTAAATAGGTACAAGTTACTATAACGAACGAACATTAATGAAACAAGGGAATAATTTAGTTAGTTAGTTCGACCCTACATAGGAGGCTCAGGTATTATGGGAGTACTTCACAAGATGCAAGGGTGCCCCCTTATGTTATTCTGCCGCGCTAGAGTAAATCCAAAACTCCCCGCATGGGTTGGGGTTTTTTCAAACATTGTGTTCGTTATAGTAAATTGTCTTCTATGTAAAACAGGGCGACCACAAATCACGCAAACTTGTCCACGATTACACGAAACATGATTCCAGTTCATCCATACTAATTGACAAAACCGATAATCGTGTTTTAATGTCAAAACGTTGTTAGATAAAAATCAGTCAAGTGACAGGGAGCGAACAATCAAAAAGAAGTAAGACGAGTCGACTCTTTGCAACTGCAAGTCTTTCAACCCCCGTAAACCGGTTTGAGGTGACTCAGTAAGTGCAAGCGCAGGATGGTCGGCGGCAGGATTGTCGTATCTGATTGTATGGTACGATATGGCGTATTATTATGGTTACTAATAATATAAAATGAAGGTACTAAAAATTCATTTATTTAGCTACTTAAATATGACCATGTGTCATATCTTTTGACTACCATGATATATTTTTACGGTCTCATATCTTTTGACTCCCAGGATATTTTTCAACGGTGTCATAATAAAAAAGGCTAGTTTTTCAAAGATCTATCGATTCATACTAATTACATTGTTGGCGGAGCTGGGTGTGTTTTGCCCATTTTTCTTTAATGATTCATTTATTTGTCACACTATCCGTAAATGGAATGCTCTGCCCGCTCACGTGTTCCCTCCCTCTTACAATCTGGGATCCTTTAAAAGCAACATGCAGGCCGGCAGGGTGAGGATGGCTGGTGTGGTAGGTAAAACTGCTGTATCAGCTATCTTCGCGTCTGGACTTTACCGTCACTTAACATCAGGTGGGGTGGAGTCATCTGTCGGACCTATCTATAAAAAAAATGGCGCTCTTATTTTTTATTTGTTGTTGAATGTATGTGCAAAGGAGATTAATATAACGAATTCCGATACAACAGGGTACAACGATAACGTAGAACCGAGATTTATTTAAAAATTCAATTTCCATTTTAAAGTCTCTATGGTAACAACATGTTTTGCAAGCGGTTGTCACAATAAATAATAATTGCCGAGAAATCAAAGCATGGTATCAAAGTTGGAGAATAGATATAAATTAATTACTACTGAGGAGCTTGATGGCGCAAGTGGTTAGCGCGTTCGGCTGCGATCGTTGAAGTTAAGCAACTTTCGCAGTGGTCGGTCATTGGATGGGTGACAAAAATTACTATCTCGAGCTCCTCCGTGCTTCGGAAGGCACGTTAAGCCGTTGATCCCGGCTGCATCTGCAGTCGTTAGCACCCATCAATCCGCACTGGGCCTGCGTGGTGGGTCATGGCCCAATCTCCCTACTCCATCCATAGGGAAGGCCTGTGCCCCAGCAGTGGGGACATTAATAGGCTGATGATGATGATGATGAATTACTACGTGCTATGAATTTGTGGCAATATGAACTTCTAATTCTTGAATTTACAAACTTTCTGTTTACGGATTCCTTCGTTTTAACAATGTTGTTATTTTTTTTATTATTGTTATTCGCATATTAAAGTTTTTACTGACGAACTAATTTTAATGATCCAGAATAATTTACATCGATTATTCCAATCTGTGAATAATATATACATTTTTCCATACAAATTTTCATTTCAAACTTTTTCTTGACCTTTTTCGAGATCTCCTCTATCTCAATACTAAACTTCATAAAAATCAGCTCTGAAATTAGTTAGTGTACGCCTTAGTACAAATTAAAGAGTTTTTTTAAATGTAAAATTTTGGTATACAATTTAAAAGTATTAAAATTTTAGAACATATTTTTTAGAAGGTTGAATCTTTGAGTTAAGTCACAAGGGAGTACCAAAGGTGTGTGCAACTGTTTTTAAATGAAAAAAAGTGCGGAAAGCTAATATTTTTACTTGAAAAATTATGAAATAAGCATAACATAATGTGACAATGTTTTTTATATCCGAAGAACCTGTTAAATATCAAAGAAAACCCTTTGCTACAAGAGGTAAAAAGGTCTGTCATTAACTTATCTAATCTTATATCTATAACTTATAAATAAAAATGATTCTCCGAAATGTATGTACGCATTTGAGCTTTAGAACAATAGGGGTAATGATGGGGTACAGTTACATTTAGTCCGTCAGTTACATGATAAAAAAAATAATAGACACAAAATGACAAAGTTATAGCGCGTCAAAGATTGGGAGTAGGGGCTCGTGACATTACTTTTAAGTAAAAATTGTACCAAAACGTGATGTCATGCGACTTTTCAAATCAATATATCTCTGCAATGTTTATATTATGTGAAAAAAGAAAAAATACGTGTCCAATACATTTTGATAATCTACTTGATAAATGAAGAAAAAAAAAAATAGTCATCACCCTATTGCACTGAATTGAATAAATACTTTTTCATTGTATTCGTTATGGCCAGGACAAAGTTTGTATGAAAGATTTGTTTTTAAACCAGACAGCAGTGTTTTTCTATAAAAAGTAACTCATTTTTCACCTTCGAATTTCAAATTTGTTATAGTATTCAACTAGAAAAAACTAGCAAACCAGTGAACCAAATGTTCACCAAAAAAAAATGTATTTAATTAATTGAGAACTTCGGAGATTTTGTGTGGTTTCGTTTGAAATAGAAATCACGTATTTCTCGAAAACCGGAAGTGCTACGTTACTCAAATCCGGTTTGTAGTCTTATCAGACTATTCTTAACTTATAACTTAAACATTCTCTTTATCTATCTCTTACGGTTTGGCCGCTGAAACAGCACCACGGACGGACGGACTTGTCTAATAGATAAGAGATACCCTTTTTCTTTGGTCACACCATAACTTGCGAACAAAAGTAACGAATTCAATCATTTTTTTAGTTTTCTAATGTTTGAAGAGCTCGATGGCGCAAGTGGTTAGCGCGTTCGGCTGCGATCGTTGATGTTAAGCAACTTTCGCAGTGGTCGGTCATTGGGTGGATGACCAAAAAATACTATCTCGAGCTCCTCCGTGCTTCGGAAGGCACGTTATGCCGTTGGTCCCAGCTGCATTTGCAGTCGTTAGCACCCACCAATCCGCACTGGGACCGCGTAGTGGTCATGGCCCAATCTCCCTAAACCATAGGGAAGGATGAATGCTTTGTAATAAGGGAAAAAATGTTTTTTTTAATTAGAAAAAAATTAAAAAAGATTACCTTGCAACTCTACTCGTAGAAGGCACTGCAGTTGGATTTAGAGTTTTTCATATTTTATTAGGTAGGATAAACCGCTGACAGCTCAGCTAGTTATTAATACCTAAAATGAGATCAAAATTCATGTTATTGGAGTTTACTCCTTAAGAATCGATTTGCATATATAAGGGGCCCGGTATGAGAAAAATGTGTGGAGTAAAATCTATCGATGAATGACCTCGTTACGTTTTTGGTGCGCATCCTATGTCGCGCAACTTTGACAAACAAAGATGACGGATTGACATTAATAAAATTTTTAAAATCTGAACTGAATTTAGATATTGTTTCTGATAGAGCAATGGGGACAACGAGGTATGGTACAACCATTGATGCAGTATTTTCAAGATTCGTGAACCACGTATTTACGAACGTCCATGTGTCTTATTTTAGTTACCATAAACCACTTGTCACTGTAATTAATAATGCAGACAATGTTGATTTAATTAATATTTAAAAAAATGATAATAGTCTGATAATAATAATTATATAATTTATCAACATTCCTAATGATATATTTATGCACATCTGAAATTGACTATTGTAAAAAGTTTAATGTAAAATATTTCGTCGAGAAGTTATTAATGTATATGAAATGAATAAATATATATTTATATATGTATATTATTTTCATTAATTTGTTAATTTACCCTTTCATGCAGTATCAATCTTTTTTAAGTTAAATAAACTCTTATTGCGTCTGGTTAGACTATCGAACTTAAGGAGTAAACTCCAGTCGTGCGTCGGAACACACACAATTTTTATTATTGTTATTTCTTTCAAATGTTTAATACTTGTAAAAGTATTCATTTGACATTGTGGGTTACCTACAATGCGAAGAAATGGCGCTGCCTTGCAGCTTAAGAATGGCTAGAAGAATTTCAACGCGGCCTTTAGGGCCACGGTTGCAGAATTGGTCAGTACATTCGCCCGGATAGCGAAGGGTGCGGGTTCGAGTCCCGTCTGCTGCCTGGTCCGCGTGGATTTTTTTCTAGTTATATTTTCTTTAGATTTAAACATTAAGCAGTTAAATGCTTTAAAAATATTTTATAAATCATTGAAATGTTTTTATTTATTTTTAAGCATAACTGCTAGATGTGTAAATAAAAACATATCAATAATTGCTATTTCTTCTTTCAAATGTTTAATACTTGAAAAAGTATTCATTTGACATTGTGGGTTACCTACAATGCGAAGAGATGGCGCTGCCTTGCAGCTTAAGGCTAGGAAAAAATCGACGCGGCGAATAGGGCCGTGGTAGCATAATGGTCAGTGCATTCGCCCGGATAGCGAAGGGTGCGGGTTCGAGTCCCGTCTGCTGCCTGGTCCGCGTGGGTTTTTTTCTAGTTATATTTTCTTTAGATTTAAACATCAAGCAGTTATATGCTTTAAAAATAAACATTATAAATCTTGTTATGTTTTTTTTGATTTGCGGCTTGTGAAGCGGCTGAAAAAGCTAAGGCAGGCAAATACAGGGGTCTAGGCTCCGAATATGATTTTGTCTCATTCGGTGTCGAGACCCTTGGTCCGTGGGGTCCTAGCGCTATAAGGCTTTTTAAAGAAATAGCGAAAAGATTAGTCGACATCACAGGAGACCGAAGAGCTGGCAGCTACCTCGGACAAAGAATTAGTCTAGCTATCCAAAGGGGGAACGCTGCCAGTATCTTCGGAACCTTGCCTAAAGGGACTCCTTTTAATAATGTATTTTAGTTATAATATTTTATTTTTTAAGGTTTTTAGTTTTAGGTTCATTGTTATAGTATATTTTTTGTTTTAATTATTCTTAAATTTATTCATATTCAACCATATTTTTCTAAATATATATGTGATTACAAAATAATTGTGGTAATCATTCTACAACCTGTTCAATATCAGTTAGTTAATTGATTCAAGTAGTTAATGCATTAAAGTCATTAGGACTCCGAACCATCAACAGACCAACTTATTTTTCGTTAGTTCTTTGAAGATGACAAAAATCTAATTTTTGAGCAGTTCTTGCAAGATTGATTAACAGACAAAGAAAATATTTATAATCAATTCAATTCAATTTATTGCACTCATATGGTTACATCGATGGTTACAAAATGCTTATTGTACCTAACATGAACCCTGTCAGGGTATCGCAATATACAGTACAGTTAAAGATAAAAATCTCCCTATTCCATCCATAGGGAAGGTCTGTGCCCCAGCAGTGGGGACATTAATAGGCTGATGATGATGATGATGAAAGAACAAAATTACAAAAGAATTTAATTAATAAACAATAGGGATGATGACAATTTTTTTTATTCGTTTATCAGGTAGATTATCTAAAAGTATTGGACACATATTTTTTCTTTTTTCACATAATATAAACATTGCAGAGATATATTGATTTGAAAAGTCGCATGACGTCACGTTTGAGTACACTTATAAGGGAAAATTCACTCAAAAGTGACGTCACGAGCCCCTACTCCCAAACTTTGACATTTTTTGGTTGATTGCCCAAAGAAAAAATACGTGTCCATTATTTTTTGATCATCTAACTGACGGACTAAATAGAATTTCGTTTACTGTACCCCGTCATCACCCCTATCTATACTTATAATAAATCTGTAGAGAGGTCAATTCTGGACTTGAAATATATTTTCAAAATAACTATCAGGGGGTGATTAGTGATCGATACTGATGCCAAAAATGCAATCAGTAAAAATTTTGTCTGTCTGTCTGTCTGTCTGTCTGTGTGTATGTTCCTTATAGAAACAAAAACTACTCAACGGATTTTAACGAAACTTGGTACAATTATTCTTCATACTCCTGGGCAGGTTAAAGTATACTTTTCATCACGCTACAGTCAATAGGAACAGAGTAGTGAAGGGAAATGTTGGGAAAACGGGAAAAGTTACTCCATTTTTTAAGCTTCGGTCGCGTGTGCAGCCTTAATGGTTAAAGTTACATAGAAATCATGTATGACGGAAATATTCTATATAAAATTGTCTAAAAAATATCCCGCAACAGCATATGTCTTTCTTTTATGGTTGACTCACAATAACACGTGTAACTCCTGATAGCTTAGCAGTTCGGAGCATTCTGATTATATTTGTTTACTCTTACGTTTATAATACTCTCACTCATCCCTAATTTAAAAAATGGATGCGTGTAACTTATGTACGCACGTGAGAAGTTATACTTCTTTAGCATCATTAAAAAAAAATTAATTGCATGCAAATAATTAATAATTACAATAAAATAATAAGAGGACTGGAAAAGGATAGTTAACACAGTTATACACACAATTTCATTTCATTTCGTTTCGTTTCGTTTCGTTTCGTTTCGTTTCGTTTCGTTTCCTTTCATTTCATTTCATTTCAATGTCCCGTTCAAATCTGCCCTGTTTGCTTTGTTCAAATCTGCCCCACGGTCACTTCGAAAATAAAATATTACAAATAACGCGCCCGCGGCTAACTTCATTATGTTAAAATTTTGTGTTACAGTGATGAAAATTTCACTCTCATAATTTTTTCATAACGCGGCTAAAGAAGTATAACTTCAAAAAAGTTAACATTATTACCTATTCAATAAAAAAAGAATCATAGAAATCGGTATAGAAACACCAAACTTATACATAAAATAAGCCATCGCGCCGTCGCACGTGAATACTGAATCATGCTTTAAGGATTATTTTTGTGTAACGGCTGCCGCGCTCGACACTCAGTCCCAAACCGATACGGATGCACATCAGGGTGCATCCGTCCTCTAAGCGCACTATGCAGTAGTATTTACTAAGGCAGCGCTGCATCATCCCCTTCTCAGGGGTTGATCGCATCAGATGAAGCCTGTAAGGCCCCTAAGGCCATAGGCACCCCCCACGGGTGTGTTTTAGTCAGTAAGAGTCTGACATAACTCTACAGCCGGCTGTAGGGTATCCATGAGGATTTCACATCCGCTCCCCCGCCTGGGAGGAAACAAAAAAAAAAGAAAGCGAGCTTCATTCAATATTTGGCTGTTGATGCGTTCAGAGCGTTCGACCTTATTGACAGACAATAATTGATATTGAGAAACCGTGCTTATCTTAGAATAAAAACCAAACATTTGTAAACAAAATTAGCAAATAAATCATGTAAAACGTGTAGAAAATGAGTACTGGAAAACGGAAATATGAGAATTTTAGTTTGGTTATAAATACAGGTAATAAAAATGAGCGTTATAAAAGTCAAAGGTGACTGACTGACATAGTGATTTATCAATACACAGCCCAAACTACTGGACGGATCGGGCTGAAATTTGGCATGCAGGTAGATGTTATGACGTAGGCATCCGCTAAGAAAGGATTTTGATCAATTCTACCCCCAAGGGGATAAAATAGGGAATGAAAGTTTGTATGAAACTTTGTCAATTTTAAACCGATCGGGCTGAGACTTTGCATGCAGATATAAGAAGAATCATAGATGAATGTCATTGTGTATAATACAAGCCTGACAACAAAAACTGTGGTCTATACTTCAGCTCTACACCGAAGCGAAGCGAGGGCGGACCGCTAGTTATGTATATAAGGAACCTAACTTGTATTAAACCACTTATATCTCAAATTATGCATAAATGTCATCTGATTCCATTAGTTTAACAATATAACTTACTCAATTGGATCTTATTAACAGTAGAAATATAATAGAAATGGAAATTCATATATAAAATTAAATTAAATTTGTCAGTTTTTAAAATTAATAAATATGTTAATAGAAGTAAAATAAAATTATAGCAGGAATATGTAGACTCGACACAAACAAATAAGCCTGATTCCACTAAAACTACTTCTAAACAAAGGTGATTTGCCTAAATTGTTATCTTTCATTTTTTAAATACGCGAGAAAGATATTATTTTAAAATTCAAAACCCGCAGGCTTCACAAATGATTGATATGGGAGCTCAACTGGACTCCAAAACATGTTGGACTGGACTCCAACTCAAACAACAACTGATTTAATGTAAATGACAGCTGAAGCACAAATTTGTTTACTTAGATTAAAACAAAAAGGGTAGATACGGTACGCTCATACTTGCATCAAATTAAAACTGATCCCACGGCAGCGCGAACGAGACGGCGAGATCCGCGTCACTGCACTACCGACCAATCACGCGATCAGTACTCGACGTCACTACCGAATAAGATTCAAAACAAACAACAATTTTTATGAAAAAATATATTTTTTAGTACTTACGAATGAAAAGTGATGCCGTGGGTTTTATTTTTAGTTCTTGAGCAATTTGAGCCCTTTTTAAAAACACACTTAGGGATTGTTTTATCATATAAACACAAAATATTAGCAATATTTCTTTTTGGCGTTCACATGTACGTCGTTTGCATGTCAAGTTGTGACTAAAGCGATTAGGGTCGTGGACCACAATTGGTGCGGATCACTTTTGTGAGGCTAGTGCCGTATCTACCCTTTTTGTTTTAATCTAAGTTTGTTTAGAGGCTTTTTTCTAAACAATCAGAAAAAAAATCATTTTTTTTACTTAGGTTGGTTACTCAAAAACCAAACCGACTGCATTGCTCCGGCTTACTCCTAACAGAAGGAGCTCGATGGCGCGGGTGGCTAGCGCGTTCGGCTGCGATCGTTGCAGTTAAGCAACTTCCGCAGTGGTCTCTCACTGGATGGGTGACCAATTTCTATCTCGAGTTCCTCCGTGCTTCGGAAGGCAGACCAGCCGTTGGTCCCGGCTGTATCTGTAGTAGTTACCACCCGCCGATCCGCACTGGGCCCGCGTGTTGAATCATGGCCCAATCTCCCTATTCCATCCATAGGGAAGGCCTGTGCCCCAGCACTAGGGTCATTAATAGGCTAATTATGATGATTATCATTGTTTGTTCTGCCTGTATACGTAAACTGTTAAATTTTGGAATGTGATCTTCAAGACCTTCCATTTTTTTAACCATACTTTATTCATACTGCAAGAAATTCTAATGGTATCCATACATCGCTCTGTAAATTATATAACTGAACATTTACTGGCTTACTACAATACTACTAAAGTTAAATCTGGGGGCCATTCGCCTAACGGAAATGCTTTGGAAAGCGCTAACGCTTTCGATTTTATTTTGTTATTTCTGACCGCCGAAGGTTTTCAAATACCTCACGCTCATTTTTTTTTAATATTGTTATTACCAATGCAAAAGAAAAAAAATACCGCGAGGCATTTGAATACCTCAGGCGGCTAGAAATAACAAAATGAAATCGTAAGCATTAGCATTTTCCAAAGCATTTCCGTTAGGTGAATGGCCCCCTGGTTTAAAATTGATGCTGTCACTTTCGCTGGATAAAAAGGATATAGGCCATTCGCCCTCTGGAATCATCAGGCCTTAAACCATGATTAACTATCGCGTTTTGGAATAAGGCGGTTAGAAGTGACGACCTCCGTGGCTGAGTGGTTTATACGCTGGGTTTCATGGTGTCGCCGACTCGAGAGGTCCCGAGTTCGCATCCCGGAGGGGGGCAGATGTTTGTGTGATGAGCATTTGTACTCCAGTCATGGATGTTTAATATGTATTTCTATAAATATATATAAAAATATATTTATGTATGTACAATGTATTCTATCCGTTACCCTAGTATCCCACAACACAAGCCTTACAGTGCTTACTTTGGGGCTAGGCTAATTGGTGTGTGTGTTGGAAATATTTATTTATTTATTACTAGCGGTCGTCCGCGATTTCGTACGCGTGTAGGTAAGAAAGAAGAAAGAAAGAAAAAAGAAAGAAAAATAAAATAATTTGAGACAAAACAATAGTAAAATATATATATACTAGCAAACCAGTGAACCAAATGTTCACCAAAACCTGATTTCTCGAAAACCGGAAGTGCTACGTTACTCAAATCCGGTTTGTAGTCTTATCAGACTATTTTTAACTTATAACTTAAATATTCTCTTTATCTATCTCTTACGGTTTGGCCGCTGAAACAGCACCACAGACAGACGGACTTGTCTAATAGATAAGAGATATATATATGAACAAAACACACATATTTTTTTGTCTCAAATCGGTCCCAACTCTGCATGTGCTGATGTTGCCAACAGCGCTGGTCTTCCGTTGGAACCGGTTTAGTGACGACACGAAACAATAACAATAACAAAGGTAGTTATTTGCACATACTTTTTGTCCCCAAAAGGGGGTTTATTTCTAAATATACATTATTAGTACACCTCTACACCCTCTATAGAACATACATGTTAAATTTCAAGTCTCTTACTTCAAAAACATAGGACTTTCATACAAACTTCCAACCCCCGTATTACCCCCTTGGTCGTTTTTGAAGTAATACTTCTTTAGGCGCGTTATGAAAAAATGATGAGAGTGAAATTTTAAGATGCGCGCGCATCACTGCAACACAAAATTTTAACAGCATGAAGTTGGTCGCTTTAGCGACCAACTTCATGCTGTTACTTTTGTGTTTACCGCACATTAAGAAAATCTACCAACAAAATAGAATCAGAATCTCTATTTAGTGGGTGCTAACGACTGCATTGTGAAGGGCTATCAAAAGTATTTATTAATCTGAAACAACGGAACCAAAGCGCGATTCAGGAGACTACAGCGCCATCTCTTGACCATTGCTGTAGTAGAACCAAAAACCACATCTTTATTTTTTGTAATAAAGTAACAGTTATAGGTATTCATATTTATAATATTTATCCACATGTTTCTAGTTTGTATAATCGGAATACGTGTTTGAGTTTCATACAAGTGCAAATCACATATGTTGTAATAAATTATATTCAGTAGCGATTTTAATTGAATATTTTGATTATTTATTAATTTTTTCAAATTAAAACTGAACTTTATTGACTGTGTCCTTTTCCAGACTTTTTATTAATTTATTGTAATTAATTATTTGCATGCAATTAAAAACTAATTTTAAACGATGCCAAAGAAGGATAACTTCTCACGCGCCTACATAAGTACACGCACCCATTTTTTTTTATTTGTTTCATCATCACTCCATTACTCTATAAATGACCCATTGAGAGATAGGAGCATGACCCACCAAGCATATTGTGCAGATCAATTTGTTAGTAGCAACTGATACAGATGATATCAAAGGCTTAACCTGAGCACGAAGCACGGAGTCCTGTAAGTGTTCGGTCACCCATTCTAAGACGATGGTCTTCGTTAAGCAGCAAAAGGCTGCTTAGCTCCCATAATCACAGACTGAACATGTTAATTACTACGTCATAGAGCTCTTCGGATTTCATCAAGCGCAAGGTCTCTAATTATTAAGGCAATTCATCAATGCATTGAAAAAAAATAGCGTCTAATTATGTTAGGCAAAGAATAAATTATTAAGCGAATATTTTTGCGGTTAGCATATAAAAGTAATTAAGTTTATTATTACATATTTTTTTGTAAAAAGTCAAATTATAGAAATCGATTGTGCAAATTACTAAAACAATTCGATGCATTTATTTTTAATCGCCTTTGTGACGGTTTGGGATGTTCGGGTATATAAAATGAGGTTGTTTTCTCAGAATATCATCAGTAGTCGCTCTACAGTCTAATAACCAAGGTAAGAGACTTGATATTTGGATAAATATGTAATAGTCTGATAAAAAAAAAAACATTGTCAAGAATTCGAATGAAAATATTGTAGCTAGAGTATAAAATTATACAATTTAACGATTTTTTAAATGTAATGTTAAAATTGGCCGCTTTATTGCTCAAAAATTGCCGGCAGGCAGCCGTATAAACTTTATTAGAATTTCCAAGCAAGGAGATTCACACCTGCTTCCTTTGTAAATTGCAATCCAAAGACATTATTTTGTAGAATTTTGTTCTTGCAGCTTTTAAGGTTGGCTAAATTTCAAGGTGTAAAATAATGTGTGTAAGCCCGACAAGGTTAGGGTCGCTGGGCGAGACTTGATGTTTGGATAAATATTTAATAGTCTAAAAAAACATGGTCAAGAAATCGAATGAAAACATTGTAGATAGAGTAAACAATTTAACGATTTTTTAAATCTAATGTTATAACGTATAATCTGCCGCTTTATCGCTCAAATACTTTTTCTGCCAGGCATTAGTATAAACTTTATTAGAATTTCCAACTAGGGAGAATCACACCTGCTTCCTATGTTGATTGCGATCCAAAGACATTATTTTGTAGAATTTTGTTCTTGCGGCTTTTAAGGTTGGCTAAATTTCAAGGTGTAAAATAATTTGGGTAAGGCCGGTAAGGGTCGCTGGGCTGGATGCGTATTTCTGCTGCATCAGCTACTTTGAGCTGCAATCACTTGTTTGAGCAATTTACTAATCTTTCCAAAAAGTGACGATGTATTTTTCTTTTTTTTTCAATCAATCTTTTTCCCCCTTTAATGTGATTCCAATATATAATTTTATCATAAAATAGGGGTGATGACGGGGTACAGTAAACGAAATTCTATTTAGTCCGTCAGTTAGATGATCAAAAAATAATGGACACGTATTTTTTTCTTTGGGCAATCAACCAAAAATTGACAAAGTTATAGCGCGTCAAAGTTTGGGAGTAGGGGCTCGTGACGTCACTTTTGAGTGAATTTTCACTTATAAGTGTACTCAAATGTGACGTCATGCGACTTTTCAAATCAATATATCTCTGCAATGTTTATATTATGTGAAAAAAGAAAAAATACGTGTCCAATACTTTTCGATAATCTACCTGACAAACAAAAAAAAAAATAGTCATCATACCTATTGATACCTTCTACTGTTTTTTAAATTTTAGATGATATTCTGCATTGTACTCGCATTCATCGCCGTCGTGGCGGCTGAGCCGGCGCCGATGCATTACGGAGTTGAGACTGTCTTACCTTTGACCCGGCCTTTCGAGTACATTGATGGCGAGACTGTTATCTACCCCGAACACTTAAAAACTAAGACAATGATTATGCCCGAGTATATTAAGAGTAGGACTATGATTCTTCCTGAATACATCAAGGACAAGTTTGTTATTCCTGAGTACATCAAGGACAAGATAACGGTTCTTCCCGAGTACATAAAGGACAAGATTACGCTTCTTCCTGAGTACATCAAGGACAAGATTACGGTTAATCCCAAGTACATGGTGGACAAGACTATGGTTCTTCCCGAGTCAATCAAGGCCAGGACTTTGGTTGTTTCCGAGGATATCAAGGACAAGACTGTAGTTCTTCCTGAATTAGAAAAGATGAAACTCTCATACGACCCGGAGTATTTCTACGATACTCATGGCTTTTACCCGGATCATTGAAGATTTGCTTAAATAAAATGATTTGGCTGAGTGACTGATAATAAATAAGCAGTTATTATTGAATTTATTTTTATTTTATTTTCTTTACTTTTATAATATGTATAAATATTTACGTTTGGAGCTTTTCCTCGTTCTGAGAGTGGCATGGCATGAATTAACAAAAGTTATTAAAAGAGAAAAAACTTATTATAAACACATCTTCGCAATCATTCAGTATACGAAAACTATACGAAACCCATTGTTGATCATAGGCGTCCCCCAAATGTCCTTATGATCAAACATTCATTAATTAACAAATAATAATTATAAATTGCGGCCATGAATAAAACACGAAAATAAAATCGCACAGATTTTAGTCAACAATATTAATCCTATTCCAAGAAAAAAAAACAGTATTAGTTACCTTTATCTATGTCAACTATCATTTCACAACTTTTTTATTGAAATTGGCAAGGTAGTTTTATTTAATTCATTGAAGTGATATTTGTTTTTCAATGAACAGCTACAAAAACAAAAAAAAAACAATAAACAAAAAAGTAGTAGAATATTGGTTACCAATGATGGAGAAGCTCGCACCTCTCCAACCAGCTTTGGTCAATCGTTCGGCTCCGCTGCTCCTGCATGACAACGCGCGACCTTATACTGCACTGCAGTCAGTCTCCAAGTTACAAAAACTGCGGTTGGAAGTTCTTCGTCACGCCACCGTACTCACCAGACCTTGCCCTAGACTTCTACTATTTCAAGAATTTGGAAAACTCGCTATGAAGGGAAGTAATTCAACAACCGAGATCAAAATGTCTCTGAGGAATTTGTTGGCTCCCCAATTTGTCCAGCAGACTCTTCCTAAAAGAGCATAATTAATAAATGCATTGATTGCGTAAGCAATCACCTTAACTAAAAAACAATTTGAAAATATATAGAAAAAAAGAGCGGTAACTTATTTCATGAAAAACGGAAAATTTATAGGTCACTAATATTCAGGGAAACGTTATTAGAAGAGAAAATATAAAGAAAGAAGACAAATATGACGAATTTTCGTTTTGGTTCAATAATTTACGATCCAAACTTAATATAAAAGCTATGCTAATGCATCCATCTATAGTATTCTCTATCTAGAGCCCCTTCACGATCCTGCACAGAAAAGCGCCATGCAGGACTCCAGACGCGACTATATTCACAAACCTGCATATAGCGGCGGACGGCATGGTGGCCAGCCCTGAATGGGCGCCTTTACTCTAAAATCAGTAGTTCCAACACAAGCCCCTGTTTTTTTTTTATTTTTTTATATAGATAGGTCTGACAAATGACTCCACCCCACCTGATGTTAAATGAAGGTGAAGTCCAGACGCGAAGATAGCTGATACAGCAGTTCTACCTGCCACACAAGCCATCCTCACCCTGCCGGCCTGCATGTTGCTTCTTCACGCCTCTTTTAAAGGATCCCAGGTTGTTTCAGGTTGTCCGTGGGCTCCTGCCTCCGGACATCATCCTTGATGGTTTAATGAACCAGCATCCTGTTAGCTAAGGTTAGGTTAAGCACGTACCATTTAAAATTGTAGAGATTAAAAAACTTTCGCACTGGCATGCGTGGAAAAAAACTTCACAGCGTCCAATTATGTAACAATATTTACAAAATACTATATAGTTACAATAGCAATTACTAAATTTTGTCATCTTTATCATAATTATAGAAACAGGCTGCTGGAACTTTTGGAACGGTCGAAACAATTAAAACATGTCCTCTTTCTCTGTGGAAATTATATTAATCATCCAAATTATTGGAATAATGTTAATCATCAATGTCTTACACATGAAAGCAAAGGGTCACTCTATTATTAAATGACTCATCAATGAATCTCGATAACCACTTTATTATAAGGTGTACACAGTCCTTATTATCTCAATAAATTATATATCCTAACTTCTATAATTTTATATCAGGGTCTAACCCCCTCTTGGCGTTCTAACACCATGTGTTTCGCGCGTTCCTTTTTCTTGTGTACCCGCAAGATCTGTAAGGTGGTTCTGTAAATAAAATCCCACTGCCGATTTCAGTAGCTGCCTTTTTGGACATTAGTTTGATATGCATTACGCCATTACACGGCAAAATGTCGCTATGTCTCTACAGACAAGTCTAAGGACAGTGTAATGGCCGTGCAAGCAGCCAGTATATATTTGACATTTGTCAGAAATCCGAATAAATGAGATCGTAAGTGAGATTGCATCTTACAGAATACCTATGCTGAAACGAACTTCCCTCAGCGGTTATCCCTTGTAGCTATGATATGACGGTCTTCAAATGGCGGGCAAACCTTTCCCTTCAGAGGCGGCAACGTTACCCTAGTTGCTGCAAGTGTCCATGGGCGGCAGTGACCGCTTACCATCAGGTAAGGATATAGAATTGAAAATTAGAAGGTCTCTTTATTTCGAGAAAAAGAATTATCTCATCACTTATGTTACTGTTTGGACACACTACTAGAAAGATACAGCTTCCACTAATTGAGGTTTACTCTTCGGAACGCTTTTGAGGGTCAGGTCAGCATTCCAGATATTGTATATCCTTGGGATAGACTGACTGAAGGTGTGCATCGCCATGAAGAAATAAAAAAAACAATAAAAGTTTAAATAATCTCTCTTTAATACGGGAGTATATCCCCTTGTCAATATTGCATCCATAAACATTTATAAAATCACTATTTTGAAAAAAGTACCAGGAGACCATATATAACTAAGAGGTTCTGGTAAGGAAAATGGATAAATAAAGAAAATAAGTTCGACGACGGTCGAAAAAATGAGAACAATAAAATCTCACTAGTTCGACTTAATGAGAATTATCGAACTAATGAATCGAACAAATGAGGATAAAGGGTGGCCTGTCAGCTCGTAACTCAAAGTGAAAAAAGTACAATTTTAGGCAACTGTTGACCGGAGGCTATTTTTGTGTAGATTATGTAATCCCTGAGGAGCTCGATGGCGCAAGTAGTTAGCGCGTTCGGTTGCGATAGTTGAAGTTAAGCAACTTTCGCAGTAGTCGGTCATTGGATGGGTGACCAAAAATTTACTATCTCGAGCTCCACCGTGCTTCGGAAGCCACGTTAATTCATACCGTGGATCATTTGGTACTGGTTGACGACCTGAAAAATACCAGGCATTGTAAATTACTAGACATTTTTATTAACTGGGAGATAATCGTTCTCAAGGAGCCCAATGGCGCAGGTGGTTAGCCCGATCGGCGTGCGATCGTGGAAGTTAAGCAACTTCGCAACAGTCGATCTTTGGATGGGTGACTAAAAATTTACTATCTCGAGCTCCACTGTGCTTCGGAAGGCACGTTAAGCCGTTGGTTCCGGCTGCATCTGCAGTTGTTGGCACCGAGTCGGCGTGGTGGGTCATGGCCTAATCTCCCTATTTCATCCATAGAGAAGACCTGTACCCTAGCAGTGGGGACATTAATAGGCTGATGATGATGTAATCCCTGCTATGGTCTTCTGTAAGCTGGAGGTTGCTTCACCAGATGAGCGCTTCAATTCGATCGGGAAATCCGATAAGCTGTTATTATTATTTCGGATTTTGGGGCTATGCAGTCCCAATGGAACTATGACCTAAAAGATCTATTGGGACTTGCTACCAAGTTAAACTATCTCTTTTAAGCCCGACAGCTTCCAAGAAGCTCAGAACGTTTTTATGCCCTACCTCAGGAGTGCTCAAACTTGAACTGCTGGCGATCTACCTCAAAATTTTTAGACTACTTAATATCGACTCTTAGAGGCTGCAAGTATGTGTGATGCATGGTTGTCGTACATACACGATACACCCCACCTACCTACCTACCTGGGTAGGGTGTACCATAGCATATATTATGGTAAAACGGTTAATTAAACAGTCGATCGCGATCGACCTTTTGAGCACACCTGCTCTACTTCTTTGCAAATATTTCTAATTACCATCATTTTGCCAGCCTATGGGCCTCATAAGAAGGCACCGAATCGCACAGCGAGCGATGGAGAGAGCTGTGCCCGGTGTTTCTCTACGTGATGGAATCAGAAATGAAGAAATCCGTAGAAGAACTAGAACAACCGAGATAGATCAACGGATCGCAGCAGCCAGTGGCAATGGGCGGGGCACATAGCTCGGCGAACCGATGAACGTTGGGGATTGACGAGACCAAGCGAGTCGGGGGGAACCTGGACTGGAGAGCGCAGGATCGTTCAATATGGAAATCCTTTGAGGAGGCCTATGTCCAGCAGTGGAAGTCCATCGGCTGATGATGGTGATGATGATTGTCAGCCTACCATCTCAGTGTGGTTTAGTGGGCTTATGTATTGCAGTTAATTGACGACCTCCGTGGCCGAGTTGTTTGTACGCCGGGTTTCATTTTTTTTTTTTTTTTTTTTGATTTATTGTATTTACTTTGGGTTCACTTGATAGCAAAACATTAAATCTTGCCAAACTGATGGTGTCATGGTGGTGTCAAATGGTGTCAAATCATGGTGTCGCCGACTCGAGAGGTCCCGGGTTAGAATTCCGGTGGGATTCATTCATGTTTAGTATGTATTTTCTAAATGAATATGCTTATATATGTACAGTATGTGTTTTCTAACCGTTACCCTAGCATCCCATAACACAAGCCTTACAGTGCTTACTTTGGGGCTAGGCTAATTGGTGTGAGTGTTGGAAATATTTATTTATTTTAATTGTCATCTATGATCGAGAACGAGGTAGTAATTTTGTTATTTTCTCCGTGACACGTGAATCTATTAACTCGGTTATGAATTTTCACATTAAAAGAGTAGAGAGTGTTTTATAATGAGAAGATCCATTTGAAAATTGAATCAATTTTGTTTACCGTTTTATCCGGATACGATTATAATTGGTTTTAAAATCAATTCGTATGACTGTTACATGATATAAAAAGGCAATCCTTATAGTTCACATCATCAGTTTTGTGAGAGCATACATCAAGCAAAGGTGAGATAACTTTAAGGTATTATTAACGCATTTAATATCTTATTCTTTTAAGATAAATTGAAGAGGCTTTGTTTTCACGTGCCTTTTTTAGTGATGCGCTTGGGAATAAGGCTTTTATGGTCATTAATTATGCACAGAGATATTTTTTGTTTAATATAAAAATTAGAAGTTCTTTTACGAGTTTTAAACTTCCCAAACATAAAAATGTTACTATAATTCACATAAATATTATTGAGAATGTAGTCATACAGATCAATAATTACGGTGTCATTGATTATAAGTATTCGCTGTTTCCTGATAAGCTAAAATATATTTCATAGTCTGTAAAAGAAAATTAAGAATCCCCACTGCGATATAGCTTTTAAAACTAAAAAAATACTAGCGGCCCGCCCTCGCTTCGCCTCGGTGTAGAGCTGGAGTGTAGACTATAGTTTTTGCTCTCAGGCTTGTATTATACACAATGACATACATCTATGATTCTTCTTATACCTGCATGCAAAGTCTCAGGCCGATCGGTTTAAAATTGACAAAGTTTCATACAAACTTTCATTCACTATTTTATCCCCTTGGGGGTAGAATTGATCAAAATCCTTTCTTATCGAATGCCTACGTCATAACATCTACCTGCATGCCAAATTTCAGCCCGAACCGTCCAGTGGTTTGAGCTGTGCCTTGATAGATCACTATGTCAGTCAGCCAGTCACCTTTGAGTTTTATTTAAATAGATTGAGAGGATACATTTCTGTTAACTTTTTAGATGAGTGCCTCTCTATTTCTTATATTTTTGTTAATAAATAATAAATTTATGTTATCTTTCCAGATGAATCGTGTATTCCTTCTTTTCTTGTTCGCCGTGGCAGCATGCTACGCTGCAACAACAAGCGATATTGAGAAGCGGTCTCTATTCCTCAAGTCGTACCGGTACGCGCCGAATTACTACTACAAATACCCTTACGATACTTCCTTCTACGGCAGATACGCTGCGTATCCGTATCGGTTTTACTATTGATAAACCGGTTCCCTATCACGAAAGTGCTCACATTCGATAGCATCTCAATAAAAATCATGTGAACAGCATACTTTTGTTTTGATTTTTAACTTGGTTAATTTCTGGAATTGTTAGAAGAAAACATTCGTCACAACAACTGTTTCTAGCTATAAGAGCTAGTAAATAAAATATGTATATGTTACTAGCTGATCCAGCGAACTTTGTACCGCCATAAAAATAGGGTTTGGTGGTAGTAGAGTCAAAATTTAGGGTTCTATGTATTTTATATTGCCACATTATAAAAAAACAAAAAAGTGTACAAAAAATAAAAAATAAATATTCGGGGTGGACAACCATTATCACTTAGGAGTATGAAAAATAGATAGTAGCCGATTCTTAGACCCACGGAATATGCATATAAAATTTTATAAAAATCGGCCAAGCTGTTTTGGAGGAGTATGGTAACTAACATTGTGACACGAGAATTTTATATATAAAAATACAGGTTGTAAAAAAACCTATGACAAAGACTTAAACTACGCATTCTGTACACCCAAACAAGTCATATTACAAAATATTACACGTGGGAAAAAAAATGTATTTTTAAGTTAAAAAAAACATACATTTTTTTTCCTGTAAGCAATGTATACTGTGGCGCTACGCAAAGAATGTGCCTGTGTGTATGTGTGTGCGTGTGTGTAAGTGCGTCGATAAAAAAGTTTCTAAATCACGTTTTGAAAATATTAATGTACAAATCTTGAAAAAAAAATTTGGCTTTGACCTTCAATATCTCCATACCCATAAATTTCCCAGGTATGATCCAGAAGAAAAAAATGATAGTCATGATGTGGAAAATACGTGGCTTTCGACTTCGTTATAGGTTTTTTTTACACCCTGTATATATCTTATTTTTGTAACGGGGTCTATCTCAAACTAGAGACTAGTTAGGAATGTGATATTTTGGTATATGATGTCCTATATACTGTATTTAAACAAAAAACACAAAACACGCAGATTCTAATGAACTTTGTAAGTTGTGACAAAACAAACAGATGATTTTTGCTTTCGCGGTTTGTTTTACGGACCCATTCAAACGTGAGTCCGCACTTGGTAGGTTTTTAATAACATGTTCTGTGACATTTGGAGTCAAAGCTGTCTTACGTATCCTTAGCTCCGGCCAAAAATCTCGTTAAGCTAAGAGCACACTACTGAATTGCATATGCGTCGTTTCCTTTTTAGGGTTCCGTAGCCCTGAAAAGGAACCCTTATAGTTTCGTCATGTCCATCTGTCCGTCCCCGGTTTTGCTTGGAGACTATATTTAACATTAAAGAAAATATAACTAGAAAAAAATCCACGCGGACCAGGCAGCAGACGGGACTCGAACCCGCACCCTTCGCAATCCGGGCAAATGCACTGACCAATTATGCTACCGCGGCCCTCACGGACCGCGTCGAAATTCATCTAGCCATTCTTAAGCTGCAAGGCAGCGCCATCTCTTCGCATTATAGGTAACCTACAATGTCAAATGAATACTTTTACAAGTATTAAACATTTGAAAGAAGAAACAGCAATTATTGTTATAATTTTTATTATTTTAAAGCATGTATCTGCTTGATGTTTAAATAAAATATAACTAGAAAAAAAAAATTGACCGGATTGCGAAGGGTGCGGGTTCGAGTCCCGTCTGCTGCCTGGTCCGCGTGGATTTTTTTCTAGTTATATTTTCTTTAGATTCAAACATCAAGCAGATACATGCTTTAAAATAATAAAAATTATAATATATTTAACATTTGCAAAAGTACAAACGACAGACCTTAACTTTTTTTTTTTAATTAATTATAGATCTTTGGACTTCTCTCCTAAATTCAAGAAACCGACCACAAAAAATATCTAATGACTCAATTACATTTGGTCGTTATTATTCTTTTCGGTCGGTCTCGACTCCGTTCATTTACACTTAGTCGTTTACCCGAATTCCATTGGCACTCGAATTCGGGCTAGTTAGTTAGTTCTTCAGGGCAGTTTCTGCACTTAGTCCTAATTATTGGACCATTGTGCGTGTCTCAAAAACATTCCCGTTTACTCCAGCCAGCCTATATTGGTCCAGAAGGAAAGCATCCTTGGTAGACTGCTGCAAGCTTCCGGAAATGATTCTGGCGACTGGAGAAGTCGTGCCTGTTGGTCGGCCACACTCCTGCATTCCATGATGACATGCTGTGGCGTTTCTTCTGCCTCCATGCATCCTCTGCACAGGGGCTGTCTGTTACTCCTATTGTATATAGGTGTTTGTTTAGGGGACAATGACCAGCCAGGGATCCTATAATCCTGCGAAGTTTGTCCCTATTTAGTCTGGTAAGGGTGCGGGCAAAACTTTTATTTGCCGCCGGAACCGCGTTTTTCGTTTGCCAGTATCCTTCACCTGTTTTCCACTCCGTCAAGTGTGATTTCTGAGTTATTTCACGCAGCCACGTTTTAATTTGGGTCTGAGGTATGGGCAGCAAAGGTTCCGGACCATACACTTTTGTGTCTGCTCCCCTCTTAGCCAGTTCGTCTGCTGCGTCATTTCCCAATTGAGCTTCTGTGTCCTTTTATCCGTTGCAGAGTTACCGTGTTGCTAACCACAATGGATTGAAGTGTCTTGTGGCACTCCATTACTAGGACAGAGTTTATTGTGAATTGAATTTGAATTCGGGCTAACGACCAAGTGTAATCGCACCATAAGATATAATGAATTTTATGTAGATTATCGTATAGACGTCATAAAGGGAGTGTTGTGGCGATTTTCCACCGCATAAACGTTGGTCCATGTCGCCATACAGCCAGTGTCTATGGACATTCCGTAGGCACTGGCATATTAGTAGTAGTAGACGATAGTACAGTGCATGCGGGGTATCTCGGACAAGCAGTGGCTGGGCAGGCGGTAACCAAGGAGAAACGGGAGAACCTTGTCATTGAACTCAATCAGGCTTTGGACCACATTTCCCAATGGGGTACCAGGAACTTGGTTGAGTTCAATGCCAAGAAAACGCAGGCTTGCGCTTTCACGGCAAAAACATCGCCATTCCTTCCCCTTCCCTCTCTTCAGGGCACAACACTACCGCTACAGAGCAACATTTCCATGCTCGGTATGGAAGTTCGCTCAGACGTGAATCCAAAGGACTACATCGAAACCGTGATGAAAACAGCTTCACGCAAACTCGGAGTCCTGAACAAGGTGCGGCGTTTTTTCACGCCCGATCAGCTGTGCTTGTTGTACAAAATGCAAGTGCGCTCCTGCGTGGAATATTGCTCGCACCTCTGGGATGGCTCCGCCAAGTACTTGCTCGATGCTTTGGATAGGTTACAGCGGCGCGCGATCCGAATCATAGGCGATGAGGAGGTGACTAAACACCTTGAGCCTCTTCAATTACGTCGTAACGTGGCGTCACTAAGCGTGTTCTATCGTCTGTAACACGGCGAGTATTCTGAGGAGTTATTCTCTCTTATCCCACCTTCCCCTTTCCTTCAGAGGACCACACGCGCTGGCCTACGTTGTCATCGTCTTACTGTGGCTACAATTCCAACGCGTACAAAGAAATTTGGTGACTCATTTCTTTGTCGCACTATCCGTAAATGGAATGCTCTGCCCGCTCACGTGTCACCTCTTACAACCTGGGATCCTTTAAAAGAGGCGTGAAGACGCAACATGCAGGCCGGCAGGGTGAGGATGGCTTGTGTGGCAGGTAGAACTGCTGTATCAGCTACCTTCGCGTCTGGACTTCACCTTCACTTAACGTCAGGTGGGGTGGAGTCATTTGTCGGACTTATCTATAAAAAAAAAGAGAAATAAGTTTTTAATGTAAAAGCTTAAATATGAGTTACCTCATATTGAAGTCATTTTTCAATTTGACGACTCTGTATATAATATAAGGAGAAAAAACAGCCCTTGCTGAATTTCTTGCCGATTCTTCTCAGTACAAGGTCTCCCGCCGTAGGTTTGCGAACCGATGGCGTAGCTTTTCGACATTCACAAGTGCTTGTTACAGCCTAGACTAAATAAACGATATTGAATTTTGAATGGTTTTAATGTGCCAGTGGCTAAGGAATCTCCATAGACGCTGGCTGTATGGCGACATGGAGCAATATTTTTATGCAGTGGAAAATCGCCACATCACTTCCCTACAGTATTTTTGATAGGATTGTAAAAGGACGTGAGTTCTTATCTTAACATCGCTCATCATAATAATCAATACAACTCCCATTGTCACGCTACAAACTTATCATTGTTAGTAGTTTGGGTGAAGCGTAATTGTTTCTCAAACTACCTCATCTCGTCACACAAAGTTAGCAGATGGAACACGTATCAATTAACGATATTAATACAACTGTTCAGTAAATCATTATGTTTTCTTGGAGTGAATTTTCCTGTCGCTTCGATTAAGGCCGCGTGTTTACATCCGCGGTTGGAGCTCGTGGATTACAACCGTTTGGCCGGCGGATTACATCCAACCAAAGACAGTTGCGCCAGTGTTTCCACAATGAGGGGAAAATCCCCTTTTAAGGGGAAATTAGGGTCCAGAGGGGAAGAAAAAGGGGAAAGATATGAAAGAAAAAGAAAGGGAAACTGCGGGAAATTATGGGTAAAGCTTAGCCTAAAATAATGCGGCACGGAACAAAATTTTTATGGACTATACCGTGGACTAGAGTATTGCCGTATAAAAGAAACTGTGTCAACACGTGCAGATTAAGACCTTTTTTTTCTTTAGTTACTACACTAGTGCCAAATCTAAAAACTACAGCAGAATAATTTTTGAGGGGAAAAATATCCTAAGAAGGGGAAATCTGAATTGAGGCATGGGGAAAGGAAATCATTAAAGTGGAAACACTGAGTTGCGCAGTGGCAGTCGGCGGGTGCGCACGTATGCATGTAAAACATGTCGTCCGAAGACCAGAGTCGCGAACGCGATATTACTAGCGAACTAATTGATTTCTATAGAGATCTCCCATGCTTATGGGACATTACGTCGGAATCATATAAAGATGCTCGTCAAAAAAAAATTTGTGGGAGATATAACTGGAAAAGTATAGGGAGTTGGACATAAGTTTGAATGGCTGAGAATCATTCGCTGTTGTAACCAACGCTTCATTCACATTCTCTTTTTTGTTGTTTTTCGTCGTCTATTGCACACAAAACATTTAAGGCAAAGCCCACATTTTAAAATTTATACAAATTTGGAGCCATTTCTACAACACGGTTACTAATACAGTCCGCGCATGATACAAGTGCATACGTGTTTTCACGCCAGAAGACGGCGCGCGATTGCGTGTTGGCGCGTGGATTACATCCGTGTAGCCGAAAATCATAACGCGGATGGAAACCAACTTCCCACCAAGGTCACCTTGGTTGGAACGCTGGATTACATCCGTCTAGCATAACTTAACTCGGCCAACGACCAGTCTTGGCGGCGCGCGACGTGGCACTGCGTAGATGTGTCTTGGCAAGATTGGTTAGCGGCCGTGCAAATGACGTTTGTCTGTGTGCATGCGTCGATTCGGGCAAAGTCTGAAGTCGGAGTACTGCTCTTGTATGTTTTGTAGTTCTAGCACGGTAATAATATATACAGTATTCTATCTTCATACAAACGGTCGGAAAGCGAATCATACCTACGCCACTCGAGTTCGGGGGACTCTCGGGGGACACCCAGTCGCGAATGCGCCGCAGCGACGACCGAACGGTGTGAATTGTTTTTTATGCAGTTAGCCGTGCTTAAACCTTAGATTAAAACAAAAAAAGTAGATACGGTATGCTCATACTTGCATCAAACAAAAACTGATCCCACGGCAGCGCGAATGGGACGGCGAGATCCGCGTCACTGCATTACCGACCTGAACGTAACAGCACGTTAAGTTTCAACGGCAGCGCGAACGAGACGGCGAGATGCGCGTCACTGCACTACCGACCAATCACGCGACCAGTTCCCGATGACACTACCGAATAAGATTCAAAACAAACAGCAATTTTTATGAAAAAATATATTTTATAGTACTTACGAATGAAAAGTGATGCCGTGGGTTTTATTTTTAGTTCTTGAGCAATTTGAGCACTTTTTAAAAACACACTTAGGCATTGTTTTATCATATAAACACAAAATATTAGATATGTTTCTTTTTGGCGTTCACATGTACGTCATTTGCATGTCATGTTGTGACTAAAGCGATTAGGGTCGTGGACCACAATTCATGCGGATCACTTTTGTAAGGCTAGTGCCGTATCTACCCTTTTTGTTTTAATCTAAGGCTTAAACTTAGTATACTATATACTTTTGTATTGTAAATATTTGATTGAATTAAGTAGATACCTACATAATTAAATATCGCAAAGAACAAACGATGTTATTGTGCTGTTTTTGGTTGCTTGAACTCTTCAATAATGCACCCAGAGATATCATTTTATAATTACCTGAATTAAATCTAAAGAAAAGTTTACTAGAAAAAATCCACGCGGACCAGTGTCCATTAGTTTTTTTCTAGTAAACTTTTCTTTAGATTTAAACATCTAGCAGTTAAATGCTTAAAAAATAAATAAAAATCATAACTATAATTGCTATTTCTTTTTTCAAATGTTTAATACTTGAAAAAGTATTCATTTGACATTGTGGGTTACCTACAATGCGAAGAGATGGCGCTGCCTTGCAGCTTAAGGCTAGGAAAATTTCGACGCGGCTAATAGGGCCGTGGTAGCATAATGGTCAGTGCATTCGCCCGGATAGCGAAGGATGCAGGTTCGAGTCCCGTCCGCTGCCTGGTCCGCGTGGATTTTTTTCTAGTAAACTTTTCTTTAGATTTAAACATCTAGCAGTTAAATGCTTAAAAAATAAATAAAAATCATTACCCGAATTATTGAAAAGGTAAGACTATAGAATATTTTTTTTATATACCTATCTACTAGTACGTAATTTGTTTTTAGGTATTTCGATTTGTCCATCGGGCAAAATATCTGGAATAATATATAAATAAGTGGATAGGGTGAAAAAAGAGACAAACGAGTAATCTACCTACACTCGCGTTGAAAACAAAACTACATAATAGGTAGGTAGTTTCCTAGACTAGGCTATCTACTTACTTAACTACATACATTATTGAATAATTAAACTACATACATTATTGAATAAATAAAATATCATTATGAAATAAATTACGAGAGTAATAAATGATAGGTATTGTAGTAATCGGATATTTTTGGTGTATACTGGCAGCTTATTAGGTAATTTGGAAAAAATACGGATTGTTGACAGGAATTGATAGCTGGAAAATAAAAAATAGGGAGATTTGTGCGGAGTTTAAAAAACAGTATTTTATTTATTGATAATAATAATGTAATTTCTTGAAAATGAAAGTGTTTCAATGATAATAATTAGTTTGCATGAAACGATCCCTACAGTACCTACCTAGTAAGATTTACCTACATTATAGGTAATTTCCTTTCCCGACTGCGCCATGACTTACAAATAAATATAACTTGTATGTTTAAAATAATATTCTTTTATTGAATTATGTAAGAATAAAAATCAGCAGTCGGGTTTTTACAAGCTTTTAATTAACTTGCAATATAGGTAGGTATATAATTTTGTTTTGTTCGGGTTGAATCTTGAAACTCAATTTTGAAGCAGATATCTTCAACCGGTTGAGCTGAAGTTTTGTATATACACGTTTTGATTAAAAGGTACGGTTAGCTGTGTGACGTCATTCTAAATCCAATATGGCGAAATAGTTATTTTTAATGCATTCCTACAATATATAGGGTATATGGGCTTGCGGAGAATCTTTACATCTAAAATAAAATATTTACAATCACAAAACTAGAAAGAAACTCAATTATGTAGATGAAATTAAAATACTGTAGACCGGCGGCCCTACCGCGTGTTACGCACCGCTCGGTCGTAGGCATATATTTCAAGGACAGGGCTGAGTCACAATACTGTATAGATAATATTACCGTGGTTCTAGTTACTATTAATAATAAAATGATGACATGACATGATGACTGAGACAGTGACAAGGTTTAATAAAAACAAAACAAAACGTATTGATGCTGTTCGCATGACTTTTATTTAGGATTTGGGTGTAAGGTCTTTGGTAGAGCTCTGGCATCCTCAATAAATGTACGCGTACGGGTACACGCTGGCATCATATCCTCCAGCAGCCGCGTCGTAGTAGTAGGTGGCATCGTACGGGTATCTGTAGTAGTAGGGGTACAGGACAGAACGCTTCTCCACGTCGCTGGGGGCAGCCAAGCTGCAGCTGACTGCGACCGCCAGGGCGAACAAGAACAGAAGGAATTGCTGGCTCATCTGGAAATTGAACGTCAATTGTTTTAAACTTCCATGGTCACTTAGTGTCGCAGCACACGGGCAACCGACCACAACCACAAAACGCCGCCACCGGCATATTTCTTGTAGTTTTCATACATTTTATATGGACTCGCCACACACGGTACGCCGGTGGCCGCCACACGCTACAAATCGTCGTTGCTCGTTTCTTGTGGCCCGCACCGGCTACTTAATGCGCCGATACAAAACGCCGCCACACGTCACTCGCGTGATTCCCCACCCCCTCCCTTGCCTTAGTCGGCCGCTGTCGCGCGCTACAGCCACTTTAGTAGCCGCTTCTAGCTTCTCGTGGAGGCGTTTGTGGCTGTGGCGTGTGGCCCGTGTGCGGCGACACTAACATTATAGTAATTATTTGTTAATGCGGTTTTCACACAAATCACTCATTAAATTTCCTAATGAAATATCCGAACGCTCAATAAAAATCTTTTGAGGGTAGCTCGACAAAGTAAATAAAAAAGAAACAACTTATTAACGTTCCGTTCTCGAGGAGCTCGCCTGCGCTTTCCACTGCGATTGTTGAAGTAAAGCAACTTACGCAGTGGTCAGTCATTGGATGAGTGACCAACAATACATTATCTCGAGTTTCTCCGTGCTTCGGAAGCCACGTTAAGTCGTTAGTCCCGGCCGCATCTGCAGCCGTTAGCATTAGCACCCGCCAATCCGCACTGGGCCCGCGTTGTGGGGCATGGCCTAATCTCCCTATGCCATCCATAAGGAAGGCCTGTGCCTCAGCAATGATGGCATTATTAGGTTTACAATGATGATGAAGATAGGAAATATTCAATCCAAAATACAAATGGATAGGGATATTTTGCTGAAAATTTGAAATAATTATACATTCTCTTACCTTTGCTGGTTGTGTGTTGGCACAAAACTGATGCTGTGTTTATAATATTTACATTTTTATACTATTTTTACTAATCATTCAACCCATTTACTCTCGATTAAAAAGTTATCAGTATATAACGGTAGACAAAAGTTATAAATACATCATTATAATGCAGCCAAATAAATACATTAAAAAAACATTTGAATGTCGGTTTTATCAAAGTTAGTTATGAATTAATGTTAAATATAATTATTATTGTTTACGAACTGTTGGTGTGAAGTAGTATGTGGTTATGCTGTTTGTTTTATTTGAATATCTAGATGACAATACAAGCAACAATATGGTGCAATTAAAATTATAGAAAATAACGGAAATTGAATTCGGGTTTGAAGTGATCCAAAAATGTTGGGCTTAACTTTTTTCAATCTTTACTGCAATTCTTAGATGGATAATAATGCCTACAAAGATTTTGTTTTAAATATATTTCAATGGAATAGTCAAAGCCTTTGTCCCAAAATAACAAGTTTTGATGCATTATTATATCAAGAAAATATTCATATCGCTATTATTAGCGAGACTTGGTTAAATTCGGATATTAATATCAATTTGAGGGGATATAACATATACAGAAAGGATAGAAGGGATTCTTATGGAGGTGTGGCCATTATTGTGCATAAATCTATTCAAAGTATCATACACCCTATCAATATTAACAATACAGGTATAGAAGTATTAGCAGTTAAATTAATGAATAGCAAAAGTTTAGATTTTATTATATCAATTTATTGCCCATCCTCTGTGTCAACGACCGAGATGGATTGGGATAGTATTTTTTCTATATCATCTCGAAAGACTTTAATTGCTGGTGACTTTAATGGGCATCATACTAACTGGTCTTGTAAGACGGATCAGAGAGGTATTCAATTGATGGACTCTTCCATAGAGCAGGGCTATATTTCCTTGAATAGTGGAGAAGCAACTAGGATTAAATTAGTGAATGGAATAATTCAAAAAACATCTCCAGATATTACTTTTGTGACTTCAGATATCGCGATGAAGTTTGACTGGTGCGTTTTTAATGAAAATTTAAGTAGTGATCATTTAATTTTAAAATATACAATGAATTTTCAAGAGCGGTTGAATATTATAAAGAAATTTAATTTTAGAAAGGCAAATTGGCTAGGTTTTAAGAAAGATTTAGACGATATATTTTCTAGACAATTTAATTTAGGTGACAATATTCAAACACTTTATGACTTTTTACAAGAACAAATTAATATACTAGCGAATAAACATATTCCGTTATTTAACATACCAGGTAACTTAACCAGTAAATTTAAACCGAAAGAATATTGGAATCCATCACTATCCAGGGCAGTAGCAGAGCGTAGACTAGCTTTGGGTCGGTTCAGGAGGAATCCGACTCCTGTGAATCTTACTAATCTAGAATCTAAAGTTACGGCAGCTAAAAAACTAATTAATGAAGCCAAATCAAACAGCTGGAAAAGTTTTTGTAATAAAATTGATGAAACTACTTCCACGTCTGAAATGTGGCAAAAAATGCGATGGTACAAAGGGTACAAGAAAAATAAACAGAATGTTACTGACGAAAATCTTAAAGCATTACTACATTCTCTTACACCAGATTCTGTCTTGAACTCGACACCTATCTATACTTCTAAGAATGATTTACTTGAAGCAGATTTTACTATGCAGGAATTTAACAACTGCCTGAAAAAAAAAGGATACTGCTCCGGGTGATGACGGTATAACCTACACTATGATTTATAATTTACCTTTATCAGCTAAATATTATCTTCTCCATTTGTACAACTGTATTTTTAGGACTGGTATAATCCCTAGTCAGTGGAACACTATTTTAGTTATTGCAATTCCCAAAGCTATTCAAGAAGTAAATAGTACACCGAAACTTAGACCGATATCACTAATATCATGTCTGTGTAAGATTTTTCATAATATGATAGGAAAAAGAATTGAGTGGCTGGTAGAAAAAAGTGAGATACTTTCACCTTATACGTCTGGATTTAGAAAATCTCATTCGTGCTTAGACTGTCTTACTAGATTAGTAACTTATATCCAGCAAGGTTTATCACAGAATGCGTCAACTGCAGCATGCTTTTTAGATATTGAAAACGCTTATAATAATATATTAATAGATAAATTAACAGAAGTGCTAGATGAAATCGGTGTAGGTTCTCAAATATGCAAATACTTGTGGAGTTTTTTAAGTCAAAGGCAATTAATAGTTAAAGACAATAACAACAGAAATATTGTTGCCGCTAGGAAATGTTGTAGGGGCTTAGCTCAAGGGGACCCGATTTCACCACTACTATTCAATATATCAACTTATAAAATTACTCAGAGGATTAAAAACGTGTGTATCGCCCAATATGCAGACGATTATGTATTGTATATTAGTAATTTAAATTTGAATCACTGTGAGGAACAATTGCAGAGCGCCCTAGAAGTTATGATTTTGTGCCTTAACAATATTGGATTAGAATTATCAGCAAACAAATCTAAAGTTTGCCTTTTCAACAGAGGTCGGAGAAGGAAACAATTACGTGTATGTGTCAATAATGTGCCGTTACCTCAGGTTGAATGCATCAAATATTTGGGAATGTGGTTAGATCGTTCACTATTATGGGGCAAACATATTAACGAAGTTGTTGAAAAATCTTCAAAATTTTTAAAATTACTTAAAGTTTTAGCGGGTTCAGCGTGGGGAATTCATCCCAAACATTTACGAAATTTATATTTATCATTAATAAGAAGTAGAATTGACTTTGGTTGCGTCTTATATGATTGTTGTTCTAATTGTCACTTATACAAATTAGATAAAATTCAAAACCAATGTATGAGAGTAATTGGAGGATTTGTCAAAAGTTCACCGATCCATGTTATGGAGTCAGAGTTAGGTATAGTACCATTATTTATTAGGAGGTTGTATTTGGCTTACAAATATTGCAATAAAAGTATGTCCGTGGCAGACAATTTAACTGTTAAACTTTGTAATGAACTAAATAACGTTTTACATACCAACTATTGGCAAAAAAAGAAAAAACCTTTACTTGTTACAGTTATTGGTGAAATTAAACAAAACAATGTCCATTCGTCTAAAGTTTTAGAAATGTTCAACTTAGATATTTGGGTCACTTTTGTTGATTTAGATAATGTCATTCAATGTAATTTAGATTGCATCGAAAAAGCTAAAAGTAATTATGAAGTGAATTCTCTTAAGTACAATGTTATACAAGAATTACACCAGAAATATGTTGGCTGGAAAGTTTACTATACCGATGGCTCTAAAAGTGCAGACGGGCAAGGAGCAGCTTATTATGATGCGAGTGATAGATCAGTTGCTATGTTTAAAAGTACGAGTAAAGTGTCAATTATGACGATGGAACTCGTTGCCATTTCTAAAGCTATCTGTTGTATTAATGGTGAAAGTAATCAGAACGTAGTGGTCATAACAGACAGCAAGAGTGCTTTACAACATTTAGCTCGATGCGCCTCTGGTTGGAGAGGAGCACCGATAGCCTATGTTATACTAAATCAGATACATAAGTTAAGGCTTTCTAACTTGAAATTACAATGGGTTCCATCGCATATAGGAATAAGGGGTAACGAAGAGGCTGACAGATTAGCAAAAAAAGCAGTGTTGGAAGGAATTGAAATTGAAATCAACCCAAGTTACTCGGAAATGTTATACAAGTACAAAATTATATGTTATAATAAATTTAAGGAATATTTTGACGAAAGAAGTAAACAAAAAGGTATATGGTATAAGACAATACAGTGTCAGCCTCTTCGGATTCCATGGTTCATAGAAACCAAATTAAATAGGTCATATGTCATCCTTGCTCACAGATTACGATCAGGTCATTATCCATCTAGGAAGTTTGCACATTTGATGAAGAAAGCTAATTCTCCCAATTGTGAAGTTTGTAACAAAGTGGACGATGTTCAACACATTTTGATGGAATGTGTGAAGAACAGAAGAGAGAGAGAGCTATTCATACAACAATATCAACTTAACTTTGAAAATATAGGTTCATTTGTGGAAATATTAGCACTACCAAACTCAGATGCAGCAAAATCGATGTTTGATATGGTTTTCGCTAGTAAGAATAGCTCGCCCTCTCCAATGTTTTAAATAAATTAGTTATGTATGTTTTGGTTAGGGTACGATGAGGCTGGCATATTCATAGAATAAAAGCCTCTAAAAAAAAAAAAGAAAAAAAAAAAAAAAAAAAAAAAAAAAAACTTTTTTCAAACACAATTGATCTTCGGACTTATCCTTTAGACTTATCCTTGTTTGAGACAGCTATGGCAGTTCGGCTTTATTCTTTTTTAGAAAGGTTTAAAATTTTGCACGAAAGACAAAATGACTTCAGGGAAAATCACTCCACTATCCTAGCAGTTTATAAATTTATAAAAGACGTCTGCCAACAAATAAATAATAGAAAGTACGCGATGGGCCTTCTTCTCGACATGAGCAAAGCCTACGACAGGGTCAGTTGTGGAACTCTTCTGGGTATATTATATAGAATGGGATAATTCCCTAATGGGGAAAGCCTCATGAATGGTTCAAAGCTTATCTTTAAAATTGTTACCAATACGTGGAAATTCAAAATACTGATTTTGAGACAGGACACAAAATTACACATACTATATCTAATTTAATTCATGTAACTGGTTCAATTTTCACAGGGTAGCGTTTTGGGATGTTATTTTTTTTCTTGCCTATATTAATAATCGTTGAACTCGTTGAACATGAGCATGAACTATGATTCAACGAGCTCGTTGATCCGGGACTGGTTGCTGTTAATGGAGAACCTCCCGAGGTTGTTCAGGAATATGTCGGACAAACGCTCCAATTAGGCAAAAACAACTTCGAGAGAGAAGCCAATAGAAGAATTCAGTTAGGCTGGGCAGCATTTCGTAAGCTTCGTCAAGTCTTCTCGTCACCCATCCCTCAATGTCTCAGGTCGAAAGTCTTCGACCAGTGCGTCCTCCCAGTTATGATATACGGCGCCGAGACGTGGACGCTCACGGCTGGACGAGTCCACCAGTTTAGAGTCGCTCAGAGAGCTATGGAAAGGGCTATGCTCGGGTATCCCTGAAGGACCGCATCAGAAATGATGTAATCCGACAGAGAACCAAAGTCACCGACATAGCCCACCGAATTATCAAACTGAAGTGGCATTGGGCTAGTCACATTAGCCGAAGAACTGATGGACGTTGGAGCCGGAAAGTTCTTGAGTAGAGACCGCGATTCGGTAAACGTAGTGTAGGACGCCCTGAGACAAGATGGGATAATGATATTTGTAGGCTGGCTGGAGTGGGCTGGATGAGAGTAGCACAAAATCGGGAGCAGTGGTGTGCATTAGGGGAGACCTATGTCCAGCAGTGGACGTACATGGGTTGATGATGATGATGATATTAATAATCTACCAAATATACTGGAAGAAATGTGTGTGCTGTTTGCTGATGATATATCTATCTCAATATCTTGCTCAAGTGCTTCAGAATTATAATCTAAACTAGACTCTACCCTAAACAAAATTACTAACTGGCTAGAACACACAATTTAAAACTTAACCTAAGCAAAACTAAGCTCATTCAATTCGGACCCTACCAAAAAGTGCCAATAGATATATCGTACAGTTATAGAGACACAAAGATTGATGTTCTCAATACCGCTACTTTGCTGGGTATAGAATTGGATGCACACTTAAACTAGAAATGCCACATACAAAGGCTGTTAAAAAAGATATCATCTTTTGTTTATGCACTTCAACATTTAAAACGTGTGACTGATTTTAGAACCGTTCTTACTGCTTACTATGCAACAAGACCAAAAAAATAACTATTAAAGTACACGAAATGAATTAAGAAATGTAAAGTGAGTGACCATAGGTGAGTTCTGCATTCCCTTAGCTCTGAAGTACGGCGCAGTACTATACGATTGGTCTCCTGCTCTAAAAATGTACCCTCCCACACCAGAGTAACCTAATAAGAAGGGCCAAAGCCTCTGAAAAATCGTGCTATACTTGTGGTGAGGCAATATGTACTGCAAGGCACATATTGGTAAGTTGCAAAGTGCTCCTTGATAACGATCAATACTCACGTCGCCATGATAGAGTACTTGAAGTCATACGTAAAGCAGCAGTTCTTGCAGTGGCTAGAGCCCAAAAAGGATTAAACAAAAATAAGTTAAAAATTTACTTTATAAAGGAAGGCTCAACTGTTAGCTCAAAAAGCAAGCCTTTCTCAATTCTCGGTACTGCACCTGACTGGAATATTTTAATGGATACGTATGAAAAGCACTATAAAGCACCAGATATTGAGGTTTCGTCATCTTTTCTAGGCACATTAAACATATAGTACTAATAGAGCTTATTGTAACATGGGAAACTAACATTCCAAAAGACCACACAATAAAATTTAATAAATATTACGATCTAATCAACGAACTAACTAAAAATGGCCATCTAGTTAATTTATATGCGGTAGAAGTAGGAGCGAGAGGTATAACAGCAAAATCTCTCAATAACCTTTTAAAAGACCTCGGCCTCGAGAACTGCAGTAGGTTCAATTTTGGAACGAGTAACTAAGGCTGCACTTACAGGCTCCTATGAAATTTGGCTAGAAAGGGCAGATAACTCGAGCAATGTAGATGAACGTTGAAGCGCATCTTAAAATCTGATCCTTAAACCAACATCTGGGTTGCAAGTCCCGGGAACTGCTCAAAGTTTCTCTCTCGCCCAAACGATGAACTCGGCACACGCACGGTGAATCCACGGATTGCTAAGAAATTAATCTATCTGCGTCTGCTTATGGCATGATTCTGTGTACTATATTTTAATTTATAAGGCATTTAACTGCTAGATGATTAAAACCCGTCTACTGCCTGGATCACGTGGAATGTTTTTAATAAACTTTCTTCTTTGTCTTCTTTGCCGATTCACTCTTGACAGAGCGGTCGTAGTCATCAGGTAGCAGGTTCCGGGCAGCCATAATCCTCTTCACGATGCGACGCCATCCTTCCCTGTCGGTTGTGCTACGTGTGCACTCGTGCAAGGGGCCGCCTACTGCCGATTTGATCTGGTCGGTCCAGCGCATGGGCGACCTGCCACGTGCCCTCGTGCCTTCGACCTTCCCCTGTTCTACAAGACGCTCTATGGACGTGTTGTCCCGTCGTGAAAAGTGCCCAAAGAACTGTAGTATTCGAGTCTGGACTACGTTTGTTAGACGCTGTTTGACACTGAGTTCTTGGAGAATAGATGCATTGGTGCGAAACTCTGTCCACTTCACTCCAAGCATTTTTCTCCAGCACCACATCTCTAGTGCATCTATTTTCTTTTTTTCAATTTCTCTCAGCGTCCACGTCTCGGCAGCGTACAGAAAAATGGGGAATATCAGTACCCGGACAAGTCTCGTTTTTGTGGCTTTGGTAAGATTGCGATTCTTCCAGACTTTTTTCAGCTTATCCATAGCAGACCTAGTAATAGCCATTTGTCGCTTAATTTCGTCCACGCAGCCCCCCTGGTTTGAGATCAGCGCTCCTAGGTAGACCTATGACTGTACGACATCACAATTCGCAATTTGGGTGACTTCGAGCAAGTTGTCGTTGGCACGGTCGATGGTCATCATCTTCGTCTTTACGTCTGTTTATTCTCAAACCAAAAGTCATGCTGACATGTTCCAGCTTGGAAAGCAACTGCTCCATGCGGCCGATACTAGTTGCGAATAGCGTAGTGTCATCCGCATAGCGTAAATTTGAAATCTTTACACCTCCTATTGATACACCGTCCGTCCAATCTTCGAGGGTAATCCGCATTATTAGTTCTGTGTAAATGTTGAACAGGAGTGGCGAGATTATACATCCTTGACGAACGCCTGCACTGGGGTGGAATTCATTCGATAGTACGCCATCTGTTTTGACTGCCGCTGTACCATTCTCATACAGACGCCTCAAAAGGTGCACATGATGTTTGGGTGTGCCCATATCCAGAAGAGATCTCCACAGCACTGGCCATTTTACCGAGTCAAACGCTTTGGAAAAGTCAACGAAGCAAATGTAAGTCGGCTTGTTGAACTCTCGGGCTTAATAAACTTTACTTTAGATTTAATGAATTTGTATACTTAAAAATGGAACTCCTCAATAGCAAACAGTACTCAATTTGTGTTTTGTTATTTCAAGAGATTATTAGTTTTTTTTTTTAATTTAAATCTATTTTTTTTCTGTACATCTGTTTATTACATTATTGATGTCCTCCTGACTGATTACTAACGTAGCAATTTTATATGTGCATTCTAATGGGTCTTTGGATAGTTTAGAGAATCAGGACTTGACCCGCAAAGTTTTTATCGAGCGGAACAATATGTCTAGTTTAAATAACAATTATATCATCGTCATTTTTTCTCTCTTGTCTCCTACAATAATATTGGCACACTATATTATAAAGCATGGATTTTTTTATGAATATCAAGAATTTAGTTTTCTAGATAAGTTTGTCCAAGTTTTTGTTTAGTGACACTTGCAAACATAATAGGCATACGGAGTGTTGACCGAGATGCCGAAAATCGTAAATAAAATTACCATTAAATACGTGTTAATACAAGTTTGAAACTATTTCTTCATCAAATTTAAACACAAGAAACGGTTCTCCAAGTCGGTAAAGTTGAAAAAGAAAAAAAAGGCAACATAATCATGCCATTTAGAAGATTTTATTAAGATTCAGGAGCTGTAACAAGGGGACAGGGGTAAGGTTTGACTTCAGCGAAGCTCCTCAGATGATATACTGATAAGGTAGGTAGTCGTATGCTCCGTCGTAGTAGTAGGAGACATCGTACGGGTATCTGTAGCCGTAGGAGTACAGTACAGACCGCTTCTCCACGTCGCTGGGGGCAGCCAAGCTGCAGCTGACTGCGACCGCCAGGGCGAACAAGAACAGAAGGAATGCTCGGCTCATCTGAAAAGACAAATCAGTAACTCTAATAAATGAACAAATTTATTTTGTAATACTATGAAACCCTTTTCGGCGTCCCTTTCCGGAGGGCGATAAAATTAGAGGCTTCTAAAAGAGTCTGGATATTCCTGTACTAAACAATTGTAAGGAAAATGATCACGTTTTGTTTTTCGTCTACCAGGTAGATTATCAAAAGATATTAGATACGTATTTTTTCTTATTTCAAATAATCTAAACATGACAGAGATATCGATTTGGAATTTCGCATGACTTCATGAATTTTTTGGTTGATTGACCTAAGAAAATATAAGTGTCCATTGTTTTTGGTAATCTAACTACATACTCAGTAGAATTTCATTTAAGTTACCCCTTTACCATCAAATATGTTTGTATTTATTATTTTATTTTGTGTGTATGGGTTTTCTATAACTACATTTAAACTTGTTGCACGGATGAAAATTTCTATTGATTCATCTTGGTTGGCATGATTAATTAAAATGTGGTTTGATATTACGCTTGATTCACTCGAATGGGATATAACAAGGAGGACAAACAGAAACATTTAAACTTAAAGTTAAAAAAATATCTAAAAATTAAGAAGAATATTATTTAGTAATATAGTATAAATCCTTATTACCTTTCCTGCTTGTGTGTTGTCACAAAAGTAATATTATGTACCACAACACTAGTCTTTTTATACTGTATGCAAATCATTCAATATTTTTTTGTTCCATTATAATGTTATTAGTAAATGCCGCTAATTGATATAGGAATAACTAACTAAGAACACTTTTTTACTTAATGGTTTTATTCCTCAGAAGATGTTTTCGAGAATGTATTTGTGATAATTGTTGAATTCATTTTTTTTCTCAGTACGGTAGATTGGTATAAAATATTCCTGTTCTCAAAAATAAAATTGGCTAATTTTAAAAATACAAACTTTTCATGTCTAAAGGAGTTTAGCTTAAATAGGTATATTACAATCGTAAAAATCGCTCAAAAGCTCAAAACCTTATAACATATTGCTTAAATTTTTTTGATGACTGTATTAATACATCCTACATCCAGTTTGAGTGATTCAGTTTGGTATTACAGTCTAGGTATCTCTTCAACGTATGTACGTGTTGTGTAATTACTTCTGTGACGTCATCAGTTTGATGGTTAGTAATTACGAAGACCGCTCCTGCGGTCAACGCGACGTTGTAGATTCAACCCTATTGCAGATCTTTGTTTACTAATGGCTCCGCTATGTCCTTGATTTAGTTTACCGATCGCTCCCTAGTGTATGTGGTGGGTACTAAATTACAAATTCTAATGTTTTCTTATATTGTTATAGTTCATGGTATTTCTGTATTGTATAACACATTAGTAGCAGAAAGTTTAAAAGATACAAGAATACATGAGAGATAAATAAATTTCTGCTTCATATTCAATTCAATTCAATCCAATTCAAACTCATTTATTCAGTCTAGGCTGTTACAAGCTCTTGTGAAAGTCAAACGCTACGCCATCGGTTCGTAAATCTACGGCGGGAGACCTTGTACTGAGAAGAACCGGCAAAAAACTCAGCAAGGGCTATTTTTTCTCCCTGTTTTATTTCACACAGTGTCGTCAATTGAAAGATGACATCAAAAATTGAATACATGTGTTGATGTCAACTTCCATCACATTAATATTATTAATTAACAAAAGTTAAGTATAACTAGGTACTATTTTTAAATTTAGAAGTGGCGATTAAACAATTTTCAACCAAATTAGCAAAGTAAAACGACAGTCTATTATGTTAAGCCCAAGGTGACTTATCATTTATGAAATCTTTTACAGTATAGTAACCTTTCTTAAGGAGACATGTTTTTATACACACTTTAAACTTATTAAAAGGTAAATTAATTATTTTATATAGATCTTGTAAACACGTTTAGTTCGATTCATTATGAGCTGATGATCTTCGCCCTGAGGTGTTATAACTTTCCTACTGTGGTCATAAACATAATCACATCATATTACTCACAACTACAATTTCTCATAGTAGCAAACAACGAACACTTAAAACCATTGCATTATACTGTAGGGTTGTTTTAGGGCTGCTGCCTGTCGCCAATAGCATTTAATATGATTATAAATATTCATAAAGAAAAGCTATAAGTCATGAAAAAAAATGGGGCTATCGGTTTAAAATAAACAATGAATATACAAAGTTCATCTTAGCCTTTTCAGATAACCTCGCAATACTAACACGTAATCCTAAGCAATGTCAGAAATATTTTTTTTAAGTGGATGTGTACTGTGCATGGACTAACGGACTGAAAACAAAACCAAGTAAGTGCTGCTGTCTATGCCTTACAATCCCGTACTCTCAATAGGAGGGCAATGAGTTACCCTGATTGCTGAAGCAGCGCTTTGCAAATATTTAGATAGAAAGATTGATCGCAAAGGACGTATTCCATTACAGGCAATTGTCAATAATTTTCTTAATGTTTAAAATAAGGGAGATCAGCAACCATTAAGCAATATTTAAAAAGTTTGGATATATGGAAACTGTCCGATTTGGCTTTTCTTTGTATATTCCCTTGGCTTTCCGTTGGTAAAATCCTCCTGGCAAAATCGGATGCAAATATTATAAAGACATTGAAGTTATGGCTTGGACTAGTCTATTCAGCTGATCCCTCAACTTTATTTAGAGATCCAAATAGTTTTGGGTTGAAGTTAAAGAAGCCATCGAACTCTATTAAAACCTCAGAGTCACCAAGATTAAGGTAAGTCACCAATATTGAGGTTTCGTCATCTTTTCTAGGCACATTTAACTTCTCTTATCTATTAGACAAGTCCGTCTGTCTGTGGTGCTGTTTCAGCGGCCAAACCGTAAGAGATAGATAAAGAGAATATTTAAGTTATAAGTTAAGAATAGTCTGATAAGACTACAAACCGGATTTGAGTAACGTAGCACTTCCGGTTTTCGAGAAATCAGGTTTTGGTGAACATTTGGTTCACTGGTTTGCTAGTATAGTACTAATAGAGCTTACTGTACCATGGGAAACTAACATTCCAAAATACCATACAATAAAATTTAATAAATATTACGATCTAATCAACGAACTAACTAAAAATGGCTATCTAGTTAATTTATATGCGGTAGAAGTAGGAGCGAGAGGTATAACAGCCAAATCTCTCAATAAACAAATGAAAAGACCTCGGCCCATCGAGAACTGCAGTAGGTTAAATTTTGGAACAAGTAACTAAGGCTACACTTACAGGCTCCTATCAAATTTGGCTAGAAAGAGCGGACAACTCGAGCAGTGTAGATGAGTGTTGAAGCGCATCTCAAAGGGCATTTTCTAGGCACATTTAACATATAGTACTAATAGAGCTTACTGTACCATGGGAAACTAACATTCCAAAAGACCACACAATAAAATTTAATAAATACTACGATCTAATCAACGAACTAACTAAAAATGGCTATCTAGTTAATTTATATGCGGTAGAAGTAGGAGCGAGAGGTATAACAGCCAAATCTCTCAATAAACAAATGAAAAGACCTCGGCCCATCGAGAACTGCAGTAGGTTAAATTTTGGAACAAGTAACTAAGGCTACACTTACAGGCTCCTATCAAATTTGGCTAGAAAGAGCGGACAACTCGAGCAGTGTAGATGAGCGTTGAAGCGCATCTCAAAGGGGGTCTCCTTAAACCAACACCTGGGTTGCAAGTCCCGGGAACTGCTCAGAGTTTCTGTCTCTCCCGCACGATGGACCGGCACCCGCACAGTGAATTCATGGATTGCTTAGAAGTTCGTCTCTTTGTGTCTGCTTATGGCATGATTCTGTATACTTTATTTTTATTTATTAGGCATTTAACTGCTAGATGATTAAAACCCGTCTGCTGCCTGGACCACGTAGATTTTTTAAGTAAATTTTTCTTTAGATTTAATGACTTTGTATACTTAAAAATGGAACTCCTCAATAGCAAACAGTACTCAATTTGTGTTTTGTTATTTCAAGAGATAATGTCGGCCAAGTTCTAAGTTAGTTGAGACAGTCTGGCATATAAAAAGGAGAACTAACTACTTACTAGATTTTTTTTTGTGTGGTTTTGCTTTTACAAAGTCGATTTTTTTAGTTTTTGTAATAATAAATTACTGTGATGTCTTATATTTTTTACATAAGATCTTTTCACTCAATCTTTGAATTGTGTTGGGCTAAGAATCATTGAGTCAATATCAGTTTAAAGAAACTTAGGTTTATTTTTCAACAGAAGATGTTTTTATGTCTCACGTCTATCCAAAGAAACATTGATGCGATACGATTACGAGGCTGTCAAAGTTCGTACTTGACCCTCGATATTGCTTACGCATCTAAGTTCTTCCCAACCGCCTTAAAATTTTAAAGTACAATGTAGATAGATATTGGTTGACATTTTGGACCAAAAAACAAAAACCTGGTATTTCTTCATTTTAATTTCTTTAAAATTTTAAACCCATATTTTTTTTTGTATGTCTGTCTATTACTTTATTGTCGTCCTCCTGACTGATTACTTACGTAAAATTACGTGAGCAGTTTCCGCGTTTTGTTCAGCGCTAGAGTTACGTGCCGCAACATGTAGAAATTTTATATATGCATTCTAATGGGTCTCTGGATAGATTAGAGAATCAGAACTTGACCCGCAAAGTTTTTATCGAGCAGAACAGTATGTCTAATTTAAATAATAATAATATTATTATGTTCTGCTGCATATCGTATTTTTTTTCTCTTATCTTCTACAATAATATTAGCCATAATAATATTATAGAGCATGGTTTTTTTATGAAAATCAAAGCTTTGGAGATTAGTTTGTCCAAGTTTTTCTCTAGTGACACTTACAAACATAATAGGCATATCGAGTGTTGACCGAAATGCTTGATATTAAATAAAATTACCATTAAATACGGTCTAATACAAGTTAAAAACTATTTCTTGATCAAATTTAAACGCAATAAACGGTTCTCCAAGTCGGTGAAGTTGAAAATGAAAAAAAGGCAACATAATTATGACATTTAGAAGATTTTATTAAGGTTCAGGAGCTGTAACAAGGGGACAGGGGTAAGGTTTGACTTCAGCAAAGCTTCTCAGATAAGGTAAGGTAGGTAGTCGTATCCTCCGTCGTAGTAGTAGGAGACATCGTACGGGTATCTGTAGTAGTAGGGGTACAGTACAGACCGCTTCTCTACGTCGCTGGGGGCAGCCAAGCTGCAGCTGACTGCGACCGCCAGGGCGAACAAGAACAGAAGGAATGCTCGGCTCATCTGGAAAGACAAATCAGTAACTATACAAATGAACAATTAATTATGTAACACTGTTAAACCCTTTTCGGCCTCTCTTTCCGGAGGGAGATAAAATTAGAGGCTTTTAAAAGAATATTGTCTATATTCTGTTCCTGTACTAAACAATTGTAAGGATGATGATTACGTTTTTTTCTCTTTTTTTTAATTATTAGAAAGTATTAAATAGATAGATTAAATTAGATTCAAATAATCTAAACATCACAGAGATATATTGATTTGGAATGCCGCACGACGACACGTGTTGGTACAATTTTTAACTTAGAAGTGACATCACGAGCCCCCACTTGCGAACTTTGACGCACTTTATCTTTCCCATTTTTTGGATGATTGGCATTAGAAAATATGTGTCCATTATTATTTGATAATCGACCTACGTACTAAAAAGAATTTCATTTAATTTGTACCCCGTTATCATCCCTATTAAATTATGTTACTTCACAGCAGTAGGTAATACAAAATACGACGAGATTTCTATAACTACATTTGTGCTTGTTGCAAGGATGAAAAATTTCTATTGATGCATCTGGGCTAGCATGGTAAATTTCTGGAATAAAATTTGGCATAACTTTACACTTGATACACTTGAATGGGATTTAATAAGGAGAACAAACAGTAAAATATAAATTTATAGTTTAAAGAATTTTAAAGGAAATTTCTAAAAGTTAGAGGAATCTTATCTAGATAGTAAAAATCCTATTACCTTTGCTGATTGTGTGTTGTCACAAAACTAATATTGTCTTTCACAACGCTAGCCTTTTTATACTATGTACGAATCATACAATACATTTTTTTTCGATTATAATGTTATTAGTACCTAATGGTGGACAAGAGAGTGTTAATTAGAAAATGCTGCTGATTGATAAAGGAATAACTAAGAACACTTTTTTACTTAATGTTTTTATATCCTTAGCAGATTTTTTCGAGAATTTATTTATTACTAGCAGCCCGCTCTCGCTTCGCTTCGGCGTAGAGCTGAAGTGTAGACTCCAGTTTTTGTTCTCAGGCTTGTATTATACACAATGACATTCATCTATGATTCTTCTTATAACTGCATGCAAAGTCTCGGCCCAATCGGTTTAAAAATGTCAAAGTTTTATACAAAGTTTCATTTCGTATTTTATCCCCTTGGGGGTAGAATTGATCAAAATCCTTTCTTATCGGAAACCTACGTTATAACATCTACCTGAATGCAAAATTTCAGCCTGATCCGTCCAGTGGTTTGGGCTGTGCGTTGATAGATCACTATGTCAGTCAGTCACCTTTGAGTTTTATTTATATAGATAATGGTGGATTTCACCGTTGTAGTTAGTTCGAAAATAGTTGTTTCAAATAAACACATTATAAAAGTCTGAAAAAATCCATGATGTGAGTTACAGAAACTGTAAGTTTTATTGATTGACGTTAAATTTCTTCGCAGTTAGGTAGATCGGTATACAATCTTTTTGTTATCAAAGATATAACTGGCTGATATTAAAAATTGAAACTTTTCGACTGTGTTTAATGTAGTTTAGTGTTAATAAAATACAATTGGCAAAATTGCTTATAAGTTCAAAACCGTACAACATATTGCTTAAACTTTTTTTGATGAGATATTAATACATCCTACATCCGGTTTGAGTGACTTCGTTCGATTTCGTGTTCCATTCTAGGTATCTCTTTAATGTACGTACGAGTGTTGTGTAATTACTCATGTGACGTCCTCAATTTGATGGTTAGTAATTACGAAGTTACGAAGTGGAGCTCGATGGCGCAGGTGGCTAGCGCGTTCGGCTGCGATCGTTGAAGTTAAGCAACTTTCGCAGTGGTCGGTCATTGGATGGGTGACCAAAAATTTACTATCTCGAGCTCCTCCGTGCTTCGGTAGGCACGTTAAGCCGTTGGTCCCGGCTGCATTTGCAGTCGTTAGCACCCACCAATCCGCACTGGGCCCGCGTGGTGGGTCATGGCCCAATCTCCCTATTCCATCCATAGGGAAGGCCTGTGCCCCAGCAGTGGGGACATTAATAGGCTGATGATGATGATGATGATGATGAATTACGAAGACCGCTCCTGCGGTCAACGCAGCAGTATAGATTCAAGCCTATTGCAAGTCTTTGTTTACTAATGGCTTCGCTATGTCCTTGATTTAGTTTACCGATCGCACCCTAGTGTATGTGGAAGGTACTAAATTACAAATTCTATGTTTATAGTTCATGGAATTTTTTTTCTAGTAGGTTGTGCCTGATTCTGGCATGATTCTGTAGGTAAGTTAGAGTCTGAGCGGAAAAACAATGGGCGTGGCGCAAAACGGAACTAACATTAGGATTTTTATTTGGCAATCAAACCCAGCAACCTGTAACACGTCAAAGTTTTGTATTGATACGGATTTGTTTGTTGTTGTGATTTCTAACGGTTTTTACTTTGTATTTAATCATGTCTAAAAGGGATAAAACCTTACACATAAAAAACTGTGGAATATGTTGTCGCCAGCAGTGTTTCCGGACCAATACGACCCAAGAACCTTCAAAAAAAGAGCGTACTCCTTCCTTAAAGGCCGGCATCGCATTTGTGATACTCCTGGTGTTGCAAGTGTCCATGGGCGACGGTGATCACTTACCATCAGGTGAGCCGTCTGCTCGTATGCCCCGTATAACATAAAAAAAAACATACGGTAGAAAAGCACTACAGCACCCTCCAATCTAAATCCCATTCTTTTTCCGCACAAACTATATGTTTATTTTTAGGTTAACTGCTATATGATTAAATCCCGTTTGCTACCTGTACCGCGTGGATTTTATTCTAGGAAAATTTTCTTTGCATTTGACGATTTTGCATACATAAAACTGTATTTTTTTTTACTGTACATGTTCTGACATGTACAGGATGTAGTGCTGTTTAATTAGTTGTAGTATACTCTTTCAAAGATACGCTCTAATTTGAACAGAAAGTGGTTCCCACTTCATATTTCCTCCCTTATTTTCAGAACCAAGGACCAATTACATCATACACACCAATATTCTTAAATGAAAAAGCTAAATTCAGTTAAGAACATTATTGTACCTTTGTCAAAATAGTTTATGTAGATGTACAGTATCTTTTTAATAGTAAATATGGTTATTTTATCTTTAGTCTTTTAACTAAAGTCAGATTTAACTATGGGTGAAACAACGCGGACGTATGCGTGGCTTACTCGATTTCCTATACAAAATTTCATCCGCCATTTCAACCACCTAGGTACAAGTTCTAATTTAATGTTAGAAAGTGACCTTTAACATGGTCTGTAACCAATGATATTCCTTTAATTATTCATTAGTTTTCATAAATATCGATTATACTGAATTATAGTGCCTTTGCACTGTAATTCAGTATAATCGATGTTAGTGCTTTAGACGTGAAAGCGTTTATAAACAAACAATCTCGACGGTGTGCACCTTCTGATGGAAGGTAGGATGGTGTGGAACGAAGGATGCTGTGGCAAGAAGGATGGTGTGGAAGGAAGGATCGTGTGGACTGAAGGATGGTGATCAAAAACTTATCCTGTATATACAAATCTGTTCCCGAAATTTGAAGTTATTGTGAAATAAAGAAAACGCACATACTAACATAACGACATAACACTCTGGAAAAATTACAGCCGTAAAAATCATTTATTCCTTAACACTGTATTGATTTGACAGTCATGTTTGTTTATTAATTAATCATAGGTATAATTTATTGATCTAACGGTACACCCAGACATATCAATAAAATTTTATGTTTCATCAAGTCACGTCGAATCACTTATTTTAAGTACCACATTTAATACAAAACTTATAAATTTTCTAATTGATAAATGCTTCTATTCTGTGGATGAATATTTAAATTTCAAATAGATAATAATTTAATATATGAATGCACAAAGTTAGAAAGAAAATATATTAATTAGATAAATGCTTTTAAATATACTTTTTATAAATGAACACTTTACAACAAAATAATATTAATGAGGCGATTTTTTAAAAATACAAACCTAGTATATAATAATCATGTTAATTGACATATTATTTTATTTTTATTGACATATTTATTAATTTTAATTACTGACAAATTTAATTTAATTTTATAAATGAATTTCCATTTCTATTATATTTATAATGTTAATAAGATCAATTGAGTAAGTTATATAGTTAAACTAATGAAATCAGATGACATTTATGCATAATTTGACATATAAGTGGTTTAATACAAATTAGGTTCCTTATATACATAATTGTTTATTAATTAAATTCTTTTGTTATTTTTATCTTTAACTGTACTGTATATTGCGATACCCTGACAGGGTTCATGTTAGGTACTATAAGCATTTTGTAACCATCGATGTAACCACATGAGTGCAGTAAATTGAATTGAATTAAGTATTGTCGCCGCAAAAAAAGTTAAAGCACTTTAAAAATAAATCAACGCTCTAAACTATTTTTCTTAGGTCCACTTGCAGCAATTTTGCTAAATCTTGGTTCAACTAATACTAGATTGAAACAGAAAACGTCAATTTCAAATTGACATTATTGCATAAGCTAAATCTACTTTTAGTTAAATTCAGATTTAGCGAAATCGCTGCAAGTGGACCTTAGTCTCTCCTTCTTTCTTTTCTTTTTGTTATTCAAGCAAACCACGAATGAAAACAGAAATCAGAAAGTTCCCAATGACGGTCTGAGGCGAATTGAGCCATCGAAGTGTCGTTACCTGCTCGCGTCGCAAGTTGGGACCGCTTCTGAAGTCAAATTGCTAGTCTGGAAAGTTGGAAGTGGCATTCAGTTGAGATTCCAAAACATCTGGCTCACTGTGATGGTTATTCCTGATTTGTACAGTTTGCATTGTAACCGGTGGTTTTATTTTAATACTAGTGGCCCGCCCTCGCTTCGCTTCGGTGTAGACCTGTAGTGTTAACTATAGTTTTTGTTCTCAGGCTTGTGCTGTAAACAATGACTTTATTTATATAATTACACGTGTTATTGTGAGTCAACCATAAAAGATAGACATATGCTGTTGCGGGATATTTTTTAGATAATTTTATGTAGAATATTTCCGTCATACATGATTTCTATGTAACTTTAACTATTAAGGCTGCACACGCGACGGAATCTTAAAAAATAGAGTTACTTCTCCCGTTTTCCCAACATTTCCCTTCACTACTCTGCTCCTATTGATTGTACCGTGATGAAAAGTATACTATAACCTGCCCAGGAGTATGAAGAATAATTGTACCAAGTTTCGTTAAAATCCGTCGAGTAGTTTTTGTTTCTATAAGGAACATACATACAGACAGACAGACAGACAGAAATTTTACTGATTGCATTTTTGGCATCAGTATCGATCACTAATCACCCCCTGATAGTTATTTTGAAAATATATTTCATGTGCAGAATTGACCTCTCTACAGATTTATTATAAGTATAGATTTTTTGCTAAATTATAATATTCAGTTATTTAATTTAAAGAAACAACTGTTGTGAGTGAGCCATTAGATGGAAAATTAACGTTCGTTCAGGTGTAACTAACTATTAGATTGATAAATTTATTTTTACGGTCCTACAGGTGTCACCTACCTGTTGGTGATCTCCTACCTCGTAAGGAATTTAAGTTAAAATTTATTTTATAAGTTTTGATTCATGCGATTAATGATTGATATGACTATTTTTAGTTAATTGTTAGTACAAGCATTTGGCATAAGTCATATTATGATAAATTTGACTGGAGTCCACTTGCCAAGAATCAGAATCAGAAATTGTTTATTTTAGTGATATCATAATATATTTACAAATTTACGTCATCCACACAAATTCTTGGGGGAGCATCTAGAGAATATATTCATATATCTTAATAAATATATATTTAAATTACGCATCACGTTGTTTGTCCGGGATGGACTCCTAAACTACTTAACCAATCTAAAAAAATATAACTAGAAAAAATTCCACGCGGACCAGGCAGCAGACGGGACTCGAACCCGCACCCTTCGCAATGCGGGCGAATGTACTGACCAATTATGCTACCGCGGCCCTCACGGACTGCGTCGATATTCTTCTAGCCATTCTTAAGCTGCAAGGCAGCGCCATCTCTTCGCATTATAGGTAACCCACAATCTTTAGATTTAAGCATCAAGCAGTTACATGCTTCAAAAATAATAGAAATTATTACTTAACCAATTTTAATCCAATTTGCATACCGTGTGTAGTTTGATCCAAATTGAAAGATAGGATAGCTTACATCCCAATTTATAGTGGCAATATTATTTATCACAAATTATTACTTTTGGGCGGTACGAAATTCGCTGAGTCAGCTAGTTTATTTATAAAAAACATGGTACAATATTACCTTGAGCCCCTCCGTGCTTCTGAAGGCACATTAAGTCGCTGGCCCCAGCTGCATCTGCAGTCGTTAGCACACACCGATTCACATTGGGCACACAATGGTAGTTCATAACTCGTTCTGTGTCATCAAAAGAATATCTGTGACCCAGCAGTATCTTAGTAGTCGACGGGCTGTATCCTCAACTGGACACCATGTGCTTGCGTGAAGAATGACATTAGTCCCGCTATCCCAGCTCCTCCAGGAAGTCCAACAATCCACGGATGTTGTTGCTGGCTTCTTGTGGCAGGCAGGCACATTCTTGTCAAAATTACATGTGCCCGCCCCAGCAGTCTCTTTGTAGTACGACGGGCTGTATCCTCAACTGCACACCATGTGCTTGCGTGAAGAATGACATTAGTCCCGCTATCCCAGCTCCTCCAGGAAGTCCAACAATCCACGGAAGTTGTTGCTGGCTTCTTGTGGCAGGCAGGCACATTCTTGTCAAAATTACATGTGCCCGCCCCAGCAGTATCTTAGTAGTCGACGGGCTGTATCCTCAACTGGACACCATGTGCTTGCGTGAAGAATGACATAAGTCCCGCTATCCCAGCTCCTCCAGGAAGTCCAACAATCCATGGATGTTGTTGCTGGCTTCTTGTGGCAGGCAGGCACATTCTTGTCAAAATTACATGTGCCCGCCCCAGCAGTCTCTTTGTAGTCGACGGGCTGTATCCTCAACTGGACACCATGTGCTTGCGTGAAGAATGACATTAGTCCCGCTATCCCAGCTCCTCCAGGAAGACCAACAATCCACGGAAGTTGTTGCTGGCTTCTTGTGGCAAGCAAATTTTTGTCAAATTTACATGTGCCCGCCGCCCGTACCTTACGAGAACCGTCTCGTCCTCCCCCACACCCTGTACCCCGCAGGCGAAGTTTCAGCTAAATGGTTTACCTATAGTGTCCGGGGATTTTCCAGTACAGAACTCATTTATCTTGCAGAGCCTCTACACTCCAGCAAAACGTGGGCACTCTTCTCTTCCTCCTCCAGGCAGGTTCAGCACAAATATGTCTCCCCCAGTAGTTTCAGCACGATGCGGTGATTTTATTCGTCATTTATGATGCAGCCGTGTTATCTCTGTTTGTAAGTTTGTCCATTCTTATTTAAAAATATTTGAAAGGTTAAATTTTTACCAGCGTTTGTAGCAATATCATGTTAAAAGATTTATTTAGATATTTTTGGATCATCCAAGGAAAAACATTATTACTCCCTTCGTAAAGCCGAAGAATCACAGTAATATTATAAGGGCGAAAGTTTGTGAGTGTGTATGTTTGTTACTTCTTCACGTCTAAACGCCTGGAGCGATTTTAATAAAATTTGGTATGGAGTTAGCTGACACCCTCGATTAACACAGACTACGTTTTACTGCGGGAAAATATCCATAATAAACCGCGGGTAACACCGCGGAGCAAAGGTAGTTCTAAATAGTTTCGAAAATTCAAGGTCAAACAAGACTTCGTGTAATTTCATTTCACGACTGGGACACCATCTGCCGTGGGACGGGACACGGTAAGGAGGCCGGCCGAATATTAATTGCCGAGTTCCTAATGTCCACCGTTTTACCTTTCACGGGGATTTCCCGTCAAATTGCCATGAATTTAGTGGCCGCACAAAACTTTCCTAACCGGATCCGTTGCTTGTGAATCGAGATCCGTTTGTAAATTTATAATCGTTTCTCTAATAGTCGTTGGGTATATTGGATACTCACTTTGATTAGGTAGTTTATCTACGACATAATCACTTTCCCACTTATTAACATTAGATTGATTACAAACAACAAACTTCTGTTTGTACTTCAATTACATTAATTTAACCAATGTTATAGGTAGATAGAGTCTGTGCGAATAGAGAATGGGATTTAAATTGGAGGACGCTGTAGTGCTTTTCTACCGTATTCGTAAGGTTTTACCCCTTTTAGACATGATCAAATACAAAAAACCGCAAGAAATCACAACAACAAACAAATTCGTATCAATACAATACTTTGACGTTTTACAGATTGCTGGGTTTGATTGCCAAATAAAAATGTTAGTGTTAGTTCCGTTTTACGCCACGCCCGTTCTCTTACCGAACAGACTCTAGAGCCATATTGAGCGTTATAAAATAACTAGCAAACCAGTGAACCAAATGTTCACCAAAACCTGATTTGAAAAAAAGTGCTACGTTACTCAAATCCGGTTTGTAGTCTTGTCAGACTATTCTTAACTTATAACTTAAATATTCTCTTTATCTATCTCTTACGGTTTGGCCGCTGAAACAGCACCACAGACGGACGGACTTGTCTAATAGATAAGAGATATACCCACACAAGTTGAAATTATAATATTACTTGTGGGTGCCCGCGACTTAGTCTACATCTTTCATCAAATAAAAACAAATTGTGTGCACGGACCACACATCTGAAATGAAACTGATTTTCTTAAATAACCTTATATTATATATGTGTAAACATATATCCTTCTCAGTGACCAAATCATTAAGATATCATAAAAATGGAGTTGTTTACATGAGTTCTTAAACTATATAAAAAAAAATCAATATCGTTTATTCAGTCTAGGCTGTTTATTGCCAAGTTTTGGCTGTTTACAAGCACTTGTGAATGTCGAAAAGCTATGCCATCGGTTCGCAAATCTACGGCGGGAGACCTTGTACTGAGAAGAACCGGCAAGAAACTCAGCAAGGGCTGATTTTTTCTCCCTGTTTTATTTCATACAGTGTCGTCCGATTGAAAGTTGACATCAAACCTGCAAACATGTGTTGAGGTCAACTTCCATCACATAATGTAATATATTTTACCAACATATCTAATATATTTTACCTACTCTGCAGTGGACTGTCAATTGAGAGACCACAAAAACGGACTTTTCCAAATTCTAAACATTCACAAGGATTTATCAGGTGAATATTAGGAGTTCTACGGCTCGTTTGGTGATGCTGAATATTATGTTAATTTAATGTACATACGAGTATATAAATGGAGCTTCATGAGATATATATATATATATATATATATATTGCCGCTTGTGACGCTCATGACGCTCGTAGCGTTTCAGCTTTGGCAGAGTTACCCTCCAAAGTTCATGCTTGATTGTGAAGGAAGGGTGATTTCCGTTTCATCTTTTCCATACGATTTTTCCATTTAAGCCCCCTCCAAAAAAAAGTTTTTCTTTAAAAAGGTCTTATCCTAAGCAAATGACTTTCAACCAAATTATTGTTGATAGTTGTATGCTTATTCAGAGGTTTTTTTTCTAAATGGCTTCGCACAGCTTGGGCATTTAGCCAATGTCAAGTGTTCAATGTAGGTATACAAATACTATAGCACTCGTGGTCAAAGTAATAAGTCAAGTCAATGTAAGTGGCAGTCAAGTCAATCCCCCTTTCCCCATGTTTCAGTAAAAGTGTGAGGATTTACTGGCACCTCCCCGTGGACTTCTTGAGGGAATGTCGAAAGACACTTTCCGCTATTTTGTTTCACTTGCCAACACTTGTGCATGTTCCCGAACACTTAGTGGATAATAATCCACCATTATTAGACACTAACATCCGCCACAACACATTTTTTAACAAGAAAAACAAAACTGCTTATGTGACGCTTTCCGATCACTTCAAAAAGTCCTATTCAGAGGTTGTATAGTACAGAATATATTATGCCTACTCTCTTTGGTTAGACAAAATAGTTCTTACTATGCAGTTTTTTTTAAAGAATTGTATGTAACTGCCAAAAAAATATGCTATTTCCATTGACGTAAAATTCAATCCGTAAAACGGATCAACTATCCTACATAATTTATAGTTGTAATTATAAAAATGTGTTTAATGAATGACTTTGGTTATTTTGATTAAATTAAACAAAATATTGAAGCTTATCAAAATTAGTTAATTGTAATTTGGATTTTTTTTCTAGTTATATTTTCTTTAGATTTAAACATCAAGCAGTTACATGCTTAAACAATAAAAAATATAACTGTAATTCCTATTTCTTCTTTCAAATGTCTAATACTTGTAAAAATATTCATTTGACATTGTGGGTTACCTACAATGCGAAGAAATGGCGCTGCCTTGCAGCTTAAGAATGGCTAGAAGAATTTCGACGCGGCCATCGGGGCCGCGGTAGCATAATTGGTCAGTGCATTCGCCCGGATAGCGAAGGGTGCGGGTTCGAGTCCCGTCTGCTGCCTGGTCCACGTGGTTTTTTTTCTAGTTATATTTTCTTTAGATTTAAACATCAAGCATTTAAATGTTTAAAAAATTAAAATTATAATTAGTTAATTGTATTTAAGATGACCTTAATCAAAATTTGGTGTAAGGCGCCCTAAGTCATAAATAGTCAAAATGACATATAAAATTATTAATAGGATGGGATAATTAAGCTCAAATGACGTCATCACCGATAATTACTGCAGCAGTCAATCTTAATTTCGGTACACTCTTTGGGCACTTGCACAACACTACCATAAATTAGCTGTCTTGTTTTTTTTATAGATAGGTCCGACAAATGACTCCTGACTCCACCAGATGTGCAGATAACTGGTAAAGCAGTTCTACCTGCCACACCAGCCATCCTCAGCCTGCCAGCCTGCATGTTGCTTCTTCACGCCTCTTTTAAAGGATCCCAGGTTGTAAGAAGGAGGGAACACGTGCGCAGGCAGAACATTCCATAAAAAAATACAATAAATATGTCAATGAAAAAAAATACAAAAAATCAATGTCAATGTAACTAAATTTTAATTAAAAACTATAAAATAATTTGAATTTCCATAAAATTAATTTAACGTCCCTGACGGCGCGGCGCTGGGGGTAGGTTAAGGAAATTTGTATTTAAATATTATTTATTTCTGTACACATAAAATTAAATTTTTACTTGAATTTAGATTTATGTTTAACTATTTCGAATATAAATATTGCAAAATAAAAAAAAGAAAACTTAAAATTATAAATATGTCAATTATTATTGTCAATAAAATCTTACTACTTACCATAATCTATTAATGTTTATCATGTCGTGTTAGTCTCTTCACAAAATTTAATTAAAGAATTTACGTTACTAAGAATAGAGTTGTTTTTCCTTCAACATTATACAAAACTAAATAAAGTCAACATTGGTTACCACCAACCTTTAGATTGCAAAGAAGCCTTAGTGAGTTGTCACAAAAGTCACCTTTACATCGTTGCCCCAAATAAAGGCCGGACCTCCTGAACCACTTAGAAGGGTAGATGGAAACCTTTCAGGGGTCCTTACCGAAGTGTTGAAGCACACAACAACCCTCCCAATGCGACCTTAAGGGCTATCTTAGTAGCGAATGTTTGACAATAATCTTAAACATTTGAATTTCAGATTGGACCTAAAGAGATTACACGAGTCTTGTCTTGTTTACTTACTGTTCCCGTTTTGTGTAAACGTTGTGTTGAGACACCCTTTTGCTCGTTACGTACTAGGTACGTTACAAATTTCAGCAGATTTTCTAATCATACGTTGGTATGTTACATAATGTTAGGATAACTTACTTTATACTATAACAATGAACCTTAAACTAAAAACCTTAAAAAATAAAATATAATAACTAAAATACATTATTAAAAGGAGTCCCTTTAGGCAAGGTTCCGAAGATACTGGCAGCGTTCCCACTTTGGATAGCTAGACTAATTCTTTGTCCGAGGTAGCTGCCAGCTCTTCGGTCTCCTGTGATGTCGACTAATCTTTTCGCTATTTCTTTAAAAAGCCTTATAGCGCTAGGACCCCACGGACCAAGGGTCTCGACACCGAATGGAACAAAATCATATTCGGAGCCTAGACCCCTGTATTTGCCTGCCTTAGCTTTTTCAGCCGCTTCACAAGCCCCACCAGCTCTGTTGTTGGTAAACTTACTTACTTACTTTATTATGTCTATTTCATGCATGATAATTAATGTTTAAGTAATCGTATATCAAATATTAGTCATGTAGTAGTCATGCTCTCTTAAAAATCTCTTCGGTGGTGTCGTGTGAGGCGGGTTGATGCGTTCCCTAAAAAATGGTTGAGCGAAGCAATGGCTGGTTCATGCGTCATGCTCGGGAACGGGTGCTGCCAGCGGAGATGAGTCTGCTCTTGCTTCATTGGATACTATAAATCGTTGTACTAAACTTTAATAGTTCATGTTTTTTGCCGAAACAGCAGGACACGGCATTCCTAAACTTTGTTAAACCAGTTTTTTATATAGTCATAATTTTTATATTATTTGCATTTGTAATGGAAAGTGACTTTATGAGTTACCTCATATTGTAGTCATTTTTCAACTTGACGACTCTATATATAATACAGGGAGAAAAACACAGCCCTTGCTGAGTTTCTTGCCGGTTCTTCTCAGTACAAGGTCTCCCGCCGTAGATTTGCGAACCGATGGCGTAGCTTTTCGACATTCACAAGTGCTTGTAACAGCCTAGACTGAACAAACGATATTGAATTTTGAATTTTTTGAATTAAATAGTCACTGCACTCCCGGCAACATAATTCTGTGTTAAGCATTTCCTGTGTAAATAATTAAAAAGTTTACCTGATATTATTTATATAATAATATATGTAAAAGCTAAAAATAATGGTAAATAAAATATTGTACTTTCAACTGTTAATGATTTGTACTGATTTTCTTTGTTTGTAACTTAATTTCTTTTATCGCGTTTTGGCACTTCCAGTCTACGGAGAGTGCCAATAACGCAAGATGGCGAGGCATTCGTTGTTCATCGGTCGTGTAGTGAATAGGTTGGGAACTGTTAATATTAAGTGAAAAATTTTGTACCGAAGATTAAGAGTGAAATCAGGGCTTGTTTACCGGTTAATTTTCAAACCTAAATCAGTCTCAAGTACATTAGGAGCGTTTTATTAAGGTTTGGCTCTACCTTAACCTTAAAAAAACCGGTTTTCCTTAAAACCGAAATCAAATAGGTTTTGAATCAATTTAGCGGTTTTTAAGGGTTTCATTTCGCTTTTACTGATGGCATCGCCTTCGCCGTTTCAATTTAAATTTATAACGATTTTATGTTAGTTTCTTTCCAACTACAGAGCGAGTGAGTGAAGTAGTGTGTCAGTACACAACTACAGAATGAATAACTTGACTCACTAGACGCTAGCAAACGTGTCAATAAATGCATCAATCTCTGAGCATTAAGAAGTTGTGACTTGATTAGTTCAAACAAAACAAACTTCAAGAGATGCCGACGCGTGTACGTGTCGCTCTGGATTAAACCGGTTTATTAAGGTTTTAGGTACCGCTTTCATTTTGGACGCGCTCCGAACTAAAACCGGTATTAACCTTTATTTACCGGTATTTTCGAAACCGGTTACAAGCCCTGAGTGAAATAAAGTGTGTGAGCACTAAATGCAGTTAGTTGGTTGTTTGAAATTTATACTGACGACAATAATAATCTGGAGTTTGAATGCTCAGAAGTTTACCCTTGAAGTATAATGTATATATGTCTTATTTTATATGCATGGATATTTAATTTGTTTTTGTAAAAGGTATACTGTTTTGAGGTTCATTGATGCATTCTGTACATATCTTACAATCGAACGAGATTTAGCAAAACTTTATTATTGGGTACCAACCTTTATACATCATTGAGTCAGTCTTAGATTGAATGCTTGGTAAAGGACTTAACTCAAGTATCCAGCGTTGAGTGAACTAGTCAGAACTCTCTACTGTTGGCATGTTATTGATGGAGGTGGATACAGTGCGATTGATTTGTGGGTACCATAACTCATAGTGCGCCGTTTGACGTACAGATGGATTAGCTAAATGCTTTGGGGGCATTTTGACGAGTTACCGTGGGAAGGGAGCCCGGTTGCGGCGGGAACCCGTGACTTGTTGTTCCTGAGAGTTTCGGCAGGCCGTGGTAATTATTAAATCCGTAGTTGTATAACGGATTTAAGATTTAGATAATTTAAGTAAAGATTGAATCGGTTATTTTGACGGTACTTAAACGGATGTTATTTAATGAGACACTTTGTAATAAGCTTTTTTTAATAAGTGCTTTTTTATACTATCTTTGAATTGATTTATGGTTAACTCTTGGATATTGCTTGGGACTTTTTTATACAAGCTAACAAAAAGACCCTTTTGCCTTTTTAATAAATTATTGATTTTGTGAAGCCTAGTAGCAGGTAATGTTAGTTTATTTCTGTGTCTTTTTTGTGTGAACATTACTGTTTATAAGAAACAAGTTAATATTTTTGAAGTGAAAACTTCTTTAGCGGCGTTGTACACTTTTTATTGTATGGGCAAAAATTGTTAAACTCGCGTCAGGTTAAACGCGTGGGCTGATCGCATCATGACACACAATAAAATGGATCGTATTATAGTAATAAGACTCTATCTAGGACGTCCGCAGCTTTAATGTGCAGAAAATGCATTTTTTTTACAATAGATGTCGCTAGGTGCGCTTAATGTGATTCATGTAAGTTGATTTCTTTACAATAGACGTCGCTAAGTGCGCTTAAACGTGATTCATGTAAGTTGATTTTTCTTTTTATAGCCGCGTTCAAAATCAGCCGGTCATGCATTTCTCTTCCTCTATTGATGTCAACAGCGTCAACAGCCTAGTTTGTATTCCATCTTTACACGCCGTGTTCCGGGTAAATTGTTTTCGTCATTCCGTGTCATTCCGGCGGCGTCGCCGGCGGAGCTGTCACGTTGACGCGGGTGTTGTCACGTGACGGAACAGACTATCCTCCTATCTGACGTCACAGGAAAAAAGAAAGCACTCTTTTTAAGTCGTTTTTTTGCGTCTATTTGTCGTCAGTGTAAATGCGTACTGGCGTGGTTATTCTTCCTAATGCAAGCGTTTGGAAATCTTCGTTTATCTGTTTGTTTGTCTGATTATGATATCTTATTATTGTAATGATAGAATGGTAGGTTATCTTAAAAGACTAATTAAGACTTATTTTCTAAAATGTGTAGTTACTTTATCTACCCCGTTTCAATGTAAGACTTTTCAGACTTCACCTCCACTTAACATCAGGTGGGGTGGAGTCATTTGTCGGACCTATCTATAAAAAAAAAAAAAAAAAAAATGTAAAGTATGAGTCAGATCGCGACGTCAGGTGATGCTGCAGAAAAGGCAGATCCAGACATCTTCACCTACCGGTCTGAGATTTATCCCTTACCTCATCGAATGCTGGAAACTTTACTAAACTTCCTAAAGGAAAACAAATTCATCAAAATCATTTATTCAGTTTAGGCTGTTACAAGCACATATGAATGGCTAGAAGCTACACCATCGGTTCTTAAATCTACGGCGGGAGACCTTGTACTGAGAAGAACCGGCAAGAAACTCAACAAGGGCTGTTTTTTTCTCCCTGTTTTATCATTTACAGAGTCGTCAAGTTGAAAAATGACTTCAGAGAGGATTCACGAAGTCGCCTTTCATTACATAATGTGAAATTATACATTAATTGTTCACCTGCATTTTGATCGCTGTGTCACACAGTAAAAATACATAATAGACGAAAGATGTCCACGCACACGCTATGAAGTTCAATCGGTCTGTGATGAACTTCTTAGCAATCCTTGAATTCACCGTGCGGGCACAGCGGTGACACTCTGTGTACGTGAGAGTTCCAGCGTCAGTGACCTTGAGCAGGAGCGTGTATGCGCTAGGGTTGAACTTGGAATTTTGACTTGTGCCAATGAATATTTATGCATAGTAAGTTATTAAATGTAAACTGATTCAAGGAGACTGGGGTATATAATGAAGGATAGGTTTGATTTTATAATCAATTTTTAATCTTTTAATGTAGGTACTATAACAAATTGCTAACTTTTATATATTTTCTCCTTTTACGATTCGTTTTATAATTCTTATTATTATCTAAATAATAATAAGATTGCGTAGCGTAGTCAGTCTGTGCGTGCAATGCAGTGCAACGCTATTATTTTACTATTTCGCTACTGCCATGCCTTCGGCCGAGGCAGTCGGCGACTGCCCTCTCCACGCCCCGCGCGCCGCGCAACGCCCCCGCGCACCTCCAGACACCCACACATAGCCGCGAGCGATTTTACGAGCACACATGCTTAAGTGTCGCTTCTTTTCGCGTAGTGTATATATTCTGTGGTGCGGGTGCCGGGTCCATCGTGTGGGAGAAAGAGAAACTCTGAGCAGTTTCCGGGACTTGCAACCTGGTTTAAGGAGGATTCCTTTGAGATACGCATCAGCGCTCACCTACACTTGTTAGTGCAGCCTCAGTTACTCATTCCAAAATTAAACTTACTGCAGTTCTCGACGAGCCTAAGTCTTTTAAAAGGTTATAAAGAGATTGAGATCGTTGAACTTAAGCAACTTTCGCAGTGGTCGGTCATCTAGAGCTCCTCCGTGCTTCGGAGGGCACGTTAAGCCGTTGGTCCCGGCTACATCTGCAGTCGTTAGCACCCACCAATCCGCACTGGGCCCGCGTGGTGGGTCATGGCCAAATCTCCCTATTCCATCCATAGGGAAGGCCCCAGCAGTGGGAAAATTAATAGGCTGATGATGATGATGATGAAAGAGATTTTTCTGGTATAGTTCTAGCAACTACTTCTATCTATTATACATTGGGTTTATCCCAACACATGCAATGCATATTTTAAAATTCATGAAAACTCGTAAAATACTTATTGTGTCCAATGAATAAAACCAATAATATGATTATCATTTGGCTTACGTGCAAGGATAATGTATTACCGTAGGTGAGCGGTCGAAAACAATTCATACCTACGATGGGCCCTTTCACTTCTCATCCTAAAATCACTCAAAGCTGTAAGGGTAACTATTAAATAATCAGATTAAGGCTAATGTAAGCGGTGGCGCTAGTAGTTCCCATAGCCACCTCATTCGCCTGGGGACATCATTCACCTATCCACTAAAATAATAAAGCTCCGCCTTAGCGCGAATTACAGTTCATTACCCGCGGGAATACCTTTGAAATTAAGGGGGGAAAGCACGCGCTGATCTCATTTCCCTGTACGTCACCGTTTATTTTCCGGAAAATTCTGGTTGGTGCCGGATGAGTGCCGGTTCGCGCCGGCGAACATAAACCGGCGACGTGAGATGTATATACGTGACTCCTGTTATGGAGGTGGTGCAATATACATTATTTTATTGTTCTAATGCGAACTAACTGTAGTTTAAGAGTGTTTCATTGGACGGGTTATGTGTGCAGAAGTATAGGAACTAACCAACTTTGTACCTTCGGACTTGTACCTTCATAACGAACTCCGTACCATTGTACTACTACTTGGGATTTCATGGGAAGATTGGGACAAGATTTCCCCATTGGCAAAATAAATAAATAAATAATAAATAAATAAATATTTCCGACACTCACACCAATTAGCCTAACCCCAAAGTAAGCACTATAAGGCTTGTGTTATGGGATGCTAGGGTAACGGATAGAATACATATACTGTACATATATAAGTATATTTATATAAATACATATTAAACATCCATGACTGGAGTACAAATGCTCGTATTCATCACACAAACATCTGCCCCCACCGGGATTCGAACCCGGGACCTCTCGAGTCGGCGACAGCCATGAAACCCGGCGTACAAACCACTCGGCCACGAAGGTCGTCAAAATGTATGAACACTGCCTGTAAGATCGTCAAATAACGTCAAGTATACAGCAACTATTCGCGTGTCAGATCATGTGTCTACGGGTGCATGATGTGGTATGCACAATGATTTTCTCCGCGTCATCGAAAAAAAGGGTCCATTTGGTTTGGAAAGCACGATAGCAATCACGGTGCCAAGAGACTTTTCTTTGTATAAATCATCATCATGATCAATCAGCCTACTAATGTCCCCACTGCTGAGGCACACCTATGGATAGAACAGGGAGATTGGGCCATGACCCACCACGCGGCCCCACTGCGGATTGGCGGGTGGTAACGACTGCAGATGCAGCCGGGACCAACGGCTCGTGCCTTCCGAAGCACGGAGGAACTCAAAATAGATGTTGACCGACCACTGTGAGAGTTGCTTAACTTTAAAAATAGCAGCCAAACACGCTAACCACTGCTCCTCTAACCTTTTACAGTTTCCATGAAAACAAAGATATAATTATCCCAAATACCAAAGATACTCGGAGTTACAATGGATTAACCCATATGAAAGGGCTCCAATCAGCTCCAATTGATTTCCTATTTAACGGACAATGGACAACATATTCTCGAATAAACACTTATTACAAGGGAATAGGTACGTTGTCTAAGACAATGCTATTAACTTGGCGGTTTGTTTGTATAGTTTTGGCCGGATTGAGTGCGTGAAACGGTCGTGCTCAAATTTCATTGTCATTCTGTATATAGGGATAAGCCCTGTTGGAAACCGAATAGTGTGTTAGCTCTTCGATTTGCCGCCACTTGTTACTGTGTGTGACTTGACCCAAGAGGAATGTTTCCCGACAGTAGTGTTTTCATTTATAATTTTTATTATTTTAAAGCATGTAACTGCTTGATGTTTAAATCTAAAGAAAATATAACTAGAAAAAATTCTACGCGGACCAGGCAGCAGACGGGACTCGAACCCGCACCCTTCGCAATCCGGGCAAATGCACTGACCAATTATGCTACCGCGGCCCTCACGGACCGCGTTGCCATCTCTTCGCATTATAGGTAACCCACAATGTCAAATGAATACTTTTACAAGTATTAAACATTTGAAAGAAAAAAATTGAGAGAAGAAAGTGGGTTACCTAAAATACGAAGAGATGGCGCTGCCTTGCAGCTTAAGAATGGCTAGAAGAATTGCAACGCGTTCCGTGAGGGCCGCGGTAGCATAATTGGTCAGTGCATTCGCCCGGATTGCGAAGGGTGCGGGTTCTAGTCCCGTCTGCTGCCTGGTCCGCGTGGAATTTATTCTAGTGTTTTCATTTGTTTAATGGAACAAATAGAGACGTTTCCCGCGTTTGAATAAAACGTAGCCGGCTGCTAAAAAAATTCACTGGCAACAACTTCCAAGCTGCAAATAGCTCGATTATACAAGTATGAAACTATGTTAGTTACATTATATTGTCGTCGGCACGTCGTTCACAGTGCACACTGTACTCTAATGCGACGCTATGCAATACGTCTGGGTGTCGATTCTGCTACGCTACGTTAAATCTTGTCTCAATAGGGGTGATGACGGGGTACAGTAAACGAAATTCTATTAAGTGCATCAGTTAGATGATCAAAAAATAATGGCCACGTATTTTTTCTTTGGACAATCAACCAAAAAATGGCAAAGTTATAGCGCGTCAAAGTTTGGGAGTAGGGGCTCGTGACGTCACTTTTGCGCGAATTTTCACTTATAAGTGTACTCAAACGTGACGTCATGCGACTTTTCAAATCAATATATCTCTGCAATGTTTATATTATGTGAAAAAAGAAAAAAATACGTGTCCAACACTTTTTAATAATCTATCTGATAAGCGAAAAAAAATTAGTCATCATCCCTGTTATGGTTCAGTGGTATCGATTTTTGACACAGCTCCTATTATTAAAAAGTAAAATAAAAAATACATTTAACAATAACAAATAAGTGAAGCAGATGTATTTGTAGTTTGTGCTTAAGTAACACTGGTGTCGATTCTGGCATGATTCTCTAAATCTAAACTTAAATTTGACAAAAGTGTATCCTCGTCATCGACTGATGTTACGCCAGTATCGACACCAATAAAGCCAGAAACATATTAACGTGTCGTGTCGTGTCGTGGCGCGCCAGAAGCACATCGATTTCATACATTTACTATGGTTAGAGACATATTTACGTATCGTGTCGTATCGACGCTTTAACCTCTCTATCTCTCTCTAACCCATAATAAATGTATGAAACCGATGCGCCACGTCACGCCACGACACGTTAATATGTTTCTGGCTTAACTGTATCAAAAATAAAAAAAAACTACTGAAATACCATTGATACACGAATTATCACGTAAACGTAGCAGAATCGACATCATGTTCACTATGTTAAGCCTCTGCTCGAGCAGCTTGGCTCTAAGCATCAAGTGAAGCTCTTTATAACGTTTCCTGACCTACCTTAACTAGAAGTTGTAGGACACACGCGCTTTTCTCTTAAATTAGATTAACAGAGTCCTCAGAAGCATAGCCATAGTAGAGTTTCATATGAGTCTGTGCGGAAAGAGAATGGGCGTGGCGAAAAACGGAACTAACATTAAGATTTTTATTTGGCAATCAAACCCGGCAATCTGTAAAACGTCAAAGTTTTGTATTGATACGGATTTGTTTGTTGTTGTGATTTCTTGCGGTTTTTTGTATTTTATCATGTCTAAAAGGGGTAAAACCTTACACATACGGTAGAAAAGCACTACAGCGCCCTCCAATCTACTTCAATTCTCTTTCCGCACAGACTCTAGTGGTGTATTTGTCCAAAAATTTTTTCGCCATTTGCAATTTCACGCATACTAACATGGAGATGACTTTTACCGAAAAAATCATACGAGCCGTCATTTGATTTTTCTCGGCTTGAAGTCTTGATCTCACCGATCGCAAGTGACGTCGTAAAGGTCGTAATGTTGTGTATTGAACATATTGATGTAGTATTTTTGGTATTTGATGGCCGCTTGTAATAACGTGGTTAATATAACGACTACAGTAAAGTTATTATGGTATTCTTTGAGTTTGTGTCAAAGCATTCCGATTAACTTTTTGGTATACAATTGGATTTCAACATAGCATTTTGTTATTCATTTCTTTCTCGGAATAACCGTTATTTCCCATTCAATTCACAACAATATCTGATAATAGTACGTCTCTCGAATGAGACGGCATGTGAAATATCCCGCGTTGTACATATTTACGTGTGTGTGTGCGAAATCATGTTCTGATAGTGAAAGTTAAGCCGAAACGGCACGTATTACTTTTGCGATAAGGTGTAGAAATTCACTTTAAAGGATTTTCATATCACAAATCTCTTTACGGATCAGTGGCGTTTATTATAGGATTTATCGCGTTTGTAACTTTGCGATGTGAATGATGCTTGAGCGTAAATCTAGGTGGAGTTTTGCTCTTTACCACGATTCTGAGAAAAATTTCATAACTTCCTTTGTTTTTTCCGTAGAAAAAGCTACCGTTAAAACGAAAATGCTTAATACCAATTGAAATGTCTAGGAACTGTTACTTTTAAATAATATACCCCATCTGTTTATAATGTATTAGTGGCCCCCCCTCGCTTCGCTTCAGTGTACAACTGTAGTGCAGACTATAGTTTTTATTCAAACTCAAACTCATTTATTCAGTCCAGGCTGTTACAAGCACTTGTGAAAGTCAAACGCTACGCCATCGGTTCGTAAATCTACGGCGGGAGACCTTGTACTGAGAAGAACCGGCAAGAAACTCAGCAAGGGCTATTTTTTTCCCTATTCTCAGGCTAAGCATAATACACAATGACTTTCTTCATATTATTAATAAAGCTTCCGTGAAAATTTATTTAACTGCACATTTTAACGAGAAGGAGTAGATAGTTAAAAAAAAAATTGTTTTCGTTTTTTCAATATTACAATGGTGTCGATTCTGGCGTGATTCTCTAAACTTAAAACTAAATTTAACATCAATCTCTCCCTTTCATTCCGTATAGAGAATGAAAAGGATAAAGTTTAGGTTTAGAGAATCGTGTCAAAAAAATATCAATGTGCCTATAAATTTTTTATGAACAAAAAATTATAATTAAGGTATCCTTTTTTATAAATGTTTTTTATTAATAAGTATATAACGAAAGCTTATTTGTTTGTTTTTTATCTCCCTAACCTAAACCCTCAATACACTTTGATTCATATCCAATAGTAATAAAGTTGAAATTATGAGTACAACCTCCAGAAATTTGGATGTACTCCAGTAGACTGCAATAAGTAAGTGCCTATTGCAGGCACATTAGTGTCGTGAAAGCGAGGCTGGGTGCAAATGCCAACACCGCCTTTAATATGTCTGGGACCGGCGAGTCAATTTCATTCCCTCATTTGAATACCGTAGTTTTGCGAAAGAAGATTAAACTATTTTATTTTTCTTGTTAGAGTAAAGTGGGTGCTCGCGATATTGTTTGTGTACTATTTATTGTCGAGCTCCCATTCAAAGTCATCATCCATCTTATTATTAAATAAAACAATGTTTTATTGAGAGCCGCGTGAGGTCACCTGTCTATAAGACGTCATATTTGCTAGAGAAACGTTAAATTTATGTTTCTTTTTTTTACTGATACACTCAACAGAATTACAAATATCCACTTTGTATGGAGTCACAAATGGTTAACCTTACAGTTACTGCATTAGTAACAAACCTTATGCCTCGTAAAAGTTAAAAATCGTAATCTTTTCCTCTCGATTGCGCTCCCTCTGGGAATTATTACCTACGTATATGAAAGTCTGCAATATTACAATAGGATTAGGTATATTGTAGTACCGTTATTCCTCTACGAGATGATTAATTTGGTGCGATAGAAGGAATTGTTTCAAGGAGGCTAACCCCTTGTTGAGACCAAGCTATAATACATAACAAACATTATACAATGTCTTAATTTTATAATTTTAATTTTTTTAAAGCATGTTTTAAAGCTTGATGTTTAAATCTAAAGAAAATATAACTAGAAAAAATTCCACGCGAACCAGGCAGCAGACGGGACTCGAACCCGCACCCTTCGCAATCCGGGCGAATGCTGACCAATTATGCTACCGCGGCCCTGACGGACCGCGTCGAAATTCCTCTAGCCATTCTTAAGCTGCAAGGCAGCGCCATCTCTTTGCATTATAGGTAACCCACAATGTCACAATGTGTTTTTTTCTAGTTATATTTTATTTAGAATGTCTTAATGTTTTGTTCACACTCGTATAGGTACATGTATAAAACATGTAGTATACAATACTTGCATCAAACTAAATGCTGATTTATATTTGTTATGATAATCGTGTGAAAGGAAAGAAATGAAACAATAAGTATTCTATAAGTTGTAACGTTCATACGCCATTTATTATTGTAAAGTGACTTCATAGGTAATTGATTGGCCTTGCTTCACTCGACTAGAAACAGCGCTGTCAAAAAAAATAGCTCAAGAAGTCCACGGGGAGGTTCCAGTAAATCCTTACACTTTTACTGAAACATAGGGAAAAGGGGGTTGACTTGACTGGCAGTCAAGTCTTACTTTGACTTGATTTATTACTTTGACCACGAGTGCCATAGTATTTGTAAACATTTTAACACTTGACATTGGCTGAATGCACAAGCCGTGCGAAGCCATATAGAAAGAAAAAAAAAACATTAGCTCCGTAAATGCCGGTAACTCATTATTGTAGTGCGTGTATGTCATTTTGCAAGGATGCTATTGTATGTCAAGAATCATGTGTAGCTGCTCAACTGTTACCCAAGTAATAGGGAAATATTGTATGCTATATTCTATTGGTAGGTGGTTATAATTAATATACTACAGGTTATAAATGTAGCTCATAAAATACTTTAAGAAGATGCTATATTATATATGGAATGCTCTGCCCGCTCACGTGTTCCCTCCCTCTTACAACCTGGGATCCTTTAAAAGAGGCGTGAAGAAGCAACATGCAGGCCGGCAGGGTGAGGATGGCTGGTGTGGCAGGTAGAACTGCTGTATCAGCTATCTTCGCGTCTGGACTTCACCTTCACTTAACATCAGGTGGGGTGAAGTCATTTGTCGGACCTATCTATATATAAAAAAAAAAAAAAATTTGGTGTACTTATACGATTAGGCGTAGGTTTCTTCGTTAGAAAAATGGTAAGTGTGTGTATATAAAAAAAATATTCACTGTATATTGAAAATTTTACAGAATAGCACTGTACCCCTAGCAGGAACCATTATCGAATTCGAATAGTTTGCAAACCGAAATGTCAATATCAAATTTTGTATGGAAACTTGAACAGCAGCGGCACAAAGTACGCAACGAGAACTAAAAATCAGTACACATTTGACAATGACATTTCGGACTCGCAAACGATACGATTTCGATATTGCTTCGTGCTAGGGTTACTGATGTCGTGTATTTAAAAAATGGAAAGATCTTTTTTCCTAAACATGGCAACCAAAGAGGTAACTTATCAAAGGTTTTATTTGAATTCCGAACTGGATGTCGAAATAGAAAGCTCTTTATGAGAAAAAACACAAATGGCCACTTCAACACAGGAAAAAACATTGTGGTTCGTTAAAGATATTCCAGAATTTTGAGTTCTTTCAACTTTTGTTTTATTTACCGCGCATTGTTGGAACGAAATTCCTTACGGCAGGCTTGGAGGGGATAGGGATTTTGCTGCGCGACCGAACTGAAAAAAATGTGATAGTAAAACCGTAAGAAAAAATCCGTGGAAAAAAGTGCGTGGAATAAAACCGTTAAATGAGACGTGCGCAGGCGCGACAGTCGCATACACAAGCGAGTTTGCAATTTGTGTCGATTCTACATTAGCCGAAGGAACTTCGTTCCTACCTGGTGTCCCACGACACCACATCATTTTTTGAGAAAATTACTGTACTAGCCTACGACATAACTAGACACTGATGGACATGTACTATATCCCAAACTTTGCCCAAAAATCGGAAAATTAAAATTTTGTGCAGTATATAGTGTTCATGTAGTTTGTAGGATGGTTGTCAGAGCTAAATAGTAATTTCGTTTTGTTTTAGGAAACCAGTTTTTTTTTTTAAATTTCTATCGCACGTAATTGGAAGCGCTTTTAATTTATACTTTAGACACACTTTAATACAACAAAAAAAGTTACGCCATTTGGTAATATATTTTTAAATTCTTTATTGTGTATGGAAAAAGGTATATACAGGTTTTAATCCTGTACAGTTACCACTTGATCTTACCTTTTCTGGTGTATACACATGTTTATATTATACTAGCTGTCCCACCGAATTTCGTATCGCCATAAAAAAATTGGAGTTGATTGTAAAGGGTTGAAAATTCAGGGTTATAATATGTATTTACTAATGCTGTATCATAAAAAAAATAAAAAAAAAATATCTAAAATAGAAAAAAAAATTAGGGGTGGATTACCCTTAACATTTAGGGGGATGAAAAATAGATGTTGTCCGATTCTCAGACCTACCCAATATGCACACAAAATTTCATTAGAATCGGGGAAGCCGTTTCAGAGGAGTTTAACCACAAACACCGCGACACGAGAATTTTATATATAAGATGTATATGAACCATTTGAATTGCACGCCAAAATGCACGCCATTTTGTTCTCAAAAAAGTTAGCTTCATTACTTACTGTTTTCTCGCAAATACATATGTTGAAAAACTTTGTATGACTTTCGCGCGGAATTGTTATTTACAAACAAACTTACCGCACTAATATCATAAATATAGTACGATACAGCTAGCAGTACTGTAATGAGTTTTATTTTTATGTATACGTGCATTTATAAAGTACGTCTTTTTAAAACCACCTTTACTTAATAAATTATTAAATAATTCGAATATTTCGACATAAAAAACAAACAATATTTATCAATACTCATTATTGATAAATATTGTTACATGATTTGATGCTGTAAATTTTCATTTGCCCGTTTTTCCCGTCAGCTAAATAACTTTACGAGTGGCATGGAAAAAATATGGACGATTCAAAAGAGTTTTATCATGCTTACAATTTGAACGAGCTAACCACCTGCGCCATCGACCTCCTCCAAATTCTATATCCCATATATAAAACTAGCGGCCCGCCCTCGCTTCGCTTCGGTGTAGAGCTGAAGTGTAGACTGCAGTTTTTGTTCTCAGGCTTGTATTATACACAATGACATTCATCTATGATTCTTCTTATACCTGCATGCAAAGTCTCAGCCCGATCGGTTTAAAATTGACAAAGTTTCATACAAACTTTCATTCCCTATTTTATCCCCTTGGGGGTAGAACTGATCAAAATCCTTTCTCAGCGAATGCCTTCGTCATAATATCTACTTGCATGCCAAATTTCAGCCCGATACGTCCAGTGGTTTAGGCTGTGCGTTGATAGATCACTATGTCAGTTAGTCACCTTTTAGTTTTATATATATAGATTCTCGTGTCACAATGTTAGTTACCATACTCCTCCGAAATAGCCTGATCGATTTTTATGAACTCTATATGCATATTCCGTAGGCCTGAGAATCGGCTATTATCTATTTTTCATATCTTTAAGTGATAATGGTTGTCCACCTATAACGTAGTGTTCTGAAATCTACAATGCGCCTTCGCGCCAAAATTCAAACTACTGGGTATTGTAACGTATTTTTCTCATAATTGGGTTAGGAGGAATGTTAAACTCTCCTAAAATTTTTTTTGGGCAATATTTATTTTTTTATCACGTGGTATTAACAAAATTTATACAACCCAAAATTTTCTCTTCTACCACCTGCCTCTATTTTTATGGCGGTATGAAGTTCGCTGGGTCAGCTAGTACTTATATAGATATAGACCAGGTAGAGAAAAGATGTGAACTAGTGACCATATGGTTAGATATTTTTCATTGTTTTATGCTTTGTTCACATATTGACAGTGCGTTTTCTTTGTTTCAGTTGGTCGGGGATTCGATGCTTGTTTGATGGCGCGGTGACGCAGCATGCGGCTCGTGCCGCTAGCCGCGATACTGCGGCTGCTGTTCATCGCAGGTCAGTTTACATTACACACATTTAACATATTTCATCATCGTCATCATCAGCCTATTAATGTCCCCACTGCTGGGGCACAGGCCTTCCCTATGGATAGATTAGGGAGATTGGGCTATGACCCACCACGCGGGCCCAATGCGGATTAGCCGTTGCTAACGACTGCAGATGCAACCGGGACCAACGGCTTAATGTGCCTTCCGAAGCACGGAGGAACGCAAGATAGAAGATTTTTGGTCACCCATCCAATGACCGACCAATAAATTTAAAGCTGCTATTAATAAAGTTCTTATGAATAAAGCCTATTATAAGGTGTCCGATTATATTTCAGACAAATATGCTTGAGTTTAAACGGTTCCAAACGTTCCAACTGGCTGTTTCTATAATTATGATAAGGATGACCCAATTTTGTATTGACACTGTAACATTTTTTTTGGTTCTTAGGTTTTCGCGCACATCACTCATTAAATCACTCATTCTACGAAACATAAGTAAAATTCGTAGAAGGTAGCTCGACATTTTGTTTCGACATTTTGTACCTTCTACGAAGGTAGCTCGAGAAAATTAAATAAAAAATCAGTATTCTGACGATGCAGACCTGAAAAGGCTGCGAAACGTCAATAAATAAAGTTTCGTGCATTAACCCGTTAAAACTAGTTTTATTTAATAAAATATTTTGTAAATATTGTTACAAGATTTGACGCTGTGAAGTTTTTTTCCGTCCGATTTTCTCCACAGATAAAAAAAATGTCCTTAGCCGGTGGAAGGGACAAGAATTATGGACTTTTCAAAAGAGTTGTATTATTCTTCCTATTTGAATAATGATATTTTGAATTGTATTGAATTGATTTGGTAGGATTTAGGTATTAGGGATTATTATTAGGGTAGGGTTAGGGTAGGCAACGGCCCAACAAAAACTAGGTTCATGAGAGAAGATGATTCGCCAATATGTCCTGCGGCGCGTTATCGAAGGGATCGGGGAGGGCGCAACCTAGCTCCCTTTCCAGAGGTGGGTTTGCCTCATGTGGCAGGCAACTGGCACCGGCTAGCTATGTGTGCGTTTCGGTCCAATCTTCTTCTTCTTCTTCTTCGGGTGCCTCTCCAACTAGTGAAGGTTGACCATCAGGCGAGGCGGAACAGTTCAGCCGCACTCGCGATCCCGGTCCATTCCCTGATGTTACGTAGCCAGGACTTCTTCCTACGGCCCACTTTTCTTTTTCCTGCGACTTTTCCCATCATTATGAGTTGCAGCAGTTCGTAACGTTCGTGCCTTAGCACATGCCCTAGGTATGCAACTTTTCTCTTTTTGATGGTTTGCAAAAGTTCGCGTTTTCGGTGAGCTCGCCGTAGAACCTCCTCATTGGTAACCCGCTGAGTCCAGCTTATTGCTAACATACGTCGGTAGCACCACATCTCAAAAGCTTCAATACGTTTCCTGAGATCTTCTTTTATTGTCCAAGACTCGCATCCGTATAGAAGAATGGGCCAGACATAGCAGAGCAGAAACCGAGTGCGCAAAGTGATCTTTAGGTTTCGGTCCAATAGCGACGCCTATTGCCAGAGTTGATGGGGCACGTGGGGGTTTTAGTCGGTAGGCCCTTGGCTACTGACTAGGGGAAAGCTACATTTCATCCAGTGGGTAGGCAGGGGAGAGCCCGACATAACCCGCTCACCAGTTTTCAGTGAGCGGGTATGCGTAAGGCATTTCCCCCGCGGGGAAAAAAATGGCAACGGCCCTAGTGATATTTTTGTTTCGCATGTTTCTGTAGGCTATGGTGACCGCTTACCATTAGGCGGGTCGTACTTTTGTTGGCCACCCTTTTAACATGAAAAAAATATAACTAGAAAAAATTCCACGCGGCACAGTGTGTTATGAGACCGTAAAATCGGACATTCTCATTTATTTGATGAATCGTTTAGAGTTAATTTATGCAAATATGATAAAAAAACTCTCGTTTGGAAATTCCACTTAGTTTTCGAGATAAAAAAAATCAAAAGTTAGTTATTTTTTTCTTTTAATAAGATGAAAAGCATTCTTACTCGTAAACTAATAACATTTAATTTAGAGCCGTTATAATACTTCATAGAACTCTTAAAACTACACATAATAAGCGTTTAAAGTGTTTTGTAAATGCTTGCAGTTAAATAAAAAAAAATCTTTTTGTTATATTTGTTTTTATTTTTTTTCTCCATTATACCATAATATATGCAAAGTTTTTTAATCGCAAGATATAGTCTGATATTTATTCTAGTTGTATAAAAAAAATCAGCATTAAATATCGTGGTTTAATTGAGAAAAAACAAACTGAAAATATGCACCAGGGCTGTCACATAGAATTGTAAATTTCTTATAACTTTTTAAAAGCAATATTTCTTTTGGAGGTTTAAATATTTTATTAAAATCACACATATTAAGATTGAATCTTGTGTTCGATTATAGACTATGCCAGAGATGACAAAGGTCGAATGTCGGTGGAAAATACTTAAGCCCAGTTAGCTTTTAACCTTGGAATAGAAAGCGAGATATTTATGAAAAACCCGTTCTTATAAATATCTCGCTCCCTATTCCTATCTTTTCCCGTTCGAACTTAAATAACTTAAGACGCAGAAACTAGATCTTATATGATTATGAGATTTATGAGGTAACCTTTAAAACGTGAAAACATAGATTTGTAAAAAATATCAGCTTATCCTATGAAGGAAGATATCCTTCCCGAGATTTGACCCTCTTTTTGAGTTAATTTTATTGGATCTCAAAAAGCTTAATCTATTGATCGATAATAGTTCGATATTACAGAACAATGTATCGAAGATCAGGTCGAAGACCCAAGTAATGATACAACAGTCCTATCATGTGAAAATAACATTTTTATCAACTGAAAATAAATTTACATTAATATAAAATAAAAATTTAAAAACAACTGCAGGCGCCGAACATCAATTTTTAGACCTTTAAATACTATGAATATAACAGGTTATAGTATTTTTATTTGTAACTTTTTAGACATGAATTTATCCCTTCTAAATGTGTCAACCCTAGACGCGTAAAAATTTTGTGAATAGGTTTAATTTTTTTTCTCAAATATACCACGGAATTTTAAGCTGATTTTTTTTATACAACTAGAATATATATCAGACTATATCTTGCGATTGAAAAAGTTTGCATATATTATGGTATAATGAAGAAAAAAATAAAAACAAAAATAAGAAAAATCTTTTTTTCTAATTAACTGCAAGCGTTTACGAAGCACTTAAAACGCTTATTACGTGTAGTTTAAAGAGTTCTATGAAGTACTGTAACGTTTCTAAACAAAATATTATTAGTTACAGAGTTTGACGACCTCCGTGGCCGAGTGGTTTGTACGCCGGGTTTCATGGTGTCGCCGACTCAAGAGGTCCCGTTTGTGTGATGAATACGAGCATTTGTACTCCAGTCATGGATGTTTAATATGTATTTCTATATAAATATACTTATATATGTACAGTATATGTATTCTATCCGTTACCCTAGCATCCCATAACACAAGCCTTACAGTGCTTACTTTGGGGCTAGGCTAATTGGTGTAAAAAAAAAAAAAAAAAAGATTGTATTTTTGAAAAAGAATAACATTTTTCAATTTTTATATCTCAAAAACTACGTGGAATTTTCAAACGGGAGTTTTACTCTCATATTTGTATAAATGAGCTCTAAAGATTTCATCAAATAAATAAGAATGTCCGATTTTACGGTCTCATAACATACTGTGCGCGGACCAGCCAGCAGACGGGACTCGAACCAGCACCCTTCGCAATCCGGGCGAATGGCCTGACCAATTATGCTACCGCGGCCCTCACGGACCGCGTCGAAATTCTTCTAGCCATTCTTAAGCTGCAAGGCAGCGCCATCTCTTCGCATTATAGGTAACCCACTAGTTTTTCTAGTTATATTTTCTTTAGATTTAAACATCAAGCAGTTAAATGCTTTAAAATAATAAAAATTATAATGAAAAAAATAATTTCAACACGATAAGCTACCTAATTTACTATCAGAAATTAACTTAGTTTAAATATACATTTACCAATATAGGTAGATCTATAATCTGCAACTTGTTCACGGTAAATCTAGCATTAAGTTATTATTTAACTTGTCGAAGTTACGGTGGGCTGCGGCGGCCGCCGCTAAATAACTTCGCAACTTAGTCAACTTAGTCCCGACCGCTTATAGAGAGGGACTTCACTAATCTCAAAGTTAACGTTACTTAAGTACTCCGGTTATAAGTTATAAACACAATCTCTGTGTTGGTTCCAATCGGCGTATAATAGTTCGGGTAAGGGACTTGTTGAAATATGGTATTTATAAATTCAAATACTATATTTTGTAGCTGTAATGGTGTTAAAACTTTAATGTTCTGCTTATCCCTCATGGTACACTTTGAAGATAATTTTATCGCAAACAAGAAGAAACCTTAGGTTGCTTGATAATGATATCAAGCCGCCAATATTCCTTTTTTTTTGAGTGTGTATGCTGTTGGTCGCAGATGACCTTTACAGCGTCACCGGGTTTGGGGACGGCGAGATCCTAAGGGGTCCTCAAGCCGAGAATAGGCGAGTGTCTCGAGAGGTATTCCTGGCGGATGGTATCTCCCCACGGGGGGAGTCTCCTCTCTGTCTGGAGCCACCAGATCACTCGAACCTGAGGGAGTCAGTTTAACTAGAGGGCGTCTCTGAGACTCAGACCTCGGCTCTAGTTAGCCCTTGTCGTGGAGGCGGGGAAAAACGCCCAAATACGTACTATCGCGGAATTTTGCGCTCTGTCACTTGGCGACCAAAATGCTTTGAACGGTTTTCTACAGTAGTTACTACGCCCCGCCTTCGCGTCGGACGCTCCAATCCAGCCGCCACACAAAAGTAAGACAGAGAGCATTTCATTGATTGAATAATGAATTGAATTGCACTTGTTTTAGTTGCAATTTGTCATCCGAATCGTGATCGCGACAGCGCTATACGAAAAAGTAAGACAGCGATAATTACATGTCAATGAATGAATTTTTACTACGCCGCTACCGCAAGCGATTATGGCATTATGGGTGACAGAGCGGGTCTTTCCGCGAGTGTACCTGTACCTGGTAAAGCGCGTCGTGTGTAGACCGGGTCTTCGCACTCTTATCCTACGGGTGCGGTGTCTGCCTAATACTGAGCTAAGGTCCCGCCAAGCTTGTTCACGGGCACGGTTTCTGCGTTTGTACCGACGACCTCAAACCATCACTAGTGCCAGTGTCGTTAATAAAAGTCCATAGCGTCCCATACCTAACTGATGACTGGACTTAACGTAGACTAGTGTCTACGTTGCCAACCGTAGATTTTTTCCCTTGGTACTTATGCAACTCGAAATCTCGTAATCTGGCTTTAGAACCTCGTACGATTTGCACCCCCCCCCCCCCCCCCCCCAGAAATCAATGAAAATTAACATATAAACCGACGGGTAAACCAATCATAATAATAATAATTATTTATTTCACAAGCTAGTTTTACAAGAATCGTACAACACAATATACAGTATAGCTAAGAAAAACATTTATAGTATCCTCTGTGCCTGTACTAGGTTATAAAAATACCTGTATCACAGACACAGCGCTCATCCCTAAGGACCAGTTATACAACCTTTATGTAAGGAAAAAATACAATTCTTGTGTTAGCTTAACAAAGTTAAATCAAAACATTATTTAAGTAAAAGAAATTAATTATTTATGTGTTTATCGAACCTCCTTTTGTGTGAAATGAATGTGTGTGTGTAGGAGGGTGTGTGAAGATTGGACTTTAGTTGTCGAGTATAATATTAGTAAAGCTAATACTATGATAATACCGCCTATTGTGTACGTTTTCACTGTCATGTTTAATGTCTTGTATGTCCTGTGAGGTGTATGTCAATAAAGAATATTATTATTATTATTATTATTATTATGATTATGATACTTGGAAAGTTAAAAGTATATACATGAAATACACAATTTACAACTAAGATTGGATTTTTAAAAGGTTTTGTGTGCTTGCATAATTTCAAACTGTGTAATCATAGACTGTGAAGAAATATTTTTCTAGTAAAAAATTTTTTAGATTTAAACGCCTAGCAAATGCTTGAAATAAAAATTATAGCTACTAAACATAGGCTGGTTTGGATTCTTACGAATTATAATCCATCATGTTGCCTTAAATTAAAAATCATGTTATATATTCATCTAACAAAAATTTCGTACCTATTTGTAAGGTTTTACCCCTTTTAGACATGATTAAATACAAAAATCCGCAAGAAATCACAACAACAAACAAACCCGTATCAATACAAAACTTTGACGTTTTACAGATTGCTGGGTTTGATTGCCAAATAAAAATCTTAATGTTAGTTAGTTCCGGTTTTCGCCACGCCGATTCTCTTTCCGCACAGACTCTACATAATTTTACGAAATGTATAGTGTTCTCGTACCTCATATGGAAGATCTAGAATCTCGTATGGTTGGCAACCCACGTAGACACGGTTTAAAACCGTGCCTGGACCCGATTAGAAAACGTCTCGTTGACCTTGAAAAGTTTGTTTATTACTATTTAAATAATTATCATGGCTCACACCCAACCATCGCCCAACTTTTAGTCTACCATTAATATTTTGCTACAATTTAATCTACATTACTGCGCAAAAATAAATCAAACACGTCGAGACGGGGCGTGGTCGTAGACGCATTCGTTAGGAATACAATGTTCCAACGATTGAAGTCGGGAGATTTACCCTCTTCATTTAGTTTTTGCTTGCCAAGCCTGTAATTTCGTAACTGTGAAATTTTGCTTACTAGAAATGCTAAAAAGAAAGCTATGAAAAAATCACACTCCTAAAAAGTTATGGGTTTTAATATGTATGTCTGTAAGTCAAGACCCTTTATCTCGGAAACGCGTGAACGTATAGACGTATAAACTATATAGAATTATGTCTACGGTGCCTTGAAGCTGGGAAAATATCAAACTGCTAAGTTAACTTAAAAAAAGATTCTATCCTAAACCCAATCGCCTATTCCGCAGAGTTTTAGAACCTCACCGGCAAAAACACAGCCAAAAGGTAGTATTTTTCAACTAAGTTTATCTGTAAAATGAAGTTTACTTCTCCAGGCGGGCGCTTCTTAGATTTTGAGAAAAATGCCAGAATCGGGCCCATTTTTTTATTTGATAACTCAATAGTTATCAACTGCCTGCGACACCGTCTTCGTGGAATAATTCGTTTTCCATACATATTCCATACAAACATCCACACCCCCTTTTCAACCCCTTAAAGGTTGACTTCTGAGATTATACTCTCCTATGTCCTTACCGAGGTCTCAAGCTACCAATTTTCATCTAAATCGGTTCAGCTGTTTAAGAGTAAAGATGTAACAGACAGACAGACAGATACTGTCGCAATTATAATATTAGTATGGATATGGTCAGGTTATCCGGTATACTTATTGTTCCTGCTGCTCTGTTTAAAAGTATTATTTCCGCATTCTGCAGACATTTCTGCAGGCCGGCAAGGCGAGGATGGTTGGTGTGGCAGTTTATAACTGCTGTACCAATTTTTGAAGTTATACTTCTTTAGGCGCGTTATGAAAAAATGATGAGAGTGAAATTTTAAGATGCGCGCGCATCACTGTAACACAAAATTTTAACAGCATGAAGTTGGTCGCTTTAGCGAAGTTGGTCGCTTTAGCGACCAACTTCATGCTGTTACTTTTGTGTTTACCGCACATTAAGAAAATCTACCAACAAAATAGAAATAGAATCTCTATTTAGTAGGTGCTAACGACTGCATTGTGAAGGCCTATCAAAAGTATTTATTAATCTGGAACAACGGAACCAAAGCGCGATTCAGGAGACTACAGCGCCATCTCTTGACCATTGGTGTAGTAGAACCAAAAACCACATCTTTATTTTTTGTAATAAAGTAACAGTTATAGGTATTCATATTTATAATATTTATCCACATGTTTCTAGTTTGTATATTCGGAATACGTGTTTGAGTTTCATACAAGTGCAAATCACATATGTTCTAATAAATTATATTCAGTAGCGATTGTAATTGAATATTTTGATTATTTATTTATTTTTTCAAATTAAAACTGAACTTTATTGACTGTGTCCTTTTCCAGACTTTTTATTAATTTATTGTAATTAATTATTTGCATGCAATTAAAAACTAATTTTAAACGATGCCAAAGAAGGATAACTTCTCACGCGCCTACATAAGTACACGCACCCATTTTTTTTTTAGTGTGTATGCTTTTGGTCACAGATGACCTTTACAGCGTCACCGAGTTGATGGACGGCGAGATCCTAAACGTGGAGATTTAGTTCCAAGCCGAGAATTGGTGAGTGCCTCTAGAGGTATGAAATGAAATGAAATGAAAAGTCATTTATTCAGTCTAGGCTGTTACAAGCACTTGTGAAGGTCAAGAAGCTACGCCATCGGTTCGCAAAACTACGGCGGGAGACCTTGTACTGAGAAGAACCGGCAAGAAACTCAGCAAGGGCTGCTTTTTTCTCCCTGTATTGATATGTATACAGAGTCGTCAAGTTGAAAAATGACTTCAGAGATACTTCTGAAGTTACCTTCGATTACATTATTTAGGATATAGATATATACAGTTACAATAATAATTTTATATTTAGTATATAGGAGGCGGTATTCCAGACGGATGGCATCTCCTCACGCGGGGAGTCTCCTCTCCGTCTGGAGCCTCTAAACCACTATGAGGGGTCTCTACCAACTATTTTCGCACCTGGACTTTATCACCACTGAACATCAGGTGGGGTAGAGTCATTTGCCTACCTAGCTATGAAAAAATGTGGCTAAACGTCGGTCGTCATATCGTAGATTTTAATGAAGCTTGCTCTCGACCTACCGTTACTCAAAACGAGTTCGTCTTTTTAAAGACTACCTAGCCGGTATGTAATATGGTGAAATCAGATAAAATTCAACATCAAAAGCGTCTTTAGTGTACGTACAAATAAGAGCAAAAATTGAAGAACAAGTGTATCCACCCTCACGATCCTCATTTGTCTTGAGCATAGAATATTTTTCTATAATGTTTTCACGATCGTAAATATTCAGATTATTATTATTTTCGGTTGAAGTGAAAACTGATGTAAAACAGTCATAAATTTCAAATGCCTCTGGGCGTTTTCAGAACAGGACTGACTGACTAAGAATTTATAAGAAATTATTTTTCACTTTATAGATATTTAGTGTAAAAGCGGCCATTGTGTTGGGAAAATATCTTTAAATTGATTTCTCTTGTGCATTCGAAACAACTTAAGTATTTAAATGCTAGATGTTTAACTCTAAAGAAAAATTGACTAGGAAAAATTCCACGCGGACCAGGCAGCAGACGTGACTGGAACCGCACTCTACAGTAGTGCAGACATCCGCTGTATCAAGAATCTAAAGAAAATTTTACTAGAATAAAATCCACGCGGACCAGGCAGCAGACGGAACTTGAACCCGCACTCTACACTAGTGTAGACATCCGTTGCATCAAGTATCTAAAGAAAATTTGATTAGAAAATTTCCACGCGGATCAGGCAGCAGACGGGCAACAGACGGGACTCGAACCGCACTCTGTACTAGTGTATTTTTTTTTTTATTTTTTTTTTACAGTTTTTGGGAAACTTACAGCTAGTTTTTCTTACTTGCTATTCTGTATAATATTTATGATTAAGGCCAATTAATAGTTTCCGCGGATAGTTAAAGTACTAATTAAAAAAGTCGGCATGAAGCGCACATGATGCTTAAATGCATTATTAAGTATGTATGTATGTATACTATATATACTTATAAGTAATTAAAAAAGCAGAAAGTTAAAAAATACATAGGTTAAGTACTCGGCTTAAAGAAAAGATTATTGAATTTTTTTTTAAATGAATTCAAGCTGTCACAAAACAAATCAACATCTAACTGGCCTGATGAGTACTGGTTAAAAGTGTGAGGAGCTCTAATTGTGAAAGAATTTCGACGATAATTAGTTGAGACTAACGGCACATAAAGAGTTTTAGGGTGCCTAGTGATTTTGTCAGGGGTACTAATAAATATTTTGCTTAACAATTCAGGGCAATCGATGCTGCTATTAAGGGTCTTCAATAATAGGGTGATGTCCGCCATTTCTCTGCGTTTCTGAAGTGGTAAAGTATGATATGCTTTACATCTACTGGAGTAACCATGGTGAAATTTCCTACATTTAAATTGAATATGACGTAGAAACCGTTTTTGTATAGCTTCGATCCTCGAAATGTAAGTCTGGTACTGAGGGTTCCATACTTGCGAGGCATATTCGAGGTGGCTGCGCACGAAAGCACAATACAGCATTTTTACAGTTTTAATGTTTGTAAATTCAGACGACATTCGTATAACAAAACCTAGAGCTTTTCTGGCTTTTGAGACTATTGAATCAATATGATTCTCAAATGTAAGCTTAGAATCAAAAATCACTCCAAGGTCCCGCATATAGTTAGTCCTGTTAAGTATATTATTCTGAATACTATAATTAAATTTAATGACTATAGGTTTTCTTGAAAACGAACAGACGAAACATTTTGAAATATTAAGGTTTAATTTATTTTTAATGCAATAAGATTGAAACCTGTTAAGGTCTTCTTGCAATCGAGTACAATCTGAGATTGATTTGATTGGGCATAAAATTTTCATATCATCCGCATAAAGAAATATTTTACTGTGAAAAAAATTAGAATATATATCGTTCGTAAATATCGTAAATAACAAGGGACCCAAAAGTGATCCCTGAGGTAATCCAGAAGGTATTAAGAGTGGGGTAGACTGATAACCATTGAGAACAACGATTTGACTCCGATTCTCAACATATGAGCTGAACCAGCGAAACAGGTTACCGCGTATACCAATCATTTGCAATTTTTGTAAAAGTACGACATGATCTATCCTATCGAAACATTTGCTATAATCAGTATACACGACATCCACTTGATAGCCCGCTGCCATGTGTTCGGAAATGTAGTTTTCACAAAGCAAGAGATTGGTGGTAGTAGATCGACCTTTTAAAAAGCCATGCTGTGAATCACTAAGACTTTGTCTTATAGCAGAATATACTTGAGAATAGACAATTTTTTCAAGGACTTTCGCGAAAACACACAATTTGGAGATTGGTCTATAGTTTTCTATCTGATGTTTGGGGCCTTTTTTGTGGATAGGCGTAACAAATACTGATTTCCAGAGATTTGGTACTTGTCCAGACGAAAGAGAAAAGTTGAAGAGATAGGCTAATGGGGTTACAAGGCTGTTGGCGAGTCTAATAATAAATATCGGGGGGATCTTATCTGGCCCTGCACTTTTGTCAGGGTCTAAAGTCTTTAAAATATTGAGAAGAGCAAAATTATTTATATATATATCATTTAAATCAGCTCCTTCACTTGTGGTAGGCGTAGGAGGTGCATTATTGGTATCAGAGCTAGTTTGTTGGAAGGTGGAGTAAAAGTACTTCGCAAAAAGATTGCAAATCTCATTGCCATCACGAGAGGAATTATTATCTAAGCACATAGTAGATGGAAGGATATTACTTCCCCTTTTATTTTTTACATAAGACCAAAATGCCTTAGGATTCTTGCCTATGTTCATTTTTATAGATTTTAAATATTTATTGTAACACAATTCTTCTAATAATTTAGCCCTTTTTCGTAACAGAGAGAATGATATATAGTCAGAGTGATTATTATATTTGATATATTTTTTATGAAATTTATTTTTTTCTTTAATGATTTTTATTAATGTACTATTATACCATTGCGGATAATTATGACTCAGGGGGCCTATTTTAATAGGAATAAATTTATCTATTAAATTGTGTAACAGTGCATAAAATTTGTTTATGCATTGATCGAGCGATAACATTGAAAAGAAGGTTTCAAAGTTAATTTTATTAATATTTTCGGCAATAGACCTGTAATCCCCTTTGTGGAACAGATGTATAGATCGTGCTGCTGGCTTTAGAGGTCTCTGGTGCTCCAGTGATAATATCACTAGGAGTGCAGGGTGATACAGATCGGCCGGTACTAACGGATCGACACGTTTGACTTGAATAAGATCGTAGTTACTAAATATTAAATCAAGAATTCTGTCGTTACAGTTAAGCTCATTATTAAATTGATTCAAATTACATAAATATGTGTTATCAAAAAATATGTTCTGATAAGACCCAAGTATATTTGCGGGAACCAAATGATCCTCATCTGAAGAGAATGACCAGACTATATTAGGCATATTAAAGTCACCCACCAGTAAATAAAAATCATTTGGATTGCTTAAATTAATATCACTGAATCTATTTGAGAAGTTTACGAGTTGAGTAGCCATTGAGTTACCTTGTCCCTGTGAGCATACATAAATGCAACATATATGTAGTTTGCATACATTTCCACGCTGTGGGTTCCGTAAGCTAATAGATACCCATAGATCTTCAGCAGACGAGTTCCACTCGGCACGAGTCTCCACAGCAAGTTCGCGCTTAATCGCAATAAGTACACCACCACCCAACGATTGCCCGGTTACAGAGTAGTTCCTATCTCGTCTATATACTATGTATCTACTGTCGAATAATTCGCTATCAAAAATACTGTCCGTCAGCCACGTCTCGGTCAGTGCCACCACGTCATAAGAGCTAAGAAGGATATTTCTATAAAAAATATTGACCTTCGTGCGCAATCCCCTCACATTCTGGTAGAAAACACTAAGTGACGCCATTATTAACCGTAGTTATAGTTAAATATGCAAATAAATAAGCAGTACCACGAATGAAATTTAAAATATAAAGATAAATTGAATGTTTCGTTTGAATTGGATAATTTAAAACAAATAAAATCACTATAGTTTCACAATTAGGGCACTCACAGCGTATTTTTTTTAAACTCGACAGCCAATCAAGCACCGAAAAGATAAAAAATAGGTAAAGCAAAAAATTAACAATAATAAATTGATGCAATGCGAAGTGATAAGAAGCGCGCGTATAAAGCGGGTGGCGGGCAAGGCGTGCAGTGAAGCTGGATCGAGCCGAGCTGTGCGCCGCGTCGCATGCAGTCACGCGGCCTGGAACGTGATCGGCGGTGGGGTCCGCGCCACTGTCAACATTTTCGCTTGCATAATACTCTTGATATATTGCTCCAAACAACTTGAGAAGATTATTTCATCTTGTGTAGGTCTGCCTCGGAACTTATAATGATAATAGGAGAAGAAGTGTTCTTCCTTAAAAAAATCTTACAACTTCGGACCCATACGTATTTATAGCTACGTTCTGTGGCAAACTCTTTCGTTTTATTCAAAAGCATTTTATTGTCTAAAGTTAAATGATCATTAACGTAAACTTTTGAGTCACTTGTGAATCCTAAGTCTGTTGCCGAGAAATTGCGTTTGGCTCTAGCACAGGATATAAAATTTTCCTTTAAATATCTGTTGTTAAAAGATGCTATGATATTCTTACTTTTGCTGTTGTTACGGCTTGGCACTCTAAATATATAATTAATGTTGCTTTTTTCGATTTTGCAATCAACGGTAGATCCTATCTTGGCTATTATTTCATATAGGTTTTCCGAATCTTTAAATGGAACTCCTTTCACTTCCACGTTATTTAAACGATCCATTTGGTCTTTTTGCTTAAGTGCGCTTTCTAGAAATTCTATACGTTGATGCAACACAGGCGAGTCCTCTTTGCTATTTTCAACAATCTTCAATCTTTTGTCTATATCAGATATTTGATCATTACAAACATTTACAGAATCTTGGGTGAAATCCAGAGATAGTTTTAGTTCCTGGATTTCGTCCTTTATGATCTTCATATCTTGAGGTAGACCCGATAGCGCCGCCATATTCTGAGACAGCTTTTTGATTTCAAGCATGATACTCTCTAAGCTGACGGGAGTGGGAGACGATGGAGCTGGCTGCACATGGAGTTTGGAATTGTTGTTGCTGGTTTTGCAGGTAGGACACTTCCAATTTCCTTTCCGGTCCCCAAGTTTTCGGTAACCTGTTTCTGTTATACCTGCGCAATCAAAGTCGAAATCTTTGCTGCAAATGCTGCATCGTGCCACGTCCCGGGCTTCGGAGTTACAACCGGCACAGGTAAACATTTTAGCTTCTGATGTTTGAGAAACACTGGTTTAAACAAGACGTAGCCGAGTAAGAGGAGGCACATCCGTCGCGATCAGGCACACCGGCCGAACTGAGTAGACATCCGTTGCATCAAGTATCTAAAGAAAATTTTCCAAAAAAAAAACCATCAATATTTACTGTAATCTTCGGTAACGTGGAAATCACTTACCCAGTCAGGCGCTTCAATTCAAGCTGAAAATCCGCTATGCTATATCTTCCTTAATAATAGCTAATTTATAAAAGTAAACAATATGTTTTGTATAACACAACATCTTAATCAAATAAAACTCTTTAACTTTTATCATTCAGTGCACTGAAATCGCGTCAGCAAACTTTGATTTGCCAAAAAGCAATGTGGCATGAATCCCGGGACACAAAGCAAAATGATCGTCCACGACTTTTCTGAATAAGACCTGCATAATTGATGTCTTTGCGGCTACTTGTCGGCCAAATTGTTCAGACCCCTCTCTTCTTACAGACTCTTTGATATATCGTTGGCATTACTCAAAATCAGCACAGTAAAGACGGCTCTTCTAATTCTGGCCTCCTTTATGTCTTCTTACATAAATTAGACGTTTTACTATTTGTAACAGAGAGATAAATGCTATGAATTGTTTGTAGAATTTCGCCATTATCTTGACCTCATTATTGTTGTGATGTCTTCGTACAGTTTACGGTTATGATTGCAGTTAAAGATGTCGGTAAAAGTTTCGAGTTATAAGCTTTATAACGCCAAAAGGAGACATCAAGATATTTCCTATTGATTAAGTGTTGCACGGCGTAGATTTTTTATTCTCGTTTAAAAAAGGATTTTTATAGAGAGAGCCCTTATAACTGGACGCCCGAAAAAATTGAGCCAGTTTTTAAAATTATGTACATACAGCTGTCCAAAATTTTTTAAGACTGCGATGTCTATATGTAACACAAATATCAATACAGTAGACCCCGCGATAATCTGGACCCCGTCTAATCAGGCGCCCCCTGTAATCTGACACGCTTATCACTGTTCATTTGTACATAAAATCCAATTCCAAAAAATTCGGACTATAGAAGTTAGCTTAGGCAGTACTCTGTAATCTGACAAATTCGATAATCCAACATCGCCCTGCAAAACGTTTGTTTGTCGGATCACCGCGGGTCTACTGTATATCATACAGTGAAACCACCTGGTTTAGTGGGACCAGTGGGCCAATCGCCTAACCAGATTGCTTTGGAAAACGCTATCGCTTACGATTTCATTTTGTTATTTCTAACCGCCGAAATACCTCACGATCATTTTCTTTAACATTGTTATTACCAATGCAAAAGAAAAAAAAAGAGCGCGAGGCATTTGAAAACCTCAGGGGGCTAGAAATAACAAAATGAAATCGTAAGCGATAGCGTTTTCCAAAGCAATCCAGTTAGGCGATTGGCCCCCAGGATAAGTGAGAAACCTCTATTATTGAGAGTTTCCATGAGGTCCCGGTTCTTTTTCAGTAAATTACCTCTGTTAATGGGACTTCTTGAACCTGGTTAAATGAGATTTGAATTCTAAGACTCTTTCGATATTTACCTCTATAATTGAGACTCTGTAGCTCAATTACCTGTATAAGTGAGACTAATTAATCAGGTTGTAACACGTTTTGACATGTTTGTTTACATACATTTCGCGTCGTTAAGGGCCCCATATACGGAACGATTCGTCGTTGCGATCGATCTGAAGGAAATCGTCAACGATCGATCGTTCAGAAATGCCACTACATACACGAAACGATTGATCGTAACGATCTATCATTTACTTGTTTCAAACGGTAGGATAAAGACGTACTCAAATTATTCAATACTTGCCCTCTAAATTGGAAAACGAACTCATGATTGCATGAACGATATTCATGATTGCATGAGATTTGGTTGCGATTTGCGAGATCGTCTTCGATTAAGTAAATCGTTAACGATCTTGTCATACACTGTCGATCCATCGTTTCGATCGGTCAGAAAGGACATATCGTACAGATCCATCGTACCGTATATGGGACACTAACGATCGATCGTTTACGATATTCTTGATTGCATGGGTTTTTGTTGCGATCTCCGATATCGTCTGCGATTAAGAAAATCGTTAACGATCTTGACATACACTGTCGATCCATCGTTTCGATCGGTCTGAAACGACGGATCGTACAGATCAATCGTTCCGTATATGGGCACCTTTATTCGCGCATGCTTTGTTTGTCAGTACTATCTCAGGGTTTGACCTAAAAACAAGGGAATAACGATACATTTCGACCTCTGTAAGCGGGGGCCTCTGTAAATGAGACAACTATAATTTTAAACCTGCTTAATTGGAAAACTGGATTATTGGATACCCTCAATAATTGGTACATATGTCTTGGTCCCTTGAGATCCTAATTAACCAGGTTTCACTGTAATTGGTGGTATATTATGTCAGCTCACAATTTCAAACTCGTCATAGAAAATCATCAGTAAGAGAAGCTAAATTATTGCCAAAGATACTTACTATAGTAAAATTTACAACAATATGGTGCAATATGAATAAATAAAACTAGTTTTTACGGGTTAATGCACGAAAACTTTATTTATTTATTGACGTTTCGTAGCCTTTACAGGCTACGGCGTCAGAATAAAACTTTTATTTAATTTGTCGAGCTACCTTCGAAAGACTTTTATTGAGCGTTTGTTTAACCCGTAAAAACTAGTTTTATTTAATGAGTGATGTGCGTGAAAACCTAAGAAACAAATATGAATAAATTTAAGAATAATTTAAACAAAAAATATACACAATGAACAATGAACCTAAAACTAAATACCTTAAAAAATAAAATTTAATAACTAAAATACATTATTAAAAGGAGTCCCTTTAGGCAAGGTTCCGAAGATACTGGCAGCGTTCCCCCTTTGGATAGCTAGACTAATTCTTTGTCCGAGGTAGCTGCCAGCTCTTCGGTCTCCTGTGATGTCGACTAATCTTTTCGCTATTTCTTTAAAAAGCCTTATAGCGCTAGGACCCCACGGACCAAGGGTCTCGACACCGAATGGGACAAAATCATATTCGGAGCCTAGACCCCTGTATTTGCCTGCCTTCGTATATCCGTGAAATGTTGATGTTGGGGGTCTTCTGGGAAATGTTTCGTTAATTTCGTTAATCCTAATTCTAACTAAAATTATTATAAATATGAAATTGAGTTTTGTGGTTGTTTGTTTGTTACTCAATTATGCAAAAACTACTGATCGGATTTGTATGAAATTTGGTGGAAATGGATTGAGAGATAGAATATTTATGGACTTTTAAAAAACTAAAGTTAACGCGGACGACGTTGCGGGCGGTCGATATATTTAAACATATATGTATATGATAAGTTGTAATTCGGTAAAAACGTACGTACTAATAAATTCGTTTATTATATGTTTTTATTTTTAAAAGTGCAACCCAAAAAATATTTCGTTATGGTTGACTGACCATCAAGGATAAATTTTGAGGAAAGTTGAGAAATTTCGTTAAGCGAGAACGTTCGACAGGGCCATAGCCATGGATTACTTTTTATGTTGTAAGTAAAGCTTCCAGATAATTTGATGGTCCTGCATTATGAGCAAATTATGCATGAACCTGGCGAACTGGCAAAAAATAAAAATTCTTGACAACAAAATATTTTTAAAATTTAAGATGACGCGGGCAGCTAAAATCTATTTAGATTTTCAGTCTCTATAAAAAACATTGTAGGTTGTAGGCGAGGTACTGACAACATGTTTTTTTTTTAATTTTATAGTTCCCAAATGCCACACAATTGCCACACAATTTCCGATGTTCTGTGGAGTTCGGAAGCCACTTATTGAAAAAAAGAAATATCCTCCAGTATTTAAAATTTCTCTTGCGTCGAATTATAAAATCAATGTGTGTTTTAATTTTTATTTTAATATGAATAAAATCTTTCAAGTAATTAAGAAAAAATTCCACGCGGACTAGTCAGCAGACGGGACTCGAACCCGCACTCTTAGCTATCCGGGTAAATGCACTGACCATTATGCTACTGTGGCCCTGATGGATGAATAAATGATTTTTGATTGTAAGTCGAAGTGATTTTCCATAATTTATACAGGTACAACATTACTTAACTTGAAATTTGATATTATTTTGTTAACAATTTTTCAAATCCACTTTGTGTACCATTATTTTTTCCGGGACATTTTCCTACGTCGAACAAGTTGAAACTGTACAATTATTTGCCTCATTACGGAGAAAAACGATTTTTAATATCTCACGCCAGTATTCGTTACATCTGACTGTATTTTTAAATATGACAAAAAACACAAAGGTATTTCAAAAATCCTTTCTATACAAGAACGAAGACAGAAACATGCGCTATCTTTTTAAGTTTTTTTCATATCAGACCCACATGTATCCCGGCATAGCGACAGCTGTGCCGGCCACCGACAGACCCCGTGACGGCAGCCCCCCCTTGTAGTTCTGTCCTGCAAAGAGGGGGGCGGCGGATGGAGCTACACGGGCACGCCCAAGTAGCCCTCCGCAGCGGACGGGGGGCGGTACGGTGGGCACTAGGCCGCGTACTCAGCCCCCACGCGCGGGCCATCCTGCGCACGTCTGCGGGGTCCCCGCGATACCCCGGGAGACCCGGCAAGGCCGGGAGGCTGCTGGGTGCGGAGACGCGGAAGAATCCCTAAACGGGGATCCCGCGGCTTCGCGCTAAGCAGCTTAGAGGGTTCTTTTTGAAGTTATACTTCTTTAGGCGCGTTATGAAAAAATGATGAGAGTGAAATTTTAAGATGCGCGCGCATCACGCTAAAGCGACCAACTTCACGCGTTACTTTTGTGTTTACCGCACATTAAGAAAATCTACCAACAAAATAGAAATAGAATCTCTATTTAGTGGGTGCTAACGACTGCATTGTGAAGGCCTATCAAAAGTATTTATTAATCTGGAACAACGGAACCAAAGCGCGATTCAGGAGACTACAGCGCCATCTCTTGACCATTGGTGTAGTAGAACCAAAAACCACATCTTTATTTTTTGTAATTAAGTAACAGTTATAGGTATTCATATTTATAATATCAAAAGTATTTATTAATCTGGAACAACGGAACCAAAGCGCGATTCAGGAGACTACAGCGCCATCTCTTGACCATTGGTGTAGTAGAACCAAAAACCACATCTTTATTTTTTGTAATAAAGTAACAGTTATAGGTATTCATATTTATAATATTTATCCACATGTTTCTAGTTTGTATATTCGGAAAACGTGTTTGAGTTTCATACAAGTGCAAATCACATATGTTCTAAAAAATTATATTCAGTAGCAATTTTAATTGATTATTTTGATTATTTATTTATTTTTTCAAATTAAAACTGAACTTTATTGACTGTGTCCTTTTCCAGACTTTTTATTAATTTATTGTAATTAATTATTTGCATGCAATTAAAAACTAATTTTAAACGATGCCAAAGAAGGATAACTTCTCACGCGCCTACATAAGTACACGCACCCATTTTTTTTAAAAAAAGGTCTACATGTATCAAAGTTCTTAATTCAAATTAAGGCTTAATTGTGTTTAGTGCATGATTTCATCATTGTCAGTTGTTGGAACTTAACCTAAAAACAAAATATATCAACATAAAACTAAGACGGCCAATCAGGACCCTGCCTCAGCTTATGCTGACACAGTGGGAGAATACTCTCACACTGTATCAGCGCTGGTATTCTGGCAGGGCCTGTGCGAGGACGTATTAGGCGCTAACAAGCAACAAAACAATACATTTCTAACAATACATACAACAATGCTTAACTAATCATATTGTATTGCGCATACACACATACATACAGACACACGCTGATATAAATACATACATATATATATACATATATATATATATATATAAATATATACACACACATCTATACTTATAATAAATCTGTAGAGAGGTCAATTCTGTACATGAAATATATTTTCAAAATAACTATCAGGGGGTGATAAGTGATCGATACTGATGCCAAAAATGCAATCAATAAAATTTTTGTCTGTCTGTCTGTCTGTGTGTATGTTCCTTATAGAAACAAATACTACTCGACAGATTTTAACGAAACTTGGTACAATTATTCTTCATACTCCTGGGCAGGTTATAGTATACTTTTCATCACGCTACAATCAATAGGAGCAGAGTAGTGAAGGGAAATGTTGGGAAAACGGGAGAAGTTACTTCATTTTTTAAGCTTCCGTCGTGTGTGCAGCCTTAATGGTTAAAGTTACATAGAAATCATTATGACGGAAATATTCTACATAAAATTGTCTAAAAAATATCCCGCAACAGCATATGTCTATCTTTTATGGTTGACTCACAATAACACGTGTAATTATATAAATAAAGTCATTGTTTATTGCACAAGCCTGAGAACAAAAACTATAGTTTACACTACAGCTCTACACCGAAGCGAAGCGAGGGCGGGCCACTAGTCCTAAATAATATAATAGATTTCTGTTGCCGAGGAGTTTGTACACCGGGTTTCATGGTGTCGTCTACTCGAGAAGTCCCCTGGTTGGATTCCTGGTGGGGGCATATTTTTGTGTGATGAATACCAGCATTTGTACTCCAGTCATGGATGTTTAATATGTATGAATGTTTTCATGGATGTTTTATACTTATACACGGCGTCCCACGGCTACCTCACACGGAGGGAAAGTATATTAAACATTGAAGATATGATATTTTACTGAAAGAAGACATCATTTTATTTTTCATAATAACTAGAACTGCATTCACAGTTTTTTTTTAATCGCCTGCTACAGCTGGGAATCGAACTCGTGAAATTTCGAAAAAAAAAACACGACATATTTTATGATAGCCATCGAAAGGGTTAATCATAAGGATTATTTTTTGCTAAATAACATAGCATTTAAATAAAAGAAAAGTAATCAAATTTAACATTTTATTTAAAATTTATTAACACAAACTAATATAAAAGCGGATACGCCTCAATGTTAGTTAAAATGTTGAGTTTGATTCCCAGTTGTAGCATGCTATTTTTAAAAAATCTGAGAATGCAGTTCTAGTCATTATCTATACTTATAATAAATCTGTAGACAGGTCAATTCTGTACATGAAATATATTTTCAATATAACTATCAGGGGGTGATTAGTGATAGATACTGATGCCAAAAATGCAATCAGTAAAATTTTAGTCTGTCTGTCTGTATGTTCCTTATAGAAACGAAAACTATTCGATGGATTTTAACGAAACTTGGTACAATTATTCTTCATACTCCTGGGCAGGTTATAGTATACTTTTCATCACGCTACAATCAATAGGAGCAGAGGAGTGAAGGGAAATGTTGGAAAAACGGGAGAAGTTACTCCATTTTTTAAGCTTCCGTCGCGTGTGCAGCCTTAATGGTTAAAGTTACATACAAATCATGTATGACGGAAATATTCCACATAAAATTGTCTAAAAACTATCCCGCAACAGCATATGTCTATCTTTTATGGTTGACTCATAATAACACGTGTAACTCCCGATAGCTTAGCAGTTCGGAGCATTCTGATTATATTTGTTTACTCTTACGCTTATAATACTCATCCCTAATTTAAAAAAAATAACATTATTACCTATTTAGGTATAAGAAGAATGTTATTGTGTATAATACAAGTCTAAGAACAAAAATTATAGTCTACACCGAAGCGAAGCGAGGGCGGGCCACTAGTTATAAATAAAACGATGTCTTCTTTCAGTAAAATACCCTATCATCAATATTTAATATACTTTCCCTCCGTGTGAGGTAGCCGTGGGACGCCCTGTATATGTCTCAGTATATGTATTCTATCCGCTACACTAGCCTACAGTACTTTTTTTGGCTGGGCTAATTGGTGTGAGTGTTGGAAATATTAATTTATTTATTAAACGCAATGAATCCAAAATGTGTGCAAATCGATTCAAATAAATTAGAGTAAATAAATTTATCTACAGCCAGTGGAACACCTAAAATGGCCTTTTTCTCCAATTCATTTAATGAAATGTGTTTTAAAGGTCATTATTTTCCATTTAGGTGTGTCATAAAAAAATGCATTAAGAACTCATTTTAAAGCTTTCCATTGGATTCATTCATTCTCTAATAGACACAATTGTCTTTTTCCACCCTGATGGTCGGTGGAAAATAAAGTTAACATGACAATTTTAATTTTTTATCTTGTGCTGTTGTTTTAAGAATCATATTCGCTTGTATTATTACTATCGTAATAGTACTTTATTCAACTCCATTTGTTGTTCCACTCAATTTGTGTGACTTGGGTGCTAACGACGCAATTCCTGCAATTAGTAACATCCGTCAGAAATGGCCCGTTTTTTGTATGAAGGTTCTATTCTCAGTTCATGTAGTTCAATTTTATTATAATCATAATCATAATCAAAATCATTTATTCAGTTTAGGCTGTTACAAGCACATATGAATAGAAGTGTTACGGATCAGTGGCGTTTATTATAGGATTTATCGCGTTTGTAACTTTGCGATGTGAATGATGCTTCAGCGTAAATCTAGGTGGAGTTTTGCTCTTTACCACGGTTCTGAGAAAAATTTCATAACTTCCTTTGTTTTTTCCGTAGAAAAAGCTACCGTTAAAACGAAAATGCTTAATGCCAATTGAAATGTCTAGGAACCGTTACTGTTAATAAATATACCCCATCTGTTTATAATGTATTAGTGGCCCGCCCTCGCTTCGCTACAGTGTACAACTGTAGTGTAGACTATAGTTTTTATTCAAACTCAAACTCATTTATTCAGTCTAGGCTGTTACAAGCTCTTGTGAAAGTCAAACGCTACGCCATCGGTTCGTAAATCTACGGCGGGAGACCTTGTACAGAGAAGAACCGGCAAGAAACTCAGCAAGGCTGTTGTTTTCTCCCTGTATTATCATTTGCAGAGTAGTCAAGGTGCAAAATGACTTCAGAGATGATTCATGAAGTCACCTTTCATTACATAATGTGAAATTATACATTATTTGTTCACCTGCATTTTGATTGCTGTGTCGCACAGTATAAATACAAACGGAGTTATTTATAATAGGTGTAATTAAACATTTACATCTTAAATATCAAAGTATTCGTCGTAGTAGTTACCTTTTTAGGGTTCCGTACCTCAAAATGAAAAAAAGGAACCCTTATAGGATCACGTTGTTGTCCGTCCGTCCGTCCGTCTGTCAAGACCTATAAGGAACATACACACAGACAGACAGACAGACAGACAGACAAAAATTTTACTGATTGCATCTTTGGCATCAGTGTTGATCACTAATCACCCCCTGATAGTTATTTTGAAAATATATTTCATGTACAGAATTGACCTCTCTACAGATTTATTATAAGTATAGATTTCTGTTGCCGAGGAGTTTGTACACCGGGTTTCATGGTGTCGTCTACTCGAGAGGTCCCGTTGTTGGATTCCTGGTGGGGGCATATTTTTGTGTGATGAATACCAGCATTTGTAGTACGCTATTTTTCTCAGGAACGCGTGGAGGTATCAAACTGAAATACATATTTAATACTTAGGACTACTGTCCCTTGGAGCTGTGAAAATATAACATTTCTAAGCTAAAGCAATCAAAAGATACAGCCGTTTATGCCTCAAATTTCCGCAAATTTTCGAAACTCGCACAGGAATCAAAACCTACAGGGTACTTCCCGTGAACTTAGAATCTTGAAATTTAGTACGAAGTAACAGATAAAGGAAAAATTGCGAAAGCCGTAAATTTTTAGTTACACCATATAATTAGAAATCTATATATATAAAAATTAAACCCGTTTTCCGTTGTCACGACATAACATGAAAACGGCTTGACCGATTTGGCTGTTTTTTTTTGTAGATGATTTGACTATAATGATATGATATAATTTGACTTGATAACATTTTTAATTTGTTCATTTTGATTGATTTTGTTTAGACTTTGTTGGACTTGATTTGATTTACTTTGAATTAACCTACAACATTTTTGCGCCATAAATGAATAATGAGCTCAAGTTTGTTGCAACACCCCGACGGGGTCATGTACCACTCACTATGAACCAAAATAAGACCTTATAATAAATAAAGTACATGTGCAATGTGAAATAAATAAAATAAAATATAACTCTTTTTAAGGTACGAAATTATTAACTTTTAAATTAATAACTCGATCCAGCGCTAAGTGTCGCCGCACACGGGCCACCGACCACAACCACAAAACGCCACCACCGGCATATTTCTTGTAGTTTTCATACATTTTATATTGACTCGCCACACATACGCCGGATACGCCGGTGGCCGTCACACGCTACAAATCGTCGTTGATCGCTTCGCCCGCACCGGCCACTTAATGCGCCGATACAAAACGCCGCCACACGTCATTCGCGCGATTCCCCACCCCTCTCTCCCTTACCTTAGTCGGCCGCTGTCGCGCGCTTCAGCCACTTTAGTAGCCGCTTCTAGCTTCTCGTGGCGGCGTTTGTGGCTGTGGCGTGTGGCCCGTGTGCGGCGACACTAAGGGCGCTTTCAATTTATGCGTTTTTTGACGTCCTGCTGCGGTGCCGAAGCGGTGCGTTTCTCGTACAGCGTACGGACGATCCTATTTTTTCATACAAAACGCGCGGTGCGGCAACAGTCCTGTTGTCGAGCGTTCGCGGTACCGGCGCCGCACTGATTTCGGCCGTCAAGAAACTTAACAATTGAAAGCGCCCTAAACTATAAACTAGACATGCTTCTATTTCTTTCATTCCATATAAGACAACTCATTTCACGAATATGAGAGTATTCCCCCTCTGTTATGTTTGTTTGGCGCAGTGAACGTTTCGTAGGAAGTTGCGTTAAAGCAAGCATGAGACCCTTAATGTTGTTAGCATATTTTGCATACACCAACAATTGCGTACAGATCAACTTTGCTGCTATAACGATAATATGGAAATATGATTTGGAATGAAACCTACAAAATGTGAACACGCAAAAGTCCTTCATGACTACGTTTTAAAGATAACGTCTGTGTTTATTTATTTATTATCTTAGAAAACAGCGTTTTTCCGATACAAAATTTACAGCAGATACCTTTTCTAAACTATGAATGACAGGTTTTCCTTAACTAAATTAACAATAGGTGACTATCCATTAGTGTCAAAATACAACTCTCTATGTCAAAATTAAATATTTTTTTATACTTAAATTATTTCGAATAATGAATAGTAGCTTAATAAAAGAAAAAAAATACAATTAAAAAAAAATCGACGGGTTGCGCTCCGGGAGTGCCGGCAGAAGTGAAAACTTGAATATTAACGTTGTGCATTTTTAATATTTTGGAATGGTAAGGGAATAATTTTGCACGAATTGCATTAACTATCAGTACAAAAGTACTGTAATGTATGTGGTAGAATACAATATTTATTTATTGCGCTATCGTACACAAACGTGACAATTTATATTACATTATAAAAGTTTATCTCTCAGAAAAATCAACTAACATGAATCACATTTAAGCGCACTTAGTGACATCTATTGTAAAGAAATCAACTTACATGAATCACATTTAAGCGCACCTAGCAACATCTATTGTAAAAAAATGCATTTTTTCGCAATAAAGCTGCCACGTGGACGTCCTAGATAGAAACTTATTATTATAATACGATAAAATAAAATATTACTATGTTTAATCCAATATGTTGAAAGTCAACAACCTTTCCAATTTTATTGTGTGTCATGATCCGATCAGCCCACGTGTTTAACCTGACGCTAGTTTAACATTTTTTATCCATACAAAAAAAAAGTGTACAACGCCGCTAAAGAAGTTTTCACTTCAAAAATTACCGAGCTCAGGATCGATCCATCGATCAGTTGGTATCGCTCCGAAGATCGTTGCCGTTCGACTATCCGGAATTTCTGGTAAATGATAAAATTACGGATACCAATCTTGTGTCAAGTACTCTACTTCCATTTCATCGAATGTCAAATCACAACGGTGTTAAAGAAGTTTTCACTTCAAAAATAAATGTAAAATAACTAAACGCTTTCTAGATTGCAATCACAGAGACATGATAAAGTTTGGTTAAAGAAGCACAGGTTGAAAGTTTGGGAAACTTCAGACTGAGGTAAGACTAGGTACTTATTTTGAAGTTCACTATCTAAACGTTAGTATGCGAGTCATGAAGATAGAATATGTTCGGAGAATTGAAACGCGGTATTCAGTTCTACGGAAAGTTTCACATTATGATAGTTTTGAAACAAATGGAGTAGGGGTTAGATAAACGTAGAAAATGAAAACGTGCGGGATGAAAGATAAGGCTTTTCGTTCTAAAATAAAGACTTATTGTTGCGTTAGATATCTGTAATTTTTTGTGAACATTGTGGGTTTGGTGTGATAAGCATTACCAATTTTATGTTGTAGTTTCGCGCATACATTAATCTAATTTGGTACACCTATGGGAACTAAACTTCCTCCTCCGAACATGAAACTTCGGTTTAAGGTAGGTGAGTATAAAGGAAAGGATTGTTCGCAAGAGAGCTTTGACCATGTTGTTTTTAATGCTTCGAATAGGACGTTCTAATTCTTTTTGTATGTTTGACGTGGAAGTCTCTTTTTGTGCGAATACTGAAAATACAGTATACATAAGTGCGTTAAAAAACGTTAAACTTATTTTGACGGGCGTAAAAATATATGGAAAAGACTCTTAAAGCTTTTGCTCAAGATTTTTGCATACAAATGCAACGGCAAGTAAACTTTAGGCGCTCTGCGAAAATCGTGGGGCCTTTTTCATAAATATTTTCTATCTATCATATTTCTTCTTTCTTGATATTCCGAAATTTAACCCTTAAAAAAATATTTCTAGAATTTTTCTTCCAAATATGGCCTTAATATTACAAAACATACTTATTTATTGCAACAACAATTCATATATATCATAATATTTATTGCAAAAATGCACTTAATTTTATTAAATATCAGCATTTCATGTTCACTTTTTGTGTCATTCGCTGTAGTGTTGTCTTAAGTACATACATATTTATTAAATTATCTTCATCCTATCACAATGCTCACCCTTAGGTTGTTTATTCATGCTAACAAGTTAAACAAGCAAATGTTTGCCTCTGAAAGTTATAAAGTTACAAGTTTCTATTAGTTATTATCCCATGTTCTTGTAATGGATCAATAAATGCCAATAATCTCGGGAATAACTTTGTTCTTCTCTTTCAATTTCTACACAGAGTTATTGGGTTAAAAGAATTCTTCAATAGTAGCAAGTAGGTATTTAATATTTCCAAACTTTTTATTTACAGATCAACAAGTCTTACAAGTAAATTAATTCTATCCATTTATCCAATCTAATTTGAATTGTGTTGTTTCATGACAATGCACTCACGAAACAACAAAATTCAAATTGGATGCATAATGTTATTATATTACGCTCTTTTAAATCTTCCATTTTCTTTCAATTACAGTCATTGCTATGGTTTTTATCGGGTATTCTAGTAGACTTTAAAAAAAATACTGAAACTGAATAACATGAAATTGTAAGTGAAATAATTAATATTCCAAGCCAGATGGGAGCCAGAGACGAACAAAATTTGCGATTGATAAAAACTTTCAACAGAAAGGAATGTATTATAGACAATATGCTGACATTTTGATTACATTCATTCATTTTTGTGTGCAGTCAATTCAAGTGAGCTTAAACGTCATTACATGTATTCTTGCCCTCTCCCTATATAGCTAGCTTTTTCTTCTTTATAAGCCAGAGTTCACCCATTGTCAGACTTAGAAGCTTACTTCATGGTCTCTCCACGTGACCCAATTCCTCGCTACCCGCATCCAAACCTTTCCCCACTATTTTGGTGATATTCTCCTTGCAAAATCTTTTAAATGTTTATCACTACATAGTAAAAAAAAAAACAAAGTCGCTTTCTCTGTCCCTATGTCCTTTTGTATGCTTAAATCTTTGAAACTACGCAACGGATTTTGATGCGGTTTTTTTAATAGATAGAGTGATTCAAGAGGAATGTTTATATGTATAATATATGCATAATATAGTAGAGAAACACTGATAATTTTAGAGGTTTTTAATGTAAGGTCGTAAATAAACACATTTTTTGCGCTTACATTGCAAACGCTGGCTGAACCCCACGAGATAGATCAAAATAATGTACTACAGTATTGTACACCTTAAAAATGTCTACAAAAAAGTCCGCGATGGTATATATCTATCTCTTAAGGATAACCAATTTTTATCCTATACTTTTTAGGAGAAATAATAGATTATTTACGAAGCGATTTTAAGCAATATAACATTCATCCTTATCCAATTAAGTACCTTAAATACATTGTGCATTTAATATAGAACAATTTGGCCCTTTAACGCATATAATTTAAATGAATATTTTCGAAGATATTACAAATTTAAAATTCAGGGACATAGCGGTTCCGACGCTACCGGGCTTGGCGGCGCGTGCCTATTGTAATTGGGTATTAGAAGAATGTCATTGTGTATAATACAAGCCTGAGGACAAAAACTATAGTCTACACTATAGCTTTACACCGAAGCGAAGCGAGGGCGGGCCACTAGTTATTAATAAAACTAGTCTACTCACTCATAAAGGTGATGGCTGAAAATCGGTATTTTGCTTTAAAACTGGCAAATGTTTAGCCGAGCCTTGGCCTTTTGCTTTCTGCAGCATACATATGGATATTTCAAAGCTGATTTCTTGTACTTTTTTTATTGTATTACTCTGTCTGTAAATGTATGTTGAAGAAAAAAAATAAACGCATTATCTATCTATCTATATCGTCAATCGAGCGCATAGTTCGTCTTCCCACTTTGTACAACTATAATAAGACACTAATCCATAATTTTTGCCAACAGGCGGCGCGAACTTCGTCAACCCATACGCAAACGACGACCGGCCTGACCTCACCCAAGTATGGGTGGAGATCCCCCCAGCGCTGGTTGCGCTCGGCGGCGATGTGCGCGTGCGCGTGCATGGAGCGCTAGGAGGCTCCGCGCTGCGCGTGCGACTCGCGCGCGAAGACGACTCCGGCCGCGCACAGCTCGCGACCATGCCTCTAGCACTTGACTCCGAGGGCAGAATAACACTGCCCTGCGGATACTTCTCCAGAGGAGGCGTTTACTACCTAGAACTCGTTAGTGATAAAGAATTTCTCGACTACGACAATGTTAACATTAGCGATACAAAAGAAAAAGACGCTGAACTCAACTTGAATAAAGATAATGATAACGCAAGAAGTGATACTAATAGTGAAAATAGAATCAAAAGAGATGTAGACAGTGATGGTGTGATAATAGAAACGGGTGATAGTGTAGTGAAGTTTTGGAAGTTCGATGTTATGTGGCCTACGGCTAAGTTGGACGTAACGCCGGAACAGATACAGACGTATCCCGAGAGGCAAGTCACGGCGATTCTGGAGTTTCCGAAGGTGGTGTGCACTCCTGTGGAGTCGAGTGCTGACTTTTGGTTGGAGCTTTTGTATTGTGGACATTCAAGTGGCGGTGCAGTTTTATGTGATGGCAAGAACACCAGTTCCAATGCACACGTCTTATATTCTGAACAGGTGAGTTGACAGTCTGATCCTTCCATTTTGTCATTTAAAAAAAAGGAAGTTCTAAGGTTAAGTAACTTTGTTCTTAGTAGTTTTATGTTGAGTTCTTCTAAAAATAAAGATATTGTATCGACTAATATTGGAATCAGATTACTCTGTAGTAATAATTCTCTTTTCCATTGACTTAGATATTTGTATATTATTTCGAAATTTGTGTACACACAGTATACAAAAAGACTTAATTTAACGTAGGTACTGAGTGACGACAAGGACTTGGCGACTATTTAAGATTATTTGTTTTGGTTTGATTACAGATTATTTTCTAAACTGAATCTTTGACTTTAGATGCATGGTTTCCCGGGTCGACGGACATTGACTCTTCGGTGTGAGCTATTCGGACAAGCCGGGGACTACGCGCTGACGCTTAGACCAGCGGCTGCAACAGGGCCCCAAGATTTTGCATCAGCTTTCATTAAGGTATGCAAAATTATAACATTCGATATAAAGAAAAAATCTACTTCGTCCAGATTTCAGGTTGGATTTGCAGTAGCACATTTCACTATCCAAATAAAAAAATGAGCAAGCCTTACAGTAGTCGCGTATGATGTGTAACATTTGAAACCTAACCGTATATTAGTAAAAAAATAAATAAAACCTACTACAAAAGGAATATGCCATTTGAACATTATGTTCTAAAATCAAATCAAATAGCGCGCGCTTTCGCGACTTCCTGTTACACACTTCTGTTCCATTTCACGAAATCACTCCCACAAATTGCAGGAAAGCGAGAGGAAAGATGTTACACATTAAAAATGTTTATCCAGCTTAGGCTGTAACAGGCACTCATGAAAGTCTGGAAGCTACGCCATCGGTTCGTAAATCTACGACGGGGACCCTGTATTGAGAAGAACCGGCATGAAGCTCAAAAATGGCTGTTTTTTCCCTCCCTGTATTATTCAATAGAGTCGTTAAGTTGTAAAATGACTTCAGAGATGATTTCATTATCCGCCGGGTGAATGCACTAACAGCAGTAGCGTATGTCAATTGTTTTCTTATTTGTAATATTAGCCCCAAGTAGCAACGATATATTTTTTTTCTAATAAAGATTTCATTAGATCTAAATATCTAGCAGTTTAAGCCATGAACCACCACGATTTGCAATGAGGATAGGTAAGTGCTAGTGAATGCAGATGCATCCAGGACCGATACCAACGAACGATGGAGATCACAATAATAAAATTTTGGTCATCCATCCTATGATCGGCCATTGCGAATGTTTCCTAATTTTCACGTTCGCAGACCGAACGCTCTATCGAGCTCTCTCTTCCTCGGAGATATTAACTTATTTTGTAACATAATAATGCTATGTGGACATCAATCAACCTTCGTAACCTTTTTCTATAATAGACCGACTGTTGCTTTATCACTCAGCCAAACGGAACTTTATTTAAGGGAAAGCAAAATTGGATACATGTTACGAGAACTCCCAAATCTATCTTCAGTAAAATTCCTTTCCGCCCTCATGAAAAACCCTCACGAGTATAAGCTCTTCAATAAATATTTAGTTTGCTCAGCTTGGCCCATATTTTATTCGGCATGCGGGGCACCCCATAAGAATATTTTACGGCATTGTGTTTAATTCTTGGAAAAACTCATGGAAAGGTATACGGGGCTATTGAGATTCATTGCCACATTCAGTCCAGGTTTTTTGTATGGCAGCTTTTCTCTCGTAAAATGTTTGGCATGTAAATAGGTATCGTCGCTTTTTATGTCGTATGGCAATATTTATTACGTTCCTATCCTATTGCAGTATACATGAATTATTGTGATGTTGTTTGTGAACGTAGGTAATTAAAGTTGCCACTTTTGTATTGGCAATATCATGAAGGATTCTAATTGTTTCTAAATTCAAAGTTCTAGATTAATTTCAGAGAAATTGAAGATGTTCGCCAAAAAGGAAGACCTTCTGGAATTTTATTCCAATAAATCATTAAAATGTTGTTTAGCATAAAGGCAGCCATTTTTAAGGAAACCGGAATTATATATTTTGTGTTTGTAACCTTCTTTACGAAGTTAAATATGCCTAAAAGCCATTTATTTTTCATAAGGACGATCTTACGTTACATGTGTTTTTTTAAGGGTTTCGTAGTCCTGACAAGGAACCGTTATAGTTTCGTTATATCCGTCTGTCCGTCCCCGGTTTTGTTTGGAGACTATTAAGTACCGGAGAGCTGTTATTTTGTGGAGATATGTATATGAATCAAACCGATAATATGGTAAAATAAGATTTTGAAACATATTTTTAGGGTAGTTCCCCTACATGTAACCAGGGGATTTTTTTTTTATTTCATCATCAATCCCATCGTGTGGGATATCGTAGAATAGGTCCTTTAAAATTATTTAAGGGTTCATAAGACTATTTTTCGATTAAGGGATCCGTTTGCGGAATATTGAAGTTTAAAGTGCAAATTTTTGTAGGTGTAAGGTTCCCGGTTAAATCGCTTCATCCCAGGCGATGATCGCTTAGGATGAAACTTTTAGTCAGTAAGAGTATGACATAACCTTGCAGCCAGCTGGAGGGTATCCATGGGGATTTCAAACTCGCTCCCCCGCGTGCCATTCGTATTTAAAAAAATATTATGTTAATTGGTTTTTGTAATTTCCGATATAGAAAATAAAGACTTTTGCTCAAATATATTATGGTAACAGGCAACTACGGAACTATACACTACGAATGACACGACACGCACTGGGCCGTTTTTTTATTAAACGGTTTTTTAAACGGTTTTATTTAGCTCACTCCGTTTGTTTTATTCTTGGGTCAAATTTAGTAATTCAAATTTCACCCTCTTCCTGTCAACCGATTAATCTGAAATTTTGTATACACTTTGGATTTTGGTGACAATACAATTATGTTTATTCATTATCATTATAAATTTAAGATGGCCGCCGCTACAAAATGGCGGATAATTTATGTTTTATTAATCCCATCAATATGGGTATCAAATGAAAGGGCTCAACAAGCAGGATACAATATACTATAAAAATTGAAATCCAAGATGGCGGCCGCTACAAAATGGCGGATAACGTAAGTTTTATCAATCCCATCAATATGGGTATCAAATGAAAGGGCTCAATAAGCAGAATACAATATACTATAAAAAATTGAAATCCAAGATGGCGGCCGCTACAAAATGGCGGATAACGTAGGTTTTATCAATCCCATCAATATGGGTATCAAATGAAAGGTGTCAACAAGTAGAATACAATTTATTATGCTATATGAATACAATTTACTATACTATTTATTGAAATCTAAGATGGCCGCCGCTACCAAATGGCTGATAACAATTTTTTATCAATCCCACCAATATGGGTATCAAATAAAAGAATACAGTGCACTATACAACCTCAATATTTAAGATGGGCGCAGCCACTAAATGGCGTATAATAATAAGATTTAAATTTAGAAATTGAATCTATAATTTAGGTATCTGATTAATCCAGCCTGAATCCACCACCCAAGTCAAGATTTTGTATCGTGTTGAGGACTGTGTGGCGTTAGGGTGGCTAAAAATGATAATGCGAAATAAAAACTAGAAAATAAAAATAGGTAAAAAAACTTTTTAAGTTAAAGTTACTGCCTAATTATAGTGTAACATTACAAAACAAACATTTTAATCAACGATTGTAGACAATTGACGTGCCCCACGGTTTTATTTTAGTCTAGTCTATGCATATGTTTATAATTCCCATGACTGTATCTATTTTATTATTTTTTGGTTTTTAGTACATTTATCTTAAACATTGCAATGTATGTTTAACATAAAACCGTTTAACTTAAAAAGTTTTTTTACCTATTTTTTTATAATAGTATTAGATTTCCTTCTTGTACTGATCTCAATATCAATCTTTTCTTCTTAGACATAGACTGATTTTGTTATTTACATTTTTGTTCGCACCATAAACAAATTGCCGGCTTTTAAAATGTTTTTATTACTATATTTTGACTTCAGTAAAAATGTATCTGTTATCATAATACCTCAGAACAATTTGAATTTACTCTGCAATCAACATAAAAGTTTATATGCAATAAAGAAGCTACCTTACAGGGAAGAGATCCATTATTTCTCTTGAGATCCTGCAGATATAATGTGTATCAATAAAACTTTGTTGTTTTTCGTTTATCGTTCTCGGGAATGTTATTTGAAGAAATATCCCATATTTTTGAGAGTGAGTTAAGTAATTATTTACTTTCTTCTTACAATAGTACTTCCAAAGCTTCTCTTCAATTAAAGTTAGTGAAAACATAAAGATGATTATTACAGAAAGGAAATTCGATGAAAAACAATTCTCTTATCTCCCATCCAGAGAGTGGAACTTGCAAAAATCGGAGTAAATGTTAAGTAATCTCAGAAAAAATATGCTTGCTACCATATTTTCGGAGAAACTGGAGCGTGTCGGATTTTCCACTGGATTTAGTGCGCTTTTCTGTGAAAAGTAACCTCGACCTTACAAAAATCATAGCGAAACAACATTGGATTTCTGTCTACTGTTAATCTGTTACTTTAGTATCCTTTCTCTTCTGTACAACATATTGTTCAATCCCAAGTCCCCGCGCTATCTTAAGGAAAGTTTTAATTTCCTGCATAATTCTAACATGTTCTCTTTAAGGTCATCAGAAAATCTTGCTTTTATGACTCCCGTACACGGCACAACTTTTTTCAATCGTTCGTTTGCAGTGCAAGCTGTACATCTATTAGTCCAGGCAACGAATGCTCAAAAACAGGTATAGAGGGAATTGCTTAGAACACAATTTTTGACTTCGTGACTTTGTTAGGACTAGTTAGGAGGTAAACATATCAAAAGTCCCCGCCCGTAGCCCTTAAGCCGGGGGGAGGGGGGGGGGGGGCTTGAAGGTCCCATTTTTAGGTTTTTCGCATATATCTCGAAAACTATGCATCCTAGCGACATGAGACTTTCACAAAAGTGAAAGCTGATTAAATTTGCTACAAGTCTTATTCAGTCAAATTTTTTGATATCTTGTATAGTTTTCGAGATATCCGCTCTTGAAAGTCTGTAATTATGGAAAAAAAAATTGTTCCCATTTTTGCTCTATTTGACCGGATAACTCTTCAACAATGCACCCAAAAAATAAATGCCGGCCGTAGGGTTGTAGAGCATTAAATTATCTTCAATAATAGAAACAATTGCCTTTTTTTTTATTTAAGGACAAAATTGTTAGTGTAGTAGACGTATGGGGGCGGTACGGTGGGCACTAGGCCGCGTACTCAGCCCCCACGCGCGGGCCGTCCTGCGCACGTCTGTGGGGTCCTCGCAATACCCCGGGAGACCCCTGCCGCGGAACCTCGGCAAGGCCGGGAGGCTGCTAGGTGCGGAGACGCGGAAGAATCCCTAAACGGGGATTCCGCGGCTTCGCACTAAGCAGCTTAGAGGGTGTTCGCAGGGGTTTTTAGCGGATATTATGCCGTAAAGCGCCCGTAAGGGTTACGGGGTCCTCAGTGGGCAGCCACTGCTGGGGCTCGTAAGGCTTGCGGGAGCCAGGTGTGCCGTTCGGCGGTGTGCCTCTTAAAGGCGCCGTCGTCTGTAAATAGTATTTTTTGCCTGCGCATAAAAAAAAGGGTAGTAGACGTATTGACTAAAGGGGGTGTCCTGCGTTCCTGTTCCCCAGCGTGCCAAAATTGCCAGGGGAACTGCTTGAATGGGGTCCCTCAAGTTGACTCCGAAGGTGAAGAAGAACAGGAGGATCCTCTGACCGTTTCCCTACAGGGTTCCGATGGAGAAAATGACACAGACAAAGAAAATGTAAACGAAGACGAGGATCACGGTCCTTCCCACCCCAAAAGAGCAAGAAATTAACTATATTGGATTTTTTTACAAATCTCTTTTTGCACGTCATAGTGAATTGTATCAAAAACTGCTGCCGTATTCGTACCTGTATAGCCAATGAGAACCGGAAAAAAACCAGAGGCACAGGGCCCTACCGTCTCAATTTTTTTTAAAGTCCAGTTTTATAATTTTAATCATTCTTAATACTACTTTTTGTGTTGAGCTGGACCAATACAACACCAGACAATCTTATCATTTAAATAATCATCTAATTTATAATAACCTTTTTTGCATAAAGTAGTTAACTCTTGCAGTTTTTTTAAACTTATTTTCTGGATTGTGTGAAGAACCTGGTCAGTGGGCCAACAAGTACATATTCTAAAATGAGCATGTGTGCTATTTAGACATCGGTGCATCGTTAAAGAGTTATCCGAGAGTTATCCGGTCAAATAGAGCATAAATGTAAAGCATTTTTTTTTTCTATAATTACAGATTTTCAAGAGCGGATATCATTATTACAGATATTATTATTAGATAATTACAGTTTCTCAATGACACTAATTTACTTTCTTTTTTACTTATGGACCTCACACCTGGCTCCCGCAAGCCTTACGAGCCCCAGCAGTGGCTGCCCACTGAGGACCCCGTAACCCTTACGGGCGCTATACGGCATAATATCCGCTAAAAAACCCTGCGAACACCCTCTAAGCTGCTTAGTGCGAAGCCGCGGAATCCCCGTTTAGGGATTCTTCCGCGTCTCCGCACCTAGCAGCCTCCCGGCCTTGCCGAGGTTCCGCGGCAGGGGTCTCCCGGGGTATCGCGAGGACCCCACAGACGTGCGCAGGACGGCCTGCGCGTGGGGGCTGAGTACGCGGCCTAGTGCCCACCGTACCGCCCCCATACGTCTACTACACTAACAATTTTGTCCTTAAATAAAAAAAAAAAGGCAATTGTTTCTATTATTGAAGATAATTTAATGCTCTACAACCCTACGGCCGGCATTTATTTTTTGGGTGCATTGTTGAAGAGTTATCCGGTCAAATAGAGCAAAAATGGGAACAAATTTTTTTTCCATAATTACACACTTTCAAGAGCGGATATCTCGAAAACTATACAAGATATCAAAAAATTTGACTGAATAAGACTTGTAGCAAATTTAATCAGCTTTCACTTTTGTGAAAGTCTCATGTCGCTAGGATGCATAGTTTTCGAGATATATGCGAAAAACCTAAAAATGGGACCTTCAAGCCCCCCCCTCCCCCCGGCTTAAGGGCTACGGGCGGGGACTTTTGATATGTTTACCTCCTAACTAGTCCTAACAAAGTCACGAAGTCAAAAATTGTGTTCTAAGCAATTCCCTCTATACCTTTTCGTTGCCTGGACTATATGGAATTCTCGTCCGGTTTCGATAAGACGTGCGGAAACTATTTATACATTAAAAAACCGTCTGAATTCCCATTTTCTGACATTGTAATTTTAATATCTGATGTTCTTACAACTGCCTTCTCACTGGCCTAGATCAATGTATTTATATTTATACTTATTGTATGTATCTTATATGGCGGTGTATGTATGTATATACTAATATATTATATATATTTTACTAGCGATTTACACCGCCGTCTCTTCCAGTTCCTTTTAATCCTCTCCATCCAAAGGTTGCCTGGAAGAGATCGCTTTAAGCGATAAGGCCGCCCATTGTATCACGTGTACTAGATGGTTTTGTACTTAATGTTCAACGTTTTTTTGTGGGTTACAATAAAGAGTTATTGTATTGTATTCAGTTAATCTGGTTTTTATGGCTACTGTTCATGGTCGTGGTAGTCTAGTGCGCGAGGTGCTTAAGATTTCCGAAGCTCCATTGACAAGCAGATTAGGTTCAGGACGGTAACGTGAGTATGATTGTCGTCTCATCCACCTATCTTACTGCAAACTTAACATATAATAAGGTGGGGTAAAAAATACACCAACTATATTATTTCGTCAGATTATTTTTAGGTAATACTCATCTGAAGACATGCAAGTTTTGGTATGCTGCCATCCTCAAACTAAAACGCGACTAAAGATTTTTCATTTCATTTTTTTTTCATTTCATTTCATTTCACTAAATGACAAAAACAACTTGTGAGATATGGCCAAAAAACTGCACGTAAACTTTAAATTATTGCTGTTGTAACCATAAAAATTAACACTTAAACTATAAAAGATACGAATACTTGATATAGACATCTGTCTATAACAAGTATTCGTATATTTTTTATTATTTTTAAAGCATGTAACTGCTTGATGTTTAAATCTAAAGAAAATATAACTAGAAAAAAATCCACGCGGACCAGGCAGCAGACGGACTGCCTTGCAGCTTAAGAATGGCTAGAAGAATTTCGACGCGGTCCGTGAAGGCCGCAGTAGCATAAAGCATTCGTATCTTTTATTTCTATAGAGAGTTAAAAACTGTATACGATGCAATTTAAGACTGAAAAATCGACCACATGTCACTTATGGTAGCCATACACACTACGAGAAATCGTTACGATCAGACTGTACAGTTTGAATGAACAGTTTATCGTACGTGGCGTTCGTAAGGAAACTGTGCAGTTTTATAACATACACGCTACGATTTATCGGTACCGTTCGGACAGTACAGTCTAATCGTAACGATTTCTCGTAGTGTGTATGGCTACCATTAGCCACATTTTAGTTTGAGAACGGCAGTATGTCTAAGGCAAAAAAACCAGTTACATTTAATAAAAATCTCAGATTTCTGCAATCCTATAAAAATAAATTTTAAAACGATTCCCCTGAACCATGCAAATCCTACAAATCGCATTGTCTACAACTCGAAACAAGTTCTACAAACATTACTGTACCTTATTTCTATCACATTAATGTTCACATTTCAATGAAGGTCTGACTTGATTTAGCCTAGGGTGCTCCGAGAAATTTTCCGATTCCACAATCGTAGCTTCAATTTAACTCGAACATCGGTGCCGCTGTACATTTTTCTTCTAGGAAACTTTCTTTCCACGGTATTTCGTTAAATAAACACATCAAAGTTGAATTTCTCTTGGTTTAATGCAATAATTTTTCGCTGGGCTTTAAATTTTCCTAGTACCTTTTTTGAAGTTATACTTCTTTAGGCGCGTTATGAAAAAATGATGAGAGTGAAATTTTAAGATGCACGCGCATCACTATAACACAAAATTTTGTTACTTTTGTGTTTACCGCACATTAAGAAAATCTACCAACAACATAGAAATAGAATCTCTATTTAGTGGGTGCTAACGACTGCATTGTGAAGGCCTATCAAAAGTATTTATTAATCTGGAACAACGGAACCAAAGCGCGATTCAGGAGACTACAGCGCCATCTCTTGACCATTGGTGTAGTAGAACCAAAAACCACATCTTTATTTTTATGTTATAGGGGGCATACGAGCAGACGGCTCACCTGATGGTTAGTGATCACCGTCGCCCATGGACATTTGCAACACCAGGAGTATCACAAATGCGATGCCGGCCTTTAAGGAAGGAAAACGCTCTTTTTTTGAAGGTTTTTGGGTCGTATTGGTCCGGCAACACTACTGGCGACAATATATTCCACAGATTTGTCGTACGTGGTAAAAAATTTCGACAAAAACGCACGGTTGTGGATAGCCACGCATCAAGATGATAGGGATGAAATTTTTGTCGCGATGTACGATGGCGAAATGCAGCAGCTGGAATTAATCCGAACAATTCCTCAGAACATTCCCCGTGATAAATGCGATAGAAGATGCAGAGCGAAACTACATCCCTACGCAAAGCCAAAGGACCTTTAAGTAGGAATCTTCAACGATATTATGTTCCAGGATTCCAGCGAAATTAGATGTTTCACTTTAGTGTCGCCTCCTAGAGCAATGCTATCAAGCATCCTATTCGCGATTTTGCTAAGATATTGCTCGTAGTATCTGTTGTCTTTCCCAGCTTCGTTGGATTTCATTAAGCTTTGAAAGGGGAAATAAACGAGATGTTTTGTATCAAATGTAATGGTCGAACTGTATCGCTTATAATTTTATCCTTAATATACCTATAATAACTGAAAATGAGAGCTAGAGAGCGTGGCTGGTTAGCGCGTTCGGCTGCGATCGTTGAAGTTAAGCAACTTTCGCAGTGGTCGGTCATTGGATGGGTGACCAAAAATCTTCTAACATTTTTCTAAGTTAAAAAGTCTAATATGTCTAAATCCAGATAATATACCATATGCTTCCCAAATTTTATTCAAATCCGTCCAGATTAGCGTGATTGAATAACAAACATACAAACTTTCATATTTATAAAATCTCGATAGCGCAGGTGGCTAGCGTATTCGGCTGCGATCGTTGAAGTTAAGCAACTTTCGCAGTGGTCGGTCATTGGATGGGTGACCGAAAATCTTCTATCTCGAGTTCCTCCGTGCTTCGGAAGGCACGTGAAGCCGTTGGTCCCGGCTGCATTTGCAGTCGTTAGCAACCGCCAATGCGCACTGGGCCCGCGTGGTGGGTCATGGCCCAATCTCCCTATTCCATCCATAGGGGAGGCCTGTGCCCCAGCAGTGGGGACATTAATAGGCTGATGATGAACTGAAAATGGAGGGTTTCCTCCATCTTGCAGAATCTTGTTGCTTTGAAATTCATTTGGCTTAACACACTTGGTGGAATCTTCTTTAAAATATTTAAGACATATTTTTTGGAAAAATTTTTTGGAATTATAATCATAATCAAAATCATTTATTTAGTTTAGGCTGTTACTAGCACATATGAATGTCTAGAAGCTACGCCATCGGTTGGTAAATCTACGGCGGGAGACCTTGTACTGAGAAGAACCGGCAAGAAACTCAGCAAGGGCTATTTTTTTTCTCCCTGTTTTATTATTTACAAAGTCGTCAAGTTGTAAAATGGCTTCAGAGATGATTCATGAAGTCACCTTTCATTAGATAATGTGAAATTATAAATTAATTGTTCATCTGTATTTTGATTGCTGTGTCACACAGTATAAATACAAATAGAGCAATTATATAATAAGTGTAACTAAACATTTACATCTTAAATATGAAAGTAGTTAGGGCAGACTCATCTTCACTGGCAGCACCCGTTCACGAGCATGACGCAAGCCATCGCTTCGTTCAACCATATTTTAGGGAACGTAACGATCCGCCTCACACGACACCATATAATAATAAGTCTAGGCTATTACAATTACTTGTTAATGTCGAAAAGCTACGCCATCGGTTCGCAAATCTATGGCGGGAGACCTTGTACTGAGAAGAACTGCAAGAAACTCAGCAAGGGCCATTTTTCTACCCGTATTAATCGTATCGTAATCGTATACAGAAAAATCGTCAAATTGAAAAATAACTTTAATGTGAGATAGTGAAGATGAAGTCACTTACCATTACAATTGTTTGCTTGGCAGAATGTTTATTTATACTAGCAAACCAGTGAACCAAATGTTCACCTAAAAAAAAAAAAGTATTTAATTAATTGAGAACTTCGGAGATTTTGTGTGGTTTCGTTTGAAATAGAAATCACGTGATTTCTCGAACACCGGAAGTGCTACGTTACTCACATCCGGTTTGTAGTCTTATCAGACTATTCTTAACTTATAACTTAAACATTCTCTATATCTATCTCTTACGGTTTGGCCGCTGAAACAGCACCACGGACGGACGGACGGACGGACGGACTTGTCTAATAGATAAGAGATGTTCGAGTTGGTCACGTAGTGTTTTAATATGGGTAATGGCACGGAATCCTTTGTATTTCCTTGATGACCTCCGTGGCTGAGTAGTTTGTAAACTGGGTTTCATTGTGTCGCCGACTCGAGAGGTCCCGGGTTCGAATCACGGTGTGGACAGATGTTTGTGTGATGAATACGAGCATTTGTACTCCAGTCATGGATGTTTCATATCTATTTCTATAGAAATAGACTTATATATGTACGTATAGTATATGTATTCTATCCGTTACCCTAGTATCCCATAACACAAGCTTTACAGTACTTACTTTAGGGCTAGGCTAATTGGTGTGAGTGTTGGAAATATTTATTATTAACTAGTGCCCCGCCCTCGCTTCGCTTCGGAGTAGAGCTGTTGTGTAGACTAAAATAACTCTTCATCTATATATATAAAACTCAAAGGTGACTGACTGACATAGTGATCTATCAACGCACAGCCCAAACCACTGGACGGATCGGGCTGAAATTTGGCATGCAGGTAGATGTTATGACGTAGGCAACCGCTAAGGAAGGATTTTGATCAATCCTACCCCCAAGGGAATAAAATAGGGAATGAAAGTTTGTATGAAACTTTGTCAATTTTAAGCCGATCGGGCTGAGACTTTGCATGCATGTATAAGAAAAATCATAGATGAATGTCATTGTGTATAATACAAGCCTGAGAACAACAACTGTAGTCTACTCTTCAGCTCTACACCAAAGCGAAGCGAGGGCGGACCGCTAGTATAGTTATAAACCTTCAGTGAAAATTAGACATACAAAGCTGGAGAGTTTGTTTTTTGGTTAAACACAGCCGCAAATCGCTAATCTCCTAAAATACTGGTCCAATTTGATTTTTTATGCTACCTTTATAACATCACACTAGAACCAGTAGGATCCGTCCTATCCGTCGATCGTTGAAAAATGTTGCAAAAACAGGTTAAAAACACTTTATTTGTGAACTTCCATAGCGTACGCTGGATAAACGGTTAAAGTTACACAAACACCATGTATAAAGGAAATATTTTCCTTTAAAAGTTCTACAAAAAGGTCCGCTTAAGAATTTTATGTCCATCTTTTAAGTTTGACTCACTATAACCTTTTTTCTCAAATTAACACGGGTGTAATCGCACAGGACCTCTAGTTGTGACATAACTGTAATAAATCTAAAGAAAAGTTTACTAGAAAAAAATCCACGCGGACCAGGCAGCGGGACCCTTCGCAATCCGGGCGAATGCACTGACCATTATGCTACCACGGCCCTGTTAGCCGCGTCGAAATTTTCCTATTTACTTTTCCTGCCTTAGGGTGCGGTCAGAGTGCACTCAGATTCAGATTCAGATTCTGAAAACAAGCGCGAGAAATAAACAGTGTAGTCTAAGCAGGTTGCCTGCTTTTTCTCGCGCTTTGTTTTCTGAGTCTGAATCTGAATCTGAATCAGGAGTGCACTCTGGCCGTACCCTTCGACTACACTGTTTATTTCTCGCGCTTGTTTTCAGAATCTGAATCTGAATCTGAGTGCACTCTGGCCGCACCCTTAAGCTGCAAGGCAGCGCCATCTCTTGGCATTGTAGGTAACCCACTATTTCGACGCGGCTAATAGGGCCGTGGTAGCATAATGGTCAGTGCATTCGCCCGGATTGCGAAGGGTTCGAGTCCCGTCCGCTGCCTGGTCCGCGTGGATTTTTTTCTAGTAAACTTTTCTTTAGATTTAAAACATCTAGTAGTTAAATTCTTAAAAATAAATAAAAACATAACTATAACTGTAATAGTTAGACGTATAGCATCGGAGACATTTTTGAAGACATTGATGTTCTCTATAAAAAAAATAGTACATCACTTTGCTCTATTGTCAATGACTTCAGCAGCGTATCCGTTAAAACGTTGTTTTTTACTATATTTTTCACACATTACCAAACTTTTCATACGGAACCCTAACTTTTTTGAAAATGCTCTGTAGCCTTTGTTCATCAGGGAAATAATGTATAATTTTTAATTCTAAATATAAAAGATTTTTTCAAATCGGTTCAGTAATTTCGGAGCCTATTCAATACAAACAAACAATCAAATCTTTCCTTAATATAAGTATAGAAGTATAGATACAGAGATATGTAGGGAAAAACCTACTGTTTTTAACAAAAATATCAGATTATTCTAAAATGTAAAGTGTCGCTTCAGCCTCCCAATTCTCATCAGACTATTAATGCCTCCACTGCAGCCGGTACCAACGGCTGAACGTGCCTTCCCAAATATGGAGGAGCTTTTTGGTCACCCATCCCAATGGATGGCCGTGTGGCGGCGACATCTATATGCCCCACATATATACAACGGATGGAGGAAATCATTACTAACCATCCTCAAGAGATGGCGTTACCTGCACTGCGATCAATATTAGTATGGAATCCTACATCGCGCAAATGAAATTCGGAGGCTAACTCTTCATATATACGATGCCCGACCAACATCAGTCGGGCCCCGGCCCCCGAGCTACCATCACCCAGCTCGGAGGAAGATCTTCCCCTTTGGCCTTCCAACAGCCGGTCATTGTAAAAGTTGCTTAACTTTCACTATCGTGGACGGAACGCGCTAACCAAAATGCGCCATCGAAGTTTTACTTCAGCAACAGCCTATACACCGTGTTCCTGAGGATATACGTTAACTTTGAATAATACTTCTATAGCTCTTGTTAAACATATCGTACAAAGAAAGTAGTAGTTTAAATAGCATAGTTTTTAAGTTATTGGTAATTTAAGTTTAACCATCTTAATTGTGTTGTGTAGTGAGAAAGAGTCTTTATCTGTGAGATGTTGCCACTTTGTGCAACCAAAACTATCAACTCTTTACCAATGGTCATTAATCATAGTTTCAAAAGTCAAAATTTAAAAAAAAACATTGTTGACGTCAAGAAAGTTTCAAAAAGTTTATGTGGACATGTGAACCAAAGTTTTAAATGCGACGTTGCCAGCTCTGGTAAAGAGTAATTCATATAAGATAAATTACATCTAAGCATTTAGTTTGTATGAAAATAAAAAAATGTTAAAGAAATTGGAATTCATAAAAGTGTCCATAGTAAAAAATGTTCAATGTAATAGTCTGAATAACATGCCAAAGTTAGTGTATAACCTCAGGAACACGGTGTATATTTTTCCTACTGGATGTGTATAGCTCTCCCCATTTATTTTTAAGAAAGTACATTATCCCAAGTGTAAATGGCATCCAGTCATGAAAAAAAATACGTGACAAAAGTGTCGCTCCAACCAACCGATACGGCGCTGAAAGTAAAATTCTTTGAACAAAAAACTGAAAATGGCAAATTTTCCTTTTCCAAACTTCTATTGACATCACGTCACTCAATTGTTTTGCCTTCCCGGAACCTCTCCAGTAACATTTGAAATTTATGGGATGGTATTAAAGTTCAAATGTACTTTTAAGTATTATTACGAATCATTTGTATGGTAGTATAGAAAAGTGTTGTTTTTGAACTTTTTCAGGCAATTTTTTTAAATTTTCTCTGCGTAAGAACCATCCTGGTACTTCAAGGAATATTCTAAAAAAAGAATTATGGAAATCTGTTCAGCTGTTCTCGAGATTTGCGCTTAGCAATTCATTTTTACATTATAGACTAGCTGTACCCTGCCACGCTTCGCAGTGGCACATTGTGATTGAATGGTTGAGAATTGTGAAACAAAACAAAGAATACATTTCATATATAAGTTTAATTTTGCAATACTTGTGGATATACAATATTTTTTGTTTTTCCACTGTCTGCGTAGATATAAAGACTCTCTGGTTTGCCGACTCGGAAACACGCAACATACAGTTGTCCATGTGAAAAGCAATCCTCATCTAAATCTAAACCACACAATTCTAAAGATTGACCTTGAGCTTTATTGATTGTGATTGCAAATGCCAATCGAATTGGGAATTGCAATCTTTTAAATTGAAATGGTGTATCGGTCGGGATCCTGGGTATTCGAAGAATGAGGACATAATCACCTTTGAAAGGCCTCGTTAAAATCGTTGCTTCCACTACGTTATTCATTAATTTCTTAACTGCAAGTCGCGTGCAGAGTTTATAAGAAAATTATTAAAAATAAATAATTAAAAAAATATGCACTTCTTTATGTTTTCATTTTCTAACTGTGAACTGTTTTACATTTAATTGTTATTTTATTTGATTTTATTATTGAAATTAATTGATGTTTACTATATTGACTAATTATATTTATATACATTAACTGATACCTATAAACAAAAAGTGAGGTTAATCCAAAATAAATACTATAATTACGTCCACGTGTTAGATGTAATAAAAAAGATATAACCACTCACTTCTGTTAGAAATCCACTTGAATTATAATAAGTCCTTTTATTTTGCCTGTCAGTTTATTATTAAAATATTATTATCTTTTACGTCACTATTGAATTATAGAAACAAACATTGCTATAAAATTTCTTTCATACGTCAATAGAAAAGATTCACTTCAATAATAAATATGTTTTATTATTGATTAATTATTTAACTAATATTTTACTTATTTATTTAATTAAATAAATAATAATTGCAAAAAAATAATATTTTTAGTGTCCATCTTTGATTTAAAATATAACCTCTACTTACGATTTGGTGAAAGGCGCATTTCGATCACAACACTATCACACCAAAAATTCTTGAATTAAGTGAATATTTAATTCAGATTGTATAATAATCAGAATCAGATGCAAATTTTTTTGTAAATAAAAAATGTAATTGGGAACGAAATTGTTTCTCATGTGACTGCGTCATTACTATTGCGGTTGTCAGCGAGTGTTTTCCTCGCTTCTGGCAGATGGCGCGGTCACTGGTACACAGCTGATCGTTAAAAAATCTATTTTCTCGCGGTCGCAGATATGTGACTGATGCAAAAAAAATGGATGCGTGTAACTTATGTACGCGCGTGAGAAGTTATACTTCTTTAGCATCATTAAAAATATTTTTTAATTGCATGCAAATAATTAATAATTACAATAAAATAATAAAAGGACTGGAAAAGGATAGTTAACACAGTCAATTAAGTTCAGTTTTAATTTGAAAAATTAAATAAATATTCAAAATATTCAATTAAAATCACTGAATTTAAGTTATTAGTCCATATGTAATTAGCACTTGTAAGTAACTAAAACACGTTGTGTCTATATAGAAACTAGAAACATGTGGATAAATATTATAAATATGAAAACAGTGATCAGAGGCGACGAGCGTGCCAACATTGTTTTTGACAACGCGATCATCTTATGGAGCTCCGTGGATCGTTCAAAGTACCTTTCGAACAGATGTCTATTAGACACTAACATTCATAACGCGCCCGCGGTCAACTTCATGGTGTTACTATTGTGTTACAGTGATGCGCGCGCATCTCGAAATTTCACTCACATGATTTTTTCATAACGCGCCCGCGGCCAACTTCATGCTGTTACTTTTGGGTTACAGTGATGCGCGCGCATCTAAAAATTACACTCTCATCATTTTTTCATAACGCGCCTAAAGAAGTATAACTTCAAAAATAGATAAAAACAATCCTTGATGCGGATTTTATATCATGTTAAAATTTCAACTAAATCGGTGCAGAACTTTTTGAGTTTTTGAAGCGTACACAAACCAACATAACATTTTTATATATATAGATTATTATTTATTACTAGATGACCCAGCGAACTTGGTAACGCCATAAAAATAGGGACAGGTGGTAGAAGAGAAAATTTAAGGTTGTATGTATTTTTTAATATCACATTAAAAAAATATATATTGTCCAAAATAACATTCCTCCTAACCCATATGAGAACACTACGTTACAATAGCCAATAGTTTGAATTTTGGCGCGAAGGCGCATTGTAGGTTTCAGAGCACTACGTTACAGGTGTACAACCATTATCACTTAAGGATATGAAAAATAGATAGTAGCCGATTCTCAGACCTACGGAATATGCATATAAAATTTAATAAAAATCCGTCAGGCCGTTTCGGAGGTGTATAGTAACTGACATTGTGACACGAGAATTTTATATATAAGATTATACGTCTTCCAATTTTTTTTTATTTCTCCACAGGCTGATTGGTCGGAACAGTTCGTGTTGAACGTTCACGGAGGATCGGTGCTGCCGTGCAGTGATGGTTTCCGAGTGCTGTTCCAGTATCCCGAATGTGTGTTAGAAGGCGCTGACAGAGTGAGAGTGTTCGGACGCGACGGGGAGCGACTACGCTATGTCGCCGAGCAGCGGGTTCGAAGGTAAAATTTGCTGAAACTAGGGACACGATATCGAATAGAAAGTATCGATACTCATGAGTAGTATCGGAAAAAAAGTATTGTACTCGTAAAAGTATTGAAACAAAAGTATCGATACTTCGAAGTATCGAGTACATTTCATAGGGCTTTATGAGCAAACTCTGCATGAGTGACTCTCATGATGCCTTTCTTTTTCATCTTTTTCATAGGATTTTTCCATTTACACCCCGTCCGAATAGCCAATGTCCAGGCAGTTCTAGAAGCTTTTATGGGCGATGAACCTTTTTTTCTTTTTTTGTGTGTCTGGAAAATACCATACGCATCCTTCAACCATTGGGGGAGCGAGAAGAAGGTATGTGGGACTCCTCCCTGTCCTCTTCAGCCAGCCCTGGAGCTCGCTGATGTGAACAGGGCCCTACCTACGCCCTGAACAGGGCCACTAAAAACCAGACAATACTCCTGCACCGTCACCCGACACGCACTATGAGGACCGCGGTCCCCCTAGTGCATGCCGAGAGGGCTATTGTGGTCGCGGAACCCGTCTCCGAATGGCCGCGCATGGGCGATGAATCTAAACTATGACAAAGAGTAATATTAATCAGTTATATTTTCATGGTTATAATGTTTTAAACATTCAAAGTCATGAAAATTATAATAATTTATATTGACATATTGTATGTACCTTGTTTTTCCGGGGTTCGGTCGTTTCGTCGCACGAGCAGTTCGCCCCGCGGGGTGAATCACCCACGTATTCTTTTTGAATTGGTCGTTCCACCCCGTATGCAAGGAGTGGGGCGAAACGCTCAATGCAACGTTTGTCATGGGGCGAATCATACCACGGTGCAAAAAAATTGATACTTTCGAATTTAAGACAAAGGGTTTCTAATTTTGATTTTAACAGATGAGTCCAGTGACAAGGTGTAAAAATAAATACTCACAATGTAATAAGTAATGAATATATTAAGAAAAAGCGATACACATTATTATACGACGACCTCCGCGGAGGAGTGTTTTGTACGCCGGGTTTCAATTGAGAGGTCCCGGTTTCGAATACCGGTGGAGGCAGAAGAGTGTGTGATCTATACGAGCATTTGTACTCCAGTCATAGATTTTTAATATGTATTTCTATATAATATGTATAACTTTAATATGTATCAGTATATGTATTATATCCACTGCACTAGTATCCCATAACACAAGTCTACAGTGCTTACTATGGCGCTAGACTGATTGGTGTGAGTTAAAACAAATTGAATGTAATTGAAATTATCATTCCTCGTTAAAAACAAGGTGCACAGTAGCAATACCGTAAATAATATAAATTACTATAATCAGTTTTATTGTATACGCCAGAGGACAACATACCGCATCGTTCGACTGCCGGTTGTTCAGCGAGCGGTATGCGGAGTACTGCTTCGTGTACGTGTCGCAGGCGGTCACCGGAGCAGTGACCGATGTCAGAATGGACTGCCTGCCTACGTCACCGCTCTCAGGTAACATTAGTAGATAGCTGTTCATTTTGTTTACATAAGAGGACAAGACACCGCATCGTTCAACTGCCGGTTGTTCAGCGAGCGGTGTGCGGAGTACTGCTTCGTGTACGTGTCGCAGGCGGTCACCGGAGCAGTGACCGACGTCAGAATGGACTGCCTGCCTACGTCACCGCTCTCAGGTAACATTAGTAGACAGCTGTTCATTTTGTTTACATAAGAGGACAAGACACCGCATCGTTCAACTGCCGGTTGTTCAGCGAGCGGTATGCGGAGTACTGCTTCGTGTACGTGTCGCAGGCGGTCACCGGAGCAGTGACCGATGTCAGAATGGACTGCCTGCCTACGTCACCGCTCTCAGGTAACATTAGTAGATAGCTGTTCATTTTGTTTACATAAGAGGACAAGACACCGCATCGTTCAACTGCCGGTTGTTCAGCGAGCGGTGTGCGGAGTACTGCTCCGTGTACGTGTCGCAGGCGGTCACCGGGGCAGTGACCGACGTCAGAATGGACTGCCTGTCTGCGTCTCCGCTCTCAGGTAACATTAGTAGATAGTTGTTTATTTTGTTTACGTTAGAGGACAACACACCGCATCGTTCGACTGTCGGTTGTTCAGCGAGAGGTATGCGGAGTACTGCTTCTTGCACGTGTCGCAGACGGTCATCAGGGCAGTGACCGACGTCAGAATGGACTGCCTGTCTGCGTCCCCGCTCTCAGGTAACATTAGTAGATAGCTGTTCGACGGCTGATTGTATGCGGAGTACTGCTTCGTGTTCCCTATGGATGGAATAGGGAGATTGAGCCATGATTCACCACGCGGGCCCAGTGCGGATCGGTGGGTGCTATCGACTGCAGATGCAGCCGGGACCAACGGCTAACCGAAGCACTGAGGAACTCGAAATAGAAGATTTTTGGTCACCTATCCAATGACACTGCGAAAGTTGCTTATGTTCAACGATCGCAGCCGAACGCGCTAACCACCTGCGCTATCGAGCTCTTCATCGAAAGCATTTATGTACCTATTGAAAATCTGTGAATGATTTATAGAAGGAAAGTTAAGCCTGCCATTTTAGCCGGGTGGTTTCTTCTACTTGAAATTTTCTTTGGTTTGTTATGAGCAGCCCTTGCTGAGTTTCTTGGCGGTTCTTCTCAGTACAAGGTCTCCCGCCGTAGTTTTGCAAACCGATGGCGTAGCTTCTGACCTTCACAAGTACTTGTAACAGCCTAGACTGAATAAAAAAAAGTGTTTTTTTTATTAAAGATTGTCTTTAATGTTGTTGGCCTTTCATGGTTCTAATTTATTCGCAGAGGGCGGTGCCGGCGGTTGGGGCGAATGGTCTGCTTGGTCGCCGTGTCCTGCGCCCGCGCATTGTTCGACGCGCACGCGAAGCCGGCACCGCTTCTGCGACTCTCCGCCGCCCGCGTACGGCGCCAAATATTGCGAGGTTAGTAAACTCAAACTCAAACTTAACTAGTACACAGTATACTTTAAATCTGCAGCTTCACACTAATCGTTGATAAAAAGAGAGTGTTGACAGAAAGGCAAAGCGAGTCATTTTACCAATTTTACCAATGGTGCAAGGTGTGCTTTGCATACGGACGCAGTAGGCTTTGGGGCCTTCATGTGTTAGAACTGGAGGGTGCTAGGCTTCGATCAACAATATTATTAGGTACGATTAGTATTATTGATCGAAGGTCCTAAGTTAATGATTTGTCACGGGTGCTGCTTGTGCTAGAGGCGCTTCTGCCTTGTCTTGCTTCAGTCCACTTCTGATCGTTGTCGGTTTCTGTTGTCTAGTTTAGAGTCATTTGCTCGACCAACTTTAACCGAGCAACTTCGAGAGTAATGTAGCAGAGGATTAGAAAGGGTTGCGCTATATATAGCACTTAGCGGCATCCCATTCTTACTGTACTCAAGTAAAGATCAACACTTAGTTGTCATTCTGTAATACGGGCCTATTTGTATTGCCCTAAAAGAAGCGTGTATGACGGTATCTATACCTATAAAAACATCATAGCCTTAAACAAAAACTATGGGTGCAATAAACGAGTCGATTGTCGAGTAACTTCGATTAGCTTTGTACGCGCACGAACGGACAAAGGCAAAGTTAATAGAGCAACTGCAGACCGTTCGTTATGTGGAAGTTTGACTGTTGACCGGAATATATTCGGTTATTTGGATTTTCTGTACTTTTTTGTTTTGGCAACATACAGTAATGTACATCAATGTTTACAAACATATTAAAGAAATACATAGGTTGTAGACCTTGAGTGCCTACAATGAGTAGGCACTAAGTGATCTAATCAGGTTGGAAGCAATATAATGAGCTATATCATCATTATCAGGTTTCGTAAATCAGTTACTAGTGGCACGCCCTCGCTTCGCTTCCGTGCAGAGCTGTAGTGTATACTATAGTTTTTGTTCTCAGGCATGTATTATACACAATGAAATTATATATCATTTTAAATATGTAATATCTTCGAAAATATTCATTTAAATTACATGCTTTAAAAGACCAAATTGGTCTATATTAAATGCACAATGTATTTAAGGTACTTAATTGGATAAGGATGAATGTTGTGTTGCTGAAAATTGATTCGTAAATAAGCTATTATTTCTCGTAAAAAGTATAGGATAAAAAACAGTTATTGTGGGTTATCTCTAAGAGATAGACATATACCATCGCGGACTTTTTTTTAGACCTTTTTAAGGTGTACAATACTGTATTACATTATTTTGATCTGTCTCGTAGGGTTCAGCCAGCGTTTGCAATGTAAGCGCAAAAATGTGATTATATACGACCTTACATTTAAAATCTCTAAAATTATCAGTGTTGCTCAACTATATTATGCATGTTTTATACATATAAAGCTTCCTCTTCTATCAAAGAAAACCGCATCAAAATCCGTTGCGTAGTTTTAAAGATCGAAGCATACATAGGGACAGACAGCGGGAAGCGACTTTGTTTTATACTATGTAGTGAATACAAAGCATTTATTTATAAAGGATTTGAGTGCGTGTCACCTCAATCGCACTTGATATTAAGCAACGATGTGGTCTAAGCTGAAGCACGCAAACTCAAATAATGCCTTTTTACCCTTGCCTTTAAAGCCATTTTATTATAAGTATCGGAGAATACATTAAGGGTAATATTATGCTATTAACGGGATTGTTACCATGTACCTTGTTTTTAGCGATTTTCCGATATTTCGGCACTGTTGCAAGCGCCATGATCACGGTGTAACTGAAGTAATTGCGGGTAGGGTGTTATAGGCAGACATATCGGTCTACCCTCCGACGAAGTCTTTTATTATGTTCGATACCCGTACCACTGTTAATAACATATATTACTATAATGTTAGTGAACATGAAAGTTCAAAACAATGTACATTAAGGGTAGTACTTTTATTAAAAATTAGTGTGCACGGACCACACACCTTAAGTGAAACTTCTTTTCTTCTTAAATAAACTAAAATAAGGCAGTGCATAAGACATAGGGCAACGGAGTGCCACACGCATCACTCAATATTGTCACGTGTGACGCTCGTGACGTTTGTAGTGTTTCACCGAGCCTTCACCGAGTTACACTCCAACATTCATGCTCGTCGGGAAGAGCTGCGCACGCATCCCACACACACACATATGTATATATACACATATGTGTGTGTGTGGGACAGATTATGTCCAAATAAATCACCATATCTGATATTAAATTAATAAGTCAATACATATCTCCAACTTTAGCCGATTTCATCAATAAAAGCGTAAAAACTGGTGTGTATCCTGATGCATTAAAAGTTGGATGTGTAAGACCTGTACATAAAACAGCGAAAAGGGATGATTATGCAAATTATCGTCCAATAACCTTGCTTTCCTCAATTAACAAAATTGTAGAAAAATGTATTAGTGATCAAATACAACATTTCTACAGCAAACACAATGTAATTTATCGGCGTCAGTTTGGTTTCCAGTCAGGCAAGAGCACAGCAGATCTTTTAACTAAATTCACCGATGAAGTCAATCATCACCTTAATGACAGAAGACACGTTTTAGTTTTGTTTATAGACTTTTCACGTGCTTTTGATGTGTTATTGCAAGATCAACTGATTAATAAACTGGACAATTGTGGCGTACGAGGCCCTCTGTTGCGCTGGTGTGAGAATTATTTGAAAGAACCGCAGTTTTTCGGTTAAAATTAATAATAGCTTTAGTAATACCATACCAGTGACAGAGGGCACGGCGCAGAGTTCAGTACTTGGACCTTTGCATTTTCTGACATATGTCAATGACATGAAATGCCCAAACAAGATGATGTCATGACGCTGGATTGGTTATTAATGCTGGCAAAACTAAACTGTTAATAATAAAGTCACCATATGTCAAAGAGTTGCCACTAAAAAAAGTCATAATCCATGATCATACCTGCTTACATGTTGGCGGTATATGTGACTGTACACCGGTTGATATAGTTGATAAACAAAAGTATCTGGAACTTATAATAGATAATAAATTTAATTGGATACACCATATTGAGAATGTATGTACTAAATTAAGACAATTTCTTGCAAATTAACTTAAAGATCGCATTCCTTTCAAAGTTAAATTAATTTTATATAATTCACTTGCAGAGTCACACATTCAATATGGACTTAGTAGCTACGGTCGAACATACAAATCCTACCTAAATCAAATTAATAATCTTAAATTAAAAATACTTAAAAGTATAGTTTCCAAAAATATAAAAAATAAAAACCGGGATAATATAAATGGCATTTTCAAACACTGTAAAACCTTACCAATACATATGCTTTACTCAAAGAGCAGTTTTTTAACAATTCTTTAAAAATACCAATTGCACATCCTGTATACACTCGGGCCACAGCTAAGAATCGGCTTTGCGAGCCGCGCGCAAATAATGCATACGGTGAGCGTACAACTATCCACCTTTTGCTCCGACTTGTTAATAAATTGCCGCCAGAATTACAAGACAGCATCACACATATGAATCCATCCTCCGAAGCGAAGCGAGGGCGGGCCGCTAGTTTATTGAATAAAACCTTTTATAGTATGCAAGAGTCTTTTATTGAAATGCAGCGTACTTGTGATCTAAAATTTTAATGTCATTGATTATAATTATGTGTATTTTGTTTATTTTATGTATATTGATATTGTAGTGCCCTTACAGGGTTCATGTTTGGATCTGACTCCAAATCTTAAGAACTTGTAATTACCACATGAAACAATAAATATATTGAATAGGGGTGATGACGGGGTACAGTAAACGAAATTCTATTTAGTCCGTCAGTTAGATGATCAAAAAATAATGGACACTTATTTTTTCTTTGGGCAATCAACCAAAAAATCCTCGTGACGTCACTTTTGAGTGAAAATTGTACTTGTTTAATTGTAAAACGTCACGTCATGCGAATTTTCAAATCAATATATCTCTGCAATGTTTATATTATGTGAAAAAAGAAAAAATACGTGTCCAATACTTTTTGATAATCTACCTGATAAGCGAACAAAAAAAATTAGTCATCATCCCTGAATTGAATTATCCATCATATATGAATATATTATTGAAATACATTGTATACATGGTACATAGGTTTGAGGTAGGTATATATGATAAATAATACCTGGGCTTTTAGGTTACAACCTTCACAATTTTCAAGAGTAAGTTTTTGGACTAATCTAATAATATAAAAACGGCGCCTTTGGGCGTTTAATGGGATTAGAGTTGTAGCGTTTCAAACATTTACTTTGAAGCGAGACTAAATTCATTTAACGCCATCTAAAGAAACTGGCTTGCTACATTCATGTCCAGGATTGAAGAATAAACTTCATTAAAGCAGGTCTGGAAAAGGACTATGTATATGATGTTGTATTTATATTTAAGTAACACAATAAGTACCAACATAATTTTTCAAAATAACATTTACCTTACTGTAGGTATATAATTAAGAAGCAGTTTTTGATGAAAATATGATATATATTAGCAAATAATAAATAATAATAATAAATATTTCCAACACTCATACCAATTAGCCTAGCCCCAAAGTAAGCACTATGAGGCTTGTGTTATGGGATACTAGGATACCGGGATTTGAACCCAGGACCTCTAGAGTCGGCGACACCATGAAACCCGGCGTACAAACCACTCGGCCACGGAGGTCGTCAAATATCATCATCATCATCAGTCTATTAATGACCGTGGTGCTAACTACTACAGATGCAGCCGGGACCAACGGCTTGTCGGCCTTCCGAAGCACGGAGGAACTCAAGATAGAAGAGTTTTGGTCACCCATCCAATGACCGATCACTGCGAAAGTTGCTTAACTTTAACGATCGCAGCCGGACGCGCTAACCACTCGCGCCACCGAGCTTTTCTTAAGCAAATATATTGTTAAGCTTCTCAGGAAATAGAGGCAATTACGGGCAACAAAAAAATATTTCTAATAACAAAATACTGGTTTTAGGGCTAGCGATATTTTAATAATAAAGTTTGTCCTTCTTATTATAGGGTTTAATTTATTTTTTATGAGCTGATTTCAATATAGAGTGGATGCAGTAATTTTTATATATTTTTTTCATGGAACAAACAATGTACTGTTTGCCAATGTAGTTAGGTCAAAGTACTATTTCTCGCTGATCAGCATTTTCCGCAATAATTTATTTTATTCACAATAAAATTCTGTCAACCAATAGCCATCGACTAACGTCTGTTTGTATTATACTATTATAAACTGATTTCTTTTGTGAAAACTAAATAAACTATAACCAAATCGACTTCGTTTACTTCGACTAACAATTTAAAATTGTAAGGAAAACCCTACAAATAACAAAACACAAACTTATTTACTCATTTAGTAAAACATTTTTGAACGCGTATGAAGTGCGATTTATTATTTTTTTACATTATTTTCGGGGTTTCGGATCATTTACAGGTTCCATAAAAAACCAATATTATTTCCGTCAGGTACCAGTTAGTTTATGTCATACAATTATTCGGCAAAGATAGTGGTGAACTATTATTAACTGAGTGACTAAACCATGGACATTGGATTTCGCTACGCTTAGTTCCTAGAATGTCCATAAATAAACACGTCACGGCTATCGTCACTAGGAAACATAATCGCGTTGCATAGCAACCGCCTTGTTAATCAATAACAAACTATAAAATTCTGTCAAAGGACGCTTACTTAAGTTTTATATCAAGTTTTACATTATATTAGTAAATTACAGTTTATTTGTGAGAAATGGCACCGAAAAAAGACAAAAAGAAAGATGAAGAAACTGCCAAAACTGCAGGTGGTACATTCACTGAAGTCGAAAGGACTTTTATGGAACTTCAGATAGCTGAATGCAACCGCAAAATTGCAAGACTCCGATCAGCTGTCGACGAGTATGAACAAAGGAATGAGGAATTACAGAAGTCCTACGACAAACTCGACGAAGACAGAGCAGACATTATAGCATATTTAAAGAAAACCTTAAATGTGAAAAATGAAGAAAATAACGAATTGAAGGAAAAGGTGAAAGGACTTGAAGAGACTCGAGAAATTGAAACAGCTCAGTTCAGAGAAACTGTAGCAGAGCTAGAAAGAAATTTCACTATAATGAAAGACCAACTTACATCAGAAAATAAGTTATTGGCGGGAAAATTAAATACACTGGAAGAATTCAGGGCAATCAGGGACGACTTGATGAGAAAATTTGAAAAACAGGAACAAGATTTCAAAGACCAGGAAATGAAATATAAAAGAATAATTTATGATGCTGAAAAAAAGTTTGTGATCGGAAAAGATAAATTGAAGAAAGAAATGGAAGCTCGTTTATTGCAGCTAGCGCAAGATTTTCAAGACGCCACTGAATTAAGGATAGCTGCGTCTACACATAGAGTGATAAGAGAAAATATTGCAATAAATAATGAATTGGACAATATTTTGTCGTCTCAGGCAAAATTAGCTGAACAGAATGAAAAATATAAAGAAAGCGAAAGAGCTGCTCGTGTTGCAATGGAATTAGCTGAAGAAGAAAGAGACAAAGCAATTAATAAGAATGTAGTACAGTTGAAAGTGATAGATCAATTGACATCTGCCTTCCAAGAAATTAAAAAAGAAAAGGCCTTGTTTGCAAAGAAAAACTATGATTTTGAAACTCAAGACGTAAAAATACAAAAACTAACAAAAGAAAATGAAAAGCTTTCCCTTCAGGTTCGAATTTTAGAACAAAATTTACATGCTAAATTATGTGAACAGAATAGAGCGGTTGTGGAATCCAACAGAATTGCAAATGAGTGTGCTAAATTGAAAAATATTTTAAAGGAGGCAGCTGTTGCAGTACAAGCAGCCTTAAAGTTAGACCAATGGGCTACAACAGACCCTACTCGTGAAATAATGGATAGGCAAATGCTGTTGACTCGTTTGCTTGATATAATGAATCAGTATCGTGAAATTCAGCGCACAGAATCTGCCGCTACACTTGCGTCTCTTGGGAAAGTGTACGAAGAAGGCGATCTTGGATTTATTCCTAAACCACATGTTGCCAAAAAGAAATCCGTTATCACTACACGTATATCTCACGAAGTCTCAGGAGAAAATGTTAAATCTGAAAGAGAAAGTTCACACTCTATATCATTGTCATCATCAACGATTGGCAGTATAAAAACTATACCAAGTATGATGCTCGTGCCAGCATCATCTGAGCCAATGCTGGTTCCAAAAGACAGTTTACCTTCATTCCAAACCTCATCTAGGTCGAGCGAGATTGATAGTAGTCTAGAAGAAGAGGATAGTAAGTCATATACCGATATTGAAAAGCAACTAGAACACAGCAAACTCGAAATTCAAAAATCAATAATGAAAGACTTAATGTACTCACAAACGATAATGAAGTCGCAAGCTAGGTTTAGTGAAGAATTAACGAAAGCATCAAAATCTGTGACGATCGCTGAAGCTGATGAAACTGTCGAGGATTCAGAGGCTCAACCTAAAACAGAAGGTGAGCCAAGTGAGGAGCATGGTGAAGGTGAAGAGCATACAGTAGATGACTCTGATGTTGCAGAAGAAAATCAACAGGAAGAAGATAAGCAGGAGGAAAGTCTAGAAGAACCCTCAGAAATAATGAAAGAAGAATAATGTTTGTATTGTTTATATCATTTAGTAGCTACATTTAAGTATTTTTTATATAATCACAGCAGTATTTTTTTAATAACTTATTCATAATAAACAATAATATTTTTTTCATTTATTTTTATTAACCTTTATATATATAAGAACTTTCAGTTCTTTTTAAATATTATGGTAGTAAGTTTCGACAGCATAGATACTTAAAATAAAAGCTGAAAATAACAATAACAGTATTAATTAATAGTCAACATTTATAGAAACCTGTACTGACGAAAGATTATGGACATATTTTAAAATTCTTTTGTGATTTATAGACAATGTCCGATTATATATCACGCAATCTTAACGTAAAGCAAGTCATTGACTCCCAAGGGAGATAATGTTGTATGAAACTCCCAAGGGATTAAAGTGATTTGAATTTGAACGTTTAAATGAACGTTAAAATTCGTATGAAAACTAATAGATATGTATCTATCATAGAGTTTTTCAATAATAATATGGCATTGCAAAGAGAGTTTATTTGAAAATCGAACTGGCCACCCAGCCTCTATCGCTTCACTCAGGACTCTACATGACTCCCTCGCTTCGCTTAACTCTAGAGTCCCTCGTTACGCTCAGGGTCCAATATGCTGCCCGTGACCTAAGACACTGCTTTATCCCCTTGGTGCATAATCTACTATTACTCAACAGTAGCAAAATATCTACATTATCCCCTCGTCTGAGTATCTACTTCGTTTTTCCGACCTATTTTCTTCTTATTATTCGAATTCTACTGTACATGTAGGCTTCATTTTATGTTTAAATCAATCATGAATACTTTCTCTACAAACTTATTTATATATTAGATGTGTAAATTAAAACCATTAGTAAATATTATGATAAAACGCAAAATAGTAAATAATTTTCTCAATCCCTGGCAGAAATCGTTCACTTAGACGAGGGGGTATAGTCGCGGCACGCTATGAAGGCCATTTTGACACATTGCAATAGTGACGAGTAAAGTCAAACGATAAAAATGTAATATAAGCAAATGCGAATCACATCTAGGTATTTAATATTTTGAAATTCTAACCAATATTGCAAGAAGTTGCTGAGAGTAAAGATTGAATAAAACGAACGATCCTTTATGTAGCAATCTTATTGAGTGCGTATTTTTTTCTTTTTGAATTTCGAAAAATACATAAAATGCTGAGTAATGTGGCGAATAAGTAGAATCTAAGTATACTCTAATTATATTTTTATTTGTATCATATAACAGTTCTTAATTATAATTACAATAAAACTATTAATACATTTAATTTGCTCAATCCTTTAAAGATTCTGTCAAATGACTGGTGTTTTAATGTTAAAAATTATATTAAATTTAATTGTTTCAAACTTGAAAAGGTTTTCGGAGTCATAATAAATATAAGAAAGTTTTGTAAAATATTAATTCTACGCCCTTTTCATTACCGATTCGATAATTTTTATGGTTGAATGCGCCTCTCCACTGACAATGAAGAATAATTATTATTTCTTTGAAATTTAGAATTAATTTCAATTTTCAAATATGAAACTTCACGGGGCACACAAACATCAAAACGGCCATGATTATAAAATTAAGTTACTCATCAAATAAATGACGAAAGTTGATCATAAGATGTTAAAAGGTTTTTGCCAATTTCCACTTGCTACATTGCTCCTAACATCCTTAATTCTGGCCATTCAAACAATGCAAAATTTAGAAACCAACTTTATGTAGGAACTAACGTAAATAAGGTTAAGCATTAACTTTAACATTGGAATTAATTAACATCACCTTGTTTAATAATATCACCCAAGTAATTTAAAACATTTCGATTAGGATGAACTGCAAAGTTTATTTTGGTATTAAAGTTCTAAAATGTTCTATTTAGGGTGAAGCTGTGGAGTTAGAAGCCTGTGAATGTAGTGCCCGTCCATGGGCTGGTGATTCTTCAGTGGTGGTGGCAGAAGTCGGTGCCAGATGTCGCTGCGGCTGTGTACTGCATCTGGCACCCACGGCACGTTTACTGGCGGGCTCTGCTAGAGCGTGCCCCTCCAGATCATTTTGGCTGCTTCAGGTAACATTCTCTTTTGGAACCTTCTACTATTCTGTAGGTACTACGGTACGACCCAGACAGACATCGCTGCGGCATTGTACTGCAAATAGTGCTCACCGCACATTTACTGACAGGCTCGGTTAGATTGTGCCCCTCCAGATCATTTTGGCTGCTTCAGGTAACATTCTCTTTTGGAACCTTCTACTATTCTGTACTTTTGACCCAGACAGACATCGCTGCGGCATTGTACTGCAAATAGTGCTCACGGCACGTTTACTGACAGGCTTGTCTAGATTATGCCCCTCCAGATCATTCTGGCTACTTCAGGTAACACTATCTTTTGGAAGTTCCTACTATTCTATGTTGCTGAGCCATGGGCTGGTGATTCTTCAGTGATGGTGGCGGAAGTCGGTGCCAGATGTCGCTGCGGCTGTTTGCTACATCTGGCACCCACGGCACATTAACTGGAACTTAAATTTGAATCACACCATATGAGTACTATTTATTATAGACTACTGAGTCGCAAGGCAAGCATCCAGCAGTGCTACCAACCCTTACCAAAAATTTCCCCTAAATATTTTTTAAATTCCCCTAAATATAGAATTTTAATGTATCTACTTAGTACCTAAATTCTTTCGTTGCTCATAAATTAAAACGTTTCTTATTTAGTTACAGTAAATTATTTGATTGAATGAATGACAAAAATGAATGGTCAGCCGTGAGTATGACGTGAACGAATGAAAGAACGAACATGATTGTTATGTTGTTGTTTTAACTATTGGTGATAGGCAAGGAACTTTAATCCATACAGCATTAGAAAACAAACCGCCACACAGTCAGTTCAGTCGTTTCATATCGTGGTGCGTTCCATTCTACGCACAAAACTGAAAGAAAACACACGCTTTGCTTTTCGATTTAATTCCAAGTTTTGTTAAAAACCCCTAAAAAAAAGTCCGTTTTAACACATCTAGCCCCTAAATCTGGGGGCAAAACCCCTAAATTGGGAACCGTGGCATCCAGTCCACCCAATGGTAAGCAGTTACCGGACCCGTTGGTTGCTCGTAATATCAGTAACATCGCTGATCACTGACCCCTTGCCGACCTTATAGAAACTTGGAAACTGTAAAATCTGTCAACATCCTTTTCAGTAAAACAGGTCTGATTAAATTTATTTAACCTTTTATGGTTGTAAGAGTCCAATCACTTTTCTTGTCATTAGAGGAGTCAAGTTTGTAGAAATCAAAATAAACAAACAAGCAGACAAAACTTTAAATCCCAACTGAATACACACAGTTTTTGGCGGGATTTCATCGAGTGCTGGCGTCTTAATTTAATTATTCTTAAATTCATCCATAGTGGATATTGTGAAATAAAATTGGTGTGATTTTGTGTTACAACTGTCTGCGTAACTGACACTTCAAGAAACATTAGAATGCGCCACACCGACATTCTAATGTAAAAAGAAAAACAGAATAATTTAACTTAAGACTAGGCTGTATGGGCATTGTTCCCCTTGCCTTCCTTGAAAAGGGAGAATTTAACAAAAAAAATGAATATAACACATGGGCACTTCAGGCTAGCGTCGCCAATGAATTCGTTTTTTACAAAGCACCAAAAAGCTTCCATATGGTTTCGGTTTTTCATTGAGAAAAGATACAATTAATAAAAAAAACGTTATAATTTTTTATTATCGTGTTGAAGTTTAATAACACAGAATTAAAATATTCACATTAAATAACATCTCTAATGTATATTTGTTTCTTAGGTTTTCACGCACATCAGTCATCAAATAAAACTAGTTTTTCACGGGTTATAAAACTAGTTGTGCGTGAAAACCTAAGAAACAAATATGCTAACCAGTACGGGCTGGAAACCGCTAATAAAATCAGCCGATTGGAAGGTCTGAAGACAAAGCGCGCAAGGAAACTAACATCGCTGAATTTCCTGAAGAGATACCGAGACTACAATCTCATCCCACCTTGTGTAAGAATAACACCAAAAAGGACATACGTGGGAGCGCCAAGATCTTACAAGAGGCAAGTAAAAAGCTACTTCAAAGCATAATCCTGCGTCCTGGTCATGGTCCTGCGTGGAATATTGCTCGCACCTCTGGGATGGCTCCGCTAAGTACTTACTCGATGCCTTGGATAGGTTGCAGCGGCGCGCTGCCCGCATCATTGGCGATGAAGAGATAACTAAGAAACTCGAGTCTCTACAATTACGCCGTGATGTGGCATCATTAAGCGCATTCTACCGACTGTACCACGGCGAGTGTTCTGAGGAGCTATTCTCGCTTATCCCTCCATCACCTTTTCTTCAGAGGACCACGCGCGCTGGCCTACGTTGCCACCGACTTACTGTGGCCACTATTCCTACACGAACAAAGAAATTTGGCGACTCATTTCTTTGTCGTACTATTCGTAAGTGGAATTCTATGCCTGCGCACGTGTTCCCTCCTTCCTATAATCTGGGGTCAAAAAAAAATTATAGAAGGGCATCGTTCGGATTTAAATAACCGAACGCTCAATAAAAGTCTTTCGAAGGTAGCTCGACAAAATTAAATAAAAAATTGATTCCGACGATGTAGCCTGTAAAGGCTGCGAAACGTCAATAAATAAATAAAGTTTCGTGCATTAACCCGTGAAAAACTAGTTTTATCTCTAATGTACCAAATGTCACATTGAATGATTGATTCATCCAGGCAATTTTCATATTATGTAGCTATCACAAGACCCACGAAATGTTTTAACCATAAACATAGTTCGGTAGCATATTATCAAGGGGCCCATATCCGGAACGATTGATCTATACGATCCGTCGTTTCAGACCGATCGAAACGATGGATCGACAGTGTATGTCAAGATCGTTAACGATTTACTTAATCGCAGACGATATCGGAGATCGCAACAAAAACCCATGCAATCATGAATATCGTAAACGATCGATCGTCAGTGTCCCATATACGGTACGATTGATCTGTACCAATTGTCTGTATTGATCTTAACGATTTCCTTCAGATCGATCGCAACGACGAATCGTTCCGTATACGGGGCCCTTCATAATGATTTTAACACATGTATATTTGCTGCTAAGCTTAAACGCGTTACAACTTTATACGCCTACAAATTGCGTTAACGAGTACAACGGAAACTTTCGTTACACAAATTGACTATGTTTCCAACAATATAACGTAATGATTAAGCGCGGACTGATCGACTAACAATTTTGCAAGCTCTCGTAGAAATTGGCAAGTTTAAATTACTTGATGGCGATACAAATTCAATAGGGCAGAGCGTTCGGAACAAGTTACAGTCGGGTGGCAGCGACGCAATTTACTCGCGCTAAATTGTTACAAAGTTAACGTCTTTAAGTTTGCTATGTTTATAGTTTAAATATCGTTATACTAATTCGGTCGTGTCACAAATTCGCAGCGATATTCGGTATAAGTATAAGATCTTAGTTTTGGGCCAACAATTGGGTAATCAATTAAATATCATTTGTCCCAATAAAAAAATCCAAATAATTTTTGTCTCAATAAAGAAATCCTAATAATTATTTTAGTTTTTTTTAGATCTAAAGAAATGTTTACTAGAGAACATTCCACGTGGACCAAGCAGCAGACGGGACTCGACAACATCTAGTAGTTAAATGTTAAAAAAATTAAAATATAACTTTAATTGGCATTTCTTCTTTCAAATGTTTAATACTTGTAAAGGTATTCATTTAAGATTGTGGGTTATCTACAATGCAAAGAGATGGCGCTACCTTGCAGCCTAAGAAATACTAGAGAAAATTCGACACGGCCATCAGGGCCGCGGTAGCATAAGGTCAGTTCGCGAGTTCGAGTCCCGTCTGTTGCCGGGTCTGAGTGATTTTTTTTTTCTTCTATCATTTAACTATCGTCAGTAAACCGACTTTACAGACAACCGATTTTTTTTTGTGACGCAGACAAAACCTCTATTTACGGACGTCGATCGGCGCCTATAAGAGGCACACCGACGAATGGACCTCACACCCAGCACTCCCAAATGTCATGGTCACTATGAGGCTTATCCCCAAAGTAACTCGCGCCATTTACGAGCACGCTTAACGGCTGAAAAACCGTGCGAATACCCTCTACGCTGCTTGATGCGAAGCCGCGGGTCCCCGTTTAGGGATTCTCCGCGTCACACACAGACTAACCTGGAAAGAGATTTTCGAATAATTAAAGTAGACGCAAACGATTTTTATTTAAATATATGGAAACAGACATTACTTAGATACAAATGCTCGAATTCATTGTACAAATATTTGTCCTTACTTCTAACAACAGGACTTCAGAATAGGCAACAAATTAAATGTGGTGTACATACCATTTTTCCTTGTAGATAATCTAAGATCTATGAAATGCAATACCTATTTCAGGAGCCGTTAATACGAGAAAAAATGCAAGGAGTTAGTTTTAGTAATTGACCAGTAAATGGATACACTTAATAATATTTCGAAGTAGCCTTTGTCAGTGACTTCATCTGCGTAAACTTTGGAATTCTTAAAAGCCTTTAATGGTAATAAAAATCCTAGTAAAGGACTACATTTTCATGTATGTTGTAGGTAAGTAGCTTTTTCAGAGTCCCATCTTAAGTAGGATATTTATTCTACTCTACTCGACTGATCTTATACAATGAACCAAGCAAGTAGACTTGCCCGTTACAACATTCCTGGTCTCAGCGCTATAGAATTAATTATGACTCACACGGACTACGGCGACCACGTCAACACTGTACTGCACTCGCCTGCGGCTCCAAAATAATGAAGTCTCTGATGTTTTTTTTTTGTTTCCTCCCAGGCGGGGGAGAGGGTGAGAAATCCTCATGGATACCCTACAGCCGGCTGTAAGGTTATGTCAGACTCTTACTGACTAAAAAACACCCTTTATTCATGCTTATGGCCAGAAGGGCCTTACAAGCTTCATCTGAAGCGATCAACCCCGAGAGGGGGATGATGCGGCGCTGCGTTAGTTTAAACTAGTGCATAGTTTAAAATAACGCAAAATGCGCTTAGAGGACAAGTGCACTCAGATGTGCACTTGAAACGGGCAATGCAGCTTTATTTATTTATTTAGGCATGCTAACAGTCACACATATTCATACATTAATGAATGAGTCAGATACTATACAGTTTTCTTATATGCAGACCAATTACAAGCATACACAATCACAATAATGTTAATAAACCCACGCAAAATAGGCACTGTGTGTCGAGTTGCGGAAACAGCCCGCCGTTCTACTAAGAATGTTAATAAACAACTTGATACAATTCAACTGATTGACCTGATCACAAATCTATGTATTTTAAACGACTATATTATAGACTTTTATTCAAATACATACATACAAAAGAAGAACAGATTATTTCGCTATTTATTTATTTGTTGTACCAAAGTGTTTCAGCAACTTTCCCCTAAAGGATACAAGACCATCACTGAATATATCTATGCTTGGATCTTTGGCGCCAATCTCAATAAATGCTGAGCAAATTCTAGCTAGAGGTTCTTGCAAACCCAAATTTGTTCGATGGCGAGGGATACAGATTTTTTTTTTGAATAGCGTGACGTGGATAATTGTACGAAACATTTAGCTTGATGATGATGCAGCTTCAAAAACAAGCAAAAAATGGATGCGTGTAACTTATGTACGCGCGTGAGAAGTTATACTTCTTTAGCATCATTAAAATTATTTTTTTATTGCATGCAAATAATTAATAATTACAATAAAATAATAAAAGGACTGGAAAAGGATAGTTAACACAGTCAATTAAGTTCAGTTTTAATTAGAAAAATTCAATAAATATTCAAAATATTCAATTAAAATCACTACTGAATTTAAGTTATTAGTCCATATGTAATTAGCACTTGTAAGTAACTAAAACACGTTGTGGCTATATAGAAACTAGAAACATGTGGATAAATATTATAAATATGAAAACAGTGATCAGAGGCGACGAGCGTGCCAACATTGTTTTTGACAACGCGATCATCTTATGGAGCTCCGTGGATCGTTCAAAGTACCTTTCGAACAGATGTCTAATAATGGTGGATTATTAACCACTAAGTGGTTAATATTCAATTCAATTCAATTCAATTTATTGCAGTCATGTGGTTACATGGATGGTTACAAGTTACAAAATGCATAAAGTACCTAACATGAACCCTGTCAGGGTATCGCAATATAGATAAAAATTACAAAAGAGAATTTAACAAATAAACAATTATCTATATAATGAAGAACCTAATATTTATTAAACAACTTTTTTTTCTCAAAGCATGCATAAATGTCATCTGATTTCATTAATTTTATAACTTACTCAATTGATCTTATTTACAGTACTAGTTTAATTTTGTAATTATTATTATGGAAATTCTTTTATAAAATTAAATTTGTCAATAATTAAAATTAAAAAATATGTCCACCATTATTAGATACTAACATTCATAACGCGCCCGCGGCCAACTTCATGGTGTTACTATTGTGTTACAGTGATGCGCGCGTATCTCGAAATTTCAATCACATGATTTTTTCATAACGCGCCCGCGGCCAACTTCATGCTGTTACTTTTGGGTTACAGTGATGCGCGCGCATCTAAAAATTTCACTCTCATCATTTTTTCATAACGCGCCTAAAGAAGTATAACTTCAAAAATATTAAACAAAACAGCAATAATGCAAAATGTTCTACATAAAAACAAAACCACTTAAAAATTACAAACTAACATACAGGTCAAACAGAGAACATCCTTTTATTGAAGTCTTTTAAAATGTGGATTTCGTGGAGCATTCAGTTAGAATAAAGTTAAAAATAAATACAACAAGGGGAGAAAAGTGCTGTAAGCGCCTATTATAGTAGGAAAAAACTTCCATACTTGTTTCTCAGGTTTTCAGGCATACTACTCATTAAATAAACGAAGTTTTAACGGTATACACATCACTGCATATGTGCAGCCCTCACTTCGCTTTGGTGTAGAGCTGAAGTGTAGACTACTGTTTTTGTTCTCAGGCTTGTATTATACACAATGATATTCATCTATGATTCTTCTTATACCTGCATGCAAAGTCTCAGCCCGATCGGTTTAAAATTGACAAAGTTTCATACAAACTTTCATTCCCTATTTTATCCCCTTGGGAGTAGAATTGATCAAAATCCTTTCTTAGCGGATGCCTACGTCATAACATCTACCTGCATGCCAAATTTCAGCCCGATCCGTCCAGTGGTTTGGGCTGTGCGTTGATAGATCACTATGTCAGTCAGTCAGTTGACCTTGACCTTTGAGTTTTATATATGTATATAGATGACGTTTCGCATCCTTTTCAGGCTGCGTCGTCTGTGAAGAACTGGCGCAACAAACACAGAGAGACTTTCTATATACTTCTTATGTTAAATCATGCAAAAAGACCAACAGATAATAGTAGTTTTTATTTTGTTTACATAATTTAACATTAGATAAAACTTGTTTTATTCAATGAGTGGTGTGCGTGAAAACCCAATAAACAAATATGGAAGTTTTTCCTACTGTGAGGGGAAGCTACTATAATAAACAAAGTCTTGCCAAGACCAAAATTTTCCAATAAACTGCCATATAAATACCTTAATCTCGCAATTTCGTCGTAACGGAAAAATCTTATAATTTTTTCATCTAGGTATTCGCCATACCGTTCAAAAAGTTCGTTCCAATACTTGTCTATCCTTTGCTTGAATCTAAAAAAAGTTTGTATCTTTTTTTTTTTTTTAGTGTGTATGCTGTTGGTCGCATTTGACCTTTACAGCGTCACCGGGTTTGGGGACGGCGAGATCCTAAGGGGACCTCAAGCCGAGAATTAGCGAATGCCTCTGGAGGTATTCCAATCGGATGGCGTCTCCCCACGGGGGGAGTCTCTTCTCCGTCTGGAGCCTTCAGACCACTCGAACCTGAGGGGGTCGGCTCAACTAGAGGGCGTCTCTGAGACTCAGACCTCGGCTCTAGTTAGCCGTTGTCGTGGGTACTTTGTATCGCACGAGCTATGCGCAAAGGCAAAATCTTCTGAACACGACGGTCTCAGCATTGAGCATCTTAAATACTCTTGAATCCATCCATTCGCGCGTTCTGTCCTTGTTCTACAACTTATTTGAAAAGCTTATTACAAAGTGTCTGATTATATTACAGACAAAAATGCTTGGGTTTGAACTGTTCCAAACATTCCAACAGGTTTTCTATATTAAATGAATCATGATTATGATTGTGGAGTTTTATCGCTCGTTTTTCTCCGCAGCTAAAAAATATGTCCAATAACGAGTGGTAGGGAAAAAAAATTGTACGATTCAACAGAGTTGTACTATACATCCAATTTGAATAAAGATATATTGATTTCTGATTTCTTATGTTTGTATCATGGCTATCCTCCGTATGACATGACGGATAAAAATCTTATACTTTTTTTTCGCCTAGGCATTCGTCGTACCGTTTGAAAAGAAACTTCGATCCAATACTTACCTATTTATTGCTTGAATATAAATTAATCTTGTCTCCTAAATTAGTCTTCCAGAGTTCGTAAAACTAATATTTCATTTCAAACTTAAATCTAATCAAAAATTTACCATTTTCAACACGGGCTTTTCGCTATAATTGGAGTCCTTCAAGGTCGTTATTTATTTACGCTTTTATCGAATCTTAAAGAGCTTTTCACCAGAGAAAACTTGTAATACCCACTTTTGAATAATCGACCGAGTTTCGTCCGATGTTTTACTTCTTTGGGAATTTGTTTTGTTTCATTAGCTGGCGGGATCGATAATAAGTAATTCCGAAGTAATGTTTACGGTTTATTACAACTTAAGGTTTATCTTTCAAAGAGTACACGTCTCGGAAGAGATTGCTTGCTATTTTTACAATAACGCCGCATTTTTACACAATATTCTGCACCTATTAAATGTTATCTAACTTTTGGTAGCTATTGCATAGATTTTATCGCGGGCTTTGAGCGCGGCGACCGAATCAAGAAATTCCGTAACGAAAATAACCTGACAATAGTGAATATGAACACAATTTTCACCTTTCTAGTATCGATCTAAACGGCGCAGTGTGTTAAATTTTTGCCACGGTAGGTACCAACGTTCGACGCATCACCGCGGTCGTCGATTCAAATCCCGCACTCGTATTTTTTATATTATATATTTTTTCTTTTTTTTATATATTTGTTTAAGACCCCAGCACCTGTTCTTATTTTTATTTGTCTCCCTTTAATTAAGACTTTATAATTATAATTTAAATTTTTGGACTAAAGATGGTAAACTGTGGAGCTTGTGGAAGTTTTTTGGCGCCGGGCAATGCTGTTGTTAGCTGTGCTTGCCCAATAAAATATCATAAGGGCCTGCCTCGCCATCTATTATAATATCAAAGAAAAAACTTGAATTAATATTTAAGAAGGAAAAATACTAAATAAATACATAAATAATTATAATTGCATAAGTTGATAAATAATGCTATGCAATAGCTTAACCGCGGCAGTCCCAAAGTGCCACACGTATTTTTTTTTTAAACGGTGGCAACATGCATTTTTGTAGTACCCGCATAATACGATCTTGCAATACAAAAAATTTCACTTGCGCCGTTGCCTACCTTGAGCCAATACCCTAAAGCCTAACGCATGGAGTCCTGGAACCTTACTCACCGACAGAAACAAAACACAACCAAAAGGTACCTAGTGTATTGTCTTCTGCAAGACAGGGGGTTACTTCCCCAGACGGGCACTCTAATTCGAGCGAAAGATTCGCTATGGATTCGCTATGCCCTACCTCTCTAAATTACTTTTTTAACACGACAAAAAATAAATGTAACCCATGTTACTCAGAATGTAAATGGCAACGCTACACAACATGAACGCAGATACATATACTTACACACTAACACACACACACACACACACTCACCGGTTAATGATATACCTAGGTACTTTTTTAACATTATTTTTATATAATTTTTATTTTGGAGTTTTAAATTATTGTAGGTCTAAAGTAACAATAGTGGGGAGAGCACTGTCTTCTGGTCCTCAGGCTAACCTTTTCCAGAGGACAGGGTTCACATTAAATAAATAAATAAAATAAATATTTCCAACACTCACACCAATTAGCCAAGCCCCAAAGTAAGCACTGTAAGGCTTTACATTATCGTACATTACCATGTACGAAAATGTAAAGTGGTTGCAATTAATTATTATTTTTATTATTATTAATAATGCTATTAAAATGGTGGTGCTTGTTTATCGGTCTAATATTTTTTAATTTCTTCTTTACATATTTCACTTTATATAAAACAAAGATATTTCAAACCCCAATAAAATCATAATTGTTAATAAAATGAAACAATGAAGGATAAAGAATTCAAAACTCATTGTAGATACAATAGATGAAATATAGATTTTCAATTCCGAGGGTCTAAGTTGAATTCACAGCCCGAGATGAATTTCCAGTCAGTGATGAAAAGGGAATTTCATAAACTTTTACCGATGAATTAAGTGTTCCTTTTCTAATGGCAATGTTAAAAAAGGTTTATTCTTTCGCGTGAGGATTCTTAAACCCTAAATTCATATATTCGCCAATACTCATCATCAACATCTTTCGTTTATTTTTTCAATTATTAAAAAATGTGTTCTCTGCTTATCACATGCAAAAAAAACACATTATAAGTCAAGGGTCCAGTCTTTCTTATAGTGGATAAAGTTCATGACTTATTTAATAGACTCGCTTTCTGATACTGTTTTAATCAAAATAGAATAAAGTCTATAAACATTGTTTTTCATTCATAGGCTGAGGAAGGCCTAGTGGTGCGCCTCCGCATGGAGTCGGTGCGTCTGCCGTGCGCAGGACAGGCGCTGCGGGCACGGGATGGAGACTCGCTCGGGTCGCCCCTACTCGCCTCGTGGGACGGGCCCGACAGCTCCGCCGCAGTAAGTGACTTGCGGACACATTCACACTACAATAACTCGCGACCACATTCATTGATATGACAAGGGTGGCTAGTAATGCGCCTCCGTAAGAAGTCGGTGTAACTTTCGTTCGCGAGACAGGCGCTGCGGGCGCGGGACGTAGACACGCTCGGGTCCCCCCACTCGCTTTGTGGGACGGGCCCGTAAGCTCGGCAGCCGTGAGTGACTTGCGGCTGCATTCAAACACTCTATCGTAACTTGCGGCTACATTCAGAGACATGACAAGGGGGTTGTTAATAATGCGTCTCCGCATGGAGTCGTTGCAGCTGCCGTGCGCGGGACAGTAGGCGCCGCGGGCGTGGGATGGAAGCTCTTGCCAACGTTAACTTGCGGCTCCATTGAGACATAAATACGACAAATAACTATATATTTCATGGAAGTACCTTCACAGTAGACAGAACAAGCGATTTTGACAAGCATTAAATGTTCGCCTCTTGGTATGAAGCTTTGCAGCCGTAAAGCTTCGATGTGTCATCGAATTTTTTACACGATAACACGGAGCGAGTTTACAAGCTGCTAGCGAACTCGCTGGCTTATAGCTTGTAAACTAGTTGATGTTGATTTGTAGCTCGGCGCCGACGGCGGGTTCGAAGCGTCGATGGCAACCGCAGCGATTTGTGATTTTTACGGGTGATCGTTGATTATTTACCTTCCTTTCTACTTAGTTGGTGGCTTTTCTCAATGAAACGATTTTCTGAACGTTAAAACTGATTTAATGAACTATTAATTGTACTCAAAAATGACAAATGTACCAACACGAGGAAATTATATCGCCATAATAATTTTAAGAGTCCCTTCTAATTATAACAACCAATCAGAGGTCTCTTTTGAAACTACAGATTAGCAAAGTGTGACAATAATAATAGGTGGCGGGAAATTTGAAATTACAATTTATTTATATTGATTACAACATGTTGATTTTGCGTCAACATTCCTGCCGCCACCAGGGAAGAAACTGAACTGAACACTTGAAGTATTATTACAACTTAAATACATTAAGTATTATGAAAGTGATCTTAACACTATTAATAACAATAACTGTATCATCTGATAAACTATCTTACATAATAAGACTATGACTAACTTAAATTACATTTCATAGGTAATTTACATAATTTGACTACTGGTCGAATGAGATCGCCAGATTGAGTTTTAAGCTTAACTGACCTAACAATCATATCTGAACCTTTGAACAATTCAATGACTCTACCTCTCCTCCAATGTAAAGGGGGTGAGTTTTCATCTATGATAAGAACTAAATCATTTAATTCTATGTTGCTAACATGATTATACCACTTATTACGTGCTTGCAAAGTATTGAGGTATTCAATATGCCATCGTGACCAAATTGACTGATACATTTTTTGAATAACTTGAAAATGTGACAATCGCGACATTTTCGTATCCTTCCAGTGAGGTTCTGGTAAGGCAACTAGGGGCTGGCCAATTAGAAAATGGCCAGGTGTGAGTACCTCAAGATCGCACGGGTCGTCCGACATCGGAACTAGAGGGCGTGAGTTAAGAATCGATTCGATCTTTGAAAATAGAGTGGACAACTCTTCAAAAGTGAAAATAGTTTCCCCAACCTCTCTCCTGAGTAGGTTTTTTGTACTTTTGACTGCAGCTTCAAATAAGCCGCCCATGTGAGGTGAAGCAGGAGGATTGAACTCCCAGCGAATATTCTGTTGCTTGAACTCTTCCTTCAGAATAATCTCATTATCGACCAAAAACCGATTGATCTCCTTTAAATATGAATTTGACCCAATGAAATTTGTACCTCTATCCGATCTGACGAGTGAAGGCAGGCCTCGTCGACTGACAAACCTGGTGAATGATGCGACGAAAGCGTCGGTAGTCAATGCTGATACCACTTCAAGGTGAACTGCCTTGGTAGCTAAACATACAAAAACACATAGGTAAGCCTTGACTGATTTGGCATTCCGTAGCAAACTGCTTTTGACTAAGAAGGGACCTGCAAAATCCGTCCCTACGCCTGAAAATGGGCGAGCTGCTGTGACTCTATCAGCAGGTAGATCGGCCATAAATGGTGGATGAACTGAAGCCCTGAACCTGAAACATGATAAACATTGTCGTATGACCTTGGACACTTGACGTCTGACTGAAGTAATCCAGTACTCCCTTCTGAGTAACGCGATGAGCGCGTTTGTTGCTGCGTGACAATATGACTTGTGATAATACTCAATTAATAATTGACCCCATTTATGATCCTTGGGTATGAGGTATGGATGTTTTGCACCATACGGAAGCGCAGATTTTCGTAGTCGTCCCCCAACTCGAATGAAGTGCTCATCATCAATAAACACACTGAGCTTTTGCAATGATTTACAAACCAACTTGCCCTTTTTGATAAGTACGATTTCGTCCTTGAATGCATCCAATTGGATTTTCTTAATCCAGTGTTTTGTGGCGTCGCGCGCTTCCTCTATTGAAAGTGTAGGTTCATGATTCCTTTTCTCCCTAGGTAATCTGATATTCTTGCAAAACCTGAGTACATATGAAGTAACATTTATTAACTTGGTGTATGAACTGACCCGTGATAGTAATGTGTCCTCCCATGACTCAACTGGAGTGACTGTATTGATCAATTTCTTGAATCCAGGTAAATTATGAGGCATAGTGACTGGCAACTGTGGCCACTGAGACTCGTCTCTTTGTAACCAGGAGGGTGACCACCATAATTGACATCCAAGTAGGTCCTTGGCTGACATGCCCCTTGACCCTACATCTGCTGGATTTAACTCTGATCTTATATGACGCCAGGTCATTAATCGTTTGGAAGTTTGAATCGCTTGAACCCTATTGCATTCAAAGGTTTGAAGCATGTGAGGTGCTGTATTTAACCATGATAACACAATGGTGCTGTCCGACCATGCGTTGATACTGTGCAATTGAATAGAATCATCATATGAATCCGCTACATGATTCAGTAGTTTGAAAACTAGATGAGCAGCACTGAGCTCGAGCTTGGGAATAGTTTGTGTAGTCTTCTTGGGAGCTACACGTGATTTAGCAATGACTAGACGTACCATTACGTTCTCTGATGAATCTACCGTCCTTAGATAGATGCATGCTGAAAGTCCAAGTTCTGAAGCGTCCCCGAAGCCGTGGAGGGAGTATGATACCGCGTTGGGCAGTGATACACATCTGGGGATGGATAAATTTGATAAATTATTTAAATCTTGGATGAGTTCGTTCCATTGAGAATCTTGAGATTGAGTTATGGGTTCATCCCATTTTAATCCATCTGAAAATAGTGATTGAAGGAATAATTTGAACTTAAATATAATTGGCGTACAATAACCACATGGATCAAATAACCGTGCAATAGTGCTAAGCACACTACGTTTCGTGAGTGGGTGACCTGTTGGTACCGTGACCTTGTATGACATAGAATCTGACACTGGGTCCCATTGAATTCCTAGGACCTTTATGAACCCTTTATCTTCAGTATCAAATTGATGAGGCTGCTCACAGTGCTCTTGTGGCAAGTCCTGCAATAATTCAGTGCAATTGGATGACCATTTCCTTAGCTCATAGCCTGCACTTTTCATAAGAGTAATGAGTTCTGATTTTAGTTGCTGGGCATCCAAGAGTGAATCTGTACCCGTTAAAATATCGTCTACGAAGACATCTCGCCTGAGGATGGCTGCCGCAGGTGAATTGAGATGAGTAGCCTCCCAGTCGTCTGCCAATTGCAGTAGCGTTCGAATTGAGATGAATGGGCTTGACCTAAGTCCATAAGTGTTAGTATTTAACTCATATACCTGAATATCCTCTGAAGGATCCTTTCTCCAAAGTATGAGCTGATACTTCCTGTCATCTGGATGGATCCATGTCATCCTAAACATCATCTTGATGTCAGTGGTGAATACTATTTGATGCCGTCTGAAATTTAATAATATTTTAGTAATATCCGTTTGGAGAGGTTGACCCGTATGAAGGCATTGATTGATTGAGGTACCAGTGGATGATTTGCCACTACCATCAAAGACCACTCTAATCTTGTCCGTACCTTTCTTGAAAATACCGTGATGTGGGATAATGAAGTGTTCAGAATCAAACTTAAATTCTGATTTAGACATATGACCCAGAGATTCATATTCCTCCATGAATTCTCTATATTTCTGTGCGAATAGTGGATTTCTATCCATCTTCCTCTCTAATGACTTAAACCGTTGAATAGCTAATGCCCTTGAGTCACCTAGTGAAGGTCTGGTTGATAATAGTGGTAACCTTACCATGTATTTGCCATCCGGCATGCGTTGAGTAGTTGACTTGTACAACCTTTCACATTCCAAATGATCCGGGTGTACTGCTGGTTTGGAGGGAGGTTCTTCTAACTTCCAAAACCTCTCAAGGACGTCTTCAAGCCTTGTTGCATGAAGCCCATAGTCTTCTACTGAAGTTTCCGTTGGTTGACCTGAGGCACCAGAAGATGGCTGCTGACCTGAAGCCATGGCACCCATGATGACATGCCCAAAACACGATCCATAAGCTGACAAGCCTGGAATGTTAGTTGATATCTTGGAACCATCAAGAACATAATTGAGAATATCTGTACCCATGATTATATCCACATCATGTGCCTTACTGAAGTTACTATCGGCTAAGATAATGTTTGATGACCTTAATTGATCCCTTACATGAATATCATATGGAGGGAGATTTCCAGTGACTGAGTACATGACTACTGCTGTAGTACTGACAATAGGTACCTGTTTGCCTACAGGTTTGATAACTAACTTTACTACCGTACCTGGAGTCCTAACCTTTTGTTTACCTACCCCATAAATACTATTCCTAATAGACTGCTGATGCAGATGTAACCTATCGACTAATGATTGTTTGATAACGGACATACTGGCCCCTGTATCCAGTAATGACCTGACCTTGAAATATTGACCATCACCTGACTTAACCATCACCGTTGCAGTGGGACAGATGGTGACTGGCAATGATGAACCCTGAGCTGCATCAACAGGAGCCTCATCTCATTGTTTTGACGTGGGGCTCAACCTAGATCCGAAGCGTAGGTTGTGAAATTGAACATTGGCCTGATGTGCCCGCTCACCTACTCGTGGGCGTCGTTGATATGCTGGTACTGACTGCACTGGTGTTACCTCGCATGGCCTAATCTGATGATCAATATTGCTTGGGCAATCATTCTGACTTCCACTTGATTCTTGACGGATGGGTTGAAACGGTGAGGGAGGTGGTGATATTGACTGCCTTGACTGACGTGATGGTGATGACGCACCAGTGTGGTGATGACGCATGGCAGGCGGTGACCGCGATTCTTGAACTCGTGAACCTGAACCAGCATTACAGATAAGCGAATTATGCTCTGGTGATTTGCAGTGAAGACACCAATTCCTGTGAGTGCATTCACTTGCATAGTGTTTCCTCAAACACTTATAACAGTGGCCTGTCCTTTTGGCCCATGACTTTCTGGCTCCTGGAGGCATTCTTAAAAAGTCTGCACACTTGTACAACGTATGTGTCTGATTCCCACAAAATGAACATGAAGATGATATTACCTGATGTGATGAAGTTGATGGTTGATGTGACATCACCCCTCGTGGTGATAAACCTGATGATCTCTGGGTGGGAGGTGAACGTCGTCCCCGGAGAGGTGGTGATTGACGTGTGCTCTTGATTGGGGTCCGCTCTGCTGGTGGAGTGACTGTCGAGTGAACGCGGCACTGCTCATCCAACAGCTCCAGAAGCTGAAATACTGTAGGCAGCGTCTGGGCATCCTTCCCATACCGCTCCTCAAACATTGACCTCATGCGTACAGGAAGCTTCTGCAAAACCATGAACAATATGAAATAGGACCACTCTTTGACTGGTACCTTGAGCTTTTCCAATGCTTGGATAGCCTCATGAAGCGGGTCATAAAATTCTGATCGTAGTGACATGGTGGACTGAATCACCGGTAAATGAATAATAATATTGATATATGTATCCACTAACAATCTATGATTTTGATATCTGTCCTGAAGCAACTTTAATGCTACCAAGTAATTATCACCATCCATAGGTAGTTGCCTGATGATTGACAATGCATCACCCACTAATGATGCTCTGAGGTAGTAATGCTTTTCTGCATCTGATATGTCCCTACCGTGAACTAATGATTGAAACAGGTCATGAAAAGGAATCCATTCCATTATGTTTCCTGAAAATTTTGGCAGTTCAATGAGTGGTAATTTAGCCATTACCTGTGTATGAGGTACCTTGGTGTCAGATGTGGACCCTCCACTCTCTGAAGCTTGATCCAGCTTGATAAGCAGTTTGTTGATGTCACTGAACTGCTGTTGATACAGTGCCATTTCCTCCTCTGTTACCTCACTAGAGGTGAACCCAAGAAGTTTCTCATAGGCTGTGACAAACTGGTCATAATACTGAGTGAAGTGTTTTTTAGCTACGGCCGCCGCCATAGAACCGGTAGTATTGTCAACCGTGGCTGCAAAATCCAATAGCATCCTATATTTCGCCTTAAATTGCGTTTGTGCCTGACGTAACGACATATTGAATTCGTGTACGTATTCAAATTAAACTAAAACACGTAATAATTGATGTAATTAACAGTTGTTATTGATTAAATAACTACCTATTGAAATTCCTATGAACACTAAATGATTTGTTGTTTACAAACAACCTTTATCACCTGTTATCACTGATAATGATTTATTGTTTGTTTATATGAACCTTACAACACTATGACTTTATTTATTATTGACATTGAAAACCCTTTGAAACTCAATTAAATGATTGTAATAATTGACTATTTAATTAAACTTATTGATTACGATCGTGATCGATATGAACAATTGATCGTACCTGACAGTCAGTTTTCGCTTACTGACATTGACGTGTAGTTTGCTTGATTGATGTGTCAAACGTCATTGATTGCGTTCCGTTCTTGATGTCTGTAAATGAATGAAGTCCATGAACACTTGTCCGTAGTGAATGCAGCTACTCTGGCGCACCTCCGGAACGAACCGAACACCGGCTGTGGTGTTGGTTTTGAACGGTGCTCAGCTTCCCGCCGAATGATGTGACGAAAATATGGCCGCCGTATTTCTTGCAAATACCGACCGAATATTTTGACGAACACCACTGATTGATGTTTGATTTATTGAATGCACTAGTACACTTTTACACACCGAAATTGACCTTTTGACGCACTGATTTTAGTGTTCACTGACTGTATATGAATTATACATAACTTGCCGTGCTGTGTCGATCGCGTGACCTTGAAGCTTTCACACGCCGGTCGTTGTTATGAATCCGTAGTAGCCGTGATATTCGTGCTGTCTTGATTTTCACTCAATCTTGAGCGCTGTTCCCCTCATGGGCCACCAGAAATGATGTTGATTTGTAGCTCGGCGCCGACGGCGGGTTCGAAGCGTCGATGGCAACCGCAGCGATTTGTGATTTTTACGGGTGATCGTTGATTATTTACCTTCCTTTCTACTTAGTTGGTGGCTTTTCTCAATGAAACGATTTTCTGAACGTTAAAACTGATTTAATGAACTATTAATTGTACTCAAAAATGACAAATGTACCAACACGAGCAAATTATATCGCCATAATAATTTTAAGAGTCCCTTCTAATTATAACAACCAATCAGAGGTCTCTTTTGAAACTACAGATTAGCAAAGTGTGACAATAATAATAGGTGGCGGGAAATTTGAAATTACAATTTATTTATATTGATTACAACATGTTGATTTTGCGTCAACACTAGTCCTATGTCATCGAGGCTTAAATGACTTGCGAGTAAGCTCTGACACACACCAGTGACTTGAAGCTACATTCAGAAGCATGATAAATAACTTTGATGAAAGTCACAGTACGGTAAAAATAAGATAACGCGAGCGAATATATTTACGTCTCTCAGGCCTGTATTACAGAAAGATTCTCAGTGATTAGTCTTGAGCATAGTTAGAAAGGGATGTCGCTATATATAGCACATAATGGCATCCCTTTCTAACTGTACCCAAGTAAAGATCTACACTTAGATGTCATTCTGTAATACGGGCCTAAGTGTGGCCTTCGTCAATTTTGTTTGTATTTTGATGGCAAGGTAGCATTTCCGTTTATTAATCGAGGGTTTTGAATGTTCACTGATAAGTATAATTATCATAGGTCGGCGACGTAGAGACCACGACGGACAGCAGTGGGGTGATGGAGATAGCCGGTGGCCGTCACATTTTGGTAGAGCTGCGCTCCTCGGACACCAGCGAGAGGTGTGCCGGTGGCTTCTTAGCGCACGCTAGTCAAGTTGGTAAGCGAAACCAAAGGCTGAAGTCGTGTTCTAACGAAAATAATGATTTTCCTAAAAAATCAACTCGAACCGGGTATCAGGACAAGGGCTGAGATCGATACAGCATCAAACGCTATTCTGGCAAAGGCCCTTTTCACTATCAGCTTCGTTGGACGCGTTTAATCTGCAATCTTACTAATGTGCCGTTAGAAAACCCCAGTCAGATCCTCATTGTAATTTTACGTTATGATAGGTATTGTATAATTGGCCCATCTCTATGTGCTAATTAAACGATACCTACGCCTTGTATTCCATTGGAGACCATTACACGCCTGTTTCATATTTTAGAACCAATCAGGAATGCGTCAGCGGCATGGGCTGTGGTGAGCGGCGCCACCTGGTGGAGGGGGGGCGGCGGGGCTCGAGGTGCCGCCGTGGCGCTGGCGGCCATCGCGGCGCTCGCGGCGCTGTGTCTAGCACTACACTCCGCGCACCGCACCAGGGCGTACCAGCGGGCGGCCGATAAGGAGTCCCTAACTGACAGCGACGGTGAGTGATCCGTCAGGTGTCAGAACCCTGGCTGGCGGTCATCGCGGAGCTACGTCTAGTGCTGCATTCCGCGCACTGCACCAGGGCTTATCAGCGGGCGGCCGACAAGGATATCCTGACTGACAGCAATAATGACTGATCCGTCAGGTGTCAGAACCCTGGCTGGCGACCATCTCGGCGCTGTGTTTTGTGCTGCACTCCGCGCACCGCAACAAGGGCGTATCAGCGGGCGACCGATAAGGAGTCCCTAACTGACAACAACAATAAGTGATCCATCAGGTGTCAGAACCCGGGCTGACGGCCATCGCGCCGATGTTTCTAGTGCTGCATTCCACGCACCGCACCAGGGCGTACCAACGGGCGGCCGATAAGGAGTCCCTGACTGACAGCGACGGTGAGTGATCCGTCAGGTGTCAGAACCCTGGCTGGCGGTCATCGCGGAGCTATGTCTAGTGCTGCATTCCGCGCACTGCACCAGGGCTTATCAGCGGGCGGCCGACAAGGATATCCTGACTGACAGCAATAATGACTGATCCGTCAGGTGTCACAACCCTGGCTGGCGGTCATCTCGGCGCTGTGTTTTGTGCTGCACTCCGCGCACCGCACTAGGGCGTATCAGCGGGCGACCGATAAGGAGTCCCTAACTGACAACAACGATGAGTGATCCATCAGGTGTCAGAACCCGGGCTGACGGCCATCGCGCCGCTGTTTCTAGTGCTGCATTCCACGCACCGCACCAGGGATTACCAGCGGGCGGCCGACAAGAAGTTCTTGACTGACAGTGATCCGTCAGGTGTCAGGAACAAGCTGGCGGCCATCGCGGCGCTGTGTCTGGTGCTGCCAAGGGCGGATCCAGGGGGGGGGGGGGGGTCATGGGGGTCATGACCCCCCCTGGGCTGGGTACAGATGGACCAAACACAGGGGGATTTTATTTAAGTACTTACAATATTTAATATACCACGACTATATGACCCCCCCCTGGCGCCAAAGCTGGCTATATGACCCCCCCCCCCTGGCGCCAAAGCTGGATCCGCCCTTGAGTGCTGCATTCCGCGCACCGCACCAGGGATTACCAGCGGGCGGCCGAGAAGGAGTTCCTGACTGACAGCGAAGGTGAGTGATCCGTCAGGTCTCAGAACCCTGGCTGGCAGCCATCGCGGCGTTGTGTCTAGTGCTGCATTCCGCACACCGTACCAGGGCTTACCAGCGGGCGGTCGACAAGGAGTTCTTGACTGACAGCGACGGTGAGTGATCCGTCAGGTGTCAGAACCCTGGCTGGCGGCCATCGCGTCTAGTGCTGCATTCTTTAGATAGAGTAATTTCTTTAAAATACCATCCTATGCATTTCTTCTTTTTTTTTTGAAGTTATACTTCCTTAGCCGCGTTATGAAAAAATTATGAGAGTGAAATTTTAAGATGCGCGCGCATCACTGTAACACAAGAGTAACAGCATGAAGTTGGCCGCGGGCGCGTTATGAAAAAATCATGTGAGTGAAATTTCGAGATGCGCGCGCATCACTGTAACACAATAATAACACCATGAAGTTGGCCGCGGGCGCGTTATGAATGTTAGTGTCTAAGACATCTGTTCGAAAGGTACTTTGAACGATCCACGGAGCTCCATAAGATGATCGCGTTGTCAAAAACAATGTTGGCACGCTCGTCGCCTCTGATCACTGTTTTCATATTTATAATATTTATCCACATGTTTCTAGTTTCTATATAGACACAACGTGTTTTAGTTACTTACAAGTGCTAATTACATATGGACTAATAACTTAAATTCAGTAGTGATTTTAATTGAATATTTTGATTATTTATTTAAATTTTCAAATTAAAACTGAACTTAATTGACTGTGTTAACTATCCTTTTCCAGTCCTTTTATTATTTTATTGTAATTATTAATTATTTGCATGCAATTAAAAAATATTTTTAATGATGCTAAAGAAGTATAACTTCTCACGCGCGTACATAAGTTACACGCATCCATTTTTTTTATTTCTCTCTAGTTTTATAAATGACTTCTAAGTTTTTCATTAGGGTGATAAACAGCGCCGTTAATGAAATTAAAAACTTCACATTATAAACCTTATAGACATAATCAAATTCCCTCTCTTGGTGTTGTTTAGTGTCTTTTTAATTTTGTTCCGGTTTATTTGGCTATCAAAACTTTTATTAGAAAATTTAACGTAATTTAAATGCAAAAAAAATATTGTTTGATGTTTACAAAGTAGAATAGGGTATTTGACAGTATTAATAAATAAAGTGCCAAATGTTATCATGTGTGTTTAGAATGTATATTGGCAGGGGTTTTTACACAAAAAATATTCATCATTTTACTAAAAACCCACGAAAAATAGTTTTCTTATCTATTGTCACGCGACCCAAATAATAAAACCCAAACAGCGAGGCAACGCTGCCAGCCTTCTGGGGACCGTGCCCCGCACAGGCGAACTCAATGAAATATTTAATTTGTAATTATTGTTGTACCTTTTGTTGACATAAATATTAAATGCTTTTAAAACTTAAATATAATAAATCTATTTGTTTAGCTTGCTCAGCATCTCTGGAGATGGGCGCGGCGACTGCTGGCTCCAGGAGCACGTTACTCTCCGAGGTGGTGGGAGGCGGCGTGTCGCTGCGACGTCTTCTGCCTTCGGGGAAGACTCGACACACCAGACTCCATAACTCTGACAGGACCTCGGAAAATGTAGACCAGAGGTGAGTGACATTTCGTCATCATTGGTTATAACTTAAAATAATAATTAACCTTCGTTGCAACGTCTCTTGCCTTCGGGGAAGACTCGACACACCAGACTCCATAACTCTGACAGGGCCTAGAAAAATTTAGACCAGAGGTGTACCACTTCGTCATCATTGGTTATAACTTAAATAATAATAACCTTCGTTGCAACGTCTCCCACCTTCGGGGAAAACACGACACACCAGACTCCATAATTCTGACAGGACTTCGGAAAATGGAGACCAGAGATGACCATTTCGTTATAATAACAACAAAATTTACCTATTTTTCTATTAAAAAAATTCTTTATATTCATAAATGTAGCAGATAAGCTTCTAAATATAGTTACTTCTAATTTTATTTCTCACAATGTATTTATAAGATCTTGATTGATGGTTGGAAGGCACGTTAAGCCATTGGTGCCGGCTGCACTTGCAGTCGTTAGCACCCACCAATTCGCATTGGACACGCGTGATAGGTTATGGCTATTCCATCCATGTGATTGAGGAGCTCCATGGCACAGGTGGCTAGCGCGTTCGCAGATCGCAGATCGTTGAAGTTAAGCAACTTTCGCAATAGTCGGTCATTGGATAGGTTACCAAAAGGCTTCTATCTCGAGTTCCTCCGTGCTTCGGAAGGCACGTTAAGCCGTTGGTATCTGCTGCATTTGCAGTTGTTAGCACCCGCCAATCCGCACTGGGCCCACGTGGTGGGTCATAGCCCAATCTTCCTATTACATCCACAGGGAAGGCATGTGCCCCAGCAGTGGGGACATTAATAGGCTCATGATGATGATGATGATTCCATCCATATAGAAGGCTTGAGTTCTAACAGTAAGGATATTAATAAGCCTATGATGATGAGGACCTAATACCGGAATAAGCATTATCAAAAATCAAATAAAACTAGTTTTTACAGGTTAATGCACGAAACTTTATTTATTTATTGACGTTTCGTAGCCTTTACAGGCTTCGTCGTCAGAATAAAACTTTTATTTATACTAAATAAAAATCAAAATAATAGTTTTATTCTGACGACGAAGCCTGTAAAGGCTACGAAACGTCAATCTTTATATATATATATAATTCTTCTGTGAGTGTGTATGTCACTGAACTTCTCTTAAACGACTGGACCGATTTTGATGAAATTTTTTATGTGTGTTCAAGGGGATCTGAGAATGGTCTAGATTCACAAAGACGTGTAGACAGGACAACGTCTGTCGGGTCCGCTAGTAAATAAATAAAGTTTCGTGCATTAACCCGTAAAAACTAGTTTTATTTAATGAGTGATGTGCGTGAAAACCTAAGAAACAAATATTATCAAAAATCGTTCGAAAGAAGTATTTCGTGCGCGTGAAATTAAAACCACAAAATAGAAAGTAGCCAGTAGAAGCACGGCTACGCTAACGCCGCGCCGTTTTCGAAAGTGATTAGGTACTGTTTTTGAAACGAAATGGAACTCTAAGATTGATATAGTGGAAAACTCTGAAAAAAAATATACCGGTATTTACATATTGATTGTATGCAACAATAGGATAGCGCGAGTCACAATTATACAGCGCTATCTATGGACGCAAAAAGTTAATACTAAGGATACTTAACATATTATATTATAAACACACAACCAATAGTGCGGGTCACATTGACACAACGCCATCTATTGATGCACGGAGTAAACACGTATCTTAACAATTAGATTAAAACAAAAATACCTATGTAAAAAAAACTCATTAACCGACAAAATTGTAATTGGTTTTTTATGATATACTTACCAAAGTCACCAAAGCCGTCAAAATAATATCCACGCAAAACATTCGTGAAGCGCGTAAGCCAACGCAAGTCTGTCGTATCAAACGCCCTTAAATAACGAGGGGCGTATTTTTTAATTAACGCCGCACTTCGGTACAAAAACAAGGCAATTATGGAGCTTTCTCATTAATCCTACCTTCGCCCTATTGTTGTTGCACGTACAGCCAGCGGCGCCCAATCCTGTCGGTATTACTTATAATTCTTTCATGACACTTTGATGGTATTGTGCGTTTTAATTGGCAGATAAGTGGTCTCCCTTTATTAGCTTTAAAGGGGCTTGGTAATTTTACACTCAAAAAACAACAGTCTTGGCACAGAACATAATAGCTAAATTCCTTTAGCTTTTTTGTTTTTCATACAATCATAATTATATTTTTATTAATACCTACTTTCTATCATGTGTTTATGGCGCCAATATCAAAGTTCGTAAGCTTGCAAAAAATTAAAATCTAGTCTACATCGGTTCGTTTTTTCGACGCACATAAATATAGGGACACTTGAACACTTTAGTGTCGCCGCACACGGGCCACACGCCACAGCCACAAAAGCCGCCACTAAAAGCTAGAAGCGGCTACTAAAGTGGCTGAAGCGCGGGACAGCGGCCGACAAGGTAAGGGAAAGAGGGGTGGGGAATCGCGTGAGTGACGTGTGGCGGCGATTTGTATCGGCGCATTAAGTGGCCGGTGCGGGCCACAAGAAGCGAGCAACGACGATTTGTAGCGTGTGGCGGCCACCGGCGTACCGTGTGTGGCGAGTCCATATAAAATGTATGAAAACTACAAGAAATATGCCGGTGGCAGCGTTTTGTGGTTGTGGTCGGTGGCCCGTGTGCGGCGACTCTTAGGCTTGCAACAGGGTTTAAATATCATCGATTTATCATAAAAACACGTCATTTGGGATTAAATAATAATTTTATTTATTGTATTTAAGACTAAAGATACAAGATAGGTTTATATGTAGGTAAGCAATAGCAGCATATAGCCGCATATTTGGTTATTCGTCTCCCGTAAACATACGTCCCGAATAAACAATCTCACGAACTTTGTTTTGCTTTCTTATAGTCAATCACAATATCCCTTTTGCGAACAAGAAAATAACTGTTTCTATCTCGAAGCCGTAAAAAAACATTCCATTTATTATAGGCTTTTTCTTTTGTGTTGTAAATATTTCTCAAGACACGAAATCGTTAAAATCCACGATAACATTATGAAATGCATCTTCTATGTAACCCAATAAATCGTTAGCAGAGTGTAAAAAATGTGCTAGGATAATAAAGGGCCCCATATACGGAACGATTCGTCGTTGCGATCGATCTGAAGGAAATCGTCAACGATCGATCGTTCAGAAATGCCACTACATACACGAAACGATTGATCGTCAACGATCGATCGTTCAGAAATGCCACTACATACACGAAACGATTGATCGTCAACGATCGATCGTTCAGAAATGCCACTACATACACGAAACGATTGATCGTCAACGATCGATCGTTCAGAAATGCCACTACATACACGAAACGATTGATATCGTTCAGAAATGCCACTACATACACGAAACGATTGATCGTCAACGATCGATCGTTCAGAAATGCCACTACATACACGAAACACTGTCGATCGATCGTTTACGATATTCATGATTGCATGGGATTTGGTTGCGATTTGCAATATCGTCTTCGATTAAGTAAATCGTTAACGATCTTGACATACACTGTCGATCCATCGTTTCGATCGGTCTGAAACGACGGATCGTACAGATCAATCGTATCGTATATGGGACACTGACGATCGATCGCTTACGATATTCATGATTGCATGAGTTTTTGTTGCGATCTCCGATATCGTCTGCGATTAAGTTAATCGTTAACGATCTTGACATACACTGTCGATCCATCGTTTCGATCGGTCTGAAACGACGGATCGTACAGATCAATCGTACCGTATATGGGACACTGACGATCGATCGTTTACGATATTCATGATTGCATGGGATTTGGTTGCGATTTGCGATATCGTCTTCGATTAAGTAAATCGTTAACGATCTTGACATCCACTGTCGATCCATCGTTTCGATTGGTCTGAAACGACGGATCGTACAGATCAATCGTTCCGTATATGGGCCCCTTAAGGGTTGTACTATACCACAACAAAGTTAACATAACAAGAAACCATGTTTACTCTAATTTTGTATAAAATTTTCTTCATAAACTAATATTGAATGGCTGAATACCTTTTTTGCGGTAATGTTACAAAAGCTTTTTTTATACATAGGGAAGAGGAAGAAGAGCACAGTGATGTAGAAGCGGACCCAAGCGACAACGCTAGTGTCGCGAGCGCACGCAGCGCCGCTAGCCAGGCGACGATCACACCAGAAACCGTGTCATCTAGCAGCGCGCCAGTAACGAGTAGCAACGTAGCGCCATCGCCGTTACGTCGATCTCATACAGTTACCGCCACTTCTAACGTCACTGTATCTACGAGTGTGTCTAAGGTAAGTGGACAAAGCCAGAGTCGCAGCCTTTAGAGCAGAACACACCTGTAACCGTGTCATCTAGCAGTAAGCCAGTGAGAAGCGGTAATGTAGCATCATCGATGTTGCGTCGCTCTCATACAGTTACCGCCACTTCTAACGTCACTGTATCTACGAGTGTGTCTAAGGTAAGAGGACAAGGCCAGAGTCGCAGCCTCAAGAGCCGAACACACCTGTAACCGTGTCATCTAGCAGTAAGCCAGTGAGAAGCAGTAATGTAGCATCATCGATGTTGCGTCGCTCTCATACAGTTACCGCCACTTCTAACGTCACTGTATCTACGAGTGTGTCTAAGGTAAGTGGACAAAGCCAGAGTCGCAGCCTCAAGAGCCGATCACACTTGTAAGCGTGTCATCTAGCAGCGCGCCAGTAACGAGTAGCAACGTAGCGCCATCGCCGTTACGTCGCTCTCATACAGTTACCGCGACTTCTAACGTCACTGTATCTACCAGTGTGTCTAAGGTAAGTGGACAAAACCAGAGTCGCAGCCTCAAGAGCCGAACACACCTGTAACCGTGTCATCTAGCAGTAAGCCAGTGAGAAGCAGTAATGTAGCATCATCGATGTTGCGTCGCTCTCATACAGTTACCGCCACTTCTAACGTCACTGTATCTACGAGTGTGTCTAAGGTAAGTGGACCAAGCCAGAGTCGCAGCCTCTAGAGCCGGTCACACCTGTAACCGTGTCATCTAGCAGTAAGCCAGTGAGAAGCAGTAATGTAGCATCATCGATGTTGCGTCGCTCTCATACAGTTACCGCCACTTCTAACGTCACTGTATCTACGAGTGTGTCTAAGGTAAGAGGACAAGGCCAGAGTCGCAGCCTCAAGAGCCGAACACACCTGTAACCGTGTCATCTAGCAGTAAGCCAGTGAGAAGCAGTAATGTAGCATCATCGATGTTGCGTCGCTCTCATACAGTTACCGCCACTTCTAACGTCACTGTATCTACGAGTGTGTCTAAGGTAAGAGGACAAGGCCAGAGTCGCAGCCTCAAGAGCCGAACACACCTGTAACCGTGTCATCTAGCAGTAAGCCAGTGAGAAGCAGTAATGTAGCATCATCGATGTTGCGTCGCTCTCATACAGTTACCGCCACTTCTAACGTCACTGTATCTACGAGTGTGTCTAAGGTAAGTGGACCAAGCCAGAGTCGCAGCCTCTAGAGCCGGTCACACCTGTAACCGTGTCATCTAGCAGTAAGCCAGTGAGAAGCAGTAATGTAGCATCATCGATGTTGCGTCGCTCTCATACAGTTACCGCCACTTCTAACGTCACTGTATCTACGAGTGTGTCTAAGGTAAGAGGACAAGGCCAGAGTCGCAGCCTCAAGAGCCGAACACACCTGTAACCGTGTCATCTAGCAGTAAGCCAGTGAGAAGCAGTAATGTAGCATCATCGATGTTGCGTCGCTCTCATACAGTTACCGCCACTTCTAACGTCACTGTATCTACGAGTGTGTCTAAGGTAAGAGGACAAGGCCAGAGTCGCAGCCTCAAGAGCCGAACACACCTGTAACCGTGTCATCTAGCAGTAAGCCAGTGAGAAGCAGTAATGTAGCATCATCGATGTTGCGTCGCTCTCATACTGTCACCGCTACTTCTGACAACGTCACTGTTTCGACGAGTGTGTCTAAAGCCCACCATTCACTACACGCACCGCGAGCCGAACCCCGAGCCGTACCCATTTGTGGACAAATCCGCCATTGCCCACACACTACACGAGCGCTTAGTTGCAGTCCAGTCGCTTGTGTACTTTGGTGAGCCTCGCGCGTATCGTTCTTCCCTACCCTACCATGCCACCGGTGCTTTCCAAACGCACAAAAGTCGCTTTAGTAGTGGGTGCAATACTTTTAACGGAGAAAAAAAGAAAAAGCGCGTCTGGACAAAGGAATGGCTGAAATAACGAACAAAATATACCTACTCTGTTTCTCTTTAGTTTTCTCTTTAAACAGCAGGATAAATTCTTGCCAAAACTCTTTATGATCGTCAAACGACATGTTATTATACTCGTTTACTCGTTCGTGATACAAACAACACAACTGCGTGCACGCACTACAAATGACTGACAAGTTCACCGATAAATCTGTGCAAGCACACACACGTACGGACTTGTACGGCGCGGCTGGGGTGCGGCGCGAACTGCATCCCTCATCAAAGTGTTATCTCATTCTATATAAGGCGTCACTAATCTCAATAATTACAAGAAAGAAATCAGGTTGTTCACAGGACTGAATGCATTGCAGCAATTTTAAATGAGTATATTTTGTTCGTTGTTTCAGTCATTCCTTTGTCCAGACGCGCTCTTTCTTTTTTTTCTTCGTTAAAAGTATTGCACCGACTACTAAAGCGACTTTTGTGCGTTTGGAAAGCACCGGTGGCATGGTAGGGTAGGGAAGAACGATACGCGCGAGGCTCACCAAAGTACACAAGCGACTGGACTGCAACTCGGCGCTCGTGTAGTGTGTGGGCAATGAGGGATTTGTCCACAAATGGGTTTGACTCGGGGTTCGGCTCGCAGTGCGTGTAGTGAATGGTGGACTTAAGATGGGTGAACTACACCAGGGTCGCGGTGTCAAGCTACCATCATGCCGAAGACTGACAGCCTTGTATGCCGTTTGCTGCGGGCTGCTGCAGAGCAACGTAATGGCTTAGCTGCTAAGTCATTTCCACACGATCACTGCCATTCTAAGCTTTATCGTTTTTCTGGGGGCGTTAAGGCGCTTTGCAGACGACGGGGCGGGGCGGGCCGGTCAATTTCGCCGCGAATAATAGCACAAAGTGAATCCCATACTACAAACGCACACAGAGGGCAAAAAGAACGCGCCGCAGGTGCCCGGCGGGCACTGGCGGCGCGGCATGTCCGCGGCTGCCCGCCGTGGATCATACAAACCAGTTTATATGCAGTAACGCAGACGACGGCGCGGGGCGGTCAGCTCAGTCCGCGCCGCGCGCTTTTTAGTGATGGACTATTCACTAGAACGAACGTCCTGAACTGACCGCCTCTGCCCGTCGTGTGCTTTGTGTACGCGGCACGGGCAGCCGCAGACATCGACGGGCAGACGCGGTCTTTATTGCTTCGCGGACAAAATGCCCGCCCCGCCCCGTCGTCTGCTCAACGCCTAAGCGTGCGCGCCTTAAGCGGGAGCACGAAGCAGGTGCCCGTCGCCGAGATCCACTGCGTACTTGGTCGGAGGACCCGCCATATACATCGCTGCTCTTTAAAATAACATGAAAAAAACACGCCGCGCGGATGCCTACTCCGGGTTCCGCTTAACGCAGCGCACTCTTTTGAGATAATGAGTTGCAGCTCAGAGCAGGGCTTGTTTACCGGTTAATTTTCAAACCTAAATCAGTATCAAGTACATTAGGAGCGGTTTATTAAGGTTTGGCTCTACCTTAACCTTAAAAAAACCGATTTACCTTAAAACCGAAATCATATAGGTTTTGAATCAATTTAGCGGTTTTTAAAGGGTTTTATTTCGCTCTTACTGACTTCATCGCCTTCGCCGTTTCAATTCATATTTATAATGATTTTATGTCAGTTTCTTTCCAACTACAGAGCGAGTGAGTGAAGTAGTGTGTACAACTACAAAATGAATAACTTGACTCACTAGACGCTAGCAAACGTGTCAATGAATGCATCATTCTCTAAGCATTAACAAGTTATGACTTAATTAGTTCAAACAAAACAAAATTCAAGCGATGCCGACGCGTGCACGTGGTGCTCTGGATTAAACCGGTTTATTAAGGTTTTAGGTACCGCTTTCATTTCGGACGCGTTCCGAACGAAACCTTCACTAAAAATCGGTGTTAACCTTTATTTACCGGTATTTTCGAAACCGGTTACAAACCCTGGCTCAGAGAATTTAGTATCTGACCCGTGACCAAGAGAAGATTACGCTATATCATTAGCGATTGAGTTTATTATACAAAGTCAGGCCGGCGCGGTCAGCGAACACAGATACCTAGCTCGAAGAATATACATTCCTCTCAACGTAACATTATTTGCTTAAAAAATCCCGAATTTGCTTTATCTAGCGAAATTCCGCTATACTCATATAGTTATGATTCCATATTTTTTTCATTATTACCTAAAATAGAATTTCCGAAACGTTAACTCTTTTCCTCAGGTCACGTCACCACCTCACACGTCAACCGCCGAGGAGGCGGTGACTGTCGACCTGAGCACTAGTGCAAGCAGTGTGAGCGAGAGGGACGATAGTTGCAGCGAGAAAGACAAGGACAGCTTGTGGGAGAAGGATCGTAGCCAGAGCCGAGCGTCTTCTACCACTTCGGCCGCAACTCTCACCAACGTGAGTTGTAGCGTTTTTATTTGTACAAGGCCCAGCCACCCCAGTACCACCCCTCCTAGTGTCAAATGTTTGTGGAGTTCATAGATGTGTGATCATAGATCATAAACTGTATGAGTGCCGGTTTTTATCTAAATCCGTTCAGTCATTTTTACGTGATTGAATAACAAATAGTAAAAACTAGTTTTATGGGAATATCACAGGAGTCTTATTTAATTAACTAGCTGACCCAGCGAACTTCGTACCGCCATAAAAAATAAGGGTTGGTGGTGGAGGGGTGAAAATTTAGGGTTATATGTATTTACTAATGCTGTATCATAAAAAAAATAAAAAGATAAAAATATCTAAAATTGAAAAAAAAAAATTGAATAATAATAGAATGAAAAATAGATTACATCCGATTCTCAGACCTACTGAATATACATATAAAATTTCACGAAAATCAGTCGAGCCGTTTCGGAGGAGTTTAACCACAAACACCGCGACACGAGAATTTTATATATTAGATATATAAATATTATGTATTTTTATAATAGTAACTATTGTTTTTGTTTTGTAAGTAATTTGTAACTAATCGTTATCCACGGGAACTCTGCCGACAAACTATTATAATAGTTAGGCAGATATTTTCATGTATAAACAATGTGTGCACTTAGAAAATCAATAAAAAAAAAGTCGCATAAAGAGTTGATACGGCAGAATAATAGTATCTATTGGGAATTCTTAGCTCTTAATTCAGGTTGCTCTGCTCCTGTTGCCAAGTAAAAGTCCTGTTTATTCTTGGGCCTATAGATACGAAAATAAGCTAGAATTCGCTAACTATAAAGACTATGGCCATAGCGCAAACTTACGGTGGTACACACATGAAAGAAAGAAATTTATTGTCTGTTAAAGTCACGGGCTTTTAACATTTGGTGTATTGCCAGAAAGTGCCATTATCAAATTAAATTAATACTAAACATTCATAAGTCAATTCATAACAAACATACATTCAGACATGAGGCACCTGCAAAAGAACTTTCTGAACATTTTAAACGTAGGTTACGAATCGTACATTACATAATATGTATCATGTTTTAAATATGGTTCTTAGCTACCTGCAATAATCGATTTTATTATTGGAGTTAAGAATCGATTTGCATATATAAGGGGCCCGGTATGAGAAAAATGTAAGGAGTAAAATCTATCGATGAATGACCTCGTTACGTTTTTGGTGCGCATCCTATGCCGCGCAACTTTCTAATTTGGTTGTGACACGTGCATAGGGTATACTGCAAAGCGACTATACCTATATGTTATTGGGTTTGTTTATTTATATATGTATATTATTTTCATTAATTTGTTAATTTACCCTTTCATACAGTATCAATCTTTTTTAAGTTAAATAAACTCTTTTTGCGTCTGGTAAGACTATCGCACTTAAGGAGTAAACTCCAGTCGTGCGTCGGAGCTGACACACACAATTTTTTATTATTACCAACTCGTTTCAAGGAAATGAAATGAACTTTATTAAGTAAATTAAATAATAAGTTCATACATAGACAATAAAATTTTAAAAATCTTCCAATGAAATAACCGAACGCTCAATATAAGTCTTTCGAAGGTAGCTCGACAATTTTAAATAAATAATCATTATTCTGACGATGCAGACCTGAAAAGGCTGCGAAACGTCAATAAATAAATAAAGTTTCGTGCATTAACCCGTAAAAACTAGTTTTATTAAATGAAATGAAGTTAAACTGTAATAAAGTTGACTTATCAAGAGCACTTTATAATTTTTGTCTTACCATACCAGGGTTGGTATTCGCCAGCATTGAGCGGAGTTGCGTCTGCTAGAATCCGGGACAATCCGAAGCACACAAAGGAGAGCTGCAACCGCCGCCTTCTGAGGTCGGACCTGAGCCTCACTTCGCACCCGGAGATGGAGATCGACTACTATGACTATGAAGTCAACAATGCTGGTAAGTTTTTTACCCGTAAAGCTGCTTTTTGTCGTAAAAATTTCTGCTTTTTTTGAAATAGGTACGTTTAAGTAGATACTTTCACAACATATTGTTATTCCATGCAAAATAGGTGATAATTTTTACAATATAGACTTATAGTACGAACTAGCTGACTCGGCGAACTTCGTACCGCCCAAAAGTAATAATTTGCAATAAATTAAAATTGCGACTATAATATGAGATTTAAACTATCCTATCTCTCAAGTTGGATCGAACTGCACATGGTGTGCGAATTTTATTATAAAAAGTGGTTTAGGAGTCCATTGATGACAAACATTGTGACACGAGATTTATATATATTAAGATAGCTTCTGCCCACGATTTCGTCTCCGTTATAGTTACTTTTTCGAGAATCCCAGAGGATCCTAACATTTTCTAAGGTAAAAAGTCTAATTTGTCTAAATCCAGATAATATACTATATGCCTTCCAAATTTTATTCAAATCCGTCCATATTAGCGTGATTGAATAACAAACATACAAACTTTCATATTTATAAAATCTCGATAGCGCAGGATCGTTGGAGTTAAGCAACTTTCGCAGTGGTCGGTCATTGGATGGGTGACCAAAAAATTACTATCTCGAGCTCCTCCGTGCATCGGAAAGCAAGTTAAGTCGTTGGTCCCGGCTGCATTTGCAGTCGTTAGCACCCACCAATCCGCACTGGGCCGCGTGGTGGGTCATAGCCCAATCTCCCTATTCCGTTTATAGGGAAGGCCTCTGCCCCAGCAGTGGGGACATTAATAGGCTGATTATGAGGACTAGTTATTAGGTTAGAATTTAGTAGAGTTGGAATACGACAAAAATACGAACTACTAAATATCCATTCCCAAATCTAATTTAACTTTAATGACACAACACTTGGCATATCTTGTATTTAAGATATTGTCTGGAAACGAGTGAAAGGTTGCTCTTCTTGCAAACTGAAATGCATATTGATAACGGTGATATTGTTCTAGGTTCCGTCCCTGGCTCATACTTGGGAATGGATCCAGCTTTCCTAGTGTGGATACCGCCGCTCGAAGAGGGAGACATTCTGAAAGAAATGGATGAGAATAAAGAACCCGTTTATGAGGTAAATTAAAAACAATAAGTTCAGTTTCTTGTGATTTATTTGATACAGATAATACTTCTTATTTATATATTTTGTTATGACTAGCATTACTTAACTTTTTAACCAAAAAGAAAGCCAGTATTGCGAAAACATGCTGGCGTAACTTAATTGTTTTACTAATACCGAGGCTTATTTACAGGAAGTTCTTCCGAAAGAACTTCACCCAGATCCGGGCAGTAACACCGAATCGCCAGAAGAAAGACCATCATCCAGCTCAAAAAAGAACTCCGACAATCGTTCTAATAAATCCAATGATTCCATCAAGTCTATCCGTAAAGTCATGGACAGAGGAAACGTTATACACCCGCTGAACTTCAGCATAAGTGATTTGCAAAATTCACCTAAACTGGGCAGGAAGAGTAAGAAAAAGAGAGATGATATTCCAGTGACTATACAAATGAAAGACTTGACCCTAACAAGATCCCCAGTAAGAGTGCACAGAAAAGAGAATAAGAACGAATATGACAGTAATTCTTCGACATTGAAGAGAGTTAACGATACTGCGAGAGAAACTAACGTCGACACACTCAAACGATCAGACTTCAATGATTTGAAATTTACAGATGAATCTACTTCAGATTCATCAGGTGAAATCAAATTCGCCGACGATTCACCTGACAGTAATAGACTTGTCGACAAATATGAGGTCAAAGTATAAGCGGAACAAGAACATGAAAAGTTCCCAGTAAATTTGTGTATGGCCTAAGAACTTTTGGGATCCTAATTCTTTTAGACCCATTCTTCAAAGTTCTAAGGTATAGAAATGATATTATCTGTCCAATTCAAACTTCTAGAACCTATTATTTAGAAGAATATTGTTTAAAATCATTAATCCATTAAGCCAAAGATTTTAATAACCCAAAAATAATTTCCGATAGTTATGATAAGGACCAATGTGAATAAATCCATATTTACCTAATCTTTCATATCATCAAATCGTAAATTGTAGCACGATATATATTTTTAAGATAAATTTTCATCTATCACTTTCACCCATATGTTAAAAGTAGAATCACATTAGAGTAAAAATAGGATTTTATAAAAGTGTATTTGTCATTTGAATGATGATATAGCCCGTAGAATGTGAAAAAACGTGGTAAACCAAACCAATCAGTAAATTTATCAATAACAAATAAAACTGATAAGCTAAAAACCAAAGTTCTTCATGAAAAATGTAAACTCATTATGTAACTTATATGAAATGCTAAAACTATAAGTTTAAATATTGTTCGCATAATACTGTCCATTGTCTATCGATCAACATGGTTGGTAATAGAATGTTTAAAGAAAACAGAGCGCTCTGCTACTAAATTTTAGGGTTTCTTTTGGTTTGGATGGTTGTAAAATGGTACGTTCGTAGATTTTACACGTTAATTTCCGCTTTGGCAAAATGTTGAAAGCTTTCCATGTCGTCAGCACTAGCCTTCATCTTTACGAGCTAACATTGTAATATGTTGGATGGAGCTATGTTTTTATTATAAAGATATTTTCACACTTTTTCCGAAAACTATGACAACACTAAAATTTCAGTAGGTGTCAGAGTAAGACCTATTTCGTTTCCATAAAAGAATTATGTAAGATGTAATAGATAATCATTTCAGTAATAAAAGATATCGGATTTGGTAAAACTTTGTAAATAGTTGAATACATACCACTGAAATTGGCAATTTCAAGTTACACCATACTCATCGTGTGTCATCAAAACTATTTCATTTTAAACATTAATCTATTATTTCAACTTTTAGAAGACTGACTATTTCGGGCAGTGCAATACGTTCCAAAATTATTGATTTAGCGATGTCATTATAATTTTAAGGATAACCTTTTAAAATGGTGAGTGTGAACAGTATTTGAAAGTATTGTGGCAATAATAATTTATCTGAGAGCTGAGTGCGAATTTCGATCCCTGTCGCGTCTATGTAAGCATATTTTTACACGATTATTCCATAAAGATTCATCATGCTTGAAAGTTTATTTATTCCGTCATAACTTTACATTTGAACGGATTTTTAAGGAATGGTTAATGTTTATAATACAGTTACTAATTTTAATCATTTCGTTCATTACAATGGTTCAATACATTTTCGATAGATGGTGTCCAACAATGCCATACAAGATTCTGGATAATGCACATTGAGTGTGTTGAAAATTCGTACTCAACGCCCAGTTTTGCTCTAGTCATTTTGTGTGATGACACTAGGATCGCATTTCGATCTACTTTATTTAATTAGTTTCTAAGATCTCCTTGCGAAATGATGCATTTATTATTTTTAATGTCTCTCTTATTCAGTGTTGATTGAGTGTTATTATTTATTTCAATGCTATTGTAAACTTATATGCTTAGTTAGTAAGTAAAAATGATGTTGATTATTATTTTTTTAGTTTCGATAAACCATTAAATTGTTTTTATTTTATATTTCAAATTGTAGTTTTATTACCCTTTTGGGCAGGTAGGTATCCTGAATAATTGATCTTCGAAAACTTTAAAGAAGGCTATCTTGGTTGAAAAATAAGCTATTTAAGCCCAAGATCAATCTGAGTGGCGTGCATTTGGAGAGGCCTATGTCCAGCAGTGGACTAAGATAGGCTGTTGCTGATGATGATGATCTAAGTTCATGTTAAGATTTTATAAAAATTAATGATCACTTAATAAATAATAATAATAAATTTCCAACACTCACACCAATTAGCCTAGCCCCAAAGTAAGCACTGTAAGGCTTGTGTTATGGGATACTAGGGTAACTGATAGAATACATATACTGTATATAAATAAGGATATATATACAGATATACATAGTAAGCATCCATGATTGGAACACTAATGCTCGTATTATACACAAACATCTGCCGCCACCGGGATTCTAACCCGAGACCTCTCGAATCGGCGACACCATGAAACCCAGCGTACAGACCACTCGGTCGTCGCCACTTAAATAAGTTGGGTATGTATTTAAATGACAAAAACGTTTTACAAAACCATTATCTTTTAAAAATACTGTTTCACCAAGGAAATTTTTATTCGTCGAAAAACCAAACTCAGTTATTTAGTAAAATTAAATAGAAACCAATTCTGCTTCAGAGAATTTCTTTGAAATATTATATGAATATATAGGACACAAAAAGTCTTTTTCAAACTATTAGTATTTCATATAAACTTTATGTAAAAAATTATTGGTATATCCGGTCCTTATGACCTTTTTAGCTTCGTAATAAAGCAGGAATTTAATACCGAGGCGTTCCAGGCGCCAATTAGCTTGCATGTGTCCGCACTGGGTATCCTTGCTACCTAAGCCTAAGTCTCGGGTCTTATGTGGGGCATACCTTCTCTTCTAAGCATCATAGTAACTTAAATTTTCTCTACATATGCAAATGAATCGCTCTATTTCCTTTGGCCTTGCCATAACTTGAGAACGACTTTACCGTTTCAACCCATGTTTTTGTTAAGTTTTCCAATACTTTGTTGATGTTTCTTAAGGAGGGAGGCGGGCTATGTTTTTTCCATGCAAACGTTCGAATGATTCCTACTTGATTTTTACTCCTAAAGAAATGATTTTTATAAATAAAATAGAAGTTTACTCATACTAAACTTGTGTTTGGAAGAAACTGGAAGCCCTCGAAAATGCCAAAAATTAAACAGTTTTTTATCACAACTAAAACGACTAGTATGAAGATTCAATAAGCATTTGCAAAAAAAAAGCATTGTTGGCCTAATATAACTAATTATTCTATTGGTAAAATTTCTTTTACATAGGTATATCTAATTTTCGAGAAGGAAATCGTCGAGAGTCAAACCTCGAATTTTGCAATTCTACACGCAATTTTCAGCGTAGCTAACGCTGAAAATTGCAAAACTGTTGTCCCAATCGCATGGTATTTGCCGATGCCCAACAGCAATATGTTTTTCAAATGTCTATTTCTCAAAAGTCTCTCAGCTCCCGTCGTTCTTAGAATAATAACACTAATACATATAATTCTTAGAAGAATAAAGACATAAGAATAAGTTTATAAGAAGGTTGCACAACTTAAAGGTAATGGCGGCGGTGTCGCGGGTAGAAGCTAATAATAAGGCTAAGAAGTCATAGAGCGATGTTTTCCCGCACTGAGTGATTTTTCTGTGCATCAAGTAAAAATAAATGTGTGCAAGGACCACACATCTGATGTGAAACTTCTTTTCTTAAATAACCTAACATGAGGCTATGCATAAGGCATAGGGGAATGGAGCAGCGCACGTATCACATATATATGAACTAGCGGCCCTCCCTCGCTTCGCTTCGGTGTAGAGCTGAAGTGTAGACTACAGTTTTTGTTCTCAGGCTTGTATTATACACAATGACATTCATCTATGATTCTTCTTATACCTGCATGCAAAGTCTCAGCCTGATCGATTTAAAATTGACAAAGTTTCATGCAAAATTTCATTCCCTATTTTATCCCCTTGGGGGTAGAATTGATCAAAATCCTTTCTTAGCAGGTGGCTACGTCATAACATCTACCTGCATGCCAAATTTCAGCCTGATCCGTCCAGTGGTTTGGGCTGTGCATTGATAGATCACTATGCCAGTCAGTCACCTTTGAGTTTTATATATATAGATATATAATATATATACCTATATACATGTAATGTATATATTGTGGCGTGTGAGGCTCGTAGCGTTACAGCCTTCGCCGAGTTATCCTCCTACTTCCATGCTCCCGGGAAGAACTGCGCACGCATCTCACACAACAACTCTCTCACGCACACACAGTCGTGTGACGCATTTCCGTGTCATATTTTCTCATTTACACCCCGTCCGTAAAGAAGTTTCACTTCAGAAACAACATCGTATATTTTCCCGTGACACGCCTGCATAGTAGCGACAAAGTTATCGAATGCAATGCACTGGAAGTATAACGGTTCGCCGACATTGACGAATGGCTGGTATACCCGTTGTGCCGAAACTGAGCTTTAGCAAGTTTTAGTAGTGTCTCACTATCACTATTTTTAGGCACAAACAGTTTATACAATACAATACAATACACAATTCTTTATTGAAAACACCACAGTATAGTACATAAATGGGGTAAATACATTATACAATACAATACAATACACAATTCTTTATTGAAAACACCACAGTATAGTACATAAATGGGGTATAATACATTATGTTTAAACATAGTGATTCAATGGACGGATTTATCGCTAAAAGCGATTTCTTCCAGACAACCTTTGGATGGAGAGGATTGAAAGAAACTGGAATCGGTGGTGTTATAAAAAAAATAAAAATAAAAACAAGGGATATAAAAATGTATATAACTATATATTTTAAATATATGTACATACCATACATACATAATATATACACATAATATAACTATAAGATATATACATATAATATAAATATTTGACACATACATACATAGACTACACATATATAAGTTTAGTCCAGTGAGAAAAAAAAATATTAAAAATAAAAATAAAAATGCAGTTACATCGACAAATAATGGTTGAAAACAAGATTTTTGAAAATATAAATAGATTGTGCTCGTCTTATGGTTACTGGAAGAGAATTCCACAGGCGAACAGCTTGGACGGCAAAAGAACGACCATAGAAGGTTGTGTCATGAGTAGGAATTTTTAGGGTTAAATTTTCTGATGACCTAAGAGATAATGCGTTTGAGCTATGAAGGTAATTGAAGCATTCCTTGAGATAGCGCGGGGACAAAGGATTGAACAATATATTGTAGAGAAGTGTGAGGATGTGAGTATTCCGGCGAAGTCGAATTGGTAGCCACTTGAGCTGTGATCGAAATTGTGACACATGATCATATTTGCATAAGATTATGGAAGTCGGAATTGGGAAAAAAATTAAGAGATATAAAAATCTACTCTACAACCTTATATCTAATGTAATAAAAATTTACACATCAATACTGTTTTTTCTTTTATATTTACATGATGATTCTTGAAGGTTGGGTTGGGTAATGTTGAGGATATTCAACATATGTGTTTTTTAACATCATAGATCATAATTATAGCTCGCTTGTGGAATTCATTACCGGAATCCATTCGGAGGGCTCGCACTCTGGACCCGTTCCGTGATCAAGTTAAGCGTCATTTCCTATCCTTACTTTGAAAATACCTCTTTCCTTTCTTTATTTATTTGTTTTTTTTTTTAATATTTATATGCATCTTATTATGATTACCTTTTTTATTTTATTTTAAAATATTGCTTTTACACCCTTCCCCCTTTTTTTATTCTTATATACTTATTTAATTTTCCGTCATGGATTGCCTGGAAGAGATTGCTATTAAGCAATAAGGCCGCCTATTGTGTAATGTCTCTCTGTCAGTGTAATCTTACTGTTATATCCTTTGTGGTGTTATACAGTAAAGAATATTATCATTATCTCAAACATAACAAAAAATGGCAACAGCTCTGGGTGTTAAAGGGTTAAAATAGCTATTAATCTGTTACGGTGTTCGTAAGTATGTGGATAAATGTAATACCTAAATAGAAAATGAAAATGTATGAATTATAAAGACTCCTCTGTTTATAATAATACGAGATAGCGGATTTCCCGCTTGAATGGGAGCGCTCATCTGGAAAAGTAACCCTCACCTTACAGACGATCACACTAAAATAACACCACCTTTTGGTGGTGTTTCTGTTGGTGAGTAAGGTTCGAGGCTCGACGGTAATATTATCTATACAGTATAGTGACTCGGCCCTGTCCTTGAAATAACTGCCTACGGCCGAGCGGGGCGTAAACACGCGGTAGGGCTGCCCGCCCGCCTACAGTATTTTAATTTCATCTACTTAATTGAGTTTCTTTCTAGTTTTGTGATTATAAATGTTTTATTTTACACGTAAAAAAAATGTTTTGTATGAATTAGGAAATGTTCAATAAAATACATTGTTATTTTTAGGTAATATTTAATAAAAAAAACATATAGATTTGGGACAGAAAAATATTTACGCCTCGACTGAGACGTACGAAAAGCATTATTATTAAATTTAAAAGTATAATAAATACGCATTCGTATAAAAAAGTTTTATTAAAAATACATTAGGGAAACATTGGCAAGGAGCAGAAAAGGGAATATCTTTAACTTGGTTATATATACCTGCAGCTACTTTACAATGAACACCGTTAGGTCGTCGCTGCGGCGCATTCGCAACTGGATGCCCACCGGGTGCCGCGCGAACTCGAGTGGCATAGGTATGACATTAGATTAAAACAAAAAGGGTAGATACGGCAATAGCCTCACAAAAGTGATCCGCATGAATTGTGGTCCACGACCCTAATCGCTTTAGTCACAACTTGACATGCAAACGACGTACATGTGAACGCCAAAAAGAAATACTGGTAATATTTTGTGTTTATATGATAAAACAATGCCTAAGCGTGTTTTTAAAAAGTGATCAAATTGCTCAAGACCTAAAAATAAAACCCACGGCATCACTTTTCTATAAACTATATTTTTCCATAAAAATTGCTGTTTGTTTTGAATCTTATTCGCTAGTGACGTCGAGTACTGGTCGCGTGATTGGTCGGTAGTGCAGTGACGCGGATCTCGCCGTCTCGTTCACGCTGCCGTTGAAAATTAACGTGCTGTTTCGTTCGGGTCGGTAATGCAGTGAGGAGGATCTCGCCGTCCCGTTCGCGTTGCTGTGGGATTAGTTTTTGTTTCATGCAAGTATGAGCGTACCGTATCTACCCTTTTTGTTTTAATCTATGGGTATGACACGCTTTCCGACCGTTTATATGAAGATAGAATACTGTATAGATAATATTACCGTGGTAAGGTTAAGCAACGGCGCGATTGATAGCTATGGTATCGCAAGCGTCTATAGGTCCCCCTCAGATTCGAGTGGTCTAGAGGCTCCAGACGGAGAGGAGACTCCCCCCGTGGGGAGATGCAATCCGCCTTAAATACCTCTCGAGGCACTCGCCAATTCTCGGCTTTAGGTCCCCTTAGGATCTCGCCGTCCCCAAACCCGGTGACGCTGTAAAGGTCATATGCGACGAACAGCATATAAACTCAAAAAAAAATACAGTTCTTCAAGTATGTCACCTCCCGCTGTAGATTTATGAGCGCGGTTTTTGACTTTCATGTGTGCATGTGTCAGCCAAATCTGAAAGAACGACATTGAATATGAAATTTGAATTTGGAATACAGCGAAACGTATACAAAAGCATGTCCTTTCTACGACCGAGAACGATCTGTCAAAATGACATTGACAGGCAATCGACTTTTAGTAATGTAAGAGTTTTTTAACTAAAAACGTCATAATAACTAAAATACATTATTAAAAGGAGTTCCTGTAAGCAAGGTTCCCAAGATACTGGCAGCGTTCCCCCTTTGAATATCTAGACTAATTCTTTGTCCGAGGAATTGAATTTGGAATTGTCTTCTTGATGGTAAGGTTCCAAGTAGAGGATTCAGGTCGTCAAGATGAGGATAGTTGATGTGGCACAGTTTTCTGCCACATACATGCAGTCTAACTCTACTGAGAATTGACACAGCAAAGATAGGGTATGTTTACCAGCTGGTGTAAACCACGAAACACATCCAAACTCCATAAATTCAACTAAAAGCTGTTGGGAGGCATAGAACTAACGATATTTAATATCGATGCATAGAAGTTATTTAGGAAGTCAAATGAATTTAATATAAGTACAGTGGATCCCCGGTAGTCCGACAAACATTTTGCAGGGCAGTGTCGAACTATCGAATTTGTCGGATTATAGAGACCCCCTATTATCCGATTTTTTTTACAAAAGAGTACCTTGTAATCCGACAAATTACAGATCCAATGATAAGATTACAAATCATACTATGTTATGTATGTCAAATTTAGTAAATTAAACAACACAATAGAAAGATTACGTTTTATTATAAAAGTAACGTCATTAATGCTATAGAATTTACAAAAAAATCTTAAAAAACAATACCCTACGCGTCGAGCACAATAGTGATGGTGCGTACAAGTTGTAACTTGTTCAATCGTGAATTAGCGAATACTTGTATGTAATAGACGATGTCGGATTATCCAGCATATGCCATCCGCATTAGCCAGGGGCCGGATTACCGGGGCTCCACTGTATACCAAATTCTTAAAAGAATTTGAACCTAATACTTAATAGGTGTATTCTTGCTAAGGATAATAAAATTCTATAAAATTTACTAAGCCATGAATTAAACCTAATTTAAGGCACACGCCCAAAGGCGTGTGTTCGTAGCCGTCTTCAAATTAATGTACTAAAACAAATATCGCTATAACGCATCCGATATTATCGACCCTATGGCGGAAAGAAGGCCTTAAAGTGTGTATTTAAATTAATTGTTTTGACCAAACAATTGAACCAGGTTGTTTATGTCAATTAGCATAGACAAATTTCATCGCCGTAACCTGTCATTCTAATCTATGAGTAAAAAAGTATTACTTGAAAATATTTTTCTAGTTATATTTTCTTTAGATTTAAACATCAAGCAATTACATGCTTTAAAATAATAAAAATTATAACTTTAATTGCTATTTCTTCTTTCAAATGTTTAATACTTGTAAAAGTATTCATTTGACATTGTGGGTTACCTATAATGCGAAGAGATGGCGCTGCCTTGCAGATTAAGAATGGCTAGAAGAATTTCGACGCGGTCCGTGAGGGCTGCGGTAGCATAATTGGTCAGTGCATTCGCCCGGATTGCGAAGGGTGCAGGTTCGAGTCCCGTCTGCTGCCTGGTCCGCGTGGAATTTTTTCTAGTTATATTTTCTTTAGATTTAAACATCAAGCAGTTACATGCTTTAAAATAATTAAAATTATAAAGTATTACTTGTTAGAATTACATATAAAATTTAAATTAAGTGTGCAATCTTTAATTTATTTATAAAGATTGCATATTAAAATACATGTCTGCAAAATCATATAATTAAAAAAATACATCTAAAGGGAAAACAAAGGTTGCTGATTCGTCATGTTCTGTGTATGATACTTTAATGACATGTTATGGTTTGCTCTTATTAAATAAAATAGAAATAATGCGTGTTTAAAACAAATGCTATTTGATTTGTTTTCGGAGAAACATGTATTAATACGGTATTTGACAAGTTTTTAGACACTAAAAATAACCAAATCAAAAACTCCATTTTCAAGTTGCCGCGAAAACGTTTCTCTGGACAATATGGCGTCTTACTAGTGTGTGACGTCACACGACTGTTATTGAAACGTCAAACGATACAATGTAATGTCACTATAACCGGAAGTTTACTTGCGTGTGACGTCATTTTAGGCCAATTCCAAGCGTTTTGGGTCACGTGACATTAGATAAGAAAACTATTATCTTTTTCGTTAGTTTTTAGTAAAATTATGAATATCTTATTTTGTAAAAATAGTAAATACCCCTGCCAATATACATTCTAAACACAGATGCTAACAATTGGCACTGTATTTTTAACATTGTCAAATACCCTATTTAAACCGCGTTTAAAAATATCTAATATATTCCATCAGACCTACGGCTATTTTGAGTCTTGAAAAAGGTTCTGTATTCGTCTGAGTCCCGAATGAGTATTCTAGTAATGATTGAGAAATTTCCTTCTATCTCATCTCGTCTAAATAATTCAATAGTAACCCTTCGATCGAGCTGGCACCATATAGCCTTACCGATGTTTATTTCAACATTCGATCTCCCCGGAGGTCACATAAAGGATTATTCATACTAGACCGTGTCGGATCCGGACACTACTGTGTCTGAGTCTTATGAATTGTACGAATTAACCACAGTTTACTATAGGATCGAAATGAACTGGTTAAGCGAAGCTAAAGTAAACTAAGCGAAAATATTGTTACGTGTCTGGATGGGGTTCGAAATTATATGCCAGTTCACGCTTGACAGTTCTTTATTCACCACACAGTTCACACAATTAACACACAATGTAAATTACAAAACACTCACTAAGCACTGTTTTACACTATACAAGTCTCTAAACTATCGCACTTGAACACTTTTGTTGCACTTTGATCGCCTTTGGATTTGCTCCAAAATCGCTGTTGAAACTCAACTGTCTCTACGCGGCGCTAATCTCGCTTATATACGCCGCAAGAGCGCGTTTCGAGAGCTTTTGTGACAATATGTATGTAATTAGTACAAGAGAGAGATGAGCTTCTTAACAATCTATGGATATACCGTGTGGGTGCTGGGTCCATCGTGTGGGAGAAAGAGAAACTCTGAGGAGTTCCCGGGACTTGCGATCCAGGTGTAGGTTTAAATAAATAAAATATGTTTAAAACATGTTTTTTTTTTTTTTTTTTTTAGATGGCTGTAGCAGAGATATTTTAATACGTTCAGCCAAGTATGGTTTATTTTATTTTTATGCCTGTTCTTTTATTTTGTTTATATTATTTGTTATTTCTCTTGTTATTATTTCGTGCGACACCAAAACCGGTTCCAAGGGAAGACCAGCGCTGATGGCAACATTAGTACTATGCTGAGTTGGGACCGATTAGAGACAAAATTTAATTGCTTTATTTTAATTCTTTATATTATTATTTTTTTATTTTTTCTCAAATAAAATTATTTTTGCCTTGTATTTGTATTATATTCGTATAATTTATGTTATTGTTGTGCAATAAAGTATAATTATCTTATCTTTTTCTTTCTTTCTTTTTTAATTGTATTAATCTAAACTGTAATGCCGAATCATTGATAAAGGGCTAAGTCCATATGCATTCTTTAGTCATCAATGTTTAAATTTTAATGTGTGTCGCTAACGTTCCAGCGAAATTTACATGTAAATACAATAATATAGGTGCCAGCGAAGCAAACACATGGCCGAAGTCTGCGCATTCTTTACACAAATAAATCGCTTCTAAAAAATATTTGTGTTTAAATCCGTGACTTGCACGATCACGGTCTAGTATGAATCAGCCTTTATACGGTAAGAATTAAATGGACAGAGAAGGGATCCTCTTAAAAAGTAGTAAATACCTTTTACCTCTTAGCTGAGGAGAGCTACCGATTGCCCTGTAGAGTGGATTAAAATACAGGCATTTGGGAAAGACGTGGAGTTTTAGGTACAAGATTTATTCATTTTTAGGGAACACACGTTTTTTCTATATCCCTAGAGTTGAATAGAATATTCTGCTCAATGAATAGACAAACAGTTGTACGTACTCCATGTAGGTAACTATGCGAGCAGCACAGCATACGGTTTCTTTATTGGTTCTGTACCCCTAGCACGAACCAATATCGAATTCGTATATAATATTATCGAATTCGAATAGATTGCAAAACGAAATGTCAATGTCAAGTTTTGTATGGGAACTTGAACAGCAGCGGCACAAAGTACGTAACGAGAACTAAAAATCAGTACACATTTTTGACAATGACATTTCGGACTCGCAAACGATACGAATTCGATATTGGTTCGTGCTAGGGGTACTGTTCTTTCCGTTCATTAAACGGAAAAGTCAATACGTTTTCTTAGATACTCATTCATCCAAATTATAATGTCATTTAAGTTATAGGCAGAGGTACAGGTAAATGATGTGTATAATAATATAATCATCATCATCATCATCAGCCTATTAATGTCCCCACTGCTGGGGCACAGGCCTTCCCTATGGATGGAATAGGAAGAATATATAATAATAAGTTATATTTTTTTTTAAGCATTTAACTGATAGATGTTTTAATTTATTTAAAGAAAATGAGAAGTACCATTTTGGTACTGACCTTGACCAAATATAATTTTTTTATATTATTTTAAGCATTAAAAAGTAATTGTAATATAAGATAAAAAGTGTATTTTTAGCTAGTAGTGAAATTCAAGAAATAAAACTAGTTTTTACGGGTTAATGCACGAAACTTTATTTATTTATTGACGTTTCGCAGCCTTTTCAGGTCTGCATCGTCAGAATAATGATTTTTTATTTAAAATTGTCGAGCTACCTTCGAAAGACTTATATTGAGCGTTCGGTTATATTATTGGAAGATTTTTAAAATTTTATTGTCTATGTATGAATTTATTATTTAATTTACTTAATAAAGTATTTTATTTAAAATTCTTGTTTGTAATTTTGAGTTTATTTATTTGACCCTAACTACCGTAAACTACCACCGGTTCCAAAATTGGGAGACCTTCCTGAGAAGAACCGGCGAAACAAACTCAAGAGAGGCTTTCTATCTCCTTCTTATGTTAAATTATGCAAACAAAAAGAACTAATAGTATCTGATGGTCTTGCAGTGTGTGCTCGGGGTTGGGATTTTATCTCCTGTATAATAGGTTCCCAAGCTGGTGGTATATACCAACCATCTTCCCTATTGAAATATGGATATTTTTTAATCTCAATAGCCTCGCGCATCATTCGAGGAACGAACCGCCGCTCAGCTGCAAGGATCTGTGATCTATCAAATCTAATGTAGTGGTTTGGTCCCCCTAATGCATGTTCTATTTAATGTTTTTATTTAATGAGTGATGTGAGTGAAAACCTAAGAAACAAATATTCAAGAAATAGTTTAAAACCTTTAACGTATAAAGGAACATAGCGTTAGCGTATAAAGGAACGTAGTTTGTATTATATTCGAAACAATCGATTCAACTGATCATGAGTTAAATGTTTTATTGAAGTGCTGTTTTAAATGCTTAAATAATTAATGTTTTTAACGTTAATAAATTAAAAAAAAAGAAAAACACGTATAATTTTATTAATTTTTGATCTAAATCTCAGACAAAATATTATGTATATTATTAATAAAATATAACATCGATTGCTTATTAGATTTTTTAAACGGTGTCGTAACTGACGTCACATGACAACTTACGAGTATAGACAGTGTCTGTCAGTGGTGTGTCATTATGACATTGGCTATTGTAATTGACATTTCGCTTGCGATGCGAATATTTTTTTGTTTTTGTGTTTCACCGATGCTTTCTCTGATTTTGTGATTTGTGCTATTTTTCTACCATTTCGTTATAGACGACTAGATTTTCAATAAAAGCTGACGCTGATTTCTGCTTGTTTTATGGACTCTGATACTTACAATAGCATGACTACCTATGATCATAGTTATAATTTTAATTTTTTAAGCATGTAACTGCTTGATGTTTAAATCTAAAGAAAACATAACTAGAAAAAATTCCACGCGGACCAGGCAGCAGACGGGACTCGAACCCAGCAGTTACATGCTTAGAAAAATAAAATGAAAACTAAAATTGCTATCTCTCCTTTCAAATATTTAATACTTGTAAAAGTATTAATTTGACATAGTGGGTTACCTTTAATGCGAAGAGATGGCGCTGCCTTGCAGCTTAAGAATGACTAGAAGAATTTCGACGCGGCTATCAGGGCCGTGGTAGCATAATTGGTCAGTGCATTACCTACGATCATCTTAAAACCATTTTTATTTATTAATTAAACATTAAAACAGTGAAGGCGGGGTTTTGTTAACGAATATCTCTGTAACTTGCAGCAATTGAGAGAGTTAAGAGTGTCGTATTTCGTGTGCATCAGTTCATCACACAGACAACGTTGTTATATGTTGACCAAACTCTAACACGATTCCGATGACCGTAAAATTTATTTTGAAATGGACGCTGCATCAAAATGTAATTGCTTCTCAGCCATATTTTTAAAGGATATGCTTGTGAGAGAAAACATCAGAGAGAAATTGATGAATAAAGTGATCAAAGTAATTTATGTTACACGAAATCTTTTGGTATTATTTCTCGGCGCGGTGTTTGGCCTACAGCTACTAAGCTTTTTTATTAAGGGCGGTGCGGTATATATAAAAAAATATTAAAAACAAAACCTTACCGCCTGATTTATGAATGTCTGATGAATGAATGATTTATATTTGATTGAAAACTCGTGCCGACGGGTCTCAATAGCAAATGGCAGTGTCCGGGAAAATCAATACTACACACATCAAAAGTGTCTAGGGATCAAGCATTTTTATGCGGATTTCTTGAGATTGAGATGTGGCTTTGTAATAAATTTATGATTTTATAAATTTATATGGATCCTTTTTGGTGCATTTCATAATTTGAATCAGGAACTGTGAATCAAATTCGAGTAAAAGATGAAAATCAGCTGTCAATATTTTCCCTATAAAAACATACAACGCATTGAAGACATTATTAGTGCTACTGTTTCCCTACTACTGATTAAAACCAACGTTATTATGGAGCGGCGACGTCATTTAAGCAGGGAAGAAATGCTCAGAGCCGTGGGAATGATAGAAGCTGGTTCCCGGCAACGTACTGTGGCTTTAGCTCTGAATACAAGTCAGAGTGTTATCAGTCGACTTTGGACACGATACCGAAGCACTGGTACCGTGGCTGAGCGCCATGGAGGACGGTATCGCTGCACCACACGGAGACAAGACCGATACATTCAAATCTTAACTCGAAGAGCTCCAACAATAACCGCCATGATGTTAGCCGTGAGGCTTCATCACTCTTCAGGGAACTTAATTAGCGACCAAACAGTCAGAAACCGCTTGCATGAAGTGAACCTTCATTCCCGAAGACCGCTACGGGTACCACCTATAGCAATGCACAATCGTAGGATTCGATATCAATGGGCTCTTGAACACAGAAATTGGGCAGAAGAACAATGGCGTTTCGTGTGCTTTTCTGATGAGTCTCGTTTTGGTATGAGACCGGACACAAGACGTATACGACACTGGAGAACCCCTGGACGCCAACAGCGATTAAAATCCTGCCAGGAAGTCCATCCTTATAGTGGTGGAACCATCATGGTATGGGCGGGTATTTGGATCGGCGGAAGAACTGAGTTGATTTGGATCAGAGGCAACCTCAACGCTCAAATTTATGCTGAGACGATTGTATCAGACGTCATCGTTCCCCTACAAGTGCAAATCGGTCCCTTATTTCAGTTAATGCATGATAATGCACGACCGCACACCGCAAGAGTTGTAAGACAGACTCTCGCCGCAGCTAACATCAATGTCCTGCCCTGGCCTGCTCAGTCGCCAGACTTGAACCCGATTGAGCATGCATGGGATATGCTACAGAGAAGAGCTCTGCCGAATATGGAGGGTATCCAGTCGCAAGAAGACCTTTTTTTGTTGTTGCAACGAACATGGGCGGCCATTCCACAGCGTGATTTGGATGAACTCATTTTGAGTATGCCAAACCGATGTTCTTGTGTTGTTAGTGTTCGCGGTAGAAATACGGATTATTAATTGTTTAAGTTACCCAATAAAATTTTAGAGAAAACTGTTATTTCAGTCTTTTTTTCGAACTTTTGTGTTAGTGGTTCAAATGTCAAAAATCCCTTTATTAGGAAAATGGCAAATTTCTTTATTAATGCAAAGGTGACTTGGTTTATCGTTACTGTGACAAACGAAAACACTTTATTTGATGAATCCTTAAAGAAAATTTTAATTAATATCAATCAGGAGAAAAGTTATTGCAAAAATATATGTTGATCCCTAGACACTTTTGATGTGTGTAGTTTATGAGACACTGTTGTAGATTTAGGCTTATCATCATCATCATCAGCCTATTAATGCCCCTACTGCTGGGGCACATGCATTTTCCTATGGATGGAATAGAGAGAGGCCATGACCCATCACGCGGTGCGTGCGGATTGGCGGGTGCTAACGATTGCACATGCAGCCGGGACAAACGGCTTAACGTCTGCTGAAGCACCGAGGAACTCGAGATGGAATGTTTTTGGTCACCCATCCAATGACCGATCACTGCGAAAGTTGCTTAACTTTAACGATCGCATCCGACCGTGCTCACCACTCGAGCTCCTCAATTTAAGCTTATAATGTATTTCTTTTAATAAATAATTTAAAAAATGTTTCTTTTATTGGCCCTCAGCATATTTTTGGATTAATTTCTGATGAATTCTTAAAAATATAAACAGCTCCCTTTCAATCTGGTCAACCAATCTATGTTGATTGTAGGTATATGAAGGGCTAAGGGCGAAAACAGGCTAAGCCACATTAATAAAATTTTACGGTACAAGCAATTTTGACGACCTCCGTGGTCGAGTGGTTTGTACGCCGGGTTTCATGGTGTTGCCGACTCGAGAGGTCCCGGGTTCGAGTCCCGGTGGGGGCAGATGTTTGTGTGATGAATACGAGCATTTGAATTCCAGTCATGGATGTTTAATATGTATTTTCTATAAAAATATACTTATATATGTACAGTTTATGTATTCTATCCGTTACCCTAGCATCCCATAACACAAGCCTTATAGTGCTTACTTTGGGGCTAGGCTAATTGGTGTGAGTGTTGGAAATATTTATTTATTATATATTATTTAATTAAAGTTACGACAGCATTTTATGACTGACTCAGAAAATCTGCTCTTAAACAAGCAGTTGATATTAAAAGTAAATTTAATAGGATACTACATGTAATAATTTTCTGAATAAAAATTGCACAATCAGAAAAAAATACCTGCTATTTCATTAAAACACCCTTAAAGTTTAGGAAAGTCAAACGATACAATGTAATGTACCTTTAACCGGAAGTTTACTTGCGTGTGACGTCATTTTAGGCTCCGCCAATCCCAAGCGTTTTGGGTCACGTGACAATAGACAAGAAAACTATTATCTTTTTCGTAGGTTTTTAGTTAAAATATGAATATTTTTTTTTGTAAAAATAGTAAAAACCCCTGCCAATATTCATTCTAAACACAGATGCTAACAATTGCCACTTAATTTTAATACTGTCAAATACCCTATTGTTCGTGTCAAATTTTCTCTAGCATTTCTCAGGCTATGTTGTATAAGTTTGCACAAATATCATTTGTAATTCTGCTTTGAGAGTTGCCAGGAGCATCATTTATTGTGGGTTGCTGTTTCATATTTTAAGTGATAAATATTTAAACATTAATAATGATAAAATGATGTGTTTAAAAATACAATTTAATAATGCAAAACATGTATATTTTTGGTACTCTCATAAAAATATAATTTCGTTTCAGCTCACTGCCATCCAAAAATGTATCATGTTCTTTACTAGGAAAAGAACACTCGGTTCGTTAGGGAAATATTCTTTACATTTAAACGACTAGTAGTTAAATTCTTAAATAAAATGTACTAATAAAATATATGTTTTTTAGTTAACAGTTTCAAATTTCTCAGTAGTTTAAGGTCCTTTTTTTTATAACGCAGGTAAAAAATCTTTTTACAGACGACGGCGGCGCCTTTAAGAGGCACACCGCCGAACGGACCTCACACCTGGTTCCCGCAAGTCTTACGGACCCCCCAGAGGCTACCCACCGAGGACCCTGCAACTCTTATGGGAGCTTTACAGCATAATATCCGCTAAAAAAGTCCTGCGAATACCTTCTACACTGCTAAGTGCGAAGCCGCGGGGTCCCCGTTAGAGATTCTACCACGGCTCCGCACCCAGCAGCTTCCCGGCCTCGCCGGGGCTCCACAATAGTTTAATGGTCCTACTAACCACAGTGTAACATACGAACTGTTTGCTACGTAAGCCCTACATTACCCGTATATAAGTCGTGGCACGAAACTCTAGCGCTTACCGTTATTGCGCAGAAGTAAAAATTAAGATGTGTTGGGGGGGAACGAGGTGCGCGGGTGGGCGTGCGTTGCGCCGATTGGCTCTCCAGTCGTACCCATGCGCAGCTATCCCGTTTTGTTCAGCGCTAGATTTACGTGCCGCGTCCTGTACGAAGGGTAATTGTGTTACTATTGTACCTATTTCTTTAAAGGCGAAACTTTATACATCGCCTCAATTCCTTTTCTTTCATCTTTAGCGGGTCGCATTTAATTTTTATAGTTACTAAAAATATTGGACCTATTCAACAAGCGTCCGTAGTTCAGTAGTAGAAAGCTCACGCTGGCGACCCGGGTTAAATTTTTGGCCAAGGAAGTACTTTTTTACCACTTCCTATAAGGCTTTCTTCCTATAAGGCTACTCCCTATTCCATCCATAGGGAAGGCCTGTGCCCCAGCAGTGGGGACATTAATAGGCTGATGATAATAAGGCTGGGTAACAAATCACAAAAATTATGTGCTTTTATAAAACTAACTTAAAAGCACATATTTTTTTTTTCATGAATTAGTCTTACAGTGCGTTGAAGAATTAATTTTAACGATTAGATGTTATAAGTATTTATTGATTGAGGAGCTCGATGGTGCAAGTGGTTAGCGCGTTCGGCTGCGATCGTTGAAGTTAAGCAACTTTCGCCGTGGTCGGTCATTGGATGGGTGACTAAAAATTTGCGATCTCGAGCTTCTCCGTGATTCGGAAGGCACGTTAAGCCGTTGTTCCCGGCTGTATCTGCAGTCGTTAGCACCCACCAATCCGCACTGGGCCAGCGTGGTAGGTCATGGCCATATCTCTATCCATATCCATATCTATATCCATTCCATCCATAAGGAAGGCCTGTGCCCCAGCAGTGGGACATTAATGGGCTGATGATGATAATGATTTGTTGATTGGTTTATAAACAAAATAAACGTCCTTGACTCATTTCAACCCATCTCCTGTCGAAGTTACAGTTGGAATGTATAATTCACTTTGAATAGAGTTCGCTGGCGTCGAAAAAGTGTAATTGAGTGTGAAGCCATTCCGGAAATTACTCATTGAATCCTCTCAACCCAAAGGTAGGTAGGTATCGTTGCTAGGTATTAAAATGTAATGGTTCCAAGTCGCTCATTTATGCAAATGTCTGTAAAGCCTTGTCAAATTAAATTTTATCACGGCTTTTGGCCAGGAGCTAGTTAATGTTCACAAATATTTGTTTTGCGTTATTATTCCGTTGCTGATTTTACGGTTGAATAGCTGTAATTCTCAGTCTTATTAAAATGTTATTTAAAAGAAGTTCTTTTAATTTTCCGGTTGCTATTTGCATTTGAAAGTAAATTAATAAAAAGTTCAGCCTTGCAACCACGAAGCCATGTAAAGGATTCAATACATCGAGATAAATAAAGAAAGTCCACAAATCAAGTTTATACCCTTTTAAAAAGTGCTATACTAAAATAAATATATCAAATCAAAGCATTTATTGCAATCATGTAGTTACAGAGATGGTTAAATACATGTTACAAAGTACGTTACATGAACCCTGTCAGGGTATCGTAATACTTGGTGTTCTTATGAATAAAATTTACAATAGTCTAACATACAATATAAATTAAATTTTCTTGAATTTACGTAATATAAATATCTACTATCAAAATTAATATATTTCATCAATTATCCCATAAAAAATACAATAATAATAATTAATTTGAATTGAACTATAAAATATTAATAAAATGAAAACTATGTAAATATACCAAATTACAAAATGTAACCCACTTTAAAATCAACCGTCATCAATCACAAACATATTATATCTTTTTAAATGGCTGTGGCAGAGATATTTTGATACGTTCAGCCAAGCATGTTTTGTTTTTATTTTTATTCCTGGTTTTTTTTTCTATTTTTTATGTTATTTCTTATTCTTGATGTTATTGATTCGTGCGACACCAAACCGGTTCCAACGGAAGACCTGCGCTAATGGCAACATTAGCACTATGCTACGTTGGGACCGTTTTGAGACTAAATTTAATTGTTTTATTTTATTTTTATATTATTATGTTTTTTTTGTTTTCTCAAATAAAAATATTTCTTTCTTCTTTCTATATATTTGAAAATCAATATCGGTGCAATAACATACTTAGCCCTGTGATAGGCTTGCCAGATGGCCGGGAAATCCAGGATTGTCCCGGTATGTCCCGTGTCCAGTAATTAGACCATGTTGTCCTGGATTCCGATAATGTGGTTGTTTCGTAACAAAATAAACTAATAACGAATGACACCGGAACTCGATGGCGCAGGTGGTCAGCGCCTTCGGCTGCGATGGATGAAGTTAAGCAACTTTCGCAGTTGTCGGTCATTGGATGGGTGACCAAAAACATCTATCTCGAGTTCCTCCGTGCTTCGGAAGGCACGTTAAGCCGTTGGTCCCGGCTGCATCTGCAGTCGTTAGCACCCGCCAATTCGCACTGGGCCCGCGTTGACCATGACCCGTTGGATCATGACCCAATCTCCCTATTCCATCCATAGGGAAAGCCTGTGCCCCAACAGTGGGATATTAATAGGCTGATGATGATTTATACAAAGAAGTCTCTTGGCACCGTGATTGCTATCGTGCCATACAAATGGGTCTACTTTTCGATGACGCGGAGAACAAAATCATTGTGCATACCACATCATGCACCCGTAAACATATGATCTGACACGCGAAGAGTTGCTGTATACTTGACGTTATTTGACGATCTTACAGGCAGTGTTCATACATACAGGTGGGTCATGGCCCAATCTCCCTATTCCATCCATAGGGAAGGCCTGTGCCCCAGCAGTGGGGACATTAATAGGCTGATGATGATGATGATGAATGACACCGCTGGCCTGCTTGATGTTTTAATTCTGGGGGGTGATGGGGGGGTTTGTTAGTTGCTGTGGGTCCCCGTTTCCGCACGTATACTCTTAGTTGGTCCATTGTGCGTGCAGGGTTGATTGGGCTAACTAGCACAGCCAGCCCAGCACCTTCCAGAAGCGCAGTAGTCTCCTGGGACTCTCACAGGCTTCTAGGAGCGTCCTCGGCGTCCCGAGGATGCCAGGTGTTCTGCCACACTTATGCATTCCAGGATAACATGAGCGGCCGTTTCTTCTGCTTCTAGACATCCTCTGCACATAGAAGCGCAGTACCTCTCCTGGGACTCTCACAGGCTTCTAGGAGCGTCCTCGGCGTCCCGAGGATGCCAGGTGTTCTGCCACACTTATGCATTCCAGGATAACATGAGCGGCCGTTTCTTCTGCTTCTAGACATCCTCTGCACATAGAAGCGCAGTACCTCTCCTGGGACTCTCACAGGCTTCTAGGAGCGTCCTCGGCGTCCCGAGGATTGATGCTCGGTGTTCTGCCACGCTCATGCATTCCAGGATAACATGAGCGGCCGTTCATCTGTTTCTAGACATCCTCTGCACAGAGAACTATCTGTAACACGTATGGTTAGTAAATGCTTATTTAGCAATGCCCCGTTATAGTGCCCAGCAGGGGGTTTTGATTGAATGCTTTATTTTTCAGGGGGGGGGGGGTGCAAATGTCCCGGAATTGATAAGCCAGCATCTGGCAATCCTACCTACCTGTGATGCCCTTAATCAAAATTCATTTACAAATACAAATACAAGTGCTTTATTTCCATACCTTATTATTACATTACTAGCAAACCAGTGAACCAAATGTTCACCAAAATGATGTGTGCACCTGATTTCTCGAAAACCGGAAGTGCTACGTTACTCAAATCCGGTTTGTAGTCTTACCAGACTATTCTTAACTTATAACTTAAATATTCTCTTTATCTATCTCTTACGGTTTGGCCGCTGAAACAGCACCACAGATAGACGGACTTGTCTAATAGATAAGAGATTATTAAATATGAGTTGGAAAAAGGAGAAGGCACAGCGCAGCTTTTAGTTTTAAGCCTACCCATCGTCAAATTTTTGTGGTTAGTTATAATTCAATTTAAATTCAATTATTAAATAGCCAATTAAATGTCAAATATATTAATTACAATGTCAATTCATTTAGATGTCATTCAAAGCTTAGTCAATTCAATGTCACGTTATATTTAAAATGTCATATTTTTTTACTAGTCAATTACAATTTATATTATTCTTACATACAATAAAATGTTAAATACACACATCAAAAGTGTCTAGGGATCAACATATATTTTTGCAATAACTTTTCTCCTGATTGATATTAATTAAAATTTTCTTTAAGGATTCATCAAATAAAGTGTTTTCGTTTGTCACAGTAACGATAAACCAAGTCACCTTTGCATTAATAAAGAAATTTGCCATTTTCCTAATAAAGGGATTTTTGACATTTGAACCACTAACACAAAAGTTCGAAAAAAAGACTGAAATAACAGTTTTCTCTAAAATTTTATTGGGTAACTTAAACAATTAATAATCCGTATTTCTACCGCGAACACTAACAACACAAGAACATCGGTTTGGCATACTCAAAATGAGTTCATCCAAATCACGCTGTGGAATGGCCGCCCATGTTCGTTGCAACAACAAAAAAAGGTCTTCTTGCGACTGGATACCCTCCATATTCGGCAGAGCTCTTCTCTGTAGCATATCCCATGCATGCTCAATCGGGTTCAAGTCTGGCGACTGAGCAGGCCAGGGCAGGACATTGATGTTAGCTGCGGCGAGAGTCTGTCTTACAACTCTTGCGGTGTGCGGTCGTGCATTATCATGCATTAACTGAAATAAGGGACCGATTTGCACTTGTAGAGGAACGATGACGTCTGATACAATCGTCTCAGCATAAATTTGAGCGTTGAGGTTGCCTCTGATCCAAATCAACTCAGTTCTTCCGCCGATCCAAATACCCGCCCATACCATGATGGTTCCACCACTATAAGGATGGACTTCCTGGCAGGATTTTAATCGCTGTTGGCGTCCAGGGGTTCTCCAGTGTCGTATACGTCTTGTATCCGGTCTCATACCAAAACGAGACTCATCAGAAAAGCACACGAAACGCCATTGTTCTTCTGCCCAATTTCTGTGTTCAAGAGCCCATTGATATCGAATCCTACGATTGTGCATTGCTATAGGTGGTACCCGTAGCGGTCTTCGGGAATGAAGGTTCACTTCATGCAAGCGGTTTCTGACTGTTTGGTCGCTAATTAAGTTCCCTGAAGAGTGATGAAGCCTCACGGCTAACATCATGGCGGTTATTGTTGGAGCTCTTCGAGTTAAGATTTGAATGTATCGGTCTTGTCTCCGTGTGGTGCAGCGATACCGTCCTCCATGGCGCTCAGCCACGGTACCAGTGCTTCGGTATCGTGTCCAAAGTCGACTGATAACACTCTGACTTGTATTCAGAGCTAAAGCCACAGTACGTTGCCGGGAACCAGCTTCTATCATTCCCACGGCTCTCAGCATTTCTTCCCTGCTTAAATGACGTCGCCGCTCCATAATAACGTTGGTTTTAATCAGTAGTAGGGAAACAGTAGCACTAATAATGTCTTCAATGCGTTGTATGTTTTTATAGGGAAAATATTGACAGCTGATTTTCATCTTTTACTCGAATTTGATTCACAGTTCCTGATTCAAATTATGAAATGCACCAAAAAGGATCCATATAAATTTATAAAATCATAAATTTATTACAAAGCCACATCTCAATCTCAAGAAATCCGCATAAAAATGCTTGATCCCTAGACACTTTTGATGTGTGTATATTAATTACAATGTCATTTTTTTACTTGTCAATTATTTACCTGCTTCTTAAAATCGGCCTTTAGGTGCACATTGATTGGTCACATGCGAGACTGTCTTCTTGTGATTGGCCTATCGCATAGGTTCATTCAACATTGACATTTTGTTTGCGCTAAATTGAAATAAAATGAAAGATGGTTCAATGTTCCCACCTATTCAAGGCTCTCGGTATACCCCTACATGTTAAACTAAAATCTAACACTTAAGAGAAATTAACACTGAACGTACTACCAACTTTGATCGCTTGGTAGAGAAACTTGTACATAATTATAATGTACGAGAGTGAAAGTACACATGAGAAAAGAAGGCGCTACAGAGGCACAGTTTTATACAATGTGAGTGTGTGAATGAGCACTGGGTGGCCTGTTGCGTAGAGATGCGTATATATTGTAAATGATAAAACAGGGAGAAAAAAACAGGCCTTGCTGAGTTTCTTGTCGGTTCTTCTCAGTACAAGGTCTCCCGCCGTAGATTTACGAACCGATGGCGTAGCTTCTGGACATTCATATGTGCTTGTAACAGCCTAAACTGAATAAATGATTTTGATTATGATTATTATGATTATAATTACAATATCGAATTCGAATAGTTTGCTATTACGAAAAGTCATTGTCAAATGTGTACTAATTTTTAGTTCTCGTTACGTCGGTTATAGCGCTGCTGTTCAAGTTTTTATATAAAATTGGACAAGGACATTTCGCACTCGAAAACTATTCGAATTCGATATTGGTTCGTGCTAGGAGTACGGTACTCGTTATAGTTTTCGAACCGATTTGACCATATGCACATTAGAACTTAATTTTAACGTTTTCGTACCTTGAAACGTTTATTTTGAAGAGCAAATTTCTCGTATCGTAAACGTTCTATACCGCTATTTTCGGTTCATTCCGGAATCACCAATACTTACATTATGTACGTTTGTAGACATCTATCTAAGCTGCAGGCAAGCCAACCGTCTTAAACCGGTTTATTTCTTATTTCCTGTCGATAAATTAGTATCGGTTTCGTTTATGAAAAAAGCGTGTTGGAAAACCGGTAAAGAGCTTTATCCCACCAAAAACATTCTGTAAAAAACTAGCCAAGTCTCGATGGAAGAACTGCTTGTTTATCTCTAAAAAGTAATGAAATCTAGACAAAGTCGTGCCAATTCTAAGGTTCTTTACTGCGATTTCTTTATTATTATAGTTAATGTTGTGTGACTTGGCCGTTGAAGGGTACATAAGGGTACAAAACCAGGTGCTACATGACACCATTTCACCAATCTATCGCCAGAACCGCTACCCATTGACAATGGAAAATTGTCACTTGGAAAACGTTGATTGAATAACCGTCACTTGTAGGCTTGATAAAATTGCGTACCCTTCAACGGCCAAGTCACACAACATTAACTATAATAATAAAGAAATCGCAGCAAGGAACCTTAGAATTGGCACGACTTTGTCTAGATAAATAAGCAGTTCTTCCATCGAGACTTGGCAAGTTTTTTACAGAATGTTTTTGGTGGGATTTCACTTCTTTTTGTGGAAACTGTGAATTAAACTAAGAGTACTAAAAAACTAACAATTCAATAAAGTATTCAATTAAAACTTCTTTTTAAATCTAATAATTAAGTAATAATCAGTAATCCGTCACTTATCATAAAGTTCCTAACCTATTCAAATCTTAGAATTGTTATAATAACAACCTGCTAATTAACCTTAGCAAACCTCACGAAGTAATAAGCGAAATCAGCGAAATGCAAATAATCCCTCCTAATCCCTAGCAAACGTTTTCAAGGGCAGTAGGCGAATGTCGTAAACGTCTTTAACACGGCCTTTTTTTTGAGTGTGTATGCTGTTGGTTGCAGATGACCTTTTACAGCGTCACCTGGTTTGAACTAACGCGGCCGGTTGACAATTCGCCATATAAAGTTATCGGAAAAACAAAACGTAAGCGCGTTTTAAAATACAGTCAGTCCACTCTTAGTCTAATGCATTATTATATTTTGACCAAATTTTGAGTGAAATTAATATTTTAGTGTAATTTGTTTATTTAATTTGTGCAATGTTCGAGTAGTTTAAACTTAATCGTTCGACTTTTTGTTCTTGTAAACTTGTAAGTATAAGTATAAAAGCCAGACTAGTGCTATCCAGAGTTTTCCTTAAATTTTATTTATATGCATATTAAAAGCAGAAAGAAAGCGTCCCAGCAGTGGGACGTTATAGGCTAGATTTAATTAGAAGATATATCCCACGGATTTTTGCAATGACAGTCGATTTTTTTTATGTACCAATAGTAGAAGGGGGCATTACCATATCTCTAATACAGGTGAGACCAGCTGAGGGTTCTTCATCAGATACTTCAGACCTTCGATTTTTGACATCAAATGAAGCGGCCCACCAAAAATGAATATTTTTTGTAAAGGCAGTGTGTCGATCTTTTCTAATAGTTTGGTTGGGCTCTTGTGTTTTCTAATCAGAGTCACCAGATCTTCGATTATCCTGGTTTTTATAGTTTTTCCTTTATGTGGCCATTAAACCCTAACTCTGTACCAAATTTCAGCTCTCTGAGTAAATAGGAAGTACTAGTTCTATTCTGATGATCATGAGTAAGTGAGTGTCATAAATGCGAAACTTTGCTTTCTCTTAACTTGGGAACTAAATGACCTAAACGACTTAAAATTTTAGATTTTAAGTATGTGGTTATAGCTTACTGGACAGCGAAAATTTCTGCGTTCTGATCTAAACCAGATGTTGTTAGTTCCAGTAAAGGATGGTACGGCAGTGTTTGCTTCGCGCTCTACTTGGCGGGGGGCACTGCCGTGCCCCCCGATTGATCACTTTTTTCTGACCCTTGCCGAGCCTAAGGTGACAGGCCGCCAGTGCTCATGGCGCTCACTCAAACACGCGCACTGCACGAAGTCTGCCTCTGTACGTTCTTTACTCATATGATATAAGATACCGTATTCATTATAAAGTTGCTAATGAAACGCCGATTCTACCCGCCCACCGTGTCTTGTATGTGGCAACTTTTCAAGAAGTTATGCACGGGTATAGATTTACTTTGGGAATTTCCAAAGTTGATAATTTCATTGTGATCCCAATGGAATTTTCACTTTATTGGAAGATAGCTATCGCGATAGCGCCTATAATTTTGTAAGCTCTTTCATAAGTGATTATGTTGGTTGAGCAACTTTCACAGGGGCTTAAAAGGGATCATTTTTAGGGTTCCAGAGGTATATCGAAAGGAAAAAACAGAACCCTAAAGCAGAAGTAATGTAGAGATGTCATTTTTCAGAAAGTTAGAAAAAATATACTTATTTAGTAAGTTGCTCCAGTTTGGAAGAAAATTCCACTAGGTACCTCTTTGATATAAATAAAAACAGATATAGTATACCTTTATCACCATTTAGCTTAATCTAACTTAGCACTTTAGAAACTGCACGATTTAAAGTCATTATAAGTGTCCAGCGTGCATCCTCTTGGGCGTAAGCAACTGCAAGTATTTTAAGTACAAGCTCGGCTAACCCAGCAGAACCATTTAAACTATAACTGCTCTTATTGCGTCACAATAAAGAATACATTCATATGAACTTTCAGTACGGTAAATAAGCTTTTATATCCTTAGCTCGTTAAGAAACACAGACAGTCTCCATTGTGATAAGACTAGAAAAAAGTACAGTTTTAGTTTATTAAGTCGTGTGTTTTTTGTCAAACTTACCTAATAAAATCTGAATGTCGGGCTGGGAGTGCAGCATAAATAGAAAAGTTCCTCAATACAAATTCACAAGTGAGAGTCGAATATTCCGTGCCATCATACAATATTTAATTTATTTAAGAATATGTTTGACATATTTACCAACGATATTAAATACCGTACATACAACAACACGAACAAAATCGTGGTCGAAACGTGTCCAAAAGACACATTGGACATAGTAATATTATCTATACAGTATTGAGACTCGGCCCTGTCGAGCCCTGCCGAGCAGGGCGTATCCACGCGGTAGGGCGGGCAGCCTACAGTATTTTAATTTCATCTTCATAATTGAGTTCTTTCTAGTTTTGTGATTAAAACATTTTATTTCGTACGAAAATCTTTATTATTAAATTGAATAGTATAATAAATACGCATTCGTATAAAAAGTTTAATTATTGAAGAGTTCAAGTAACCAAAAACAGGACAATATCGACAATTGCTCTTTGCCATATTAAATTATGTAGGTATTTACTTAATTCAATCAAATATTCACAATACAAACGTTTAAGCACGGCTAACTGCTTAAAAAACAATTCATACCGTTCGGTTGCCGCTGTGGATGCCCACCGGGTGCCGCGCGAACTCGAGTAGCGTAGGTACGAGTATGACACGCTTTCCGACCTGTTTGTATGAAGATAGAATACTGTATAGATAATATAACCGTGCATTGGACGATCAACGGAGCTCCGTAAGATGATCACGTGGTCAAACCGCGCGCGACTGTGAACCAAGAAGTGCATGATTGGTGTTCAAGCACTTCTTGATTAGGACACATTTTTTCGTGGTGAATCTAGGGTATTTCATATCGCTAATATTTACAGCAATTGTTAAGGCCCCCATTGAAAGCGGTCCTCTTCAAATAGACCTCAGAATGAAGTATGTTTTCATCTTAAAATATCTGTATTTAAATTACTACATGTACAAGGGCCGATGGTGTAGTTTTTGACTTTCTTAAGTACTAACATTGTGCCAGCTCAAACTGAATTTAAGCTGTATCGATGTATTTATGTGAAAGAGGTGGCCAACAAGCTTAAGACCCGCCTAAAAGCGGCCACCATAGCCTATAGACCAGTATTTCCTAACCTTTCCAATACTGCTACCCTTGTAACCTATTAGGGAAACAGATTTTACCCCGACTTTAAAATGTTATCATAAGTCCAAGAAATTCCAATTTGGCCGCTACATCTTCGTGTCGACTAATGTCATCATCAGGAGATAATCTCGCCCCGCTTCCCACACTCAGCACCCCGCGGGCTCACTAGCAAGAAGTAGCGCATGCTCTATTTAGTAGTATTATTTAGATTTGACCAATTAGGTTCTTTGTTACCCCCGAGACGTGGACACTGACGGCACGGCTGATCCACAGGTTCAAAGTCGCTCAACGCGCTATAGAAAGGACTATGCTCGGCGTTTCTCTGAAAGATCGCATCAGAAATGAGGTAATCCGACAGAGAACCAGAGTTATCGACATAGCCCACCGGATTAGCAAGTTGAAGTGGCAGTGGGCCCTCCATATTTGCCGAAGAACCGATAAACGTTGGGGTAGACGAGTTCTGGAGTGGAGACCGCGTCTAGGCAAACGTAGTGTAGGACGTCCTCAGGCGCGATGGAGTGACGATTTGCGCAAGGTGGCTGGCAGGAGCTGGATGCGAATAGTCCAGCAGTGGACTATGATAGGCTGTTGATGATGATGATTGATGTTACCCCCGAAGTATGGCTGATTTACCCCCGGAGGGGTAATTACCCCCAGGTTCGGAACCCAGGCTATAGACGTTTGCGATACCACAAATATTACTCACGTCATTGCCTACCCTAACCCCATCCCGTACCCCGTGGAGCCCTGGATCCTTACTCTTCGACAGAAACACAACACCACCAAAAGGTAGAGTTATTTTACTTTATTAAGTGGAGTTTATTTCCTCATCAACATCAGCCAATAATGTCCCCACTGCTGGGGCACAGGCCTTCCCTATGGATGGAATAGGGAGATTGGTCCGTGACCCATCACGCGGGCCCAGTGCGCATTGGCGGGTGCTAACGACTGCAGATGCAGCCGGGACTAACGGCTTAACGTGCCTTCCGAAGCACAGAGGAACTTGAGATAGAAGACTTTTGGTCACCCATCCAATAACCGACTACTGCGAAAGTTGCTTAACTTCAACTAAATCACTTGCGCCATATAGCTCTTCACCCCTACCTCTCTTAAAATTGAATATTGAGTTTGCTTGAGTTTTGGTAGCTTAGTACGTAGAATGGTATAAAGATTTACAGTCTATGCTGAGACGAATATAAAATTATTTGCCTTAGCTAAAGCCCGAAAATTGGATGAGGGTTTTGAAGAAAGACGATTTGTTAAATATTTGATCGGTACCTACGCTCCGTTTATTCATCGCATTTAAAGAGTTTCTGGTGCTGACTGATTTTGATCTATCTCGTAGGGTTCAGTCAGCGTTTGCAATGTAAGCGCATAAAATAAATTCCTATCTTTATGACCTTACATGAAATCCTCTAAAATTATCAGTGTTTCTCTACTATGTTATGCATGCATATTATACATATAAACCTTCCTCTTGAATCACTCTATCTATTAAAAAAACCCGCATCAAAATCCGTTGCGTAGTTTTAAAGATATAAGCATACATAAGGACATAGGGACAGACAGCGGTAAGCGACATTGCTTTTTTTCTAGCGTGGTTTTTTTTCTAGCAAAATTGTCTTTACTATTCATTCACTACAATAATCGTATTAAATAAAACAAAAAAACTAGAGACCATTCAATCAATTAGAGTCTGTGCGGAAAGAGAATGGGATTTAGATTCGAGGGCGCTGTAGTGCTTTTCTAGCGTATTTGTAAGGTTTTACCCCTTTACGACATGATTAAATACAAAAAAACCGCAAGAAATCACAACAACAAACATATCAATCCGTATCAATACAAAACTTTGACGACTTTGACGTTTTACAGATTGCTGGGTTTGATTGCCAAATAAAAATCTTAATGTTAGTGCCGTTTTTTGCCACGCCCATTCTCTTTCCGCACAGACTCTAATTGAGCAGAGAGCATGGACGTATAAAAAATACGTCCATGGCAGAGAGTAAACTAAAACAACATGTATTTTATTAAAGAAACCGCTATCTAATTTAAAACAGAACATTAAGTTAAACTACAAAGTAACAGAAGTAACAAATGGCTAATTAAGTTAGCAACAGATTGGCAAATTAACTTACTCGACCACCTCATTTGCTTTATACTGTGGATAAGTAATTATTCGAAGAAATCTACATATCTACAAATAGGGGTGATGACGGGGTACAGTAAACGAAATTCTATTTAGTCTGTCAGTTAGATGCTCAAAAAATAATGGACACGTATTTTTTCTTTGGACAATCAACCAAAAAATGACAAAGTTATAGCGCGTCAAAGTTTGGGAGTAGGGGCTTGTGACGTCATTTTTTAGTGAATTTTCACTTAAAAGTGTACCAAACCGTGACGTCATGCGACTTTTCAAATCAATATATCTCTGCAATGTTTATATTGTGTGAAAAAAGAAAAACGTGTCCAATACTTCTTGACAATCTACCTGATCAACGAAGAAAAAAAAATAGTCATCATCCCTATTATGGTAAAAGGACATGTTATTTTTTGGGCCAAGAAGAAATTGGTTTTTGAACCCCTATATTTTTAGGGTTCCGTAGGGCTGACAAGGAACCCTTATTGTTTCGTCATGTCTGTCTGTTCGTCCCCGGTTTTGCTTGGCAACTGTAAGCTCTAGAGAGCTGTAATTTTGTAGAGATATGTATATCAATCACGCCGAAAAATTGGTAGACAAAAATTAAAAAAAATATGTAACCAGGGGATGATTTATTTTCATCGTCTACCCCATCGTGTGGAGTATCATTGAATAGGTCCTTTAAAATAACTTAGGAGTTGCTAAGACTGCTTTTCGATTTAGGGATCCGTATACGGAATATTGAACATTAAAGTGCTAATTTTTGTTCGAGTAGGGTGTGGCCTCTTAAAGCTAAACTATTGTCTTGTAAAACCTTCAAAAATACATGATAATACTGCTTCGAACTTTTAATGACCCAGCAGCTTAAGGCTAGGAAAATTTCGACGCGGCTAATAGGGCCGTGGTAGCATAATGGGCAGTGCATTCGCCCGGATTGCGAAGGATGCGGGTTCGAGTCCCGTCCGCTGCCTGGTCCGTGTGGATTTTTTTCTAGTAAATTTTCTTTAGATTTAAACATCTAGCAGTTAAATGCTTAAAAATAAAATAAAATCATAACTATAATTGCTATTTCTTCTTTCAAATGTTTAATACTTGAAAAAGTATTCATTTGACATTGTGGGTTATCTACAATGCGAAGAGATGGCGCTGCCTTGCAGCTTAAGGCTAGGAAAATTTCGACGCGGCTAATAGGGCCGTGGTAGCATAATGGTCAGTGCATTGCATGCTGGTTCCATCCCGTCCGCTGCCTGGTCCGCGTGGATTTTTTTCTAGTAAACTTTTCTTTAGATTTAAACATCTAGCAGTTAAATGCTTAAAAATAAAATAAAATCATAATTTTAATGACCCAGTTGAAAACCAGCGCCAGTGCATACTGCACTGACATTATGCTGAACTGGGCCCTTTTCAGCGCAGCCGTGGATACGGAGTGGTATCAGTCACTTTGTAAGTTTTAACCAAAACAATTTTATCTGTATTCGTGTTCTGTACTGAATAAACGATTTTATTTGTTTGTTTGTTTAATGAAAATTATAATGGTTAAGATAGATTTCTTAGTTTAAGAGTAATAGTCGTTCAACTTAGGTTAAAGAATTATATTGAATATTCCTTACAAGAAAACATTAAAAGTGACAAAGATGAAGATATTGTAGCGTAAAACTTTGCAGTGAGGAAGAAAATCTAAAAAAAACTATTTAAGAATATTTTATTTTAATGTCCGATACAGAAAATAAAGACTCCTGCTCAAATATATATTGGTAACTACAGGGAACTACGGAACTGCGCGTGGCACGAAACGCACTTGGCCGGATTTTATTGTTTGCAATATTTCATCTATACTTATAATAAATCTGTAGAGATGTCAATTCTGTACATGAAATATATTTTTAAAATAACTATCGGGGGGTGATCGATACTGATGCCAAAAATGCAATCAGTAAAATTTTTGTCTGTCTGTCTGTGTGTATGTTCCATATAGAAATAAAAACTACTCAATGGATTTTAACGAAACTTGGTACAATTATTCTTCATACTCCTGGGCAGGTTATAGTATACTTTTCATCACGCTACAATCAATAGCAGCAGAGTAGTGAAGGGAAATGTTGGGAAAACGGGAGAAGTTACTCCATTTTTTAAGCTTCCGTCGCGGGTGCAGCCTTAATGGTTAAAGTTACATAGAAATCATGTATGACGGAAATATTCTACATAAAATTGTCTATAAAATATCCCGCAACAGCATATGTCTATCTGTTATGGTTGACTCACAATAACACGTGTAATTATATAAATAAAGTCATTCTTTATAGCACAAGCCTGAGAACAAAAACTATAGTTTACACTACAGCTCTACACCGAAGCGAAGCGAGGGCGGGCCACTAGTTATAAGTAAAATAATATTGTTACGTGTCAGGATGGGGTTCGAAATTATATGCCAGTTCACGCTTGACAGTTCTTTATTCACCACATAGTTCACACAATTAACACACAATGTTAATTACAAAACACTCACTAAACACTGTATTTCACTGTACAAGTCTCTAAACAATCTCACTTGAACACTTTTGTTGCACTTTGACTGCCTTTGTATTCGCTCCGAAATCGCTGTTGAAACTCAACTGTCTCTGCGCGGCGCAAATCGCGCTTATTACCTGTTAAATTGAGAATTAGCTAGCACCCGCGAGTACAAAGTACCTACTTATACCTACGAAGGTAACGCGCATAACTTGTAAACAAGTGCAGATGTCGTTGCACTTTCTCCCTTACGCCGCACTGCATAAGGCTCATTTTAGAATGAGCCGCATTACTTGACCTCTATCGCGACCCGCGGTGCTCTGGCACATTCGATCTCTAGCACTTTCGCGGTTCCGTTCCGAGAGCGTTTGTGACAATATAGTAAACATATAGGTAAAAATATTCAGAATTTTTATTTTTTGAAGTTATACTTCTTTAGGCGCGTTATGAAAAAATGATGAGAGTGAAATTTTAAGATGCGCGCGCATCACTGTAACACAAAATTTTAATTAGCGACCAACTTCATGCTGTTACTTTTGTGTTTACCGCACATTAAGAAAATCTACCAACAAAATAGAAATAGAATCTCTATTTAGTGGGTGCTAACGACTGCATTATGAAGGCCTATCAAAAGTATTTATTAATCTGGAACAACGGAACCAAAGCGGGATTCAGGAGACTACAGCGCCATCTCTTGACCATTAGTGTAGTAGAACCAAAAACCACATCTTTATTTTTTGTAATAAAGTAACAGTTAGTTAAGTAAAGTTACAGGTATTCATATTTATAATATTTATCCACATGTTTCTAGTTTGTATATTCGGAATACGTGTTTGAGTTTCATACAAGTGCAAATCACATATGTTCTAATTAATTATATTATGTTCTAATTCAGTAGCGATTTTAATTGAATATTTTGATTATTTATTTATTTTTTCAAATTAAAACTGAACTTTATTGACTGTGTCCTTTTCCAGACTTTTTATTAATTTACTGTAATTAATTATTTGCATGCAATTAAAAACTAATTTTAAACGATGCCAAAGAAGGATAACTTCTCACGCGCCTACATAAGTACACTCACCCATTTTTTTGGCTGTGAATATGTAAAATAAAATGGTGTTTTAAAAAAAATATGACTCAGTAATGTAAAACCAAACCATAAAAAGAAAGTACCACCATAAGCCTTTACAATATTAGTGTGTTTTAGCGGATAAATTCAACATGGCCAGTGATGAGTTGAAACAATTCACCGAGAAAGAGATGGAAATCATAGATGGAAAGATATTAATTATTTTTATTATTATCATTTATTATTTTTTGTACTTTCATAAAAATATTTTTTCTTCCTTTTCACTGCGAAAGCCCAGCCTCCATGCAAAAATATAAAGGCGGAGACATATTATTGGAACGCAACGCGACATCACGTGCCGACACTCGATGTGCACCGTGCACATTATTACCAATAAGCGATGCCACGACACCATGGAACACGGAAAGAGGTGACAAGGGCCTTGTGGCCGGGGCAGGTGCGCCACAGCTATGTGCGAGCAAACGTTCATAACTTCACCAAAACTTGGGGCTTTGGGCGTCCGCGTGGGTGAGGACCTCTTGTACGTGCATGGTGAGCTCAGGGCGGACCACGAGTGGTGTTGTTGATGTTGGAATGAGCGCAGAACACAGAAATGCTTAGAAGGGCCTTGGGGCGCGTCACCGTTGTGTCCTAGCAAATGCTCATGTATTGACCAAAACTTGATTCTGATTGCGTCGTTGCACACGGGTGTGAGCGCTGATTGGTTCGATTGTTTGCTGTCGCGTCGTTTGATTGGCTATTATCTCTTAGGTGGAAGTGTTATGGGGAGCTGGCGACATCGGTTCCCGTACAAATTATCTGTGATCACTCTTCAAACTTCTTACTGTGTTCTGTGCACGACACACACACAATTTTTGAATACAGTGGTCTGTCAGCAGTGAAACGACGACGACGAAGACGAAGACGACCTCCGTGGCCGAATGGTTTGTACGCCGGGTTTCATGGTGACGCCGACTCGAGAGGTCCCGGGTTCGAATTCCGGTGGGAGCAGATGTTTGTGTGATGAATACGAGCATTTGTTTTCCAGTCATGGCTGTTTAATATGTATTTCTATATAAATATACTTATATATGTACTGTATATGTATGCTATCCGTTACCCTAGTATCCCATAACACAAGCCTTACAGGGCTTACCTTGGGGCTAGGCTAATTGGTGTGAGTGTTGGAAATATTTATTATTAATTTTATTTATTTATAGTGAAAGCGTATGTTCGTGTGTTATGTATCTAATAGCGAATCAGATAAGATTTCAAGAAGATTCGAAATGCTAAAACTACAGATAAATGGCGTCGGGTGTTACCTGAAAACACACTGCAGATCTGGATAGATGACATAGAGTACGTGTGTGCGCATCGCTTTGCATCGGATGTTCCAGATGTGATTCTCATCATAGAAAATAGTAGATTTGAATTGACTCAACATGCGTCGCGTGGCGTCGGGTCGGGTCGCGTTACAAATACAGAAGCCTTTGAAAAAGTAGATTTGAATTGACTCAACATGCGTCGCGTGGCGTCGGGTCGGGTCGCGTTATAGAAGACTTTCTGCCTTTAAAAAAAGAATCATCGCCATAATATCTGGTTGTTTTTTTTTAAGATTGTGACATTCGATCGGTCTATCAAACACAGGCAATCGGAAAAGGAAGTAAACGAAAGGATTTTCAGCATAAGTACTATGCTGAAAATCATTAAGCCAACTGACTCTGTGCATAGGTACTCTAACATCCTGCAATAGACATGCCTACGTACTCTTGTACAAAGCGCCGGTCGTTAAGCTAAAATCCAGGATCCAGGATCCCGTGCTCCCTGTAATTAGAGACAGGTGAAGGCCGCAATTAGTGTCTGCGCAGCCTCTAAATATTTCCTGAGGGGAGACAATTTGTGTCTGCAGTGAAAGACACTGTGGGGTGGCAGGTTCTACAACGATGCGTTTAACGGTTACGAGTCTTCTGGGATATTTTGCGGGGAACGGCGATTAGGTGTAATCGTTTTAAGAATTTATGCACTGTTATAGTCACAGACATAACAAAAAATAAAATCCAAATATAGCATTAATTATGTTTTCTTAATTTGTTCAGTCAAAAATTGAGAAGTAATGGTAATATACCTATTCAGCCACTGTGTTTAGCATAAACACCACTCCCAGAGACTACTGAATGGATAATTAGTCATGTTGTTAACAAAATTAAAATTGAATAGTTCTTCGTGTCGAATAGTGTAATCAATTCTATCGTTACTGAAATAAGAGAACAGTTCATATTTAAAAGTAAATTTGTACTTTATTACAAACACATATGTATGTACTTTACCCCTACCACGAACCATTATCGAATTCGAATAGTTTGTAAACCGAAATGCCAATGTCAAATTTTGTATGAAAACTTGAACAGCAGCGGCACAAAGTACGTAACGAGAACTAAAAATCAGTACACATTTGACAATGACATTTTGGACTCGCAAACGATACGAATTCGATTTTGGTTCGTGCTAGGGGTACTGATTGTTTTCCGTTTAAAATAAAACCTTCAAAAGAAAAGTCAAATCGTGTAAACTACCATCTGATCGCATTTCACTTCTGACTGATTACATCATAACAGTAAAATTACTTTTGACTGAGAACAAATTATAACAAACGAACAAAAATATTATAAAAAGTAATCAGCAGTTAAACTTCTGTTAACGATCCTACGAAGCCAACCATAAAGTATGATACACGTTCTAAGAAAAGCTCGAGCATTTTCCAGAGCACAAGCCCCAGATCGGACGTAACTTAAGCTTTCTTGGTTTTGCTACAAGCACATTTTGAGAGTAGCTGCCATGCTGTCTATTAATGTCGTGAAAAGCTTCAGGAAAAGTGTAAAGGAAATCTCAAATTCAAAGGATTTATTTTGCTTTATAAAATTTGGAAATATTTTTTATAAAATTATAGGTACTTTGGAGGTGATCCTTATCATTAATAATTCTACATCTTCTTATGGTGTTAAGGAGTTTCTTCCCTTTTTTTCTGAGTGTGTATGCTGTTGGTCGCATATGACCTTTACAGCGTCACCGGGTTTGGGGACGAAAAGATCCTAAGGGGACCTCAAGCCGAGAATTGGCGAGTGCCTCTAGAGGTATTCCAGGCGGATGGCGTCTACCCACGGGGGGAGTCTCCTCTCCGTCTGTTTCTTCCTGCAAGCTGTTTCTTCAACTAAGTTTAGCTATCCGCATAGCTAAACTAATTTGAAGAAACAGCTGCAGGTCGCCAAGGTGAGTAAGGCTGGTGTGGCGAGTAAAATTTCTGCACCAGGTATCTAAACTCCACCGTTAACTAACATAAGGTATGGTCGATTAATTTGCTAAACTATAAAAAACGTTTTGAAAAAAGAATCTTTACTCTTCATGGGTGTGTGTAAAGCTTGATGTTTTGTACTAAAAATATAATTATCTTGCTTCAGTGTAACACTTGGAAGCAAACAATTGTATTTCCTTAAACTTCTCTTAAGTATAATGGTGAATCATTACTTACAAATTTTTTTTTCTGTCTCTGGGCAATGATTGCATGAAACCATTGTTCTGAACGTTGGTTTTAATGAATACTCAATGGTTTTCAGAAAGTGTAATTATTATAATAAAATTTGTAGATTTTATTATTATCATTTTAAATGATTGGTACACAGACCTTTGCTTGTGGTTGGAATAAGAAAAACAGGCCAAAGTCCATTACGTGATCAGTCAAATCTGTGAGCATTAACAACTTAAGATGTAGCTGAGACCTTGACATAGTTTTCGACACAGGGAGGATCTAGAGATAATAAATTTTTGGTCACACATGCTACATCTGCCGAAACATAAAGAAACGTTTTCTTAGGCAGGCTAGCAGAGTCAAGCGGAAAGAGTTCGGTGGTGCTTTGCATTCAGGACTTTCTTGAAAAGGAAGAGTAGGAAAAGAAGAATTATAGCAAATGTTGCTGGAAGAAGGAACCTGGTTTCCTTTTATTGTTGTTGCAAGAGCTCATATAGCTGTAAATCTGTAAACACAGGCCATAAATCAAACAATGATGATTAACTGGAGTCAGGTCGAAAAGAGGTGGGTTGTTGGTGTTTCAATTTACTCTTAATATAAGGTGGGTTTTTTGTTAGGTTTTCTACGAAAAATTGAGATAATATACCTTATTTCGATATGTTAATAAAATTCACTCTAACTTATTAGATTGTGGAGCAAAATTGTTAGCTTTTCCTAGAAATTTAGTACCATGATGTAGATGATTCAGTTCTGTGAAAACATATTTCACTGAATATCTCGAGATTCATTATATTTTTGTACAATTTAATTAAATATATGAAACCTTGAATATGAACCAACTTTTCTTTGAAGCGAAACTTCTTGTGAGTCATAATAACGGATCGTAATAAGCATTAAGACGTTTTTACTATTATAATGAAATTGCTTCTTCAATGAACCTAGAGAACATTATTTTTTATCTTCAAAAGTCTGGTTTTGGTCACGTAAGTGAAATAATTCTATATTTCTCTGATAATTATTGTTTTATAATATATTGCGGAGCTATTATATATTTTATAACTTTTTTGTCTGACCATACTAAAGAGTTTTAATTTTAATATTTTAAAGCATGTAACTGCTTGATGTTTAAATCTAAAGAAAATATAACTAGAAAAAAATCCACGCGGACCAGGCCGCAGACGGGACTCTAACCCGCACCCTTCGCAATCCGGGCGAATGCACTGACCAATTATGCTGCCGCGGCCCTCACGGACTGCGTCGAAATTCTTCTAGCCATTCTTAAGCTGCAAGGCAGCGCCATCTATTCGCGTTATAGGTAACCCACAATGTCAAATGAATACTTTTACAAGTATTAAACATTTGAAAGAAGAAATGGCAATTATAGTTATAATTTTTATTATTTTTAAGCATGTAACTGCTTGATGTTTAAATCTACAGAAAATATAACTAGAAAAAAATCCACGCGGACCAGACAGCAGACGGGACTGGAACCCTTCGCAATCCGGGCGAATGCACTGACCAATTATGCTACCAATTATTCGAGTCCGAATTTTTTCTAGTTATATTTTCTTTACATACTAAAGAGCTTCAATTATTTGATGGTGTCTAATTGTCACCAAAAACATTTCAAATAAAACAGTGTCAATACGGACACTGTGTACGAAATTTTTGTCCGACTAGTCAACAACTAATACACGAGTGAGTAAGACATGCTTACTCATCTCATTTAAGCTCGTCTATTTTGAAGATACGGCATACAGCATCGATGTTTTCGCACAACCGTTTTCATAGGAATATTAGATGTGTTTTTTTCACGATAAGTTCGTGTATTACGATAAGTAGTGCACGATTGTTACGATATAGATATAGATCGATCATTATCATCATCAGCCCATTAATGTCCCCACTGTTGGGGCACAGGCGTTCCCTATAAATGGAATAGTGATATTGGGGCCATCACCCACCACGCGGGCCCAGACTCCCCCCGTGGGGAGATGCCATCCGCCTGGAATATCTGTTGAGGCACTCGCCAATTCCCGTGTTCAGATTCTCTTAGGATCACTCCGTCCCTAAACCCGGTGACGCTGTAAAGGTTATCTGCGACCAACAGCATACATACTAAAAAACGCAATCATTGACCTTTGATTTGGTATTGAGATTTGGTATTTGGTCAATATACGTAATATTGAAATTATTCAGGATTCTGCTTGGTCCATGTATGCAATATTTAAAATGGGCAAATTGTAAATACTATAGTAGTAACAAATAAAGATCTAGGTGGCGCAGGTGGTTAGCGCGTTCGGCTGTGATCGTTGAAGTTAAGCAACTTTTCTATCTCGAGTTTCTCCGTGCTTCGGAAGGAACGTTAAGCCGTTGGTCCCGGCTGCATCTGCAGTCGTTAGCACCCGCCAATGATTTGGGAATATTCATTGCTTCGCAGACGATAGTACAGTGCATGCGAGATACTTTGGACACGCAGCGGCTGGGCAAGTAGAATCCAAGGAGAAACGGGAGAATCTTGTCGCTGAACTCAATCAGGCTTTGGACCACATTTCCGAATGGGGTACCAAGAACTTGGTTGAGATCAATGCCAAGAAAACTCAGGTTTGCGTTTTCACGGCAAAATCATCGCCAATCCTTCCCCTTCCCTCTCTTCAGAACACAACACTGGTGCGACAGAGCAACATAACTATGCTCGGTATGGAAGTTCGCTCAGACCTGAATCCAAAGGACTACATCGAAACCGTGATCAAAACAGCTTCATGCAAACTCGGAGTCCTGAACAAGGCGCGGCATTTTTCACGTCCGATCAACTGCGCTTGTTGTACAAAACGCAAGTGCGGTCCTGCGTGGAATATTGCTCGCACCCCCGCTAAGTACTCGATGGCTTGGATAGGTTGGAGCGGCGCACTGCCCGCATCATTGGCAATGAAGAGGTAACTAAGAAACTCGAGTCTCTACAATTACGCCGCGATGTAGCATCATTAAGCGCATTCTACCAGTCAATCACCACGGCGAGTGTTCTGAGGAGTTATTCTCCCTTATCCCTCCATCACCTTTTCTTCAGAGGACCACGCGCGCTGGCCTACGTTGCCACCGACTTACTGTGGCTACTATTCCTACACGAAATAAATTTGGTGACTCATTTCTTTGTCGTACTATTCGTAAGTGGAATTCTTTGCCCGCGCACGTGTTCCCTCCTTCCTACAATCCACGGTCCTTTAAGCGAGGCGTTAAGAAGCATTTTTGCAGACCGGTAAGGTGAGAATGGTCGGTGAAGCAGTTAAAACTGCTGTACCAATATTAACTCTGGAATACGGACTGGAAGACGGTGTCGGGTAACCAAAACGAAAGCTACCCGAATACGGGCGTAATCGAGTCTTCAGTTGTTTACTCGAAATCCATTGGCGTATTTTTGTTTCGCAAACGCATCTTTTCTACTGCTCAGTTGGCAGTCATTCTTTCATCGCGTGGCGCCGGGCTAACCACCAAGTTTTTTTGAAGTTATACTTCTTTAGGCGCGTTATGAAAAAATGATGATAGTGAAATTTTTAGATGCGCGCGCATCACTGTAACCCAAAAGTAACAGCATGAAGTTGGCCGCGGGCGCGTTATGAAAAAATCATGTGAGTGAAATTTCGAGATGCGCGCGCATCACTGTAAGACAATAGTAACACCATGAAGTTGGCCGCGGGCGCGTTATGAATGTTAGTGTCTAATAATGGTGGATTATTAACCACTTAGTGGTTAATAATCCACCATTATTAGACATCTGTTCGAAAGGTACTTTGAACGATCCACGGAGCTCCATAAGATGATCGCGTTGTCAAAAACAATGTTAGCACGCTCGTCGCCTCTGATCACTGTTTTCATATTTATAATATTTATCCACATGTTTCTAGTTTCTATATAGACACAACGTGTTTTAGTTACTTACAAGTGCTAATTACATATGGACTAATAACTTAAATTCAGTAGTGATTTTAATTGAATATTTTGAATATTTATTTAATTTTTCAAATTATAACTGAACTTAATTGACTGTGTTAACTATCCTTTTCCAGTCCTTTTATTATTTTATTGTAATTATTAATTATTTGCATGCAATTAAAAAATATTTTTAATGATGCTAAAGAAGTATAACTTCTCACGCGCGTACATAAGTTACACGCATCCATTTTTTGAGTATGTATGCTGTTAGTAGCAGATGACCTTCACAGCGTCACCGGGTTTTTAACGACCAAGTGTAATCGCGCCATAAGCCAATTCCTTGTTTTTATAACAGCACTGATGCCTAGAGGCTCCATCCATAAATATATACTCGTATGTCGGCGGATGGCGTCTCACTCGCTCCTTCGAAACGTTAAACCGACAACAAATATCATCAGTCAGTGTACTTAACGTCAAGTAATGACAGTGACATCTGTCATCACTTGGGAGTGGTCTTTGCTAAGGGTAGTATTTAAGGGGCTATGCTTCATTGGAAGGGGCATTTCGGCATCATAGAGAAAAGTAATATTTCGACATTTAGACGTGAGCCGCGATAGTGAACGTACGTTAGCAGAGAACTCTCCACGCTTCACAAAACAATCCGTTTGTACCTTGGCGATCATAACTGATTTTGTAAATTCATAAGAAGCTTCAAATTAAACGTAAGCTTGGTCAGTAGACTACAGTTTTATTTTCGGGAAATAACATTGAATACCCAAGATGGCGGATCAAGACGAACCACGTGGACAATCGCCTATCCCGCTCGCCCATCCGACATATACATAAAGGCTCTTATCAAAATAGCAAATGAAGTAGTGTAAGCACTTAAACGCTCACTCGCTCCAGCAAACGCCCGTGAATAATGCAAGAGCAGAAAATAAGCCGCCGTGTCCCTTTCCTCTCCTATCCGCGGCATTACTTCATTACTGGGGCCAAGGTAGGGTTGCTAGATGGCCGGGAAAATCGGAATAGTCCCTGAATTTTGCGTCTTGTCCCTTCCAGTCACTGCCGGATTTAGGGGGTGGCAACCGGGGCGAAAGCCCCGGGGCCTCCACAAACGGGGGGCCCCCACAATAGAGACTTCGGAAAAAAAAACATTCAAATTCCAACTAGTAAACACTAGTAAACATCTTTTCCTTTGAAATGTTTTTTGCTCTTTTACCTTTACCTAGAGCCTACAGTACTTTGTACATCTAACATACATGATTATTTGAATAATCTTAAATAACAGAAATCATTGATCTATATTTGTTCACTCCAATCAGGCAATCAGTGAAATATCAAAATCTTAAATGGCAGGGCCATTCGCACTTCCAATTCACTACCCATCTTGAGGGAGTACCCCAATCGCTTAATGGCTGAGTGGGGTGGTACTTGCCCGCAGGGCCGAATTTAAGGCAGGGCAGGTGGGGTTATGGCCCAGGGGCCTCCACAACAGCTTAAGAAATAACAACATTTCGATGGGTTAACAAGAATACAAATCCTAAGTGGCCCGGGGCCTCCACAATCATAAATCCGGCCCTGCTTCCAGTAATTAGACCTTATTGTCTCGCATTCCGATAATGTGCTAGTTTCGTAATAAAATAAACTGATAACGAATGACACCGCTGCGCTGGCCTGCTTGATGTCATTCAGATTCAGATGACCCCCCAGAATTCAATCTGGGGGGGTGATGGGAGATTTGATTTGATACTTTCTTTTTTCAGGGGGGAGGGGAGTGCAAATGTCCCGGAATTGATAAGCAACCCTATTACTGAGGCCAAGGGCTGGCTGGCTAACTACCCATAAGATAATGGTGCACAAGAAAAGCGTACTTACGGTTAATTAAGATGTTTTGTTATATTGATGTTGGTTAATGTAATGAATAGCTAGCTCTGCTAGTACCTACTATGCAGGTTTTTGAGAGCCTGTCGGCATTGAGATATTACACCGCGCGTTTTTACTCTCGAAGTGCTGTAAGACATTTTTGAAGTGATCATTTCTTATGGAAGGGTAAGCCGCTTCGTTACGTAACGCGTTACGGCACCGGTATGTTTGCCTTTCCTTCCTCTCTTTTTTTTTGAGTGTGTATGCTGTTGGTTTCTGATGACCTTTACAGCGTCACCGGGTTATGGGACGGCGAGATCCTAAGAGGATCTGAAGCTGAGAATTGCCGAATGCCTCTAGAGGTAGCCTCTAGACCGACAGACCCACCGACCACTGCGAAAGTTGCTTCATCATCATCATCATCAGTCTATTAATGTCCCCACTGCTGGGGCACAGGCCTTCCCTATGTATGGAATAGGGAGATTGGGCCATGACCCACCACGCGGGCCCAGTGCGGATTGGTGGGTGCTTACGACTGCAGATGCAGCCGGGACCAACGGCTTAACGTGCCTTCCGAAGCACGGAGGAACTCGAGATAGTAAATTTTTCGGTCACCCATCCAATGACCGACCACTGCGAAAGTTGCTTAAATTAATTCAACGATCGCAGCGGAACGCGCTAAACACTTGCGCCATCGAGCTCCTCTATGGAATATAATACGCGGGAATAAAAATCGCGCGGTGAATTACGCAGTGCTGACAAGCCCTTATTCAATGTCAATAGAGGCTGTAAAATGCTCTCTCAAACTCAATCGCATACACCGTGAAGACTAAGAACCTTAAAACTTGAAATATAATTGAAACCTAGGTGGAAAATGGATTTTTTTAAATGTAAATTCGTGTGCTGATAATAAAGTCTATTAATTAGCATAGTTACTTATCCCCAAATTCGGAAACTTTTATCGCTTAAGTTGATCTAAATAACAATTCTTAAATAAAATTACTTTAAGTAACTCCCATCCAACATAATTTATTGTCACAGTGCCAACCCTGTCCTGGACTAACTTAGTTTAAATCCAATTTACGCGAAGTGGGACACTACCTGCATTTTCACAGAAAAAACTTGGCCATAGTTTATGCCCGGAAAAGTCAAATAAAATATAGAACGATCGCGGGGAAACAGAACTAAGTTGTTGTGTATTATAATGCGATTCAACTAAGAATAGGACCGACTGGGCGCCATATTGTGATGTCATAGCTGTCAATTCAAACCAAATAGGTAGAGTGAGCACAAAAAATAAATTTTTAATAAAACTTATTTACTAAAATTAAGTGAGAAAAAGCATCAGACTTCTTTAATACATATATTTACTATTTTGATTGAGAAAAATACAATTTTTGATAGTATCTCTTATCTATTAGACAAGTCCGTCCGTCCGTCCGTCTGTCTGTGGTGCTGTTTCAGCGGCCAAACCGTAAGAGATAGATAAAGAGAATGTTTAAGTTATAAGTTAAGAATAGTCTGATAAGACTACAAACCGGATTTGAGTAACGTAGCACTTCCGGTTTTCGAGAAATCACGAATTTTAAACGAAACCACACAAAATATCCGAAGTTCTCAATTAATAAAATACATTTTTAGGTTTTGGTGAACATTTGGTTCACTGGTTTGCTAGTTTATTTATTAACACTGTGAGAAAAAACATTAATCTTCTATTCCGCTCATTTCTGCATTACCGCCGGAGTAGTTACGAATAATCATGCACTATTACTAGGTCACATACGAACATACATCCTTTATGTAAACGAAAGTTTGAAATCGAGTTTCTGAACGCAACTTAAAGTGACATTTGGTTAACGATTAAGATTATCAACCATTCGTAGCCAAAGCTCAATAAGTGAAAAAAAATATCTACCGATATTAATTATCAATCTTTGTTATTGTTTCATAACAAATGTTTGGTTTTTATTCTAGAATTAGCGGAGTGCTAAAAAAGGGGTCCAAGTTTTTTTTGCAAACCGAACTTTTGAAGCAACATTTGACAGATAGAGGTCATTGGCTTTCCTATTCTTATTTGAACCGCATTATACATAATTAATGTAACATAATAAATGCGCCTAGAACTGGAATGAAAGGACTGGTTTAAAATACTCTTCCATATATTTTTTTTATAGAAAACAAACAACCAAGTGAGCATCCTCCATAGATGGGCATATGATTCATTAGCTACCATATTCTGATCTCCAGTAATGATCTGGTGAATTTCAAGTGCTCTTAATGTCTTTGTTGAGTAGCAGGCATGAGAATTAATTTGCGCGACCAATTCCAGTTCAGTCGTCGTATAGCAAGCTGATCCCCAACACAAACAAATTTGATCAGTAACTTGTCTTTGAGAGATAAAGTTAGAGTTACTCTTTAATTATTACTTTCATTTAGGGAGTGTTTAACAATCGTTTAAAGTGAAATACGTTTTTTTATGTAAAAGTAACTGATGGAAATTTATTTATTTGTGAACACGGAACTGCCCGATGTTCAATAATAATTATATTGAAGTAATAAAAAACGCGCCTAAGACATAAAAAGTTGGTTTTATCTCATGACAATTTAAAGGAGATGTTCTGTTTTGTGCCAGGTCTATGTAAACCTTCTTAAAAAATAGGATAAACATTAAGAATTCCCAGAAAAATAATATAAATTAGTTTCTTTACCTAATTTATTGGTATAATGAAGAATAATGCGGTGATTTTGCGTTTTGTCTTTATTAAGTCTGTGTTAATATTAATAATGGAGACATAGTAAGTTTAAAAAAAATAATGTGTAAAAAACAGTGTAAGAAAGCTAAAGCTAAAAATTATAGTTGCTAAAAAAATATAATATAATGAGGTAATATTTTTATTTATATATTAGGTAAAAGAGTACTTAGAACGATTTTGTTGATTACTGTGCTGTATTGTATTTCTGAACTGTTGACACTTGATACTAGTTGACACATGACTGACAGTAACGTTACGTTTTCTATGTTATACGCTAAAGTGACGTTGACAACAATATTCACTATTGAAGATTTCGAATGTCATAATTATTGTTAAAAAATTCTGTACTGCAAAATAAAGCTAAATGTGTAAATCTTAAGTGAAACTTCTATTCTTAAATGACTTTACATTAGGCGGTGCATAAGACATAGGGGAAGGGAGCAGCGCACATATCACTGATATATATGTATATTTATATATATACATATATTGTCGCGTGTGACGCTCGTGATGCTCGTAGTGTTTCAGCCTTCGACAAGTTACCCGGCAACAGTAATGCTCGTCGGGAAGAACATCCCACACACACACACATAAATTGCGTGCTATATATGTATATACACGCATCTGACGCTCGTGACGCATTTTTTCATCTTTTTTGTAGAATTTTCCATTTACATCCGGGCGAAAAAAAGTTACATTTCAAAAAAAAACTCCAGAAGTTCTTGACCAATCGTGATGAAATTTGACTCACTGTTATTAGTCCAACTTAAATAATAGTTTTTATCTAGATTATTGACTACCTCAATCGTCTAATGAATTCAATGGGAAAAGAATGCAGGGGAATAGCAAAAATAACGGCATCAAATCCGCCTGAATCATTGAGGCAGGGTTAAAAAAACCATTTTATTATATTTTTTTTTTCTAAGCCTCTGCTTCGTGAACCGTGTGGTTTTTTATAGTATTTTTTCTAAAATAAATTATTTCTAGCAGAAAAAGATAAAGTGGAGTGACAGACATATTTATTATATATTAGGAGTGACAGATGTAAAAATTGACAATATTTAAACAAGTTTAAAACACTGCCAAGGGTGTTCTATTGTACCAAAGAGATTTTCTAAAAAAAAATAGTTTGAAATACAAAATCATATTTCTGATTTGACTCCTACTGTGGCATACGAGAGTAAGGTCGGGATATGAGATGGAGGCTCGTAGCCATCCTTGCTAATCACTTGTCCGCCCGGTCCGGATACTTGACCGGCTACCCGGATTCTTGGAATGTCCGGAGGCTGCCATCTAGCGGATTACAACGTTACCCGTGCGCTTACGGAGTTCTTTATCGAAGATATTACGTACAAATGTCTACTTTTAGGCGCTTTGCAGACGGCGGGGCGGAGCGGGCCGGTCAATTTCGTCGCGAACGATAGCACAGAGTGAATCCTATACTATAAACGCACACAGAGGGCAAAAAGACCGCGCCGCAGGTGCCCGGCGGGCACTGGCGGCGCGGCACGTCCCTGCCCGCCGTGGATCATACAAACTAGTTTATATGCAGTAACGCAGACGGCGGCGCGGGGCCGCTAGCTCAGTCCGCGCCACGCGCTTTTCAGTGATGGACTATACACTAGAACGAACGTCCTGAACTGAATGCCTCTGCCCGACGTGTGCTTTGTGTACGCGGCGAGGGCAGCCGCAGACATCGACGGGCAGACGCGGTTTTTATTGCTTCGCGGTCAAAAAGCCCGCCCCGCCCCGTCGTCTGCAAAGCGCCTTAATGTTACTATGGGACCGCATCCAATGGATTGAAAGAGAAATAAGGTCTGTAATCTAAGACAGACTTAAAAAATATCTGAATTAAAAATTGCTATCTCTCTCTTTGCAACAAAGACTATTCTACTTCTAAACTATAATGAGGAGCTCGATGGCGCAAGTGGTTAACGCGTTCGGCTGCGGTCGTGAAAGTTAAGCAACTTTCGCAGTAGTCGGTCATTGGATGGGTGACCAAAATTTTATTATCTCGAGCTCCTCCGTGCTTCAGAAGGCACGTTAAGCCGTTGGTCCCGGCTGCACCAGTTAGGTTAGGTTAGCACCCACCAATCCGCACTGGGCCCGCTTGGTGGGTCACGGGCCAATCTCCCTATTCCATCCATAGGGAAGGCCTGTGTCCCAGCAATGGGGACATTAATATGTTAAGCCCCAATAAGTAACTCCCAACCATACCATGAGCGAGGATGGAAAATGATCTCGTTGGACACGCGGAATACGGTTTGCTCGCTTCTTCACTACTATGGGCGTACACCTTATCATTTTGTTTGTTGTAGCTCTCTTCTACGGTAAAATTTTTTTCATCCGAAAAAAAAAATTCACGATATTTTTTTCCCGCGTACCGCTTCAACAAAGCGCGGCATCTCTTCAGTCTCAGGTCCATTAGACGAGCATTCAAACGATGTCCTGTTTTTCTTCGATATTCCCGAAGCCCTAAGTCTTCATTTAACACCCTTTTCACCGTGCTTCTGCTTAACCCCATCTGAAGGGCCAACAGTTTCTACTTACGTTTGGGATTTCTTTGAATTCGCGCCTTCACAGCTTTTATCACTGCTGGAGTCCTAACAGACCGAGGGCGACCACTTCTTGACCTGTCATCTACACTAGAGTCTTCATTGTATCGTTTGATGGTACGAAAAACGAATCTTTTGGTTATATTAAAATTTTCAGTATGTCAAAAATTTGAATTGGCGCGTAACCGCAACGATGCAACACATTTCAACACAATAACTGCAACACGGTCTTCTTTAAGCGTCCACTCCATATTTAAAAATGAGCAAAATTCTAAAAAGTATACATTTTTATTTTCATGAACAATTCGAAATTCGAATTCAATAAACTTTTTTGTAGCCAGCGAATGCTGGCTTTTAGAATTAAAAGAAAAGTTTTTACTGTGTGACAATACTTATGACCTGACTGTGCATATATGTGTGTAACAACTTTGAGGACAAGGTGAATAGAAGAGGTCAGCTAGGTTGGGCAGCGTTTGGGAAGTTACGTCAAGTCCTGACATCGTCGATCCCACAGTGCCTAAAGACGAAAGTCTTCAATCAGTGCGTCCTACCTATGACATACGGAGCCGAGACGTGGATACTGACGGTACGGCTGGTCCACAGGTTCAAAGTCGCTCAGCGCGCTATGGAAAGGGCTATGCTCGGCGTTTCTCTGAAGGATCGAATCAGAAATGACGTAATCCGACAGAGAACATTAAGAGTTATCGACATAGCTAACCGGATCAGCAAGTTGAAGTGGCAGGGGGCTGGCCATATTTGTCGAAGAACCGATAACCGTTGGGGTAGACGAGTTCTGGAGTGGAGACCGCGTCTAGGCAAACGTAGTGTAGGACGTCCTCAGGCGCGATGGAGTGACGATTTGCGCAAGGTGGCTGGCAGGAGCTGGATGCGAGTAGCCCAAGATCGATCTGAGTGGCGTGCATTTGGGGAGGCCTATGTCCAGCAGTGGACTAAGATAGGCTGTTGATAATGATGATATATATGTGTGTGTGTGTGTAAGTTGGAGGCTAACTCGGCGAAGGCCGAAACGCTACGAGCGTTAAGAGCGTCACACGTGACAATATATATATATACATATATATAAGTGATGTGTGCCTGCTCCATTCCCCTATGCCTTATGCACCGCCCTAATGTTAGGTTATTAAACTACTTGGGGTTTTAAACTTTAAATTCATGTGGGCTATTTAAACTTTACGGCTCTATATATAGGTCATTTCGCCAAGTTAATCTATGGTTAAACTTTTTAATACAAAAGTAGGCTATAACTATCACAAAAAACGGCTTTATATGTAGTACCGTGGGTAGCGCACCCCGATCGGGGCGTGCGGTCTTTATTGAGTGAAAAGAAGTTTCACTTCAGATGTGTGTGCGCTAATTCGTTTTAATCTATTTTTTTTGTTTGTATTTGTAAATACAAAATCAACTAGGTATATAAGTATGCATTGTTCAACAGTGCTTACAATATCGCACCACACATGTTCCTTCATCAGACAACCACGATCTAAAGACAACAGTGTTCTAATTTCAGCTTTAGATGAACTATGAACAAATCTCCACCTAATCCGATCTTGATACAAAGTCCAATTTTCCTTAAATCGCTGCAATCATTTTAACAATCTCCAGCAGAGCGTATTTTATTCACCGAACAGTCGGAGGTAATTTTCTAGGCTAATTGCTTAGCGTCCCAGCACGGGCCAAGTCCAATGCGGACCAAACATCAATTTGGACCAAATTAACCTGCACCAAGTTTTATGTGTCGCCTCTTTGGAACGGTAGTCGCTTTGTTCTGCTAAAAGGTTAGATTAAAACACCGTTTTTGTTTTAATCTAAGGCTAAAAGCGGAATTGTGTGAACTGTTTTTTTGGAGTTTACTCCTTAAGAATCGATTTGCATATATAAGGGGCCCGGTATGAGAAAAATGTGAGGAGTAAAATCTATCGATGAATGAACTCGTTACGTTTTTGGTGCGCATCCTATGTCGCGCAACTTTGACAAACAAAGATGACGGATTGACATTAATAAAAAAATTAAAATCTGAACTGAATATAGATATTGTTTCTGATAGAGCAATGGGGACAACGACAATGATTCGTGAACCACGTATCTACGAACGTCCATGTGTCTTATTTTAGTTACCATAAACCACTTGTCACTGTAATTAATAATGCAGACAATGTTGATTTAATTAATATTTAAAAAAATGATAATAGTCTTATCAGACTGACAACGGACAGGAATGTTGATAAATTATGTAATTATTATTATTATAATAATTACATAATTTATCAACATTCCTAATGATATATTTATGCACATCTGAAATTGATTATTGTAAAAGTTTAATGTAAAATATTTCGTCGATTAGTTATAATAAATGTATATGAAATGAATAAATATATATTTATATATGTATATTATTTTCATTAATTTGTTAATTTACCCTTTCATACAGTATCAATATTTTTTAAGTTAAATAATCTCTTTTTGCGTCTGGTTAGACTATCGAACTTAAGAAGTAAACTCCAGTCGTGCGTCGGAGCTGACAACACATTTTTTTTTTATATAGATAGGTCCGACAAATGACTCCACCCCACCTGATGTTAAGTGATGGTGAAGTCGAGACGTGAAGATAGCTGGTACAGCAGTTCTACCTGCCACAACAGCCATCCTCACCTTGCCGGCCTGCATGTTGCTTCTTCACGCCTCTTTTAAAGGATCCCAGGTTGTAAGAAGGAGGGAACACGTGAGCAGGCAGAGCATTCCATTTACGGATAGTGTGACAAAGAAATGAATCACCAAATTTCTTTATACGCGTTGGAATTGTGGCCACAGTTAGACGGTGACAGTTGGTGTTATGAATACCGAAAAGAAGACCCGAAATAAGTTAGTACGAAATAATGATAACAACTGCTGTTAGATCGCTATAGTACGCACTCGTAGTCATAAAAATAACACAATTTCAACTTGCACTTTTGATCCCTTTCAATTAATATCCCTATCCCACTTGATGCGACTGTAAAAATATTTTAAGTACCATATTTCTTATGTAGGTACTCACCTATCATCAACTATACTATTAAAGAATACTTGAATGATAAAACTGAATGGCTGTAACTGCAAAATTGTTTTGTATTTGTTTGCAGTGTCGTACAGATAAATTACCTTAACTCTAAGTAACTATTTTGCAGTTTAGTTGGAGTGGTTATGGGTAGTCATGCTCGGTCGTTGCGTTCCCTAAAATATGGTTGAGCGAAGCGATGGCTGGTTCATGCGTCATGCTCGCGAACGGGTGCTGCCAGCGGGGGTGAGTCTGCTCTTGCTTCATTGGGTACTTTTAATCGTTGTACTAAACTTTAATCGTTAATTTTTTTTTTGCCTAAGCAGTAGGACACGGCATTACTAAACTTTGTTAAACCAGTTTTTCATATATTTTTTTTATTTTGTAGTCATATTTTTTTATATTATTTGCATTTGTAATGGAAAGTGACTTTATGAGTCACCTCATATTGAAATCATTTTTCAATTTGACGACTCTGTATATAATACAGGGAGAAAAAAACAGCCCTTGCTGAGTTTCTTGCCGGTTCTTCTCAGTACAAGTTCTCCCGCCGTAGATTTGCGAACCGATGGCGTAGCTTTTCGACATTCACAAGTGCTTGTAACAACCTAGACTGAATAAACGATATTGAATTTGGATTTTTATGAATTTTATAATATTTTTAAATACATACCTGTTCTGTTTCGTTCACCTCGTTAATTAAAATCGGTTCGGGAGTTTAACCGTGACCTTACTATGAAACATAAACGAAGACTGCTAAAAGGATGGTACCTAATTGACTTACCGTAGTCTGGTCAAAACTCGAAAAACCACGTAAAACGACGTTCGAATTGGGTCACGGAGATCTATTTAGTGCTCTATACAAGTTGATACAAAGCAGTGGGTTGCGCGACCCGATCGCGTCGGTTGTTTTAATTAAACATTTAGACAGGTACTTGTTTTAATTAATGCCTTGGCAATTCGGTCCTATTACTTTTTATTTACATGACGACCTCCGTGGCCGAGTGGTTTGTACGCCAGGTTTCATGGTGTCGCTGACTCGAGAGGTCCCGGGTTCGAATCCCGGTGGGGGCAGATGTTTGTGTGATGAATACAAGCATTTGTACTCCAGTCATGGATGTTTATTATGTATTTCTATATAAATATACTTATATATGTACAGTATATGTATTCTATCCGTTACCCTAGCATCCCATAACACAAGCCTTACAGTGCTTACTTTGGGGCTAGGCTAATTGGTGTGAGTGTTGGAAATATTTATTTATTATTTATTTACCAATTCTATAAATATCTCGTCCTCGTGAGGACTTGAGGTAAAACGTTGCCATTTTAATGTGCTTCTTGCGTGAATCGCACGACGGCACTCAACTGCCTCTGACGCGTCCGGCTCACGCCCACCCCTCCCCCACGACAGCGGCTAACTAGAGCCGAGGACAGAGCCTCAGAGTTGCCTTCTAGTTGAGCCGACTCCCTCGGGTTTGAGTGGTCTAGAGGCTTCAGACGGAGAGGAGATGCCATCTGCCTGGAATACCTTTAGTGGCACTCGCCTATCGGCTTCAGGTCCCCTTAGGATCTCGCCGTCTCCAAACACGATGACGCCGTAAAGGTCACCTGCGACCAACAACATACACACTCAAAAAAAAACGCCCACCGGTCGCGTGTCGCAGTCGCCGATTTGTTTAGTAGGTACTCCATATAAATTCATACATAGTAGTGGGTCGAAGACTCAGTATACTTAGATCGCGCGCGAGTCGCGATTGAGCGTTGCAGTAGCTCAGAAGTTGCAGTAGCGAATAGTAAGCTAGTGCGAAATGACATTGTCAAATATGTATTGATGTTTAGTTCTCGTGACGTCCATTGTGGCGTTGCTGTTCAAGAGTCGGCGGTCAATACATGTTAATCGCGAACGACGCGACGACGTCTCGTTCACAATAGTCTGATGAACATCGTCTTTCGTAAAATTTCGACATTTTGTATTAACACTAATTAGACTTTGACGCTGCTATGGTTCAAAATAAGTAGACTCAATAACCAAATCGGCCAATATCGAGTTCGAATAGCTTGCGAATGCGAAATGTCAATGTCACATTATGTATGGAAACTTGAGCAGCAGCGCAACAACGGACGGACAACGAAAACTAATAAACCGGTACACATTTGATGACATTTCGCACTTGCAAACTATTCGAATTCGATATTGGTTCGTACTGAGTGCTGCCTTCATCATCATCAGCCTATTAATGTCCCCACTGCTGGGGCACAGGCCTTCCCTATGGATGGAATAGGGAGATTGGGTCATGACCCACTACGCGGGCCCAGTGCGGATTGGTGGGTGCTAACGACTGCATATGCAGCCGGGACCAACGGCTTAACGTGCCTTCCGAAGCACGGAGGAACTCGAGATAGTAAATTTTTGGTCACCCATCCAATGATCGACCACTGCGAAAGTTGCTTAACTTCAACGATCGCAGCGGATAGCGCTATCCACGTGCGCCATCGAGCTCTCGAGTGCTGCCTTAGCTAAAGCAAAATTAGGTTTGTTGGTATTAGGTAGAACTGAAGTAGCAATATTACACTGATTACCTTCTGAATTCCTAGATGATAAATTATTAATATTTGGGTACTTGCTACCCTTTTGATTAGGTATTCCAATAGTTTTTCCTGTCGACGTGGCCTTTCAGGAGCTCTACTCTCTTTCTCCGAAACGAAATTTCGGCAACGAACGAATTTTTACTAAATTTGCCAGTGACTCTACTCTATTTCATCTTCGAACACGCACATAAAGTTCGGAATCACAGACAATTATCGTGAACGAATGGAATGAGTTATGTTTGTGAGTTCTTTTTGTCTACACTTTTTAGATAACGTTTTTTACTTAAATACAATATTACTTTATGACAACATTTTTGATTACATTAAAACAACCTCTTTTGACAGTGTTAGCCGACTAATTTGTAGAGTTGATGCAATCGAATGTATGTCAACCTAAATTTGTCGTGTAACACTTTGAAGTATTGGCAATACATTAATAAACAAAACTTTGATTTATTTATAAATTTTTCATACTAAAAATGTTCCTCACGCTAAGCAGCCTTAATTAAAAATACTCTAGTAGTAATTTTAGGTTTATTTTAAACAAAAATCCCAAAACGAAAATGAGAAGGTAACAATTTTCATTTCGTCAATTTGTGGTTAAAATTTCGAACAATTATCTGTCAAATTCAACTTTTAGTTCAAAAGTTTTGTGAATTAGAGTAGGCTTGGAGAATTTAAATGTCAAACTATTTTCGGAGGAACTAATTTTCGAAATGAAATAGAAACAGAGTAAGGAACGTGCGAAATTTCGATCGAAATTTCGTTTTTCGTTGAAATAGAGTAGGCCTCCTAGACTTTTCGTTGTTAATGATATTGAATTAATTCAATTAGTATGATTGACTGCACACGACCTTTTTCATTTGAGTAGATTTAAGTATTTCTGTTTTTTAATTATTCAAGTTGGGTATCAGATTTTAAAGAACTATTTTAATTAATATTTACGAACTATGTACATATACAATTTTATTAAGGTAAACGCTGGTAATGTCGACAGAGTGCCAGTAATCGCTTTTAGTAACTTTTCAAATAAAGATAAATTAAAATTTCCTGTTCATATAAATGTAAAAACTGTTAGCGGCAATTTATTCGTGGTTATATACTGCGCCATTAAAATAGTTACACACTTATGTTTTTATTTTATTTATTTTATTAAGCATTTAACTACTCGATGTTTAAATGTAAGGAAAAGTTTTACTAGAAAGAAATCCACGCGGACCAGGCAGCGGACGGGACTCGAACCCGCACCCTTCGCAATCCGGGCGAATGCACTGACCAATTATGCCACGGCCCTGATGGCCGCGTCGAAATTTTCCTAGCCTTAAGCTGCAAGGCAGCGCCATCTCTTCGTATTGTAGGTAACCCACAATTACACTTAATTAAAAAAGCATGGAATATAAAGCTAAGTGGAGCACACCCCCATTTTTGGATTTTATTCAAAGTTTTGTCACTAAATTTGAACACTACCACACTGCATTTGATCTGTCATATTTCTAAATCTATCAACAGTTTGGTAAATGTAATTATATCTTGTAATAGGTAGTAATTAAACTATCTAACGATTCCACGCCTCGCGGACGGTAATCTATATATATAAAACTCATAGGTGACTGACTGACATAGTGATCTATCAACGCACAGCCCAAAATACTGGACAGATCGGCCTGAAATTTGGCATGCAGGTAAATGTTATGACGTAGGCATCCGCTAAGAAAGGATTTTGATCAATTCTACCCCCAAGGGAATAAAATAGGGAATGAAAGTTTGTATGAAACTTTGTCAATTTTAAACCGATGGGGCTGAGACTTTGCATGCAGGTATAAGAAGAATCGTAGATGAATGTCTTTGTGTATGATACAAGCCTGAGAACAAAAACTGTAGTCTACACTTCAGCTCTACACCGAAGCGAAGCGAGGGCGGGCCTCTAGTATTTGATAAAATCATTATTTTTAAGTCAATGACATTTATTGGTACCTATAAATCTCCCTTTGACCTACTACTCATCAAAACTAATATTATTTTAACGGTTACTAGGCCAGGTTTTAAACTGGTACCAATTAACGTAATTACAATAATAACATACTTTATTGCATACAAAATAGAGCACAAAATGTTATCAAAGCCGTAAAAATTGGAAGTGACCATTGGTTGGTGGCGGCTACAGGTCAATGAATGACATTAATCATCATCATCATCAGCCTATTAATGTCCCCACTGCTGGGGCACAGGCCTTCCCTATGGATGGAATAGGGAGGTTGGGCCATGACCTACCACGCGGACCCAGTGCGGATTGGCGGGTGCTAACGACGGCAGATGCAGCCGGGACCAACGGCTTAACGTGCCTTTCAAAGCAAGGAGGAACTCGAGATAAAAGATTTTTGGTCAACCTTCCAATGACCGACCACTGCGAGAGTTGCTTAACGTTCGAGCTCCTCAGGGTTACAGGGCAATTAATGATATATATATGAGATTTGAGGAGCTCGATGGCGCAAGTGGTTATCGCGTTCGGCTGCGATAGTTGAACTTAAGCAACTTTCGCAGTGGTCGGTCATTGGATGGGAGACCAAAAATTACTATCTAGAGTTCCTCCGTGCTTCGGAAGGCACGTTAAGCCGTTGGTCCCGGCTGCATCTGCAGTCGTTAGCACCCACCAATCCGGACTGGGCCCGCGTGGTGGGTCATGGTCCAATCTCCCTATTCCATCCATAGGGAAGGCCTGTGCCCCTGCAGTGTGGACATTAATAGGCTGATGATGATGATGATATGAGATTTAAAAGATCTCGACCGATGAGGTCTGCGCTCCAACTTATACCAGCACAACTTAAAAACTTCATAACAAATCGGCCTTGTGCTTCTCATTGAGGGTCATAGCTCCATCAGTTACCTTCCGCAGCCTTGGCAAGCTATCAAAACGCAAGGCCCCTGTAGGGAAAACTATTCAGCTTCTGGACTCTTCTCCCGATATGTGGTGCCATTGTTCTGCTATATGAAAAGCAGTTTCATCATCATCATCAAACTATGAATGTCCCCACTGCTGGGGCACAGGCCTTCCCTATGGATGGAATAGGGAGATTGGGCCATGACCCACAGGTGGGTGAAGAGCAGTTTACTTTATGATGAGCAAGCATCGTTACTGTTACAGAACCAATCCCTTAGATTTTCCATCAATTCTCTTTTATATAAACTCATACCTACTGTATTCTTTCGGCAAAACTCTAACAGGAAGCTTGTTCTACGGATTAATCGTACTCGCGAAGGAGTATCTGCAAACAATGTTCAGTTCCGAAGTGTAAGGATGACATCTTCGTCGACAAAGAGCAGGGCCTGATTTACCCACAGGCTAATAAGGCTCGTTACGTTCCCTAAAATATGGTTGAGCGAAGCGATAGCTGGTTTATGCGTCATGCTCGTGAACAGCTGCTGCCAGCGGAGATGAGTCTGCCCTAACTTCCTTAATATTGAAGTTAATATTTAGTCACACTTAATATAAATAACACTATTTGTATTTATACTGTATGACACAGCAATCAAAATGCAGGTATACAATTAATGTATATTTAATCATTATGTAATGGTAGGTGACTTCACGAATCATCTCTGAAGTCATTTTTCAATTTGACGACTCTGTAAATAATAAAACACGGAGAAAAAAACAGCCCTTGCCGGTTCTTCTCAGTACAAGGTCTCCCGCCGTAGATTTACGAACCGATGGCGTAGGATCTAGACATTCATGAGTGCTTGTAACAGCCTAAACTGAATAAATGATTTTGATTATGATTGATTATGATTATGATAGACTAGAGCCTAAGGCACAAGGACCAATGGGGCGGTCGGCGGGGGCGGCGCTGAGCTTAGCCTTACATAATATTTGATAATTTTGGGAAAATACATGCGTTGAAATAAAATTGATTATTAATCGTGTAGGATAGGTTCAATGACACTACCCTGTGGGACTCCATAGGAGATCATCAATTCGTCACTCACAATGCCGTTTATCATCACTCTTACCAAAGAGTACCCGTACCAACCGGCCACTTATTGTTTCGAAGTAAATCAATTATAGCTCTCCGAACTCGAAGGCACTCAAGCTTATTAATCAAGATTGAGACGGAGACAGTATCAAAAGTTTTAGAAAGGTCATAAAATATGCCAATACTTTTCTAATTTAAGTTTCGAATTAGTTGAACCTCGAAGTCAATGAAAAGGTAGCGCAAGATAGGCAAGGGGCGCATATTTATAGTTACCGTAGGGTGGTCAGAACTCTTAATCAGGCACTGACAACGAGCAGTACGATAGTCAAATGTAGTCCTGAAAAGTTCCTCAAAACACTCTCAATGGCGAAAGCGGTAGAATTCAATTCAGGTTGCAAAACCTCTCGTGAAATTGATTGTTTCAAGACCGATTGTGAACTCTGAATCGTAAAAATTTTCACAGCACGTCTTTGAACCAAATCAAAAAATTTGCCATCCAGCTTCTCAAAGCTTAACATGAGAGCAATATGTGGCGACGCGGACGTTAGGCCTGTCTTGCGACCTGATGTTGGTGACGGTGAAGTCCAGATGCGAAGATAGCTGATTCAGCAGTTCTATCTGCCACGCCAGCCATCCTTTTTCTGTCAACGAGGAAATATATACTCGCTCTAATGAGATTGTCCGGCTTCTTTTATTCCTGGGTTTTTCTATGTGACGCCGGGCTTGAATATCACTAGAAATGATGAAACCGAGAATTCCGAAGCTCTTCGATGTGGTTAAGGAATTATTAAAGAGTTATAGTAAAAGAAATGCTGTGACTAGACTTGTGCCTCTGAGAAAGATTCAAATAGGCTAGAGTTCAGTCAAGTTTAACGTGTACATCATGTCGCCTTAGGCTGAAATCCTGAAGAAGATTGAAAATTTAATTTTAGCTTACAGGACACTATATTGGACATATCCTGGCAATATGTCAGAAATCTAATCCCATCCAAATGAATGACGAGTCTTGTGACAGAGAGTTGTTATATTACCAAAGAAACTTGAGCGGTGACCATATTCCGGATGATGCTCAGTGGGCAGTAGTCGACCAGGTGGATCGAAGAATTATTAAAGGTGACAGCTAGAACCGATCAGCATGCAGATGAAACAAGACCTATACTCAGGCTCAGTAGTAGATCGAATAGCTGAATAATGATATTTTCGAAACTGACTAACACTATCTGACAGGCTATCTTTAAGCTTCTTGATTAAAATGAACTTCCTAGCATCAACATAAATGGCAAGTACCTAACAAATCTTAAGTTCACCTTAATTTACGGCAATTTGGCAAAAGCCAAATCATGTCGAATGCTCATACTGTACTATGTCCAGTTATAATTGATTTATAAGAAAAACTACTATTTTGACTGTATCTGTAAAATACTGGCATGTACGGTTTCAAATAAGTATGTATTGTTATTCAAAACAGCATTATTTTCTATATACCAATATGAATATGATCTTATTTCATCGTGTTAAATTGATATTGCTTCACTAACATTGTTGACGCATGTTGATTTTTGCCTTTTTTACGTAGGCAAAACCTCTATTTACTGACGTTGGCGCCCTTAATTGGCACACCAACGAACGGACCTCACGCCTAGCCTCTCGCAAGTCTCACGGGTATGAAACTTAGCAGCCGTTAAGCAGTCCTCGTGGCTTACGAGCGCTAACGGCATAGTATCCACTAAAAACCCTGCGAAAACCCTCTACGCTGTTAAGTACGGAACCGCGAAATCAAACGTGGGGGGACTTCACCGCGTCATGTTGACTATTTCCTAATCTATGCGAAATCTATGACCAAAACGAAATATTCATTCATACCTACATAAAATAGATCGAACACCGTTTTTGTTAAATATATTAAGAAATCTTTAAAATAACCGTTGAATGCCTGTGTAAATTCAAACAATTTAAGTATGCATCTATTTGTATAATACGCGAAAAGCTCACACAAAAAAGGGCTGAAAAGATTCTAATTAAAATAATCCTAATTGGTTTCGCCAAATTCTTGAGCGAATGAGATTAACGGCTTGTTTGAACTCCTTTCCGTTTAATTGCTTTAATTTTATTTGGTTTGAAATTATTACTTCGGTTTTCAATTAAACTTTTAGATACGTGACCTTCTTAATCTCAAGCACGACGCAACGCATTAGGCAACTGAGGTTTAGGGATAATGATTCGATATGCGCAAGATAGAATGTGTAAAAAAAATCATCTCAAAAACTACCTAACGCGCCTTGAGAATTTTTCACTTCAAACATTTATGACAACAGGTACCTTATAGGGCGTCGTGGAAGCCTGAATCGCGCTTATAAAGTTATTATATGGACTAAGGGCCGATTTTTCAAAACTCGGATAAAACTTAACTATTCATTAAAATAATACTCAATCAAATAGAGAGGGATGTCATCTGCCACATTACACCAATGAACTCTTATTTTATCCGTATAATACGATATCAGACAGATAAATTATTTTTCATCCCACCACCTCGGAAAGTGTAATTTTGCGCTTCGAAATCTGGCTGGAAAATTCTATTTTATTCGCTTGAGCGGCAAAGTAGATTTGAATTTAGAACATCACATATAATGAGTACTCAATATAATTGTAAATTCAAAACGTCATTAAACCTATTTAATGTAACCTCTATGGTGCCAAATTTATGATTAGAACTTTTTAAATTGTGAAAAAAATTTAAATTTGGAACCTTCTTGGTTTCTTTGTTTTATTTGCGTGCTTCGCGCCATTCTAGTTTTTCACGTTTTATTGCTTAATATAATTAACATAACCTAAAAACTGTACAAAAAAATCAACTAAAATGAGTGACATTAGCGACGATGAAGTTTATCTAACGCCAACTGAGTTAACTGAAACAGTTAATAATGCGCAAATGAGCCTTCTCCCTCAGCAATCACGAGAGAAGTATTTGAAACAGTACGATATATTTAACATGTGGCGACTAGCTAAAGGAGCAAAAACTTTCTCCGAAAACGTTTTGCTGGCATATTTTATAGAATTATCTGAGACCAAGAAAGCAAGCACGCTATGGAGTACGTATTCAATGCTAAAATTAACAATTAAGATGAAGAAAGACGTTCATATCGACACCTATCATAAATTAGTGGCATTTTTAAAAAGAGCCTCATCTGGTTATAAACCAAAAAAATCGAAGGTTTTCACAGCATCTGAAATTGCAAAGTTTATTAATGAAGCACCTGATTCCGTATATTTAGCGGCAAAAGTAAGTCAATACGTGTAATTTTTTGTTGTTGATAAAATTGTACATAGTACTTACAATATTTTTAATTTGATTAATTTATTTACGATTATAAATACTTCTTTTGTTACAGGTTGTTCTTATTATTGGTATAACCGGAGCATGTCGAACAAATGAACTTACACTACTTAATGTCAATAACGTATCAAAATATTCTCATAATTCTGATGAATTGCTATTAATTAATGTACTAAATACCAAGACAAAAAAAGACCGCAACTTCGTTATTCGCAAGGAATATGTAAACATTGTTCAGAAATATCAAGCTTTACGTCCTTCTAACACCCCAATTGAACGATTTTTTCTACAATATCGCAACGGAAAGTGTATCCGACAACCTATGGGTCAGAATAAAATTGGCAGTATTCCACGAGAAATAGCAACTTTTCTCGGACTTTTCGAACCCCCGTTATACACCGGTCACTGTTTTAGAAGAACCTCAGCCACACTTTTGGCCGAATCAGGGGCTGATCTTCTATCGCTTAAGCGCCATGGAGGCTGGAAGTCTAATTCGGTTGTAGAGGGATACATAGAGGATTCAATCCAAAGTAAATCAAAAATTTGTAATAGTATCGTGGAGGCCATAACGCTGAAAGAACCTCTGTCAGATTCTTGGTCTCGCCCTTCTACATCTAAAATGAGCCCCCATAAGATTGGAAACAATAGCCCTCTCTCGCCAACATTTACGCCAATAGAATCCAATGAATCGGCACAACTATTTAAAATTACTGATACGAGTAGTTTACCACAAAACAGCGCACAATTCACAAACACCAACATAACATTACCTAACAAAAATATTAAACTTAACATAAGTAACTGTAGCAACGTTACATTTAATATTTCTTAATTATTTTCTACTTCTTATTATTTTCTTCAATTTATAGATTATCTTAATGTGTTTTAATTGAAATAAAAATATTTTGTCATTATAAATTGTTTTCTTTTTCATTTTGTCATTTCCTCGCTGAGGTGGGATGAAAAGTTACGTATTGCACTCGAGTGGAAAGATTTTTCACCTTGTGCTCGTTTGTTTCCCTCGCTGACGCTCAGGATTCTAATTTAGAATCACTCGCTGCGCTCGTGATTCAACTTTAGAATCCTTCGCTTGCTCGGTCATCCAAATCGAGCACGCGGTTAAAAAGGAACTTTCCACTCTTGTATAATAAATAACTATATCCAGTGTTTGGGAAATCAGACGTTATTAACAAACTTTTGAGGCTTTTTTTGCAAACACAGTCAGTACAATAGATTTTTTAAAAGCCAACGAGTGTCTTATATCTGTAAATATATTAGAAAAATTAATACTTGATATAGTGCAAGGCGGACATCGTTGAAAGATTGAAAGTTAAAATAAAAGAAAATAGATGACATAAAAGTATTTAATTTTGTTCCGGTTTTACTAAGTTAAATACATAGTAGTACCAATACGCGCTACACACTTTCCATCTAACAAAAATATCTCTTGAAACACCATAGATTTTGAGATTTGATATTTTAAAGAAAAATAGGCTGTTTTAATATCGGTCGGCGAGTAAAGAATCCTTTGTCCCCCGAGAGAGGCTCATAATGTTACAAGTAGGCCCCCAGGACTCCGGCACTAAAGAAGTAGGAAGGGATGCGGGTAGGACGCGCCTGAAAGATTTATGTTCCTGCACTTCGCTGGAACAATTTTAACATTTTACAAATTCGCAGAGCACTTTGATGATTAGGCACCGTTTTTTTATGCATTAAACTGCTAGATGTTTAATGTAATGATAATTGTACCGTCTGAAACCTGGACCGAACGGTTTTTTTAGTAAATAAATAAATATTTCCAACACTCACACCAATTAGCCTAGCCCCAAAGTAAGCACTGTTAAGGCTTGTGTTATGGGATACTAGGGTAACGGATAGAATACATATACAGTACATATATAAGTATATTTATATAGAAATACATATTAAACATCCATGACTGGAGTACAAATGCTCATGTTCATCACACAAACATCTGCCCCCAACGGGATTCGAACCCGAGACCTTTCGAGTCGGCGACACCATGAAACCCGGTGTACAAACCACTCGGCGGAGGTCGTCAAATATATAAATAGTAGTAAATTCTTTTATTTGTTATTTTTAAGCATATATCTGCTAGATGATATAAAGAAAATTTTACTAGACAAAATTCAAGCGGACCATGAATCCATGGAATTTCACTACACAGGTTGATTTACGCGTTGTCATACAAATGTATCAAATTATATATTTTAAGAAAAAAATTACTAGAAAAAATTCAATGTGGACCAGGCAGCAGACCAGACCAGATGGTCCGCATGGATTTTTTTCTAGTAAAATTTACTTTAGATTACCGAATGTTTTTGAACGAGTATTACTCATTTGAAGTTGAGTCCATTCCTATATTTGTCTATTTATATACATAGCAATAGATAGATACATATAACTTCAGTAGGTATTGAACCAATAGGTAGTGTTATTACGAACTCAGCGTTTTAAAATCTATTTATGACTAAATATGACACGAATTATCAAATAAACCTAACATAAAATGAAATATTTAATTTGCGAGGAGCTCGATGGCGCAACTTTCTCAGTGGTCGGTCATTGGATGGGTGACCACAAATTTACTCCGTACTTCGAAGTTAGGCACGTTAAGCCGTTGGTCCCGGCTGCATCTGCAGACATTAGCACCCGCCAATCTCCACTGGGCCCATGTGGGTCATGGCCCAAACTCCCTATTCCATCTATAGGGAAGGCCTGTGCCCCAGCAGAGCTGATGATGATGATTTAATTTGATACATTTGTATGACAACGCGTAAATCACACTCACAAATTCTTCGTCCAAGATGACTTTGGTGAAATCTTTTTATTGTCGAATAAATTCATAGTAGCATAATTTTAGTTACATATAAATAATGGTGCCAATTCTGGCGTGATTCTCTAAACTTAAAACTAAATTTAACATCAGTCTCTCCTTTTCATTCTGTATAGAGAATGACAGGGATGCACTGCTGTCAAATTTAAGTTTAGCTTTAGAGAATCATGCCAGAATCGACATCAATCTTCTATACTTATAATAAATCTTATAATTAATCTTATATAAGTAGAGAGGTCAATTCTGTACATGAAATATATTTTCAAAATAACTATCAGGGGGATTACTGATCGATACTGATGCCAAAAATGCAATCAGTAAAATTTTTGTCTGTCTGTCTGTCCGTGTGTATGTTCCTTATAGAAACAAAAACTACTCGACGGATTTTAACCAAACTTGGTACAAATATTCTTCATACTCCTGGGCAAGTTATAGTATACTTTTCATCACGCTACAATCAATAGCAGCAGAGTAGTAAAGGGAAATGTTGGGAAAACGGGAGAAGTTACTCCATTTTTTAAGCTTCCGTCGCGTGTGCAGCCTTAATGGTTAAAGTTACATAGAAATCATGTACGACGAAAATATTCTACATAAAATTGTCTAAAAAATATCCCGCAACAGCATATGTCTATCTTTTATGGTTGACTCACAATAACACGTGTAATTATATAAATAAAGTCATTGTTTATAGCACAAGCCTGAGAACAAAAACTATAGTTTACACTACAGCTCTACACCGAAGCGAAGCGAGGGCGGGCCACTAGTGTTTCATAAAAACTTATAGCTATTTTCGACCCCAGGAAGAGTGGAGTCATTTCATCGCTTTATATAGAAAACGACATAAGCTTTAAAACACGCGATCTATAAAACCAATTTCCTGTGAACAGTTTCAAATACCTATAATCTCTCACTTTGAAAATGTATATACGCTGTTTTGTATTCAGTATCGGGATTTTTTTATAGAGAGCTGTGAACGCGATGGACCCGGAATGCAATTTCCTTTGGCCTCTCAGATACACTGCTGGAAATCAATTCTTACTGTAGATACCCACTGGCAAAAACGAAAATCAGAATTAAGAGTACTTACCCGATTCTCTTTGCTGTTAAATTCGCTTTAAACATTTGAAAGAAGAAATAGCAAGTATAGTAATTGGTCAGTGCATTAGCCCGGATAGCGAAAGGTGCGGGTTCGAGTCCCGTCTGCCTGGTCCGCGTGGATTTTTTCTAGCTATATTTTCTTTAGATTTAAACATCAAGCAGTTACATGCTTAAAAATTAAAAATTATAACCATAATTGCTGTTTCTTCCTTCAAAATTTTAATACCTGTAAAAGTATTTATATGACATTGTGGTTTACCTACAACGCGAAGAGATGGCGCTGCCTTGCAGCTAAAGAATGGGTGGAGAAATTTCGACGCGGCTGTCAGGGCCGCGGTAGCATAATTGGTCAGTGCATTCGCCTGGATAGCGAAGGGTGCGGGTTCGAGTCCCGTCTGCTGCCTGGTCCACGTGGTTTTTTTTCTAGCTATATTTTCTTTAGATTTAAACATCAAACAGTTCCATGCTTAAAAATTTAAAAGTATAGGTATAGTTAAATTTATATTTTTTAAGCATTTAACTACTAGCTATTTAAATCTAAAGAATTATACTAGATAAATTCCACGCGGACCAGGCAGCAGGCAGGACTCAAACCCGCACTCTCCGCTATCCGCGCGGATGCACTGAGCATTCTGCTACCGCGGCACTAATTGCCCGTGTCAAAAGGTAGAAGTTGCTAGTCCAGTACCCCTAGCACGAACCAATATCGAATAAGTATCGTTTGCGAGTCCGAAATGTCATTGTCAAATGTGTACTGATTTTTAGTTCTCGTTCGTGATCCGCTTAAATTGTGGTTCACGACCATAATTCGCTTTAGTCACAATTTGACATTCAAACACGCTGCATGTACACTCAATATAACAATATCTCTTATCTATTAGAGAAGTCCGTCCGTCCGTCCGTGGTGCTGTTTCAGCGGCCAAACCGTAAGAGATAGATATAGAGAATGTTTAAGTTATAAGTTAAGAATAGTCTGATAAGACTACAAACCGGATATGAGTAACGTAGCACTTCCGGTTTTCGAGAAATCACGTGATTTCTATTTCAAACGAAACCACACAAAATCTCCGAAGTTCTCAATTAATTAAATACATATTTTTTTGGTGAACATTTGCTTCACTGGTTTGCTAGTTGCGTATATTCTGTGTTATGAAGTTATAACAATGCCTTCGATGCTTTTAAAAAGAACACAAATAGTTCAAAATCAAATGCCCCGGCAACACGGCAACACTTTTCATTCGTAAAGCTGTGAAATCATTATTTCACAAAAATCACGGTTTGTCGTGAATACTATTTACGTAATCGCCATTTTGTAAGCAAGAAAAGGACAACAATACGCTGCGTTGAAGCGTATAGTTCTGTCTCGCTCGCTCGATTGATGTTTATATACAGACGTGTGCGTGGTGAGAGTTGCTTATGTAGTTGAGTCGGATCATATTTTATTTGATGCTAGTATGAGCGTACCGTATCTACCCTTTTTGTTTTAATCTAAGGGAGGATATTGTCGAGAGCCAAACCTCGAATTTTGCAATTTTTACACGCAATTTTCAGCGTTAACTACTGTTAACTCTATCACACGGTATTTGCCAATACGTGACAGCGATAGTTTTTTTCAAATACCTAATTCTCAAATGTCTATCAGCTCGCATCCCCTCCTAATGAGCACACAAATAAATAATTAATTTGTATTTTTTTTCATTTGTTTTTGTTTTGTTAAATTGTGTTATAATGACGGTATCTCCCAAACCAAATTAAATTAATAATATAATACAATTTTATAATATCATAATAATAAATGTTTAATTATCTACTATTTGTTATACCTGTACAAGGTGACTAAGTCATAAGATGCTATGTATCATGTTTAAGAACCGTATGTAACACTTAGTTTGCAAATAAAGAGTTTGAGTTTGAGCCTGCAATCCTGCATGCAAATGCAGAATAAAAGTAAACGAAATCTGTCCGAAGTTAACACTTACGATCCCGTGCCGTTTACCGCTCGCAAATATTTTAATCCGATTACTGTGGCCATTAAACAGGGCTGTAACTGTAAGCTCGAAATCTGGGGCAAAAAAGCACTACTTAATTTGTTAAGAGCCGTAATGGGAGCGAAGTCGAGAGATCGCTTACCGCTTTTATCCGGCTGTAACCGGAATAACCGGATTCAGCGGAGCCGACTTGAGCCGGCTTGATCCGGTTCCGGCTATTCAAATTAAAATAATACTGGCGACTTCCGAATCGGCGTTTATGGATATATATTTTTGCAACAACTGCCAAAAATGATTTTAATGTTTACAAAATTCACGTTTGCTGATTTATCGATATATATTTATTTTACGTTTATTTGTTACACAATTACCTTTTTGTTTTATATAGCTAGGTACTTAGGCATATGACTCTACCCCACCTGATGTTAAAGTGGTGATAAAGTCTAAACACGAAGGTAGCTGGTCCAAAACTGCCACATCAACCATCCTCACCCGGCAGGCCTATTTTATTTTATTTTATACGCAGACAAAAAATACTGTTTACAGACGACGGCGCGGCGGTGCCTTTAAGAGGCACACCGCCGAACGGACTTCACACCTGGCTCCCGCAAGCCTTTCGGGCCCCAGCAGTGGCTACCCACTGAGGACCCCGTAACTCTTACGGGCGCTTTACGGTATAATATATGCTAAAAAACCCTGCGAATACGAATGTAGAAGCAGCCAGTACTAGATATTTAAATTTGTCAGAAATCCGAATAAATGAGATCGTAAGTCAGATTGCATCTTTCAGAAAACTTATGCTATAAAGGCTCCGCAACGTAGAGCTCTGTATAAACGTCTCAAAAACGCATTTTAAAACCATTGAAACAGTGTTTTCTTCATTTGATAATAATTTATTAATCATCCATCAACCCATGTTCGTCCACTGCTGGACATAGGTCTCCCCTAATGCACGCCACTGCTCCCGATTTTGTGTTACTCTCATCCAGCCTACTCCAGCCAGCCTACGAATATCCTTTATCCCATCTTCTCTCAGGGCGTCCTACACTACGTTTACCGAGTTGTGGTCTCCACTCAAGAACTTTCCGGCTCTAACGGCCATCAGTTCTGCAGCTAATGTGTAATGTTACAATTTATTGGCACCATAAAAATTGTACACAATATTTTAGAACATCTTACAATAATAGAACATTCATTCAACTGCATAAAAATACTTCGGCACCTGGACTAGGAGACCTGTATCTCAGGTGCAACGCATACAGACATGTTTTCAAAAAGTAACAAAATAATAAGTATAAAGTGTAGCGAGTGAAACCTTTTATGGTGAGTATAGTGAATATGAGTGTGTTAATATGTTGTGTAAAATTAATATATTTATTAGCAAAAATGCAAATAAAAAAGTGTACAACGCCGCTAAAGAAATTTTCACTTCAATATCAACTTACATGAATCACAAAAGCACACCTAGCGACATCTATTGAAAAAAAAATGCATTTTCTTCGCAATAAAGCTGCCACCACGTCCTAGATAGAGACTTATTATTATAATACGGTAAAATAAAATATTACTATATTTCGTCCAATATATTGAACGTCAACAACCTTTCCAATTTTATTGTTTTCGTTTTACGATCAGGACACGTGGCCTGTGATGCGATCAGCCCACATGTCATGACGCAAGTTTAAGATTTTTTACCCATACAAAAAAAAGTGTACACCGCCGCTAAAGAAGTTTTCACTTCAAAAAGTAAATCTTTTATTCGCAATAATACACATATGATTTGTTATAAATATCATTTTGAATAAAAGAATCGCAAGAGTATCACAAAAAAGTAAACATAAACAAATGAATCCACAAATCAAATAGGTATTATATATGATACCTAGCTATTGCGTCACGAAATAAGTTACACCATTTGTTTTGTGTACAGGTGTATTGTTGCTTGAGTTTGTTCATTTTTCGATTCCCGCACGCAAATGTAAAAATCCCCATTTATTCCTTGGGGAGCATCCACTCTGTCAGGAGTCTGTTTGACAAAGCGCTGTATAACAAACGAATTGAACAATGGAGAATTGTGAATAAATATAAAATATTACTAAAATATTTCACAGAAAATACCGCAACAAATAAAGCACAAGGGAAGTACATGAATTATAAAGTCGAAAAATAGGAAATTGAAGATTTGGAGAACCACAGTGTCCCCGCCTCCCTGGAGAGTGTTAAGAACCCTGTAATGTCTTTATAATTCAGAGATTTGAGTTTGTAAACTGAGATGCCAACGTTATTATTAAACAGAAGGAAAGACATTTGTGTACAAAACTCAGTCAGTCTTTACTTAACTTAATTTATTTTTATCCTATAGTCCAATAACTGTATGTAACAAACGGGACGAACAGCAGCTTATTAGCCGAAAAAAAATATTTTTTGGTTTTTCTGTCATAGTGTCGCCGCACACGGGCCACACGCCACAGCCACAAACGCCGCCACGAGAAGCTAGAAGCCGCTACTAAAGTGGCTGGAGCGCGCGACAGCGGCCGACTAAGGTAAGGCCGTATACAGAAAGAAAGCCGACAGCCGATCGGCGCCGATCGGCGCTTATCGGCGCCTATTGACGCTGATCCTTTTTCTATGGACCGGCGCCGATCGGCGCTGATCGGCGCCGATAAGCGCCGACACACGCTGGTCCGAATAATAAATAATTTTTATTTGAATTATTATCCTTAGATTAAATCAATCTAAGTTATAATCTTTTTATAAATCTAATAACTTTATCTTTTATTAACTAAGCGCTAAAATTATTTGTTTCGTACTTACCGAATGGTGACAACAAGTCTTTCTTCTGGAAGGATTGGTTGTTTATGCCAATTGCCCCAATTTTTCATCAAACGGTTTTTCACTAAATCCAAAATGTAATAAAATGTTTCTTGAATCATTCTTGTATACCTATGTATAAAATGATTTTATACATATACAAGAATGATTCAAGAAACAAACAAAAGATTTTATTAAAATCTTTGTTCATCAAATTTAATTTTTTTTACAAATAAATGATGGTATTCTTCGAAACGTTTCCTTTCTCTATTTATAGGATGTATAGCTGTTTTTCGCATTTTTAAATAAACATTTTCTAACAAAATCAAATCATCGTCCGATGAGTCCGACATTTTGCTTGATCTGCTTTAATCGGCTTCCTTTATGTAGGAAGGATCGGCGCCGATCGGCTTTCGGCTTTCTTTCTGTATACGGCCTAAGGGAGAGAGGGATAGGGCATCGCGCGAGTGACGTGTGGCGGCGTTTTGTATCGGCGCATTAAGTGGCCGGTGCGGGCCACAAGAAACGAGCTAAGACGATTTGTAGCGTGTGGCGAGTCCATATAAAATGTATGAAAACTACAAGAAATATGCCGGTGGCGGCGTTTTGTGGTTGTGGTCGGTGGCCCGTGTGTGGCGACACATAGAGTTATTGTGTGTCTATATAAGTCGCGGCACCAAACTCCAGCGCTGACCTTTATTTCGCAGAAGTAAAAATTACGATGTCTTGGGGAAAACGAAGTGCGCGGATGGGCGTGCGTTGCGCCGGTTGGCTCGTCAGTCGTACCCATGGGCAACTATCCCCGCCGCGTTTTTTTCAGCGCTAGAGTGACGTACCGCGACCTGTACGCCTAGTAATAATAGTTCATTAGTCTACGCATAGCTCAGTGAGTTGCGTAGTCTATTGGTGTTAGTATCATCATCATCATCATATCAGCCGTACGACGCCCACTGCTGGACATAGGCCTCCCCCAAGGATCTCCACAATGATAGGTCCTGCGCTGCCCGCATCCAGCGTCTTCCCGCGACCTTCACCAGATCGTCGGTCCACCTTGTAGCGGGTCTTCCCACTGAGCATCGTCCGGCACGCGGTCGCCATTCGAGAACCTTTCCGCCCCAACGGCCATCGGTTCTCCTCGCTATGTGTCCCGCCCACTGCCACTTCAGCTGGGCTATTCTTCGAGCTATGTCGGTGACTTTAGTTCTCCTACGGATCTCGTCATTTCTGACTCGATCACGCAGGGAAACACCAAGCATAGCTCTCTCCATTGCCCGCTGGGCGACCTTGAGCCGCCCTATGAGACCCATAGTAAACGACCAATAATTTAAATTAATTAAATCCTTAGATTTAATCTTTAATTGACACTTTATTACTTACTAGTGGCCCGCCCTCGCTTCGCTTCGGTGTAGAGCTGAAGTGTACACAAAAATTATCCTTATAGCATGATTCAGTATTCACGTGCGACGGCGCAATGGCTTATTTCATGTATAAGTTTGGTGTTTCTATACCGATTTCTATGATTCTTTTTTTATTGAATAGGTAATAATGGTAACTTTTTTAAATTAGGGATGAGTGAGAGTATTATAAACGTAAGAGTAAACAATATAATCAGAATGCTCCGAACTGCTAAGCTATCAGGAGTTACACGTGTTATTGTGAGTCAACCATAAAAGATAGACATATGCTGTTGCAGGATATTTTTTAGACAATTTAATGTAAAATATTTCCGTCATACATGATTTCTATGTAACTTTAACCATTAAGGCTGCACACGCAACGGAAGCTAAAAAAATGGAGTAACTTCTCCCGTTTTCCCAACATTTCCCTTCACTTCTCTGCTCCTATTGACTGTAGCATGATGAAAAGTATACTATAACCTGCCCAGGAGTATGAAGAATAATTGTACCAAGTTTCGTTAAAATCCGTCGAGTAGTTTTTGTTTCTATAAGGAACATACACACAGACAGACAGACAAAAATTTTATTGATTGCATTTTTGGCATCAGTATCGATCACTAATCACCCCCTGATAGTTATTTTGAAAATATATTTCATGTACAGAATTGACCTCTCTACAGATTTATTATAAGTATAGATTACATAAAACTACATATATCTGCTTTGTGTGTTTCTGTCCATATAAACTTTTATAATGCAAAATCATACAGTAATCTATATCTCTAATGTGTTTTTCTCCACTGCATTGTCATGGCTTTTTCTCTTTTCTCCTTGCAAAATCATTTAAATGTTTATTATAAATAAAGCTAGTCTACTCACTCATAAAGGTGATGGCTGAAAATCGGTATTTTGCCTTAAAACTGGTAAATGTTTAGCCGAGCCTTGGCCTTTTGCTTTCTGCAGCATACATGTTGGATATTTCATAGCTGATTTCTTGTATCTTTTTTTTATTGTATTACTCTGTCTGTAAATGTATATGTATGTTGAAGAAAAAATAAACGCATTATCTATCTATCATCTATCTAATCAAAGAGCAAAATTTGCTTACAATGAGTGGTAGATACCTACGAAAGTTTTCTCTTGGCTGGAAAAATTGGGGTAATTCGCTGCTCTTAAAGTTAAAAAAAATGACAAGCACATCTTTATAAAAAGAAATTGTAATCCTGTATTGTAGGAGAGCAAAGTTTTTATGATGCTACATAAATAACTATAACAGGTATTCAAGTACTATCGTAGTGATTTCGCCAGGATCCATTAATAAGGCACAAGTTGTAAAAAGTATCTGAAGTCATACCTATTAAGGGAATTACAATAATTCTTATCATTAATAAAATAAAAAATGATGTGGTGTCGTGGGACACCAGGTAGGAACGAAGTTCCTTCGGCTAATGCGCATTTAACGGTTTTATTCCACGCACTTTTTTCCACGGATTTTTTCTTACGGTTTTACTATCACATTTTTTTCAGTTCGGTCACGCAAAATCCCTATCCCCTCCAAGCCTGCCATAATGTGAGTATTCGCCACGTGCTTGTCCATTAATTCATGAGTATATACTATGCATTGGCGGGGTGGAGTAGTAATAAAAAGAGAAGGGATGAGAGAACGAAAAGAAAGAGGGAGAAAGAGAAAGGTATTATACACTACTCGCTTGTGTATGCGACTGTCGCGCCTGCGCACGTCTCATTTAACGGTTTTATTCCACGCACTTTTTTCCACGGATTTTTTATTACGGTTTTATTATCGCATTTTTTTCAGTTCGGTCGCGCAGCAAAATCCCTATCCCCTCCAAGCCTGCCGTAAGGAACTTCGTTCCAAAAATATAGTTAATAATTAATAATGATAATTCTCAGTTTATGTTAATCCGTATAAAACTTGGGGAGGATTAACTTAGGAGAGCTCGATGGCACAGGTGGAAAATTGCTTAACTTCAACGATCGCAGCCGTAAAAACACAATATTTACTGAAATATAGAATATTTCTATATATATCTAATCTATATATATTGACGACCTCCGTGGCCGAGTGGTTTGTACGCCGGGTTTCATGGCTGTCGCCGACTCGAGAGGTCCCGGGTTCGAATCCCGGTGGGGGTAGATGTTTGTGTGATGGATACGAGCATTTGTACTCCAGTCATGGATGTTTAATATGTATTTATATAAATATACTTATATATGTACAGTATATGTATTCTATCCGTTACCCTAGCATACCATAACACAAGCCTTATAGTGCTTACTTTGGGGCTAGGCTAATTGGTGTGAGTGTCGGAAATATGTATTTATTTATATACATTTTAGATATATGTTCAAATCTTAAGAAAATATTACTATAAAAAATTCCACGCGGACCAGACAGCAGACGGGACTCGAACCCGCACCCTTCGCTATCCGCGCGAATGCACCTTGATATTGCGGGTCTACAATGCGAAGAGATGGCGCTGCCTTGCAGCTTAAGGAAGGCTAGAAAGAATTCGACACGGCCTTCAAGGCCGCGGTACCCTAATGATCAGTGCATTCGCCCGGATAGCGAAGGGTGCTGGTTCGAGTCCCGTCTGCTGCCTGGTCCGCGTGGAATTTTTTATAGTAATATTTTCTTAAGATTTGAACATATATCTAAAATGTATATATATAGAAATATTGTAGACCAGTTTAAAAAGAAGTTTGAAAGGTGATAACCTTAGGGGCACAGGGGACATGACCCCCCCCCCCCCCAAACTACGGTCAAATTGAAAAATCTCAAAAATTTGCAAATAATAGAAGGTAATTTGGATTCAAGATGAAGGCTGTCTACTTAGTTAAAAACGTGGTTGAGAGCTAACATGTTAGAAAAGCGATTAACAGATTTAGCTCTTCTAAACATTCACCCGAAAATAGTCGACGACCACTTAGTTTTATAAGTAATGTATACAATTAAATTGTGTTTTGTGCAATAATGTTTATTTAATTCCAGATACCTATTTTTAGGATTCCGTACCTCAAAAGGAAAAATCGGAACCCATATAGGATCACTTTGTTGTCCGTCCGTCCGTCCATCCGTCTGTCAAGAACGTTTTTCACAGGAACGCGTGGAGGTATCAAACTGTAATTCATATCTAATACTCAGGTCTCCTGTCCCTTGGAGCTGTGAAAAAATCAAACTTCTAAACCAAAGCAATCAAAAGATACAGACGTTTATGCCCCAAAATTCCGCAAATTTTCGAAACTCGCACGGGAATCAAAACCTACAGGTTACTTCCCGTGAACTTAGAATCTTGAAATTTGGTACAAAGTAACGTGTTATAGTACAGATAAAGGAATAATAGGGGTGATGACGGGGTACAGTAAACAAAATTCTATTTAGTGCGTCAGTTAGATGATCAAAAAATTATGGACACGTATTAGTCCAGTCAGTATTGTCGCGAAATCCGTTTTTCCTCAAACAGCTGGAACTATGCTAAAAAGTTTCTTAAGATAGTAAAGAACACTTTACATAGAGAAAAAAATGTTTCCAACCCCGGGCAAGGGTGAAAACCACCCTTAATAATCTATTTTTCCAATTATCTCAAAAAGTATACGAGATACGGAAAAAAACTTCAAATGAAAATTGTAGATCTTTTTGAAATCTACAAAACATTATTCCACCCTCTTGCCCCTATTTTCAATAGGGGAGCCAATAATCGAAGTCATTCTTTGAGACTTCGATTATTGGCTCCCCTATTGAAAATAGGGGCAAGAGGGTGGAATAATTTGGAAACATTTTTTTCTCTATGTAAAGTGTTCTTTACTATCTTAAGAAACTTTTTAGCATAGTTCCAGCTGTTTGAGGAAAAACGGATTTCGCGACAATACTGACTGGACTATATTTTTTCTTTGGGCAATCAACCAAAACATGACAAAGTTATAGAGCGTCAATGTTTGGGAGTAGGGGCTCGTGACGTCACTTTTGAGTGAATTTTCACTTATAAGTGTACTCAAACATGACGTCATGCGACTTTTCAAATCAATATATCTCTGCAATGTTAATATTATGTGAAAAAAGAAAAAATACGTGTCCAATACTTTTTAATAATCTACCTGCTAAATGAAAAAAAAAATTAGTCATCATCCCTATTGCGAAAACCGTAAATTTTTAATTACATCATAAAATAAAAAACATTTTTGAAAATTTAGGTGTGTACGGAACCCTCGGTGCGCTAGTTTGACTCGCGCTTGGCTGGGTTTTTTTTATTAGTGTAGTGGGTGATGCCCTCTAAAATTTCCGGCTCTGACCGCGCCTGCAAGGCGAGCCAATAAATGTTTCACGTCAATAACAAATTCAGAATTTAGGGTATGAAATAGCAATATAAAGGTTTGGCCATAGAGGAATTTCGCAGGGCGGGCGGACTGCAATGAAAGTACCGATATAAGTACTCCTACGAGTATAATAATAACAGTAGATCCACTCGCCGTAGTACTGAGGGCTTACGTGACCAAGTACTGGACAAGGCATCCATAGAGACGTCCTGCTAATTAGATTGAAAATTTTTTTTGGTCAATACTTTTTTTTTAATGCATTCTTAATATTGAATACATGTACTTCTAAGAGAGCGGATTTACCGTTTGAATTGGAGCGCCCGTCTGGGGAAGCAATCTCCACCTTTTGAGAAGACAACAGTAAAATAACAGTAACTTTTGATGGTGTTGTGTTTCTGCTGGTGAGTAGGGTTCCAGGACTCCACTGGGTAGGGGATTGGATTGAATCCCCTGGGTAGGGGGAGAGTGCCGCTCCAGCCATCCTGACTTTGTCGGTAATATTCTATGAATATACAGGGTGTTACAAAAATACAAATAAAGCTTGAAGGGCGTTGAAGTACATCATATAAGGAGTCTTCTCTAATTCTCTTAAAATTTTTGCGTGAAGTTTTAACTTTTTATAAAAACAGTTATTTTTAATGATTAATAATAATATCGATAATTTTAAGACACGTCACTAGTACGAGGATTATTAAAAGTTAAAACTTCAAGCAAATATTTTAAGAAAATTAGAGAGGACTCCTTATATTATGTACTTCATCGCCCTTCAAGCTTTATTTGTATTTTAGTAACACCCTGTATTAGATACATAATACTCCAAAAACAAGCTTCTTAATGCAACTTACGACCTGGGATCCTTTAAAAGAGGCGAGAAGAAATAACATGCAGGCCGGCAGGATAAGGATGGCTGGTGTGGCAGGTAGAACTGCTGTATCAGCTATCTTCGCTTCTGGACTTCACCGTCACTTAAAATCAGGTGGGGTAGAGTCATTGGTCGGACCTATCTTTAAAAAAAACTTCATTTGCTTGGCCTCTTGCAATAGTAATTAATTGAAAATGAAATGTTATTAAATGAAAATTCTTTTTCATTACGAGTATTTCACCTGCGTGAAATGCTAGTTTTTTATATCCTAAATTTATATCATCATCATCAGCCTATTAATGTCCCCACTGCTGGGGCACAGGCCTTCCCTGTGGATGGAATAGGGAGATTGGGCCATGACCCACCACGCGGGCCCAGTGCGGATTGGTGGGTGCTAACGACTGCAGATGCAACCGGGACCAACGGCTTAACGTGCCTTCCGAAGCACGGGGGAGCTCGAGATAGTAAATTTTTGGTCACCCATCCAATGACCGACCACTGCGAAAGTTGCTTAACTTCAACGATCGCAGCCGAACGCGCTAACCAGTTGCGCCATCGAGCTCATCGAGAAATTTATATAACCTTGCGTAAGTATAGTATAGTTCTACTAACCCCGAAGTCTAAATAATATAATACTTATCTAATATAAAATAGCGTTGTGAAAAAAAAAACATCGGGTTGCACTCCGGGAGTGCCGGCAGAAGTGAAAACTTGAATATTAACGTTGTGCATTTTTGATATTTTGGAACGGTTAGAGAATAATTTTTCAAGAATTGCTTTAATTATCAGTATAAAAGTACTATCATGTATGTGGTAGAATACAATATTTATTGCGATATCGTACACAAACATGAAAATTTATATTACATTAAAAAAGTGTATCTCTCAGAAAAATCAACTTACATGAATCACGTTTAAGCGCACTTAGCGACATTTATTGTAAAAAAACTGCATTTTTTCGCAATAAAGCTGCCACGTGGACGTCCCAGATAGAGACTTATTATTATAATACGATAAAATAAAATATTACTATGTTTCGTCCCACATATATTGAAAGACTACAACCTTTCCAATTGTATTGTGTGTCATGATGCGATCAGCCCACGTGTTTAACCTGACGCGAGTTTAGAATTTTTTACCCATACAAAAAAAGTGTACAACGCCGCTGAAGAAGATTTCACTTAAAAAAAACCCGTTTCTACAGACGGACCGGAGTTATATTAACAGAGTTGAAAAGGTCCAATGGCAACGGTTGCGGAATGAGGTTAAAGGAAATACATAGACCGTATTTAAAATTAAACGGTAAAGGTCTCTCTTAAGTAGGTTAGGTACCCAAAACTAAATCATTTACGGGGTGAAACATTAAAGTTATTTTAAAATTTTAATCAACAAATCTGAGTAAGGTTTGTTAATAAAAACGGAACAACTTTGAATCTCTATTTTAAAGGAATAAAGATATTTTCGACTACTGAAATTACTTAACTGTAACTTTTAATAAACTTTTAAGGTAATACAAAAACGTTAGAATCTTCTTCTAAACAATACCAGCCTGCCAAATATGAGATAGTTTTATTAGTAATATATTGTTTGAAACTTACATGGTCACTAACATTTTAGTAATATACGTTATTTACGGTAATGTTACAATGTACCTTGTTTTTAGCGAGTTTCCGATATTTCGGCACTGTTGCTCACTCTTGTTGTTGAAATTCGCTCAAAACAACGTACATGGTAACAATGCCGTAAAGAACTTATATTACTATAGTATTATAAGTAGTTTACCAACAAGCCAAAATTAAAGAAAATAAGTTATTTACGGGATTGTTACCATATGTACCTTGTTTTTTAGCCAGTTTCCGATATTTCGGCACTGTTGCTCACTCTTGTTGTTGAAACTCGCTCAAAACAAGGTACATGGTAACAATCCCGTAAATAACTTATGTTACTTACTATAGTATTATTAGTAGTTTACCAACAAACCAAAATTAAACAAAATTAAAAAGATTTTATTACTTAAGAAACAAACGAATTTCCATAAATCGCAACAAAATTGACATAATACAGCATTAGAAAAACTCAAAATTTTGCCTCATTTATTTAAGAATGCACATGTTTTCGTGGTCATAAATAAGGAACAGTTGTTGTGTGAGAACAAAAGTTGGGTTTCTGTTTTTTTGACGCCAATATCAGACGGACGGACGTTTACGGGACTTTGCGGCTAACTCGCGAATTCGTTCCCGAGTCGATGAAGACTTTGAAGAAGTACGACATGCGAAAAGGTGAAGCGGTGGTCACATATTATTCCGATCTGGCGGTGATGCTGTGGTACGATGCCAACTTGGTTAGCATGCTTTAAACGTACCATCCCCTCCAGATCGGAGCGAAGGATAAAAATAACCGACTGACATACAAACCGGGCAACGTTCTGGAGTATAACAAGTCTATGGGGGGGTTGGATCGAACCTAACCTGCCAGAAGTCAGCTCTGGCAGGTTTTCGGTGAAGTGGCGTATTAATATGGTTCTAAAAAACTCATAGCCGGGATCGGATCGAGATGCATGTCATGCGTACAACTGGCCGAAGAAGTCTTCTACTTCCGAAAGGACTGCCGGCTTTGAAGCAACAACTTCCCCACTTGCTGTGGTCAACTTCGTCAAATGGCTTCTTCCAAGAGATTGTACGAACACTTTGGACCTTCGATTCTGCTCGCTCTCTCGATCGAGAGAGTATTGGAGCACCGAAGGTCGTGTCGTACTTGCTTACTGATCTCTTGGTTTAGAATCCGCTTTGCCGACGAAGTGACGGGTGGATTTTCACGTCGTTTCTTCATTAACCCTTAAGTCTCTTTCGAAAGCTTTGACTTCCTTCCTTTACGCTGCGTTGCATAAAATCTCGTACCCTCTTCCCTGAGGATCCGAACCACATTTTCGAGGTTTTGGTTTAGGTCTGATGTGGTTTCCACGACTTACTAATAGCTTCTTCCAACTCTATTGCTTAGCATCAGTCCTCAGTGTGCGTGTGTTTTAGGTTGCCAGGTCGAGTCATTGTAGTTGGTAGCCGGCTCTTACCCAGGTATTCTTAGCACCCCTTGCCCTGCTGTTACCATAGCTGCTACTGTGGCTAGGACTTGCAGCTCTACCGGGGACTGGGGGTCAATCCTTAATTGTGCTGTACAGTTTCTGGGGGGTTTTGCCATAATCGCCACTCTTGGCAGGCGGGTTGGCGATCGCAATACAGCCAAAGTATTGCAACAAGACGCTTCTGCCCGTCTTCTGCTGGCTGTGCTCCCTTAGTCGCCTTTTACGTCACCCATGGGACGAGACTGGTGGTGGTGGTCTAGGTAGGCATACACACTAGACAGAACTGAACTAGAACATGAAAACTTTTTAGTTTGTATTTTATGTATATATAATGTGATTTTATGAACTAAATAGATTTAATTACGAAATAAAACAATTGTGTTGCTCAGAAATGAGAAACAACATTTATAGCTATTATTTCGTACAATTTTTCGTGCACAAATATTATATTTTATTAATATTGATTGACAGATGTCAAAACCATATCTTTTTCTATGGTCACTCACTATTTTACCGTCTGTATTGAATGAAGGGTAATGAACCCCATTTACATATATAAAAATATTTTTGTGTATATTTGGTTTTCTCTGAACATTTCTCTGTTATCCATATTACCAGTGGCCACGTTTGAGTGGTTATTAATAATGAGTTAGCGTGTCTAGACTTGGTAGGCCCTGGCTTTATACTCTACAGGTGTGCATAAATTAAATTTTTCATTTGATTCACTGAACTATCAACTTTATTGCGCAAATAATAGTGTAGGAGTTTCCTTGTATACGAATTTTGACAAGACTAATAAAGAAGCATAAAGGCGACTGCAATGAAATGCTGAGTGCAAGCACAGCATTTATTTTGAATGTCACGCAAGCTTAACTCATATTGTTTATGGGCTATTTGGGTTTTTATAAAAATTCTCCTTGCAAAGTGCACGTTTAATTTAAGAGAGGTAGGTGACCAATAGCCGTCTAGGGAAGTAACATTCACATTTCTGAAGACCACAGTAAAATACCATTACTTTCTAGTGGTGTTGTTTTTTATTTTATTTATTTATTTATTTATTTATTTATTTAAACTTTATTGCAACATAACACAGCAAATGGCGGACATAATGCCATAAGGCATTCTCTACCAGTCGACCAGTAAGAGCGTGAGAAAAAACTGATATGACGGGGGCGCAATAAAGACAAATGTAAGATAAACCAAGGATACAAATACTCTTAACAGAATACACACACGTAATACACACATACATACACATACATACACACATATATATCATATTGTTTATGTTTATGGGCTATTTTAATAACTTATAACTTTAATTAAGTTCCAGGGCTCTATGAGGGGGGGAGTCGCGCAAGAATCCCTAAACGGGGACCCCGCGGCTTCGCATAAAGCAGTGTATAAGGTATTCGCAGGACTTTTTTAGCGGATATTATTCCGTAAAGCGCCCGTAAGAGTTGCGGGGTCCTCGGTGGGCAGCCACTGGGGGTCCGTAAGACTTGCGGGAGCCAGGTGTGAGGTCCGTTCGGCGGTGTGCCTCTTAAAGGCGCCGTCGTCTGTAAATAGTATTTTTTGCCTGCGTATAAAAAAAGGGCTCTATGGGGTAGGAGGCAACGGGTTTTAAGAATACCCGGGAAAGAGCCGGCTACCAATTATGACGACTCCACCTAAAATCATAATGACGGATGGACAAGGAAACATTGTTCCCTTTTAAAAGTTCTAAAAACTGTCCGGACAACACAATCATAAGCTCTATTTTTGAATCACTCGTCTTGCGTCGAACGCTCGATTTCTACTAAATTTCATTCGACATAGTTAATTCCGTATTTTTGAATCGCTCGAGTGCAACGAATGGGTGAGACCACTCGCTGCATAGCGAACGGTGGAGGCGAATGATAGAATAATTGTCAATTTTTTTGTGATATTAGACGACGATAATCTATTATTGTCATGCTTTATATGAAACGATGACGAGAATTGTTTGTTCGGTTTTCATTGCGATAATTACCGGTTTTTATTTTTTCAACGTGAAATGAGTAGAATTTCTTATTTCATATTAAACAAGTAACATCGGTGATGAATGATTCAAAAATACAGAAAATCAGTATTATGCGACTTGAAAGTCGAAGGTGACTTATGTCGCATTCGACGATACTATGTCAGACGAGTGATTCAAAAATAGGGCTCCATGTCTCTCTTATAAGGTTAACTCCACAAGATCTCGCGCCGAAGTTTTGCGAACCGATGGCGTAGCTCTCAACTTTCACATGTGCTTGTAAATGATTGTAAACATTTTTTTTTTCATCATCTGCCTATTAATATACTCACTGCTGGGGCACAGGCCTTCCCTATGGATGGAATAGGGAGATTGAGCCATGGACCCACCACGCGTGGGATTGGTGGGTGCTAACGACTGCAGATGAAGCCGGGATCAACGGCTTAACGTGCCTTCCGAAGCACGTAGGAGCTCGAGATAGCAAATTTTTGGTCACCCATCCAATGACCGACCACTGCGAAAGTCGCTTAACTTCAATGATCGTAGCCGAAACGCTAACCACTTGGGCCGTCGAGCTTGTAAACATTAGTGTTTTTTATTTACTGTAGTCATTGCATCCAACTGGATAGCGGAGGGTGTTGTTTCAAGTCCCGTCTGCTGCCGGGAGAGCGTAGATTTTTTGCTAGTGAATTTGTTTTTAGATTTAGAAATGCATGTTTTTGTCGAAATTACGTGCACGATTGTCGCGACACAGAACGTGTATAGATATATTGAGATACACGCAGTACAAGCGAATATTTTATTTTTTTATTATATTTTTAAACATAGGTTAATGGTGCTCTATAATTGATATAAGTGTAATCTTGAAGGGTGAATCACAAATTTTTAATAGCAATTATAGTTATCTTATTTTTAAGCATTTAATTACCTACTAGATGCTTTAACCTTAAGAAGATGCCTGGCCCGCGTGAAAGTTTTTCTAGTAAAATTTTCTTTAGATTCAAACATCTAGCAGTTTAAATGCTTAAAAAATATAAATGCATTTTACCTCAAATAACGCAGGCGAAGTCGCGGCAAAGCTAGTTTCAATAAAAGGGAATAAAGTGAAATGGTTGAAGATAAAAATAGAATTTCCAATTATTTTCTACAACCGAGTTCACGCTCGTGGCCTCATCTACAAAATTAACACAATATCTCAACCTTTGATACATAAATAATAGCTGTTCTCTAAATTTCACCTCCGTTTAATAAACATGTTACAATGTTCCTATTTTTGTAATAAAATTTTGTATTTCCGCGAGTCGCGAACAGGCGAAGGCATCTCGTATAAACGAAACATCAAAGTTTCGGTGAAATTCAACTTTATGAAAAGCTACAATAACGAGATTTGGAATAAGATAGCATGAAAATGTCGAATCAAACAAACGAAGATCAAAGAATTGCGATAGATTATTTTTCCTGAGTGCCTGCGTACTGTTTCTTGGGATACGGTAACGATTTTTTTTTACCGAATTGACGGAAAAAGTAATGAAGTAGGTAATTCTAATTTGTCATCAGCCGTGCTATTTTGTAAGAAAAAACACTTTTCACCGCGGATTTCGCCGGTTTAGAATTTAATTGAAGTAACCTTCTTGACGCACGCTTGATTTGTGGGGTAAGCTGGCGAATGCGTTACGCGTTGCGAAAAGTGTGTTCGGGCGAGGCGAACGGGAGTTCAGTGGGGGATGTAAGCAAGAGAAAGCAGTGCGCGCGCACATTTTCTTTCTCTCTTTCTCTTATGGCTTGTAAATAAAATATGTTTATGTGACGGCGCCTTTAAGAGGCACACCGCCGAACGGACCTCACACCTGACTCCCATACCCTGGCTTCTTGTTTATTCCCGCAAGCCTAACAAGCCCCAGCAGTGGCTACCCACTGAGGACCCCGTAACTCTTACGGGCGCTTTACGGCATAATATCCGCTAAAAAACCCTGCGAATACCCTCTAAGCTGCTTAGCGCGAAACCGCGGGATCCCCGTTTAGGGATTCTTCCGCGTCTTCGCACCTAGCAGCCTTTTTTTTTTTAATGTCTAGAAAATGCATTACGCATACTTCGCCAACCGAGTGTTGCGGACGAAACTATCGGGGACTCCTCTCCGCCGCTTCAGGGAACACAAGTGCTCCGAGAAGCAAACGGGGCCCTACCTCGCCAAGAAGGCGACCGCCACAAGGGCGACCGTAAAAACTAGGCAATACTCCTGCACCGGTCACCCGGCGCTCATTATGAGGGACCGCGGTCCCTCCTAGTCGCACCTAGCAGCCTCCCGGCCTAGCCGGGGTATTCTTAACCTAAAACACACCGCGGATTCCGAGGTGAAAAGTTAGTTTGTTCTTAAAGAAAGATCTCGATTGTTGTAATAACCGCATTAAAAATACGCACCTCGAGCTTCTTGTACTCGTATATTTTTGAAAAAAGTGGGTGCGTGTACTTATGTAGGCGCGTGAGAAGTTATCCTTCTTTGGCATCGTTTAAAATTAGTTTTTAATTGCATGCAAATAATTAATTACAATAAATTAATAAAAAGTCTGTAAAAGGACACAGTCAATAAAGTTCAGTTTTAATTTGAAAAAATAAATAAATAATCAAAATATTCAATTAAAATCGCTACTGAATATAATTTATTAGAACATATGTGATTTGCACTTGTATGAAACTCAAACACGTATTCCGAATATACAAACTAGAAACATGTGGATAAATATTATAAATATGAATACCTATAACTGTTACTTTATTACAAAAAATAAAGATGTGGTTTTTGGTTCTACTACACCAATGGTCAAGAGATGGTGCTGTAGTCTCTTGAATCGCGCTTTGGTTCCGTTGTTCCAGATTAATAAATACTTTTGATAGGCCTTCACTATGCAGTCGTTAGCACCCACTAAATAGAGATTCTATTTCTATTTTGTTGGTAGATTTTCTTAATGTGCGGTAAATACAAAAGTAACGCATGAAGTTGGTCGCTAAAGCGACCAACTTCATGCTGTTAAAATTTTGTGTTACAGTGATGCGCGCGCATCTTAAAATTTCACTCTCATCATTTTTCATAACGCGCCTAAAGCAGTATAAGAACTTCTTATGTAAACCGCTTCGTTACGTAACGCGCTACGCAGCCAGTCTGTCTGGCTTCCCTTCCTCTCAAGCATGGGGCAGCGGTAGACAGGCTCATTCGCTCTCACTCTAATGGCTTACATTATATTATGACTTTTTAGGAAAACATTCGAAAAATTTGCCTGGACAGCGAAATCGACTTAAAGTGAAAACGTTGCGCTCCGAAATATTAGTACCTACATGTTGTATGAAGGTTGCATATTGTAGTTTGCACGTTCATAAGATTTGTTTGTAGATATAAATTCTAGCAAATATTGTCATCCGTGACCATATATACCCTAAAACGTGCTTTACGAATAACTGAGAAACTCTTGTTAATTTTTCGCCAGCTTTTCTGATCTTTGAAAAAGATGCTTAACTTTTGCAAACATTAAACGTACATAAGCATGTAACTGCTTGATGTTTAAATCTAAAGAAAATATAACTAGAAAAAAATATATATATAAAGCGAAGAGATGGCGCTGCCTTGCAGCTTAAGAATGGCTAGAAAAATTTCGACGCGGCTGGTAGCATAATGGGTCAGTGCGTTCGCCTGGATTGCGAAGGGGTTCGAGTCCCGTCTGCTGCCTGATCCGCGTGATTTTTTTTTTCTAGTTATATTTTCTTTTAAATTAAACGTAGGTACGTACTACACTCTCATACCAACCAAAAAAATGGGTGCGTGTACTTATGTAGGCGGGTGAAAAGTTATCCTTCTTTGGCATCGTTTAAAATTAGTTTTTAATTGCATGCAAATAATTAATTACAATAAATTAATAAAAAGTCTGGAAAAGGACACAGTCAATAAAGTTCAGTTTTAATTTGAAAAAATAAATAAATTATCAGAATATTCAATTAAAATCGCTACTGAATATAATTTATTAGAACATATGTGATTTGCACTTGTATGAAACTCAAACACGTATTCCGAATATACAAACTAGAAACATGTGGATAAATATTATAAATATGAATACCTATAACTGTTACTTTATTACAAAAAATAAAGATGTGGTTTTTGGTTCTACTACACCAATGGTCAAGAGATGGCGCTGTAGTCTCCTGAATCGCGCTTTGGTTCCGTTGTTCCAGATTAATAAATACTTTTGATATTATAAATATGAATACCTATAACTGTTACTTTATTACAAAAAATAAAGATGTGGTTTTTGGTTCTACTACACCAATGGTCAAGAGATGGCGCTGTAGTCTCCTGAATCGCGCTTTGGTTCCGTTGTTCCAGATTAATAAATACTTTTGATAGACCTTCACAATGCAGTCGTTAGCACCCACTAAATAGAGATTCTATTTCTATTTTGTTGGTAGATTTTCTTAATGTGCGGTAAACACAAAGTAACGCATGAAGTTGGTCGCTAAAGCGACCAACTTCATGCTGTTAAAATTTTGTGTTACAGTGTCACTCTCATCATTTTTTCATAACGCGTCTAAAGAAGTATAACTTCAAAAATGTTTGTCCATAAAACCTTATTTCTCCAAGACGTTGTTTTCGGAGAAATGTTTGTAATATTTAAGAAACATTTCTCCAAAAAGATCATCATCCCACCACGATTACTCATAGCAAAGTAATTGCAAACTCCCTTGTTCGTAAGTATTATCAAATTCTCATTTTCCAGACTCATCTGAACATTACGCATCGCGCAATAAACTCAGCCAGCGGCTGTCACCCAATTTAAAAAACAAACAACAGCCATAAAACCATTGACAGCATAACTTTCCACTTAAACTTAGGATTGAAGTACGGACGACAGAAACGAGGCGAAACTTAATTTAATTTTGAAGAACGCAAACAAAGGATAGATAAAAATCTAAAGGAAAATCTTTCTGTGTTAAGTTTAATACAAGCAGACCCGTCTTTCCCAGTGGGCACTTTGGGCAAGTACCCAAGGCCAGGGCCCCGCGATCAATAGGGGCCCCCCTCAGATCAAATACAAAGTCCATAGTTCCTGTCAGATCACCAAACGATAACCAATATTTATTACCAAAAACTTATATAATTTAGATGAAATCGAACCTAAATTAAGTACTGACTTCAATAAATAAAACTAGTTTTTACGGGTTAATGCACGAAACTTTATTTATTTATTGACGTTTCGCAGCCTTTTCAGGTCTGCATCGTCAGAATAATGTTTTTTTATTTAAAATTGTCGAGCTACCTTCGAAAGACTTATATTGAGCGTTCGGTTATTTCATTGGAAGATTTTTAAAATTTTATTGTCTATGTATGAAGTTATTATTTAATTTACTTAATAAAGTATTTTATTTAAAATTCTTGTTTGTAATTTTGAGTTTATTTATTTATTTGACCCTAACTACCGTAAACTACCACCGGTTCCGAAACGTCAATAAATAAATAAAGTTTCGTGCATTAACCCGTAAAAACTAGTTTTATTTAATGAGTGATGTGCGTGAAAACCTAAGAAACTGACTTCAATACCAACTTACTAGCTTTTATTTAACTCGCTCCATTTCAAGTCATAATTCACATCAAAGTTATAGGGGCCCCATTATCCTAATATGCCCAGGGCCTCCAATAGGTTAAATTCGGCCCTGAATACAGGGCATTCTATTTTATATCTAGGATGAGTACAAATTGATTAGATCTACTTGTCCGATAATTCGCCTGAAAATGACAAAACGGAAAGTTTTCATATTTAAAAAATACGTATTTCCACTTAGGGCATTTTAATAATAAGGAAACTGTGTTAATATAGATAGAAGATCTTTGAAATTTGGCCTTTGTATTTGTAGGAAGGCCAGAGGGGAAGATCTTCCTCCGAGCTGGGTGATGGTAGCTCCTCGATCAAGGGGGGGGGGGGGGGGGGGGGCAGGCAGCTTTTTCTTTTTTCACATAATATAAACATTGCAGAGATATATTGATTTGTCGCATGACGTCACGTTTTGGTACAATTTTCACTTAAAAGTGACTTTATCCCGTCATCATGCCTTTACTACTATACGATGAATGTGAATACAAAACAGATACATTTGCTGTATGTTACAGCACAAACATCACCTAACGATAGTAAAATATATTTTAGGGGTGTTGTGTCCTGATGGGCTCTTAAATCGTTTTCGTAACATCTTTCGTAACACCCCTTCCGAAAACGGAAGCTATTTTCTAGGTTAATAACTGGTTATTAAAAAAAATGGGTGCGTGTACTTATGTAGGCGCGTGAGAAGTTATCCTTCTTTGGCATCGTTTAAAAATAGTTTTTAATTGCATGCAAATAATTAATTACAATAAATTAATAATAAATGACATTTCATTTCATTTCATTTCATTTCATTTCATTTCATTTCATTTCATTTCATTTCATTTCATTTCATTTCATTTCATTTCATTTCATTTCATTTCATTTCATTTCATTTCATTTCATTTCATTTCATTTCATTTCATTTCATTTCATTTCATTCATTTCATTTCATTTCATTTCATTTCATTCATTTCATTTCATTTCATTTCATTTCATTTCATTTCATTTCATTTCATTTCATTTCATTTCATTTCATTTCATTTCATTTCATTTCATTTCATTTCATTTCATTTCATTTCATTTCATTTCATTTCATTTCATTTCATTTCATTTCATTTCATTTCATTTCATTTCATTTCATTTCATTTCATTTCATTTCATTTCATTTCATTTCATTTCATTTCATTTCATTTCATTTCATTTCATTTCATTTCATTTCATTTCATTTCATTTCATTTCATTTCATTTCATTTCATTTCATTTCATTTCATTTCATTTCATTTCATTTCATTTCATTTCATTTCATTTCATTTCATTTCATTTCATTTCATTTCATTTCATTTCATTTCATTTCATTTCATTTCATTTCATTTCATTTCATTTCATTTCATTTCATTTCATTTCATTTCATTTCATTTCATTTCATTTCATTTCATTTCATTTCATTTCATTTCATTTCATTTCATTTCATTTCATTTCATTTCATTTCATTTCATTCATTTCATTTCATTTCATTTCATTTCATTTCATTTCATTTCATTTCATTTCATTTCATTTCATTTCATTTCATTTCATTTCATTTCATTTCATTTCATTTCATTTCATTTCATTTCATTTCATTTCATTTCATTTCATTTCATTTCATTTCATTTCATTTCATTTCATTTCATTTCATTTCATTTCATTTCATTTCATTTCATTTCATTTCATCATTTCATTTCATTTCATTTCATTTCATTTCATTTCATTTCATTTCATTTCATTTCATTTCATTTCATTTCATTTCATTTCATTTCATTTCATTTCATTTCATTTCATTTCATTTCATTTCATTTCATTTCATTTCATTTCATTTCATTTCATTTCATTTCATTTCATTTCATTTCATTTCATTTCATTTCATTTCATTTCATTTCATTTCATTTCATTTCATTTCATTTTCATTTCATTTCATTTCATTTCATTTCATTTCATTTCATTTCATTTCATTTCATTTCATTTCATTTCATTTCATTTCATTTCATTTCATTCATTTCATTTCATTTCATTTCATTTCATTTCATTTCATTTCATTTCATTTCATTTCATTTCATTTCATTTCATTTCATTTCATTTCATTTCATTTCATTTCATTTCATTTCATTTCATTTCATTTCATTTCATTTCATTTCATTTCATTTCATTTCATTTCATTTCATTTCATTTCATTTCATTCATTTCATTTCATTTCATTTCATTTCATTTCATTTTCATTTCATTTCATTTCATTTCATTTCATTTCATTTCATTTCATTTCATTTCATTTCATTTCATTTCATTTCATTTCATTTCATTTCATTTCATTTCATTTCATTTCATTTTCTTCATTATGTTAAAATTTTGTGTTACAGTGATGAAAATTTCACTCTCATAATTTTTTCATAACGCGGCTAAAGAAGTATAACTTCAATAAGTTGTTAAGCGGTAACATAACTAAAACCTAACCTCTAATATTAAAGCCATGCGACTTTTGTCTTACGTTCTACGCATTTTTGCTGCATTTCGTTGATTAATGTAAGCATATTTTTTCTATAAAGCCCGTTTTGATCCGGGAATGATCTATGGATGTCTCGCGGAGTGGTTTTCGTGTACGTTAAATAGGATCACTTTTACACCGAGAAAGAGTTCCCATCTCATTTTCACTCTTTGTTCTTATTGTCAGTTTCGCTCGACTTTTGTTGGTGGAAACAGATATATGCATATTTTGTACTAGCCGTGCCTCGCGGTTTCACCCGCATTTTTCTCGTTTCCGTGGAAATATCGAGATAAAATATTCGTAATAACTTTTAAACGAAATATCCGATTGAGATGAAACAAAAGTATTTTACTTCTACATAAATACTCTTGATAACATAATGCTTAATTTCGATAAAGATTAATATTACGATACATATTTAACGTAGCTTTTTTTTTCTTTAGACGATTTAATAATTATTTTGAACACAAAAACGGTTATTCTGATTAATCCATGATAGCTAGATATATGTTCTTGCGGACTTTTTTGTAGGTTTTAATGGGATCTACAAACCCGTAGTACATCATTTTGTTCTATTGTCAAAAGTTTTAGCAGCGCACGCAAAAATAGGTTTTCGATTTTACACCTTGTGTTACAAAATAGCAATTTTATTACGGATCCCTAATTTTGAAAAAACAATAATATAGGATATAGCCTTCCTCGATAAATGGAATACCCAATACTGAAAGAATCATTCAAATCAGACCAGTAGTTCCAGAGATTAGCGCTTTCAAACAAACAAACAAAGAAACAAACTCTGCAGCTTTATAATCTTAATATATATAAATCTCGTGTCACAATGTTTGTCCTCAATGGACTCCTAAACCACTGAACCGATTATAATAAAATTCGCACACCATGTGCAGTTCGATCCAACTTGAGAGATAGGATAGTTTAAATCTGAAATTATAGTCGCAATTTTAATTTATTGCAAATTATTACTTTTGGGCGGTACGAAGTTCGCCGAGTCAGCTAGTATTAGTATAGATTGCCAGGTAAACAGGGTCATTAAGAGCCCTTTCACATTTTCTGCAATAAATCGCAATTTTTGAGGGCCTTGTTTACCCCCTTAGAAGATATTTTGACTACTTCCAATAGAAGTAAACAGTAGATTCATTCTTCCTTTTGAAAGTTAATGTACAATATTTGCAAATACCATTTTCCTTTTTTTGTACTCCTAGGCTTTGTTTTGGGCTCGCTCCACTCGCGGTGGAAAACCCCTTTATCTTCTGATTTTCCTTTCCGTTTTTAGGGTTCCGTAGTTCTGACAAGGAACCCTTATAGTTTCATCGTGTCCGTCTGTCCGTCTCCGGTTTTGCTTGAAGAATATTAGCACTGGAGAGCTGTAATTTTGTGAAGATATGTATATCGATCACTCCGACGAATTTTTTTATTTTTTTGGGGCCCCCTTCATGTAACTTGTGGATGATTTTCTTTGTCATTATCTACCCCATCGTGCGGGATATTGCTGAAAATTTTAAGTGCTAATTTTTGTTCGAGTACGACTTTCCCCCCTTCTGAAAGCTAAGCTATTGGCTTGAAAACCCTGAAAAAAAAAACCATGATAATAGTGCTTTTATGGGCTTTTAAGTTTAAGATTAATGTCGTTCAACTTTCGTGAAAATTTCTTACCTATTGAAAATTCCTTAGAAGAAAACATTAACAGTGATAACGCTAGATGAAGTTGTTGTAGCGAAAAACCTAGCTAGTATTGCAACAAAATCTTAAAAAAAAAAATATTAAAAACCACAGTAAAATATTATTAGTTCCACAACGCTACGGCAAGTACCAACGGCAACGGCGAGCGGGAGCACACGATGCGGTGCGGCGCCGGAGCGGTGTCGCTGCGTCGTCCTACATAGAAATATCTGTGGCATGTCACACGATCGCTCCGGCGCCGTGGCGCCGCATCGGATTCGCAACCACCGAGACGAGGCGGGGAGGGGTGACTGCGTTGCGACATCGGAGCGGGACCCCTCAGTTGTTTATGCGTCAGAGAGAATGTATGCTGCTGGATTGTCCGCGGCGCCGCTGCGACGTTACAACGTTGCGGCGCCGCACCGCACGTGTGCCCACCGATGCGGCGAAATCTGCGGCGCGGCGCCCGCAACGCATCTTTTACTCGTAGATGAGGTTGGCAACATTGCTCAAACGTAATAGTCATTCTTTATACGCTTAAATTAAAAATATATTAAACGACTAATAAGGTGTTCCACTATAGTTTTATCGTGTGAATTATTGTTAGCGGCACCAGTGACAGTGTTATAAGCATTTTTCTCCGCCCGTGGACACTAAAACAAAGGGAGCTAAGTAAACATTATATACCCACATACTGCTTATTACTTTCAAGTACCCTCGTATCCACTGTATATCTAGTGTCACAATCAAATGACAGTGTCAATTTTGATTTTGACAAGTGTCAAAATCAATTGAGTGTTGCTGTGTTCAAAACTTTCCCTAAAAGTGGTCAAAATTTAAAAGGTTATGGTTAGCAAGACAAACTTTTTTTTTTTTTTTTGAAGATTGCTATCTGTGGAGCTTACTGCTGGTATAGCGTTTTGTTAGTTTGGCTTAGTGCTTGTTTTTTGCTGCTATTTTATTAATTTTTTTTTTCTTCAACGTCATGGCTAACTGTGGAGCTTGCGGTAGATTTGTATCGGCGACGGGTAGCGCTGCCTGTTCCGCCTGCCCGTTAAAATACCATAAGGCGTGTTTGGCGCTGCCGGACAAGGCTGATATTAGCAGAGATTGGGTTTGTCCAAACTGCAAAAAAAATATCCGAAAAGGCGATAACAGCCAGACGCCGGTGAAGGGAATGTGTGACGCGTTGCCCACCTCGGCGGTGTTGACCCCGGAGGGTTCCGGCGGGGCTAATAACACCGTAGCAGACTGTGGCCATGGGGAATTGGCCGTTTTCATGTCAGAAATGCGAGAGTTCCGTAAGGAAATGAATATTCTGCGTGAATCTCTGTCAGTAAGACTGGACAACTTTGAACAGAGGTTATGTCTGGTGGAGCAGCGACAGGCGGAAATGAGCACAAGCGACACTTCGGAGCTAGAGCGCACCATCGCTGATCTAAAACAGGAGCTCAACGAACGTGATCAGGAGGCCCTCCTGACAGACCTTGAGATAGGCGAGCTTCCAGAGGAGAGAGGTGTAAGCGTAGTCCAGACGGTGACCGTCCTCGCCGCGCGACTAGGCGTCGCGTTGGAGCCGAGGGACGTGGTGTTTGCAGAGCGCGTGGGCGCGCCCCCTTCGGAGGCGGGTGGGCGGCCGCGCCGTGTGGTTGTGCGATTGACGCGCCGCCACTTGCGCGACGACCTGCTGAAGGCTGCGCGCGTGCGTCGCAATGTCGTAGCGCCTGCGCCTGCACCTGTCGAAGGAGACGGGGAAGTGGCCTCCGCGCCCGCTCCTACCGAGCATCGCGTGTACATTAATGAGCGACTCACACGCCACAACCGGCAGATTTTCCATCTCGTCCGTGGGCAGTGCAAGAAGCTGCAGTGGAGGTACTCGTGGACGAAGCGAGGTCGAGTGTACATCCGTCAGGCGGATGGAACATCCGTTCACCAAATCAGGTCCCAAGCGGATATCGAACGTGTGTTGGGACCTCTTGAGAAGTGACTCGGTGTTTGCTTTTGTGTACCATCATTATACTCAGTCGATAGCATAGTACATACTTTGTTTTTCGTTAATTGCATATCTTATTTTTATAACCACCAGCAATTTTATTTTAGTTTACGAGTAGCATACAAGAAAATAAATTATTTTTTATTTTCATTCACTATATTTGTAAAAACTACACTTTACTACTTACTTTATCAATTTTCACTAAATTTATTTATAATCTAGACCAAGTTTGTGTTAATTGCAAGGCATTTGTTTTTTTTTTTTAAAGTTCCACTACATATTTGTATAAAAATAAGTCAACTGTTACTGTCCTTTCTGTGACTGCAATTCAAACTACTGGTACACAGAGCTAAAATCTAAGAACTTTATGGTTGGACTCTTTAATGCGGGGTCTCTCGGCACGGGACATGACGAGTTGGTTGTGGCAATGGATGAATTAGACCTAGATATTTTGGCTATTAATGAAACCTGGTTGAGGGCTGGGGAGGACGATAGGGCGCCGAGGCTTGCGGGTTATCGGCTGAGACATATCCCTAGACCGGACAGTGTGCGCGGTGGACGTGGTGGCGGGGTAGGTTTTTACATCCGTAGGGGTATCAATGCTCGTCTTTGTCAGCATCCAAATGACTCTGGAGTGGAACAGATGTGGTTGAAGGTGTGCATAAATAGGCAAAGAGTTATAATTGGCACTGCCTACAGACCACCCTGGCAGGATGTGGGAGTATTCTTGGATGCTATTACAGACTCCATCTCCTCTTTTTCTAGTCGGGATGCACTGATATTGCTTGGGGATTTCAATGTTAATCTCTTAGACACAGCAAGTCTCAAATCTAAATCACTATTACAATTCTTGCACAGCGTTGACTTGAAACAGTTAGTTACAGACCCACACATTTCACTGAGCACAGTTCTACCCTAATTGATCTGGTCTGTAGCGATGCTAGAGTTTTAAGGGTCATCACCAAGCATATTCCTGATCTTGGGGCTCATGCAATAATTTCAGCTGAGGTCAAAATAAAAAAAGAACGTCTATCACCTCAATCAGTGATTTACAGGCCTCTAAGAGATGTTCTGATCGACCAACTAAATAAAGATTTAGATGTCATTAATTGGAATAAATTCTATGAACTTGAGAGTGTAAGTGCCCTAACTGAAAGTTTTGCACAGTGTTTGACAACCTTATTCGACGTGCATGCACCGATTAAGAAGAAAATATTTAAACACCCACCACACCCTTGGATAACTGACTGTGTCAAGTCGATGATGAGAATTAGGGACACTTATCATGAACGTTCTAAGGTACAGAAAACGGAAGCTCTTAGGATATGCTATAAAAATATGAAACAGCTTGTAGTAGAGGCAATTAATATGGAGAAAAGATGCTATTTTGCTCAACATATAAATAAAAATAGTAAAAACTCGAAAAAATTATGGCGCAACCTTAAAAGCTGTATAATTGCTGATAGCAAGAAAAAAGTTGACATTCCAGCACATTTCAACAACCCCGACATAATTAATGCGCACTTCCTCGACATCCCGGGAGATGGGCGGGTAACAATATCGCAACTTACATTTTTTGAATATCACAGATATGGCCCTGCGGTTTTCTCCTTGCAGACTGTTACCGACGAGACTGTTCTAAAAACCATTAGAGGGTTTAAATCGAATGCACAAGGGTATGATGATCTGTCACTGGATATGGTACAATTGACCTTGCCGCAAACTCTAAAGGCCATCACAACAATTATAAACAGATCCATAACAGAGGGTGTATTTCCGGACATCTGGAAGGTTGCTGTGGTTAAGCCTTTACCTAAAATCGACAACCCAGTCACCGTGAACGACCTGCGACCTATAAGTCTGCTACCCGTTGTCTCTAAGGTTTTGGAGAAAGTTGTGTGTGAGCAGCTTACAAGATACCTTGAGGCTAATAATATACTACCGGAGCGACAGTCTGGGTTCCGCCGGGATCATAGCACAGCAACTGCTCTAGCAGATGTTGTGGATAATCTCTTGGCGGCTCAGGATCAGGGGTGCCTTAGTATTCTGGTATTGCTCGATTTTTCGCGAGCATTTGACTCCATAAATATAAATCTCTTGCTTTCCAAGCTGGCTTATTATGGAGTCAATGCCCACTCGATAAAATGGTTCCATAGTTACCTTGACAATAGATGGCAGTGTGTTGAGCTGACTAAGGTAGATGGAACAAAACAGCGTTCCGGCAACCTTATGGTGACCCGTGGTGTGCCTCAGGGTTCAATCTTAGGACCGACTCTGTATACTCTATTCAGTGGCGATATCACAAATAACATTCGTAACTGCCAATATCACCTGTATGCAGATGACCTGCAACTGTATCTCCCCTTTAAGTATTCTGACCATAATAGCGCTGTGTCAAAGTTAAATGAGGATCTGAAACGTATTTTTGATTGGTGCAGGTCTAACTCCCTGGTTCTCAACCCTAAGAAATCAAAATTGTTGTTGATTGGCTCCAAAAAAAATGTTAATTATTTTAAAGATATTACACTAAATGTCCATATAGATGGGGAGAGAATACAGCGTGTAAGTAAAGCAAAGAATTTGGGACTGATTATAGATGAGCACCTAAACTTCGAGAGCCACATTGCTGATTGCTCCCGTATATGTTTTTATAGATTGAAGCTACTGTATAAAATTAGACCCTATTTATGTGAACAACTGAGAATCAAGTTGTGTGAAATGCTTGTTTTATCTAAATTGAATTATTGTGATACTGTTTTTGGGCCCTGCCTCATGTCTAGAACAAATAAGCTCATCCAACGCGTACAGAACGCTTGTGCTCGGTTCTGTTTTTATGTACCTCCTCGTTCACATGTGACTCCTTTCTTGAACGCTGCAAAACTGTTAAAAATGGAGGCAAGGATGAAACTTCATCTGGCTACACTATTATTTGATGTGCTGGACAAGGAAAGACCAAGCTATCTTTATAATAAACTTGTATGGATGCGGGATCACAGTCGATACCCAGTAAGGCAGTGTGGGCATATCTTTGTAACAATGAAGCACCGAACAGCAGCTTTTCGTGGATCCTTTAGATTTGCAGCCACGAAATGCTGGAACGATCTCCCGCCGCCAATGCGTAATCTGAATACAATTTACACATTTAGGAAACATTTGAAAACACATTTACTACATAAGCAAAGCTTTTCATAGAATCTACGACTCAATTTATAGTTTTTCACTTTACGTAAACAGGCTTGCGGGGAATGATTCTGGGTTGTTGGCCAATACTTAAAACAAGTGTAAATTAATTATCATTCTCACATGTGGCCAAAACGGTCACATATTTGGGGAACACGCCACCCACTCTCAATTCAATTCGTTTATTACATATTCACAATGTACAAAAAGATACTCTGTTGTTCACTAAGCATGTTCAGATAGTTTTTTATAACACCCTTTTGTATGTTAGTATTTTTTGTTAGTAAGTATAGATTTGTATTTTTTTTTTTGTAAATAATTGTTTCATATAGTTATAAGCCTCGTCAACCTTAGGCCCTGCCAGAATATCAGCGCCGCAGCGGCCCTGGCGTCGCTGTGGCACTATGCTGAGGCAGGGACCTAGTTGGCCTTTTTTTCTGTTATTGTATTTGTTTTGTATAATCTATTTTTTTTAAGGCTAATAAAATACTTTCTTTCTTTTCTTTCTTACTCGCACACTGACTCGCGCTAACGTTACATTTTCATATAAAGTATAAAAGTACTTGAAAATATCGGTGGTTATGCCGCATCATTCCTTTCTCATGAAGATGCCGCATCATTCCTTTCTCATGAAGCTTGTAAGGCCCTTCTGACCATAAATCAGTAAGTCTGATATAAACTTGAGCCGGCTGTAGGATCATCATCATTATCAGCTTATTAATGTCCCCAGTGCTGGGGCACATACCTTCCCTGTTATGGATGGAATAGGGAGATTGGGCCAGTGCGGATTGGCGGGTGCTACCGACTGCAGATGCAGCTGGGACCAATGGCTTCACGTGCCTTCTGAAGCACGGAGGAACTCGAGACAGTATTTTTATTTTTGTCACCCATCCAATGACCGACCACTGACAAAATTGCTTAACTTCAACGATTTTTCAGCTCACTTGCGCCATCGAGCTCCCCTAGTAAATACTTTGGTATAAAAGAATCGCGTGACACTTAACGTGCCAAGTCTGAAATGCAAAGCATTTCTTTCGGAGCGTAAAACGCACTGGGATTGCATGTTAAGGAGCCTTCACACCGGCTAATAAAATTACTGTCATTAAGTAAGACTTTAATTTATTTTATAATGTGGAATTGACTGCTAGGATATCTGAGTTTATGTTCAACATAATTATACCGATAATAAAACTGTGTCACCAAACACTCCAATAAAAGAGATGTAGAGGTTCTGCTCGAACTGGAGCACCCGTCTTTAGAAACAACCTGCACCGTACAGAAGACCACAGTAAAATTACATTACGTTTTGGTGGTGTTGTGTTTCTGCTTCCGTTTTTTTTTTGTGTCTGGGAAATGCTTTATGCATCCTTCAACCACTGGGGGAGCGAGAAGAAGGTATGTGGGACTCCTCCCTGTTCATTTGATGCAGGGCCCTATCTAACACCCTGAACATGGCCACTAAAAACCAGACAATACTCCTGCACCGTCACCCGACAAGCACTATGAGGACCGCGGTCTTCTAGTGCACGCCGAGAGGGCGGGTGTGTTCTCTGTGTGATTAGGGTCCCAGGGCTCCGTGGGGTTACGGACTGGGTTCAGGCCGGTAAGGTGAAGATAGAAGCGGTACACCTACTGCCGTATTATACATTAGTTGGAGTAGGGTAAGGGGTTAATAATGGTGCCTCGTATAAAAGTAATTAATGAAGATGAGTATGTGTGCATCAATAACGGATAGGAATGCCAAGAGCTAAACTAACTATGAGTAGGTTCCGAAAACTGCAAGTTGACTTTTGATGTTATCGTACTACCTACATAATTTATGAATAATAATTTGACGACCTTCGTGGCCGAGTGGATTGTACGCCGGGTTTCATGGTGTTGCCGACTCGACAGGTACCGGGTCCGAATCCCGGTGGGGGCAGATGTTCGTGTGATGAATACGAGCATTTGTGCTCCAGTCATGGATGGTTAATATGTATTTATATATAAATATACATATATATTTACAGTATATGTATTCTATCCGTTACCCTAGTATCCCATAACACAAGCGTTACAGTGCATACTTTGGTGTTAAGCTAATTAATGTGTTAAAAAAATGTTTAAAGAAATTAGAAGTCAGAGAGTAGTATTATTTAGTACATTTATCTAGCAGTTTAATTAAAAAATCTAAAAGTTTGGCAAAAAAACTACACTAACACACAATATATTTTCAATTTAAACATTTCAGACATCTAAAAGTGAAAAGACTTTTTTATTATAAACTAGTGGCCCGCCCTCGCTTCGCTTCGGTATTTTATCTCCTTGGGGGTAGAATTGATCAAAATCCTTTCTTAGCGGATGCCTACGTCATAACATCTACCTGCATGCCAAATTTCAGCCTGCTGCATCCAGTGGTTTGGGCTGTGCGTTGATAGATCACTATGTCAGTCAGTCACCTTTGAGTTTTATATATATAGATAGATTTTCTTATTTTGAAGTAATAACAATTACTTGACTTTTTCCATAGAATTTAAACCAATTTGCTAACAACTTTTCTTCACACTTAAAATTAAAGAAAAATTGTTACTAATTTATATGAGACCATGTCTTAAAATAAAAGCATTCTATTTTATTTATTTATTAAAATTCTAAAAAATAAAACTTTAATTCAAAATTAAAAATAAAATCTCCAACTGGTGTAAGACCTCTCTTATTTGAGAGCCGTGAAGAGGCGTGCCGGTACATAAGAAGACAGAAGCGCTCGCTGATTGCAGGAAAATGGGACTATCCCGCAGGACTCCTCTCGCTGTAATATTCCCATCTTAGCGGCTAGACTAGACTGCACTCAAGCAAATCTGTCGGAGGCACAACCTTTTGCGTTTTTTTGTCTGTTGACTATGGCAGTGCGAAGCGTTGAAATAAAATTTCATTTTGGCATTTGCGAGGTCTCGTTTCGACCACTTGCTTAGCGAAGACGAGAAGAACTTTCTTCTTGTCTTCGCTAAGCAAGTGGTTTAGAATCTGGTAGTTAATAGGATTAAGAATCGTAGTGAAAAGATAAATCTAAATATTTTTGAAGTTATACTTCTTTAGGCGCGTTATGAAAAAATGATGAGAGTGAAATTTTAAGATGCGCGCGCATCACTGTAACACAAAATTTTAACAGCATGAAGTTGGTCGCTTTATTACTTTTGTGTTTACCGCACATTAAGAAAATCTACCAACAAAATAGAAATAGAATCTCTATTTAGTGGGTGCTAACGACTGCATTGTGAAGGCCTATCAAAAGTATTTATTAATCTGGAACAACGGAACCAAAGCGCGATTCAGGAGACTACAGCGCCATCTCTTGACCATTGGTGTAGTAGAACCACAAACCACATCTTTATTTTTTGTAATAAAGTAACAGTTATAGGTATTCATATTTATAATATTTATCCACATGTTTCTAGTTTGTATATTAGGAATATGTGTTTGAGTTTCATACAAGTGCAAATCACATATGTTCTAATAAATTATATTCAGTAGCGATTTTAATTGAATATTTTGATTATTTATTTATTTTTTCAAATTAAAACTGAACTTTATTGACTGTGTCCTTTTCCAGACTTTTTATTAATTTATTGTAATTAATTATTTGCATGCAATTAAAAACTAATTTTAAACGATGCCAAAGAAGGATAACTTCTCACGCGCCTACATAAGTACACGCACCCATTTTTTTTTTAATAAAAATAAAACAAAAAATAACATTTACTGATTGACATAATATTTCCACTCTATACCATGAACATGATCACCCTGCTAAGCACATGGCTTGTTATCGACTTCAAATATATCAGTCGGTATACCTTTTTTTTATTTTCAGTTTTATTTAAGTTGATTCTAGTTTTATTAGAAAACTAGTGGCCCGCTTCGAGGTAGAATTGATCAAAATCCTTTCTTAGCAGATGCCTACGTCATAACATCTACCTGCATGCCAAATTTCAGCCCGATCCGTCCAATGGTTTGGGCTGTGCGTTGATAGATCACTATGTCAGTCAGTCACCTTTGAGTTTTATATATATAGATATTAGATTAAAGCGCGTCAAATCTTAGAGCATATACCACATCAAACTCGCTATTAAATGTTTTATTATCAAAAATAAAAATAATGTCTTTTAATTTTGGGAATCAGCTATATTTATTTCAGGTATCAAATTAATTTCTAATAATCAAATAATATAGTCTGAAACCCACTAAGTTTTATTTATTGGTTTTTCATGGTACCTTTCTCAAATTAAGTAATATTTTGGATGATCGATAAGACACAGGTTTCTGTGAAATTGGAATGTTTTGCGTAATTTGACCTGTCGATAACTGTAAAAGTACATACACTTCCGGGCACGTGTATGGACCGACTTAGTGTTACAACAAACGGTCTGCAGCAAAAATATTTGTTAGGTTGAACAATAACATGATATTATACTTTATAAACACATGAAATATATACAGTGAAACCTGGTTAATTGGGATCTCAAGGGACCAAGACATATGTACCAATTATTGAGGGTATCCAATAATCCAGTTTTCCAATTAAGCAGGTTTAAAATTATAGTTGTCTCATTTATAGAGGCCCCCGCTTATAGAGGTCGAAATGTACCGTTATTCCCTTGTTTTTAGGTCAAACCCTGAGATAGTACTGACAAACAAAGCATGCGCGAATAACGACGCCAAATGTATGTAAACAAACATGTCAAAACGTGTTACAACCTGATTAATAAGTCTCACTTATACAGGTAATTGAGCTACAGTCTCAATTACCGGTGTCCCGTCTATGGGGACTTTGTTACCCAAATCTAAAATCGAGTAAAACGAACTTGGGTAGAGCAATACCCAAACGACCGTGCGTTCTAAAAGTTTTTCCTGCTTATGAAATACAATTTAAAATGGCTTGTCTTGACTTCTAAATAATTCTGTATTATATTCCCGACCTATTTCAATTCTAGCAACATTCGTATTCATCCACCGATTATAACAAAAACTGTTGACATCTGGCGGCTTCAACAGACAAAGAAACAGTCAAATTGGTAAGTAAATGTTTTTAAATTATTATATTGCATGTCGTGAAAGTATCGGGGTTTTAATTATTTTTGAAAAGAGCTGTTTGTGGAGAGACAAATAAGTGCAAATATTTTTCTAATTTGTATTGTATGTATTGAACTGCAAATAGCTAAGATAGAAATTACGATATAAATAAACGTTTAATTAATGGTTTCTACCGCAATTGTTTTCGACTTATTTTTATAGCTTTGCCCTTTGATTGACAATAATTGTGTGGCATTTAGTATTAGTAAATTATTGCAAAGAACTAACTGATTGATTATCAACATATCAAACAACAAACCTTGAGTCAATGAGTATTTTGTTTTATTTAGAAGATAAATTCATTTAGGTTAGATACCTACTTACTATTCCTCCGCAAACTAACTTTATTATACTTAATTTTTCTAACTTTAGCTTAATCCCGGAAATATCGAAAATACCGGATTATCGGTATTGGTCTAGAGCCAATTCGGTATTGCGACCCCTAGCGGCTTCGTTGGGCTTTTGTTTTGTCTTAAGACGACCTTCGTAAGTGAAGTACGATGTTTTAATTTTGTGATAAAGAATTAAAAAGTGTTGTGTTTGCTTTATTTTGTGTTTTTATTCAACAAATAGTTCTGTACGTAATTAGTGAAATTCATTTAGTTAATAAATTACTTTTAAAACTGCGTCATCTTTTTTAAGCTCTGTGTAACATTTATTTTTAGTTGGGGACCGTCAAAACCTAACATTCTAGGTGGGCTGATGGATGGTTGCGGAGACGCGGTGAAGTCCGTCAACGGGGATCTCGCGGCAAGGGCGCCAGGGGGGGGGGGGTCATATAGCCAGCTTTGGCGCCGGGGGGGGGGTGGTCATATAGCCAGCTTTGGCGCCGGGGGGGGTGGTGGTCATATAGCCAGCTTTGGCGCCAGGGGGGGGGTCATATAGCCAGCTTTGGCGCCAGGGGGGGGGGTCATATAGTCGTGGTATATTAAATATTGAAAGTACTTAAATAAAATCCCCGTGGGTTTGGTCCATCTGTACCCAGCCCAGGGGGGGGGGGGTCATGACCCCCTTGACCGCCCCCCCCCCCCTGGATCCGCCCCTGTCTCGCGGTTCCGTACTTAACAGCGTAGAGGGTATTCGCAGGGTTTTTTAGTGGATAATAAATAAATAATAAATAAATAAATATTTCCAACACTCACACCAATTAGCCTAGCCCCAAAGTAAGCACTGTAGGCTTGTGTTATGAGATGCTAGGGTAACGGATAGAATACATAAATTGATACATATATAAGTATATTTATATAGAAATACATATTAAACATCCATGACTGGAGTACAAATGCTCGTATTCATCACACAAACATCTGCCCCCACCGGGATTCGAACCCGGGACCTCTCGAGATGGCCACACCTTGAAACCCGGCGTATAAACCACTCGGCCACGGAGGTCGTCAATAATATACCGTAAGCGCTCGTAAGCCGTGCTGACTGAAAGAAAGAAAGAAAGAAAAATGTTTTTATTGCTGACAACACATAACATACACATAAAATCAAAAATACATATAACAAAAAGTAAAACAAAACGTACAAGTAAAATTAACAACAACAAAAAACAGCTACAGACGGTAAATGTGTATTTTATGTGATGCCAACACTGGATATGACTCAGCATACACAGCAGGAAAAATTCCTGTTGCACTGGTATTCTGCCATACCCAGAGCAGTGACATCACAGAAAAGAAAAACTGCTTAAGGGCTTCTCCGTTTCGCATCCGTGAGATTTGCGAGAGGTTAGGTGTAAGGTCCGTTCGTTGGTGTGCCCCTTAAGGGCGCCAACGTCTGGAAATTCTCTTCTCGTCGCGTCGTCCATATTATATGTATGTTTTTATTTATTTCATATTCGTATGTGCATGTATTTATTCATTATTTAAGTACTTGTATATACAGGGTGTAAAAAAACCTATAACGAAGTCGAAGGCCACGTATTTTCCACATCATAACGTTTATTTTTTTCTTCTGGACCATACTTGGGAAAATTATGGTTATGGAGATATTGAAGGTCAAAGTCAAAATATTTTTTTCATGATTTATACATTAATACTAGCTGACCCAGCAAACTTCGTACCGCCATAAAAAAAAAAATTAAAAAAAAACATTGTCCATTGTGACAAAAAACTGTGAATCTAAACCATTCTCAGATCCCCTTGAACACACACAAAAAAATTCATCAAAATCGGTCCAGTCGTTTAAGAGAAGTTCAGTGACATACACACTCACAGAAGAATTATATATATAAAGATATTTTCAAAACGTTAGTCAGAAACTTTTTTATCGACGCACTTACACACATGCACACACATACACACAGGCACATTTTTTACGTAGTGCCACAGCAGCGCGCTTTACATTGCGTACTGGAAAAAAAGTTTTTTTTTTAACTTAAAACTACAATTTTTTCCCACCTATAATATTTTGTAATATGACTTGTTGGGGTGTACAGAATGTGTAGTTTAAGGTTTTGTCATAGGTTTTTTACACCCTGTATAAACCTATACAGGGTGTTACAAAAATACAAATAAAGCTTGAAGGGCGTTAAAGTACATCATATAAGGAGTCTTCTCTAATTTTCTTAAAATATTTGCATGAACTTTTCACTTTTTATAAAAACAGTTATTTTTAATGGTTAATAAAAATATCGATCATTTTAAGACACGTCACTAGTTCGAGGATCATTAAAAATAACTGTTTTTATAAAAAGTTAAAACTTCATGCAAATATTTAAAGAAAATTAGAGAAGACTTCTTATATGATGTACTTCAACGCCCTTCAAGCTTTATTTGTATTTTTGTAACACCCTGTATATGTAAACCCCATATTTATTGGTATTAACATGTATTTATATTCAGGTGTACACGCTGACTACCTTTACCTATATTCTTTCCTACTTCGGGCCTACTGGAAGAAATTTCAGATTGAAATAAGTGCCCTTGTACATGTTATCTCTAATGAAGTTGCTCCTGTATTATTTTTTGTGTGTAGAGAATATATAAATAAATAAATAGAGGTTTTGCCTGCGTAATAAAAAAAAGATGGGCCGGTGGATAAATGTGTCCGGAACTATACTTGAGTATTCATAGTCAATATTAAGTAAGTAGTAGCTACTCTGATGCAGTTTCAAACAGCTGCTCCTCAGAGATGTTGCCTTAAACCTATTAGCACGAAGTTTAAAGATCATAGTCCAAAAGCTCATTTTGATGAGTTACGTTATTATGTGACTAAGTAGTTGAGAGTCGTTCCGACGCGGCGACATCGGGACCACAAAGTTGGCAGCACAGAAGGTAATCTACTTACAAAATGCGCTCAAGCAGCGCACACATGGACACCGCTCACGGACACAAACAAATGTTAAACAAATGGAATCAGATGACATTTATGCATAATTTGAGATTTAAGTGGTTTAATACAAATTAGGTTCCTTATATACATAACTGTTTATTAATTAAATTCTTTTGTAATTTTTATCTTTATCTGTACTGTATATTGCGATACCCTGAGAGGGTTCATGTTAGGTACTATAAGCATTTTGTAACCATCGATGTAACCACATGAGTGCTATAAATTGAATTGAATTGAATTGACACGATATCACCGCAGTAATAACTTAAATTTCATTGTTGCTCCATTTTTGCACAAAAAAAATCACAGACGCATGGCTCAAGCGGATGGAACTCGCGCTTGCTGTGGTCCCGACTGTTTCGTGATATCGTTGTCCTTCTAGTTCCGTCGGCCTAGGCACGTCTTAGAGTAGCCCGACAACGAAATTACACACGCAAACGCGCCTCCGACTCTTCCCACACAGGCCACAAACATCAACACTACACAGCTAGCAAACTTGCACATTAGCATAGCATTAGGCAGACACCGCACCCGTAGGATAAGAGTACGAAGACCCGGTCTACACACGACACTCTATACCAGGTACAGGGTGTTTTTGCCCGCCCCTCACGACAACGTCTAACTAGAGCCGAAGTCCAAGTCTCAGAGAAGCCCTTGAGCCCACCCCCTCAGGTTCGAGTAGTCTAGAGGCTCCAGACGGAGAGGAGACTCCCCCCGTGGGGAGATGCCATCCGCCTGGAATACCTCTAGAGGCACTTGCCAATTCTCGGCTTGAGGTCCCCTTAGGATCTCGCCGTCCCCACACCCGGTGACGCATACACACTAAAAAAAAAAATTCTCGCCATTAATTATACAATTTAGGTATACATAGATAGACAGGATAGATTTTTGTGCATAAGCCAAAGTTGACAATTCTAATGCGACCGCCGAGCGTAGGCATGCAAAGTACCTGCATGAGATTACCTTCTGTTCTCTCAAGTTTGTGTCAGGACTCGGGGAGTTTTAACAAACGGGAACTCTTTTGTGGGAACAAAGGGGTGAATTAGCGAAACTTTGGACCCAGTCCCCGCCCCTCACCCCTCGCCGCGCCCGCCAAAGGACAAAGACTGCGTTCAATTTGTATCGGACGTAAATTGTCGCCATTAGTGTTGTTTTGATATCGATAAAAAGTAAAATCAACATTGATTCATCTCATCACCAGTCTCGCTGTAGTTGTACAACGTTGGACCGATTAAAAAAAGCCAAGTGCGAGTCGTACTCGCCCATGAAGGGTTCCGTAGCAGCAAGTAACATAATATAAAAGTTCTTGTAGTTCGTTGTAACTTTGATGGATGTTTTCATAATAGTGTATTTAAAAAAAAACAATTAATGATCAGTAACGTTGAGTTGATTGAATGAAAGGTAAATTGCAGTTTACGATTTATGGCGTATGAAAAAAACTACTTATTAGATCTCGTTCAAACCAATTTTAAGTGAAAGTTTGCATAACAATGTACATGGGGCACACATTTTACTACTTTGGAAGTAGGTATCTCGAGCGCAAACTATTCAGTTTAGACAAAAATTATATAAGAAACCGCAATATATTTTTTATATAAAAAGAAAATATTAAATCCATAGATATCCTCCACGAATGGGTTTGATGATTTTTTTTTTTGAGTTAGTTCTATGTATGGGGTACCCCCAAAAATTTTTTTTCCTAATTATATGTGAAAATCTTAATGCGGTTTACAGAATACAACTACTTACCAAGTTTCAACAGTATAGTTCTTATAGTTTCGGAAAAAAGTGGTTGTAACATACAGACGGACAGACAGACAGACATGACGAATCCATAAGGGTCCCGTTTTTTGCCATTTGGCTACGGACCCCTAAAAAAGAGGTTTACCGAGAGGTAGGGTATAGTGAATTGGAGCTCCTGTCTACGCAAATAACCACCTAACAGAAGACCTTGGAATAGTAATGAGGAGTTCGTGGCAACTACGTGGGCCGGTTCTGACAAAGATTCGGTCTAATTGCTCGCAATCATATATGATAAAATATGTCAAATACGTCAAGCAATACCTTGGCTTTCTATTGGTGAGTAATGTACCAAGGCTCCACAGACTAAGGAATACCGCCGGTAAGATGAGAATGGCTGTAGCGATATACTTTTCTTTTTACTCATTGTATTTTTTTATCAGTTAATAGGTAATACCAGTGAAGCACATATAGGTTAAAAATGACTAGGTAAAGTGCTGAATTAAAATTTCTATCGATACTCTTTTTCGATATGTCACAAGTGTTACAACACTATTTTCATAGTCAACGGGAAATGTCAAGTTTCTGAACTTTTATTTCTATCCTTCATTTTCTTGGTCTTTGTGCTTAAAATAAACCGTCACTGAGTTGAAAAGAAATCTAGGCAAAGCTTAAAAAAATCTTAAGTAATTTTAGTAATTCTGTTTTTGTCGATTTTCTGACTTTAGACCTTAAATTGTTCGGAAATAAAATCACCAAACATGATTATGACGGGTGGTGTTTTATTTCTAGGGCTTATAATTTCCATAAAATCCTGGTACACTCTCGGAAAGACCCGCTCTGTCACCCATAATGCCATAATCACTTGCGGTAGTAAAAATTCATTCATAGACATGTAATTATCGCTGTCTTACTTTTTCGTATAGCGCTGTCGCGATCACGATGCGGATGACAAAGCAACTAAAACAAATGCAATCCAATAGGCTAGTTGACCCTTTTTGGAAAAAGGTTTTAAATGGTTAATTAATGTTCTATTAGACCGAAAAAAAATGTATTGTATTTTTTTTAAACCTAGAAAGCTACAAATCTTTAATTTTAAAATAGACTTTTCATGGACATACAAAAACGCTGTCGGCCATTTTAGTCTATAGATTATCTATGCTATGACGTGAACTGTCGTAAACAAAAACTCGTAAACACGTAGAAAATTACTTTTAACTGAGTTTTTAATAAACAAAAACATGATTTCTAATAAATACCACGAAAAATAAAGTAATTATCATTATTGTATTGTACTAGAATATAAAAACACATCCTTGAAGATTCCAGAAAAGTTGTGAATTAAAAGTGCCGAAAGAAATTAACCTACGCAACTTTATTACACTTATTCATATGTTGTATCAGTTTTATGTTTATTACTACATTGTAATACTAAATGCACTGTACTTACATAGATGCCTTGTCGTTTCTCTGCTCTGCAGAGCAGAAATCGGGGTTTAGTGCAACAAATTCACCAACCATCAATGCGTCAATTCTTGGCAGATTTGTGCTTTCTGCTTTCACAAAGCCGGCATCCATAATTAGTTTTGTCAAAAAAAACTAAGTTTACTGTTTTTCTTTCCTAAAGTTAAAAGTGTTTTATGATAAATTTAGTCAGACGAAAGAATCCACCTACAGTAACACGCGAATGACATTTAGTTGTTTACCAGAAGAGACGTCAAAATCATGGCGGATGTGGCGAACAGCGTTTTTAGTGTTTAAAAAATATAGACTAAAAAATATTTTTTAAAATTAAATTTCTACAGCAATCTTCTGCTTTTATGAAGTGAAATCGATATATTAAGGTTCCTTAGACTAAATACTTTAAGAAATAAACATTTATTTAATACAATTTGACATGAGTAAACTAGCCTATTCATTATTCAATCAATGAAATGCTCTCTGTCTTACTTTTGTGCGGCGGCCCGGATTGGCGCGTCCGACGCGAAGGCGGGGCGTAGTAAAAACTACTGTAGAAAACCGTTCAAAGCATTTTGTTCTCCAAGTGACAGAGCGCAAAATTCCGCGATAGTACCTACCTAGGTAAGTTTTAATTCCTTAAGGATGGCAAGTACACAACAATGTTGTTTGTAAGCAGTGCCGTCTTTGACCTATTGGAGGCCCTGGGCACATTAGGATAATGGGGCCCTTAAGAGCCCCGTTTGGTGATTTAACAGGAACTAGGGACTTTGTATTTGATCTGAGGGAGGCCCCTATCGATTGCGGGGCCCTGGGCACTTGCCCAAAGTACCCACTGGGAAAGAGGGGTCTGTTTGTAGGACTCCTCGAATTACTTATTCCACCATCCACCCCTTTTACTGTTAAAGAGTATATTGCGAAATAAAACTTGGTTCCTGCGATGCACTGGTATATATTAAGGATTATATATAAGACTAGCTTTTGCCCGCGACTTCGTCTGCGTGTAATTCGAATAAAAGCAAGGTCTTTATGTATCAATAACTGGTGCCCGCGACTTCGTGTGCGCAGTATTAGTATTTCGAGTAGCTTATATTAGCGTGAAAAGAACTAACATTATGACATTAAAATTATAACATACATAGCGATGAGCGACTTCTCCTCCCACCTCACCGCGACCGACCCCGCTCCATTCGCCCGCCGCGCCGCCCGTCGGACCGTAACATACCATAGTATCGCGCGTTCGGTTTGTCATCGTCGTAACTATTAAAATATTTGTCCAAATGATGTATTGTGAAGGACAAAATTTATCTCCTTTAAATACCAAAAGCAATAAAAGTATTCATTTTGATAAGGATCCATTTATTACTACCAAATGTGCATTAGAAATAAATTATCAATTTTTATTGTATTTATGGTTCACTATTTTGACAATAATGGCTTACTCATAAAAGATAGATATATATGGTGTCGCAGAATTTTTTGTAGGACTATTTAAGATAAATATTTTCACCATACATTATATACATGTAGCACTAACTGTTTTTGCAGCACACGCCTGAATAGCTCGCAGATTGCAGAATTTTTTCAGACTTAAATGACATTTATCGTTATATTTTGGACAATTCACACAATATCTTTATAAATTATAGCCTATGTGTTATTCTGATCTATAAGCTACATTACTGTAAAGTTTCATTAAAATCCGTTTAGTAGTTTTTGCGTGAAAGAGGAACAAACATCCATCCATACATCCATCCAAACAAACTTTCGCCTTTATAATATTAGTAAGGATAAGGATATTAATACATTAAGCAAACTTAAAGTATTGAGTACAAAAGAATTGTCAATTCTATCAACGAAAAAACGTAACCAGACAACCGCTTTATTCTTTTCCGTGACAGAGTAGATAATAAAGAAATCTGGTAATATACAATGTTTTTTTCGATCCAGCAACAAAAGGCAGCCAAATTATCCGAACCGGTACGGAATACCCGCTCAAATTGGAGCGCCTACGCGCCTGCCTAAAAAGTATCTGTTAAAGTACAGAATACCACGCCACTTTTTGTGACATGTATATAAAAGTTGGTGAGTAAGGTTCCATCCAGATCCAATATCAATATCTAGCGTGGGTTTCAGTAACAATTAATAAAACAACGTACTAACTCAACAGTATGAATATAATATTATCCACGTCATTTTATTTCAAATCTTGACAAGTTATTTCATATTTCAGCTAAAAACTTTACGATATTGTTCAAAAAATGTGGAACGCTTCACGATTTTGCGTGTCATCCTTGCGCAGGGGCCATGCTAATCTTCTCTGTATCGTTCCAATTTTAGTATATGTACTGCCGAAGCAAGTACATTCGAATAGTACAAATTTTTGTATATATACAAAGTTCTACAAAATATTTCGTTAGCGCGATGTAGAAACATTGTGACAATCTTTTAGTTATTAAAAAGTTTGTTACAATTTTAACTCATCACTCAACAAAAGTAAATTTAAGGTAGTATATTTAATTTTAAATTAGCAAATTACTGTAAAATAGTAATTTTGTGACTATAACTCGAAAATAATACACATGGGTTTTAATTTTAGGCGTATCAGCGCCACCTAGTTCCCCAAGTATGAACCAAGTAGAAGGACAATGTTGTACGCTTTTTACATTGTTATTTAGGAACTTGAGTTGATTGTTTAATTACTTTTTATTGTACCATACATGATATTTTTTTATTATTTTATTGCTATTTTGGTTAAGAACTTCTGTTTGGAAGTGATTTGAAACTCTACCTACCAGACGCCATCTAACAACCCAATAACGAACCCATTGCTATCTGAAGCATTCCAAACTGTATCTTCTTATTCGTTTCCTCCTGTAACAAATAGTGTATAAGTATCATTATGCAAAATAATTAGTTAAATAATAAAAATAAGATAACCCAGTTTTTATTGGCTCTCAGCATCACATAACAAAATTGTGTCTATCAGATGCACACCGCCATCTAGAGAAAATAATAAGAAACACAATTATGATGAAATGCTTGCTTTACAGAGTGTAGTGATTTACAATAGTCCCTCCAGGAGATTCTAGATGTCGCTTTAACAAATTTTATTCTGCAATATTGTTCATGTTCTTTTCATATTACAAAAATATACCTAGGCAAAATTTCTATTAGTATTTGTATTCATGGATAATATAGAAACTCACCTTTTACAAATTATTATTGTGTTTCTCACAGTAGGAGGTGAGAGGTGAGGTTCTGGTGATTAGTAATAAATATACAAGATGGCATCCTTACAGTTTTTAAGGGTTTGTACCCAAATTGAAAGAACGAAACTATTACTGTCACTCTGTCGCTAGGGATGTTCCGATACCATCAAGGTATCGATACCTACTCATTTCGATAGTACTCAAATCTTTTTTCGATACTACTTAAATAAATACTCCTAAAGTATCGATACTTACTGATATCGATACTTTTAGCACTTATTTTTATTTATTTTTTACTTTGAGGAAACTAAAGTAAAAACAATAAACGTCGAAGAACAAAAATTAAAACAAAAGTGAGAAAAAACGAGAATATAAATGTTTTGCGTCACTTTTTTTTAACATTTTAGGAATTCAAAGGGATTATTTAACATTTTAGGAGAGCAGTAGCAAAAAAGAAAAGTATAGGATCCTACCTTTCATTGGTCCCTTTATTTGCTTTTTCTCTAATTTGCCTTTATCCAAAATTCACACAGAATTCACAGACTTAAAACATTGTTTACATTTTGCAATTGTTTCGTTTTATTTGGTAAAATTTTATTGATTTTGGTGGTGCCATGATAACACAATTTATAAAATTACTTGAAAACAATCATTTGTATATGCAAATAAAATCTCGACTTGACAGTTTGAAAATTCATTATGTTGCCAATGATGACAACTTACATGGCGGGCGGACAGCTCTCTCGTTTTCGACTCGGGCTCGGATGAAGTCGGACGAGTTCGGCTCGCCTGGCGCAACCACACCGCTATGCGATGAATACCGGTAACCGAGCGAAAGGGCTTTTGCTCTCTCATACTGTCTGCGTTCGGAAATTTTATCTTTTTTAAATGGTGGTGCTGATTCGATTTGATACCAAGTACTTTTGTTTCGATACCGAGTATTTATCGCAAGATTGATTCGATGCTATAAATACTTGGTATCGAATCAAAAGTATCGAGTACCTACTCGTATTTACTAGTATCGGAACATCCCTATCTGTCGCCTGTCTGTGTCCGTATGCCACGGGTCTCTAAATCGTAAAACACTTCGGAACATAATAAATAACTAACTGAATTAAAAATATCGGTATGATACAATAAAACGAAGCAAGTCAAAAGATTTTGGTTAATAAAATACAAAAAAAACAACAACAAATAGGTAGGTATGTCATATTACTTAGTTTACCAGAAATCGTGAAAATTGTTCTGTTTTTTCTAGTCTTAGCGTTAGTTTTGACTAAACGGTATACGGATATATAGGGCTACAGGGCAGGAAAAAAAATCCGCATGATTCCTTTTCCTCGGTTATCATAAAATACATTTGTTTTGTTGATTCACATTTTACGAGTTTGTTTCCCGGTTTGCCAGATGACTATTTAAAAACTGCGAAAAAATCATTTCTACTTATTATTATTAAAAATAAAATGGTGTACATAATTTTTTCCTATCTTCAACATTTAATATACTTTCCCTCCGTGTGACAAACCACTAGGACGCCTTGTATATCACAGTTTTACAATCCATTTCCATCTAATGCCAATGTTGTAGTTGACACGACCACCCGAGGCGAAGAGATAATAGCTAACTGCTCAACAAACCGGGAGCTTAGCATTTGTAATTAGGGTTGCCAACCATACTATGTAATATAGTATCATACTATATTCGGGGATCAAATGCTATATTTCCAAAAAAATATATAGTAACCGAAACTGCTATATTTTGCTTAAAGTAGACTTTTGTCAGTAAAAGCTTTCTTAAAAATAAAAACTTCATTACTAGGGCATACAGCAGCAAAACTAAATTCATTTAAAAATAAAGTTAAATATTTTAACCACATAGTACTATATGAGGAGCCCGATGGCGCAAGTGGTTAGCGCTTTCGGCTGCGATCGTTGAACTTAAGCATCTTTCGCAGTGGTCGGTCATTGGATGGGTGACCAAAAATTACTATCTCGAGCTCCTCCGTGCTTCGGAAGGCATGTTAAGCCGTTGATCCCGGCTGCGTCTGCAGTCGTTAGCACCCAACAATCCGCACTGGGCCCGCGTGGTGGGTCATGGCCCAATCTCCCTATTCCATCCATAGGGAAGGACTGTGCCCCAGCATTGGGGGCATTAATAGGCTGATGATGTTGACATACTATATATATTTTTTTATTTTGCCATCTACTGTTATGATGATTCCTTTTTAATTTTCCTATATACAATATTAGTATATGCCTCCTACTGTGAGAAACACAATAATTTGTAGAAGATGAGTTTTTATATTATCCATGAATGAAATTACTAATCGAAATTTAACCTACATTTTTGTAATTTGAAAAGAATATGAACAATATTTCAAAATAAAATTTATTAAAGTGACATCTAGAATCTTTTGGAGGAACTATTATAAAACACTTCCTTTTTTAAAGCAAGCTTTTCATCAAATTGTTACTAACATATATGAGACCAATGTCTTGAAATAAATGATTTTTATTTTTTTTATTTTATATTTATTTATTATTTTTAGAAGTAATAGTTTCGAAAATACTGTATTTGATATAAAATAAGTTGGTAACCCTCCTCGTAATATCATTATTATGGTCGTGTGCCGCTCTTGATGGCTAATGTCAGATTCGTAGGGGTAAATAGACACGGTGCTTATTTAACATTTCACCTACGCTGTTCATATCAAATAACGTTCGTTAATTCCATTTTCTGTTTAACCTCCTTGGCCGAGTGTTGTGCACGCCGGGTTTCATGGTGTCGCCTACTCGAGAGGTCCCGGGTTCGAATCCCGGTGGGGGCAGATGTTTCTGTGATGAATACGAGCATTTGTACTCCAGTCATGGATATTTAATATGTTGTTCATATAAATATACTTATATATGTATGTATTCTATCCGTTACCATAACACAAGCCTTACAGTGCTTATTTTGGGGCTAGGCTAATTGGTGTGAGTGTTGGAAATAAATATATTTATTATTTAACTAGCTGAATAGTCTGCTGATTACGTAGGTACTTACCTGGTATTTTTTAACAAGAGTTTTGTGAGACGATTGGAGATTAAAAAACTGTGTTTTTATGAAACTATGATGTAAGTTAAACTATTGAAGGTAGGTACCTAAATAAATACTTGAAACGAAATGAAATTAATTTATTCACACAGAACGGAGTAGATACATTTTAGGGGTGATTTTCATTAATTCGTCCATTGCGCCAACGACAGGGCACGTGAATGTCAAATTTAATTTAATTGTAAAATTTATAGGTACTTCATCATCATCATCAGCCTATTAATGTCCCTACTGCTAAGGCACAGACCTTCCCTATGGATGGAATAGGGAGATAGGGCCATGACCCACCACGCGGGCCCAATGCGGATTGGCGGTTGCTAACGACTGCAGATGCAGCCGGGACCAACAACGGCTTAACGTGCCTTCCGAAGCACGGAGGAACTCGAGATAGAAGATTTTTGGCCACCCATCCAATGACCGACCACTGCCAAAGTTGCTTAAATTCAACGATCACAGCCGAGTTTTAATTATTTAATAAGTTGATGTTATACTCTGGCTTATAAAATGTAGAAAATAAAAGTTTATTAAAAGACAATGACATTTCGCACTCGCAAACTATTCGAATTCGATAGTGGTTCGTGCTAAGGGTCAGTACCCTGAGAACACTGATTCACCTCGAATTGAAGAAGCTACATATAAAATAATATTTTTAACACATTTGCTCATAAAATGCATTTACGGAGGTTGTATACATTGTTCGAAAGTTCAATATTGCGGGCCATACAACGGAGCGTGCGCCAAAGTGTTTTTTTTTTGTTGAAGTTCTCCCGTTTTTGGGAAGGCAGAGGGAACATGCCCATACAGCCTGGTCTTTAATTAAATTAATCTTCTTTTTGTTTTTACATTAGAATGTCGGTGTGACGCATTCTAATGTTTCTTGGAGTAATTGGCACGAAATATATCGAGTTGGCTTTTTCGATAAGCTTCTGTGAGGTAGTCAACACTACAATAAAATTCTCACGTCCACTTGACCGGAATAGCGTACATTTTAACGATCTTCCACTAATTCTTCAGTTACGCAGACAGTTGTTACACAAAACCACACCAATTTTATTTCACAATATCCACTATGAACGAATTTAAGAATAATTAAAATAAGACGTCAACCGCACACGATGAAATCCCGCCAAAAAAAACCTTTTTTTTTAGTGTGTATGCTGTTGGACGCAGCAGATGACCTTTACAGCGTCACCTCATTTCCCCCCAAGTCATATTAATTTTTAATTTTGCACAATAACGTTCAGCGCTAGAATAACGTGCCGTGACCTGTAAGCTCGTACCGTGGACTGCGCAAACCTCATTGTATTACAAGAACTCATCACGTCAGGATGTGCCAAACAGAAGTTTGAAATGAAATATCTTTATAAACGGTAGTTATTAGGATTTTGCTGTCACGAAAAAGCGTTACGGTCGCGTGGAGGGGGTAGACGATACCATCGCGCGATTGGATGGGCTAGTCCAGGGGTTCCCTAAGTGTGCGCCGCGGTGCCCTGGTGCGCCGTAGAAAGTACAGAGTAAAGCGCCGTGAGTCGATCCTCTAATCATTGGACACCACAAATATTGGCGGGTATAAGAACCATTTCGGGTATCTTGTGATGAATACTTTTGAAATTTTGAACAAAATTCAGGTCGACCGCAAAAGCAACTTTGTAATGCCATACATTTGCGATATATTTATATGAAAAAAAAAACCAAGTTACTAATGTCGCTGCTCAAAAATTGAGTTTTGGTTATCGATCCAAAATGAATATCCAAATTTAACTTCCAAAGCATTAAAAATTTTCATTCCGTTTGCAACATCTTATCTATGTGAAGTCGGGTTTTCAGCTGTAGCTGTGATAAAGAACAAATATCGCTCAAAGATCAATGTTGAGCAAGAAATGAGAGTAGCAGTGTCAAGTCTTATTCCCCGCTTTGAAAAACTGTGCGGGGATCACCAAGCTCACCCTTCACATTGATTTTCCTGAGTAAATATCGTATTGTTTTTCTTAAGTCTTTCTTGTAACTTTCCATTCAAATTCTTTTATAATAAAAAAATCAACTTTATATTATGGTGTTAATGTGGTGTTTTAATTTTCGTTACGATCTACCCAACTTAACTACTATTATTGTAGGTACTTATTTCTTTCGATTATTTTCCTCAAATAGTTAACTAGGACAGGGCGCCGTGAAAAAATATTAAACTAGTAACTGCGCCGCGGGTTACTAAAGATTGGGAACCCCTGGGCTAGTCCGTTGAAGTTCCACTTGTACTATGTATCCATAAATGTTTACTGTTAAAACGCAATATACATAAACATTCCTTCGGAAAAACTTCTAACATCACTCATTTTTATTAAAATTAACGATGTGTGTCATTGATGATCATAATTTACTTGGATCGAATGACCGGCCAGACGCTACAGGCAAAATCGTACAAAACAAAAGGCCTGCAAGAGCTACCGTCTTCACGATCATAATCATAATCAAAGTCATTTATTCAGTTTAGGCTGTTACAAGCACTCATTAATGTCTAGAAGCTACGCCATCGGTTCATTAATCTGGTTATCTAGTTATCTGGGAGACCTTGTACTGAGGAGAACCGGCAAGAAAATCAGCAAGGGCTGTTTTTTTCTCCCTGTTTTATTATTTACAGAGTCGTCAAATTGAAAAATGACTTCAGAGATGGTTCAAAAGTCACCTCTCATTACATAATGATTAAATGTACATAAATTGTTTACCTGCATTTTGATTGCTGTGTCATATAGTATAAATACAAATAGTGTTATTTTTATTTAGTTTTAAAATCACTGTCATTCGCACTGTTGCGCCTATCCAGACCTTTTTTTTACGCAGACAAAACCACTTTTTACAGGTTGGCGCCCTTAAGGGGCACACCAGCGAACGGACCTCACACCTAGCCACTCGCAAGTCACACGGCACAGCAGTTCGCGCTGCTTAAGAGCGCTTGCGGCATACTATCCGCTAAAAAACCCAGCGAATACCCTCTACGCTTTTTCGCTTCTCTCATCGCCGAGACTTCGGTGGGGCAAACGCTAACAGAGTTGAATTATCAACCACGTTGCAGTTTAACCCTACCTATTAAGCTTCGCTTAGGTTGGCCTGTGAGGGTGTTGGTCTAGTGGTAAGTGAGACTCGCGCCGGTTTCGGAACCGATTCTCTGCCGGCGCGGGCCTCACGAGTCTCTAACGCGTCGATCAAACTTAGCGTTAATCGGCGCGGGCCAGCATCCTCACACGCATTAGCTCTCAAACAAGCTTCCTCGGCATTGCCTGCCCTCCCTACAGCTCTTCTGTCCGATACGGGCGTGCCCCACTAGGAGGCCAACACCGTCCTTCTCGCGCATATGCTCTAGTATCTAACTAAAGCAGCGCTGCGTCGCTCCCCCCCTCCCCTGTGGGACGATCGCTTCCGATGAAGCCTTAGAGGCCTTCCCGGCCAGAGCAGCCCCTACGGGTGTCTTTTAGTCAGTACGAGTCTGACATAACCTTGCAGCCGGCTGTAGGGTATCCATGAAGATTTCTCACCGGCTCCCCCGCTCCTGGGAGGAAACAAAACAAAAAAAAAACCTCTACGCTGTTAAGTGCGGAACCGCGAGATCTCCGTTGTGGGACTTCACAATCCCCTACCCCTACAACATCGTATAAATGAAGCATTATTTTATTTATCTCCAAGTTGGACAATCCGGTGCGCCCTACCTCTCTTCAGATGTTTACATACATCTCTTTATATTTTTGCACTAGAATTTTTAATATAAGGGGGTTATTAATCTTTTAACAGTTTTCTTCCTTTCTGTCAAAGGTACCATTAACACCTAATAATAAATTACTGAAATCAATCCACTAATCTAAAAATATCATCAAAAACATCTGCTAAATGATTGACGGTTCTTTTGTATGCGGAAGCTAAATTTCATGGGCCATTGCCCAGAATTTCGTATAGACACGTATGGGCTTTATAAAAGTGACGACAATGTGGGTGTGATATGATGTGACCCTCATAACGTATTCGAGAATATTTATATTTTTAGACCAAAAAATAACACGGTATTTGGCATACAGATAATATAATACCTCTGTAAGACAAGGATGCATATGCGTGTATCCTTTGTCTTGCAGTGGTACATACTAATCTCTAAAAAAAAGGTTTGCGTGGTTTTATCAAAACTCTGTTAGCGGGACTTTTTGGCGGGTTGGTCTGTGGCGGGTTCGGGAAGCGTCACTAAAGCAGTTTTGTTTTTCTTGTTAAAAATTGTGTTTTGGCGGATGTTAGTGTCTAATAATGGTGGATTATTAACCACTAAGTGTTCGGAAACATGCACAAGTGTTGTGGCAAGTGTAACAAAATAGCGGAAAGTGTCTTTCGACGTTCCCTCAAGAAGTCCACGGGGAGGTTCCAGTAAATCCCCACACATTTACTGAAACATAGGGAAAGGGGGATTGACTTGACTGCCGCTTACTTTGACTTGAATAATGTTTTTACCACGAGTGCTATAGAATAGGTTAACATTTTACACTTGACATTGGCTAAATGCACAAACCGTGCGAAGCCATATAGAAAAATAAAAGAAAAAAAAACTCTTGTTAGCGGAGAGTGGAGACCAACGTCGATTTAAAGCAAATCGATCATCAGACAGTAAAAATATAAATTTTACAAGATGATTTACAATTCGGAACCCTTTTCAAGCCGCCCGCCCTCGTTCATAAGACTGAAACGTTGGTCGTCTGCAAATTATTTATTATATTGGAGAGAGCCGCGGGTTGTTTGTTGAGAAGGGATTGTGTAAGCCAATTATTGTGATAAATAGAATTATACGCGTTTCTTCATAAATTTCATCGAATAAATTATGGGGAAACAGCAGCAGCAGTTTCAAAAGATAGAATGTAGGTAGATGTACCACCTAGGTTATATATTTTCACGTTATTCAATTTGTAGAAATAAAATGCAAAGGAATATATGTATTTATAGCGTCAGCGTGGACTTTAATGCAGAGCCCAAGATTTATAACTGACGCACATTATTAGGAAAATCTATATATATAAAACTCAAAGGTGACTGACTGACATAGTGATCTATCAACGCACAGCCCATACCACTGGACGGATCGGGCTGAAATTTGGTATGCAGGTAGATGTTATGACGTAGGCATCCGCTAAGAAAAGATTTTGATCAATTCTATCCCGAAGCGAAGCGAGGGCGGGCCACTACTTAGCACATAAGATGTAAATAGAAATAAATATTGCTCTTAGTCGTTTAGCGCGACATACTGGCTGTTTCATTCCTCATCTCCCTTCACTAGGTGCCAAATATTTTAGAATGAAAATTCTGGTACCGTCAATACGGAAACGGAAGTTGTTACAATCGTCTTAGACTTATAATTAAATGTTGCAATTACAGAAAATTATTTATGTTAACGTATAATATTTGATCTAGTAATTTATTTATATAATTATTGTGTACATTTTAATGTTTAATTATATTATTAAACAAATTTGATTACATAATATGACTCACTCTTTGTATAGCAATTAGCAAAACATCATAATGTTTCATACCTTTCACCTTCATTTAAGCAAACGTATTAACGTTTGTGCTTTTTTAATAATACACACATCAAAAGTGTCTAGGGATCAACATATATTTTTGCAATAACTTTTCTCCTGATTGATATTAATTAAAATTTTCTTTAAGGATTCATCAAATAAAGTGTTTTCGTTTGTCACAGTAACGATAAACCAAGTCACCTTTGCATTAATAAAGAAATTTGCCATTTTCCTAATAAAGGGATTTTTGACATTTGAACCACTAACACAAAAGTTCGAAAAAAAGACTGAAATAACAGTTTTCTCTAAAATTTTATTGGGTAACTTAAACAATTAATAATCCGTATTTCTACCGCGAACACTAACAACACAAGAACATCGGTTTGGCATACTCAAAATGAGTTCATCCAAATCACGCTGTGGAATGGCCGCCCATGTTCGTTGCAACAACAAAAAAAGGTCTTCTTGCGACTGGATACCCTCCATATTCGGCAGAGCTCTTCTCTGTAGCATATCCCATGCATGCTCAATCGGGTTCAAGTCTGGCGACTGAGCAGGCCAGGGCAGGACATTGATGTTAGCTGCGGCGAGAGTCTGTCTTACAACTCTTGCGGTGTGCGGTCGTGCATTATCATGCATTAACTGAAATAAGGGACCGATTTGCACTTGTAGAGGAACGATGACGTCTGATACAATCGTCTCAGCATAAATTTGAGCGTTGAGGTTGCCTCTGATCCAAATCAACTCAGTTCTTCCGCCGATCCAAATACCCGCCCATACCATGATGGTTCCACCACTATAAGGATGGACTTCCTGGCAGGATTTTAATCGCTGTTGGCGTCCAGGGGTTCTCCAGTGTCGTATACGTCTTGTCTTCCCTATTCCATCCATAGGAAAGACCTGTGCCCCAGCAGTGGGGACATTAATAGGCTGATAATGGTAATGAAAAGGAAGTGTTATTTTATAATGAACCTGTGCAAGGTGGAGGTAAATTCCTCAGGCTGGCGCTCTAATTCGAGTGGGAAATCCTCTACCTCTCTTAAATAGCAGTCTGCGATCGTGAAATTGTGTGCTTCGGAAGGCACGTTAAGCCGTTGATCCCGGCTACATTTGCAGTCGTTAGCACCCGCCTTTCCGCACCGGGCCCGCGTAGTGTGTCATGGCCCAATCTCCCTATTCCATCCATAGGAAAGACCTGTGCCCCAGCAGTGGGGACATTAATAGGCTGATAATGGTAATGAAAAGGAAGTGTTATTTTATAATGAACCTGTGCAAGGTGGAGGTAAATTCCTCAGGCTGGCGCTCTAATTCGAGTGGGAAATCCTCTACCTCTCTTAAATAGCAGTCTGCGATCGTGAAATTTAAGCAACTTTCTCACTGCGATGGGTGATCCAAAATTTATTATCTCTAGTTCCTTCGTGCAGCGGAAGGCATTGTGAGCCGTTGGTGGTCCCAGTAGCATCTGCAGTCGTTATAATCAAATCCAATCAAATCAAATTAACAAAAGAAACATTTATATTGACGTTGTAACAACATAATGATTTGTAAATGTTGTTACATTATACTTTTAATGTTGTGGAGTTTTTTTCGCTCGTTTTTTTCCAGCTAAAAAATATGTCCAATAACGAGTGGTTACCACCACAACCACTCGGTAGGGGAAAAATTTTTGGACGATTCAAAATTGTTGTACCATACACTCAATTTGAATAAAGATATATTGATTTATGATTTCTGATTGATTTATTCGGAACAGTCATGGACACAGACAAATGGTGTAACTTGTACACACGTATACTCGTATGTATATAGAAGGACAATAAATGACGGGCAACATAAAACATACATTTACATAACATGTATCTACAGTTGGACCGAAAAGGACCCACTTTAGTATTGTGTCAGTTTGCATTTTGCACACCATAAATAAATTCAACAATAGTTTAAAAAAAGCAAATATTAAAAAGCATATTACGACGTGTCTGATTATAATATTACAGAAAAAAAATGGTTGCCTGTAAAGTCGGTTTTACGGGCGAAGATTTTACGTGACAACGTCTTTTTCTCGGTAGAATATTTATTGATATGAATATAATTAAATTGCACAATAGGAACAAGGAATTGAATGAAAATAAGAATTGCACAAATTTTAACTATAGAAATATATTTTGTTTACTAAAACATTGTACATGTAAACTTAAACTTAACACGAGAGACTCATCGTAACGTTACCGAGCGTTACACTTTTTCATAAGTGATTCCCAGCCGCAACCTAATTTAAGACGTTGTCACGTCAAAAAGCAAATATTAAAAAGCTTATTACAACGTGTCTGATTATATTACAGAAGAAAATGCTTGGGTTTGAACTGTTCCAATCATTCCAACAGGTTTTCTATCTATACTTATAATAAATCTGTAGAGATGTCAATTCTGTACATGAAATATATTTTTGAAATAACTATCAGGGGGTGTTTAGTGATCGATACTGATGCCAAAAATGCAATCAGTAAATTTTTTGTCTGTCTGTCTGTCTGTCTGTGTGTTTGTTCCTTATAGAAACAAAAACTACTGGACGGATTTTAACAAAACTTGGTATAATTATTCTTCATACTCCTGGGCAGGTTATAGTATACTTTTCATCACGCTACAATCAGTAGGAGCAGAGTAGTGAAGGGAAATGTTGGGAAAACGGGAGAAGTTACTCCATTTTTTAAGCTTCCGTCGCGTGTGCAGCCTTAATGATTAAAGTTACATAGAAATCATGTATGACGGAAATATTCTACATAAAATTGTCTAAAAAATATCCCGCAACAGCATATGTCTATCTTTTATGGTTGACTCACAATAACACGTGTAACTCCCGATAGCTTAGCAGTTCGGAGCATTCTGATCATATTTGTTTACTCTTACGTTTATAATACTCGGTATAGAAACACCAAACTTATACATGAAATAAGCCATCGCGCCGTCGCACGTGAATACTGAATCATGCTATAAGGATTATTTTTGTGTAACGGTTGCCGCGCTCGACACGGGTCGCGGCAGCGGTAGGGTATCAAAGGTCCGAGAGCGAGCTGTCTAAATCTGTTTTCTGCGTCGCTCCCCCCCTGGGGGACGATCGCTTCCGATGAAGCCTTAGAGGCCTTCCCGGCCAGAGGCAGCCCCTACGGGTGTTTTTTAGTCAGTACGAGTCTGACATAACCTTGCAGCCGGCTGTAGGGTATCCATGAGGATTTCTCATCTGCTCCCCCGCCTGGGAGACCGAAACCGTGCTTATCAGCGCGACTTTTAGTCTTTAAATAGTTTATTTGAATTTCTTTTGTTGTTATTTTGTAAAACAGGTATTAGTTGTTTTGGTAGTGTTTAAATATTCGTTCAAATTAAAAATTATTAAGCGTAGGTACTTTTATTAATTAAAGTAGTTGTAAGTATTTATTTTTAAGTGAAGGAGGTATAGGTAGATAGTATTGCACAGGCGTTTCAGATTTATTTTCATTTCTTTTTTGTTGTGAGTTGTATATGTTTCTGGTTATAATTCTATAAGAATATTTTAGTTCAAATAGTCACTTAGATTTTATGTGTAAGGTAGCTAAAGTTAGGACCACGTATTAGTTGTTTTGGTAGTGTTTAAATATTCGTTCAAAGTGTAATTTAATCATATAGGATGAATGTACGATGGCCCATCGAAAAGGAGTAGAAGCGGTAGACAGAACTTTAAGAGATATAAGACACAATGATCGACCCATGGGCGGTATCACAGTTTTATTTTGTGGTGATTTCCGACAAACCTTAACGGTAATACCACGGGGAACCCGAGCTGCTGAGGTTAGGGTTTGCCTGAAAAGCTCTTATTTGTGGCGTGATATACAATCGGTGCATTTGACTATAAATATGCGAGTGAGAACTGTAGATAACCCGGATGATCGTGAATTTTCTGATATATTATTAAAGAAAATACCTTCACCAAAGATACCTATCCACTGCTACACCAAGGAAAACTTATTCTGACGCCTGAGTTATGTTGTATAGTGCAATCCCAACAACATCTTACATCGTCAGTTTACGGTGACGTAAAAAATTAAATAAGAACAATTCTTGGCTATGCGAAAGGTCCATTTTAACTCCTCGCAATGACCAGGCATCTGAGATTAATAATAAAATACTGTCGAATATCCAGGGGGAAAGCAAAGTTTATAGTTCAATAAATAGAATGGCCGATGAACAAGAAGCCACTAATTACCCGATAGAATTTTTAAATTCTTTAAATATGCCCGTACTTCCTTCTCATGAAATTTGTTTAAAAATTGGCATTCCGATTATTCTGCTCCGAAATTTAAGACCACCACAAATTTGCAATGGAACTCGGCTTAAAGTAACCCAGTTGCAACAAAATGTAATCGAGGCTCAAATTTTAATAGGTTGCGGTGCAGGAGAAACCATCTTTATTCCCAGAATTCCCATAATACCAAATAATTTTCCATTCCAATTTAAAAGAACGCAATTCCCAGTATCGGTGTGTTATGCAATGACAATAAATAAGGCTCAAGGGCAGACCTTTCGTGTTGTTGGAGTAGATCTCGGTGTCAGTTGTTTTTCACATGGTCAGTTATGTCGGTCTTTCCCGGGTTAGCAGTCCTAGAATTTTTTATGTTCACGTTACGGACGGGTCAAATTTCAACGTAGTCTACCCGGAAGCTTTGCGCTGAAGTATTTTCATTCTATATGTACTTAAGACTCATGTGAAAGCGATCTAAACAATATTACCAATACATTAACATAATAACATACAAGGAGTTACACGCTGATGGTCTCGGGGCACAGTGATAATAATAATATTCTGCGGTTCCTTATTGCGATATTTTTAACAGTATTATATTTCTTTACTAAAATACGAAAGTTAATCTGTCTGTCACATCAAAACCACGGAACCCTGAGGAAGGACATATGCTACTTTTTTACGAAAAACGACGATAACGCGGACGAAGTCGCGGGCAAAAGCTAGTATTAAATAAATCATGATTGTATTGACGTTGTAACAACATAATGATTTGTAAATGTTGTTACATTATACTTTTAATGTTGTGGAGAGTTTATCGCTCGTTTTTCTCCGCAGCTAAATAAAATATGTCCACGAGTGGTAGTGAAAAATTGCAATCCAATTTCTAATTGATTTCTGATTTCTGCACTGACGCTGATTTTAAACTGGTTCCCTTTCTGACATGTGGATGCCAACATATCCACCACTCTGCATTGGGTCATGAACTAATCTTTCTATTCCATCCATAGGGAAGTCCTGTGCCCTAGCAGTAAGGACACTACCGGGCTAATACGAAAACGAAGACCCACACAATGACGGCAATTTTTAAACAATACACACACTGAATTGGTTTTAGAGGCGTACGTAAATTCGTTGGAACGTGACTTGCCAATAAAAAATGACTCGAGTTCACATTTTGGGTGATTTTCAAAGGTGACGGTTAAAATGCACTCAGGACTTCAATTTAACATGCTACTAATATCGTATATTGTGGCTCTTTCGAAATAATACGCCATTAGACATCAGTGACGCTACAGTGTAGTTAATATTCAGTAAGTCAACTCTAGATTTGACGGCAGTATTAGTAGGAACTGTGACTTGTCGTCATTATATCACACTTAACACACTAATATTATAAAGGCGAAAGTTTGTGAGTGTGTATGTTTGTTATATCTTCACATCTAAACGGCTGGAGTGATTTTAATAAAATTTGGTATTGAGTTAGCTGAAACCCTGTATCAACACATAGGCTATGTTTTAATGAAAGGAAAATATTCCTAATAAACGGAGGGTAGTACCGTGCGGCACAGCTAGTTAAATTTAATGCTGTTGCTGGATACTTACTTAGATATTATTGTGGCGGCGTCATCTACATGCCCTACATATAACCAACATCGAGGAATTCAGCACTTGCCTTTTCGGTCAATAAGTATGGTACATCGCGCAAACGAAATTCGTGGTCACCAATGTCTTTCTCCTCCGAGCTGGGCGATGGTAGCTCGAGGCCCATGGCCGTACTAATGCTGGTCGGGCATTGTAAAATTAACGTCCAAGCTTTGAATTAAGTATACTCCATCAACTGCACATACAAAGTTCTGTTTTCCACAACCTCTTTTGTCAAATTATCACCAGTCAAGCGTCTATAGACACGCAGCCCGCTAAATCATTACGACAGAACTAATTCAAATTTCGAACGCAAATTTTTGTCGCGTTTCGTACCAGAGCCACCCTTCGAAGCTTCGTCGCACAGATGTAGGAGAAGCATTCTTACTGTTTAGCTACCAACTGTGGCTCGAGCCTTAATGTATCGCTTCATTACTTCGTTGTTTATGGGGTGTCCCGCAATTTCACGGTGACCGCTCGACAGGACAGGTGTCATCACCAGCCTTCACATCATTGATGACTAATAACTTTTTAAATTGGACGTTTACTTTTTAAATTGTTCACGGGTCAACGGGTTTGGATTGATTCGCGATTACGTTGCGGTGTGACGCTGGTATGAAATTACGTTGAACGTTTAATAAACAGCTATGGTAAACTGTTTTAGTATTACTAACATTGGATGGTATAATTATGTTGTGTTTGTCCTGTTTTCAGGTTTGAATAAAACCTCAGTTGGCTAGTTCTCTTTAACAAGTCCAAAAATTTCATTGAATTATTATAAGCACATTCACATTTTGGAGACCTCCGTGGCCGAGTGGTAGCTACGCTGCTGTGTTTCAAGGTGTCGCTTGCTCTAGAGGTTCGAATCCCGGTGGAGGCAAAGTTTGTGTGATGAATACGAGCATTTGTACTCCTGTCAATCGATGTTAAGTGTAGTTATGTATTTCTATATAAATATATTTATATATGTATCAGTATATGTATTCTATCTTTTACCCTAGTATCCCATAACACAAGCCCACAGCGTTTACTTTGGGGCTAGGCTTATTGGTGTTGGAAGTACTTCATCATCATCATCAGCCTATTAATGTCCCCAATGTGGGGCACAGGCCTTCCCTGTGGATGGAATAGGGAGATTGGGCCATGACCCACCACGCGGGCCCAGTGCGGATTGGTGGGTGCTAACGACTGCAGATGCAACCGGGACCAACGGCTTAACGTGCCTTCCGAAGCACGGAGGAGCTCGAGATAGTAAATTTTTGGTCACCCATCCAATGACCGACCACTGCGAAAGTTGCTTAACTTCAACGATCGCAGCCGAACACGCTAACCAGTTGCGCCATCGAGCTCCTCTGGAAGTACTTATTTATTAAAATTAATTTATTTTTATTGTAGGTAAAATCACGGCTACATTGCCTTTATTAATCAGTGATAATGTAGCACTCAAATGGTAAAAGAATTTTTAAAATCGGTCCAGTGGTTTTTGAGCCAATTCGATACAAACATACTTACATACAAACCTTTCCTGTTTATAATATTAGTATAGAAGTATAGATTTGTTTGATATGCATTACGGCATAATACGGCAAAATGTCGCTATGACTGTAGAAGCAGCCAGTATTAGACATTTGACATTTGTCAGAAATTCGAATAAATGAGATCTTATGTGACATTGCATCTTACAGAATACCTTTGCTGTTCTCCCGTCTAAACCTAAATAAAGTTGATAGCAAAAGCGCAATGGACAGACTCTAAGACCAAAGAAATAATATTAAATGCATTTCTATTATTTCTAACTGTGAACAAAAGTTGTGGGAAAAGAAACTTATTATATGCGTAACTAGTGGCCCGCCCTCGCTTCGCTTCGGTGTAGAGCTGAAGTGTAGACTACAGTTGTTGTTCTCAGGCTTGTATTATACACAATGACATTCATCTATGATTCTTCTTATACCTGCATGCAAAGTCTCAGCCCGATCGGTTTAAAATTGGCAAAGTTTCATACAAACTTTCATTCCCTATTTTATCCCCTTGGGGGTAGAATTGATCAAGATCCTTTCTTAGCGGATGCCTTCGTCATAACATCTACCTGCATGCCAAATTTCAGCCCGATCCGTCCAGTGGTTTGGGTTGTCAGTCAGTCACCTTTGAGTTTTATATCTATAGATTACGGCAAAAATCCTTAAAGTCTTACTGTCGCTGTGTAAAAGAATGCCTTGAATAACAATGAATCAGAAAAACAGATCATTATCATCATCATCATCAGCCTATTAATCTCCCCACTGGGGAACCACAACCCCAAACACTGGGCTGTGCCCCAGTATTGTTTAGGGTTCACAGGCCACAGGCCTTCTCTAAGGATGGAATAGGGGCATTCCACGCGAAGCGGACAGGTAAAAAAACTTGATGTTTCCGATTTCAGTAATATTTAAGTATGTTCTACTTATACTTATTATTGATACGTGGACCAAATATTTTTGTGATATAATGACTAGTTAAAGAGTAATGGGACTTTGAAGTTTTCGACAACCGGTTGGCATGCAGTAGTTCAAAGCCGATTATGGACTCATAAAATTATATATTAAAATAACTAAACCACTGGATTTCCTACTTTACTTACTAGGCTTTTTAACTGTGTTTTTGGAATAGAAAAAAAATTTTGTTTTTCGTAAAAAAAACCAATTTCAGTTTTTTTCCTTGATTTTCACCAAGTTAGACCATTTAGTTTTTTTTATTTTTTTTTTATATAAATTGCTAATATTGTATAGAACATTGGTGCCAACTTTTAAAATGGGCGTGAAAGTGGATTAGGAGCTAGACTGAAAATACTGCCGAAGGGTGGCGTCCAGCGCCGCGCCTGTTGACCTCCGCTTGTGCGCGATTAGTCATCAAACTGACAATAAACTTCAAAGTAACATTACTCTTTATCTTGTCAATATATCACAAAAATATTTGGTACACGTATTAATAATAAGTATAAGTAGAACATACTCAAATATTACTGAAATCTGAAACATCGACTTTTTTAACCTGTCCGCTTCGCGTGGAATGCCCCAATAGCCAGATTGCGCCATGACCCACCACGCAGGCCAGTGTGGCCCTTCAGAAGTACCGAGGTATTCGAGATAGCAGATTTTTGGCCACCCATCCAATGACCGGCCACTGCGAAAGTTGCTTACCACCCACGCCACCGGGCTCCTCCATTATTCCAAAATTGGAAGGAGCACACGACACACCGCATTCACTTACTCGTACATAGGTACATATACTAAAACACGATGGAGTTATTACGGCGTCACTAAATATAATACGAAATTACGAATTATCCGCTCAAACGGTTCAGCGTACAAATAACCCTTTACCCCTTTCACAGTGTTTACGTTTAATAGGTAGCTTCAGTTACAATTATGGAGAGAAGATTCATTTGACGTTAACTCGATTCTTGTGCACAAAACGGAAAATAACGGATCAGCTGTTTGTCAAATTAATGTCAAAACTCTTAATTACCGCCATAAATATTGGTTCAAAATATATAATTGAAGGAAAATCATTTTGTTGTTCCCGAACAGAGGAGAGCTGTTTGGTTTGTATGTATTATTATTTTGAATACGTTTTAATAATAATAATAAATATTTATTTTGTATGGAACAAGGTAACAAGAAAATACAGGTCTTAATGCTAATGTACAGTGCCATTTGATCCTACCTTTTCAGGTGTATACACATTTATATTGTACGTATAGGAACCATTTGAATATTCCTACTTATATTCTAAATACTCTTGGATACTATAAAAACATTTTTGGCTAAGGGATGGCGATTCTTTCCGAAAAAGATTGATTTTTAAATCGATTCGAATCGTGACCTAATGAATCGATCCACAAAAAAATCGGGGCCAATAAGATCGATTTCTGAAAAATCGATCTTTTTTTAAGTTTTTGTTTATAATGTAATATAAGTCTATTTTATTAAAAACAAGATACATATTACAATTTAACGATCTCTAATCAGTAAAATCAGGTGATTTGATGATAAAGAATATTTTTATTCAGAGATTACAAGCAAACGTAACTTTTTTTTATTAAAAAGGGGAGAAGGAATCCAAACCCATTTACCGGCAGCTCTCTTATAACGGGTACATTCAAATAATTGTAAATACTTTTTTGGTTTATACCAAATAAATAAAATAAAATCGAATGTCGATTTTTAAGGGCAAAATATTGATTCAGTGAATCGATTCTGTACTACATATCGATTAATAAGATCGATCTGTTTGGCTCAAAAAATCGATTCTTCGATTAATCGATCTCAGATCGCCATCCCTAGGCTAAGCCCATCCTTAAGTTTTTTTTTAATTTCAAAAGTTTCCGTTCTTTGAACTTGTCTTGTAATTTATTGTAAATTTTAATGCACATAATAAAAGTGTTTTTAGCTGCTAATATGGTTCTGCGATATAACTTTTTGAACTTATTTTTTACATTTTAGTTAGTTTTTTTGGTAGAGTAGTCCGTTGTTTTTTTATTATAAATATTTAGTTTTGACTCCTTACTTCAGTTTTTTTATATAATTATTTAATTACTTCCTTCTGGTGCTAACTCCATTCTGATAATTGCGAACACAACAAAAACCTGGCAAGTGCGAGTCGGACTAGCGCACAAAAGGATTCTTTCGGAAGGAACATTTGAAACACAACTATTGCTATATTTCGTAAGTAATTAAGGGTGAGGACAAACGAGCGTAATTTTGTGAGTGGTGAGTCGCAGAATTTCGGTCGCAGAAATTCTGCTGCATTCGGTTTCATACAAAAAGGCAGTTGGCCACACGACAACGCAAAATGAGTTGTCTGCCGACTCAATGCGCATAAGCTCGTCCGAATTTCGGTCGGGGTGAGGGTAGGGCAAGGAAGGGGAGTGGGGAAGCAACAGTTTGTTACAAGTTGCGTGGTGTAATAATTCTTGAAAAACACGTAATGGCATATGATAGTACTTTTCAAACATATCTGGATTTACACATAAACGTTCATATAAAGTATGGAACTGTCCACATATCAGCCTCTGACTACTCAGTGGGTTTACCCAGTTTCTTTTTCTGGCCTCATCTTCTGAATATGCTTCGTAAATACACAATATTTTTAATGGATCCATTGCACTCGACGTAACGAACACCCCGTACTAATGCTCAATAGTAACTGAATAAATTACGTTCATATGGCAGCTCAACAGAAATTCAGTTGAACGTAAAATAAGTGACCGAAAATAAGCGACTCACAACTCACAAAATTACGCTCGTTTGGCTTCACCCTAACGCTGATAATTTCAAGTGAAAACAAAGTCTCAAAAGTTCATGTTATTTTCGCATCGTAAGATTTAGGTTGCCTTGTTTCATAGACGCGGATGAATCTTTAAACGGGGATCCCGCGACTTCGCGCTAAGCAGTCTAGAGGATATTCGCAGGGTATTTAGCGTATATTATGCCGTAAAGCGCCCGTAAGAGTTACGGGGTCCTCAGTGGGTAGCCACTGCTGGGGCTTGTGAGGCTTGCGGGAGCCAGGTGTGAGGTCCGTTCGGCGGTGTGCCTCTTAAAGGCGCCGTCGTCTGTAAACATTATTTTTTGCCGGCGTTTCAAAAAAAAAGGCCGCCTTGTTTCATGTATCTTATTAATGTAATATTATATATCCTCTAAGATATATATCTGTAATCTATATATCTAATTAATGTAATCACACCAATATTATTATATATTATATATATATATATATATATATTATAAAGGCGAAAGTTTGTGAGTGTGTATGTTTATTACTTCTTCACGTCTAAACGGCTGGAGCGATTTTAATAAAATTTGGTGTGGAGTTAGCTGAGACCTGAATTAACATATACCTAGGCTACGTTTAACTGCGGGTTAATATCCCTAATAAACCGCGGGTAACATCGCGGGGCACAGCTAGTAATAAATAAATAGTCTGTCTATCTTTAATATGACTATAGTTAAAATACTAGAGAAACCATTCGCCATAATTGGACACGTTTATAAGTTCTACTAGCTGACCTAGCGAACTTCATACCGCCATAAAAAAAAGGGGGTTGGTGGTAGAAAGTTGAATATTTAGGGATGTATGTATTTTTGTATGATGTATCATAAAAAAATAAAAAAAAATATATACATCTAAAATAAAAAAAAATAGGGGTGGATTACCCTTAACATTTAGGGGGATGAAAAATAGAATACATCCGATTCTCAGACCTACTGAATATGCATATAAAATTTCACGAAAATCGGTCGAGCCGTTTCGGAGGAGTTTAACCACAAACACCGCGACACGAGAATTTTATATATTAGATTTGACGTGACATAAACTATGATTTTCACCACGTCAAATATATATAAAACGTTAATATTTATTTTTAAGCATGTAACTGCTCGATGTTTAAAATTCATGCGGACCAGGCAGCAGACGGGACTCGAACCCGCACCCTTCGCTATCCGGGCGAATGCACTGACCATTATGCTACCGCGGTCCTGATGGCCGTGTCGAATACCTTCTAGCCTTTCTTAAGCTGCAAGGCAGCGCCATCTTTTCGCATTATAGGTAACACATAGGAAATGTGTCAAGTTTTTACAAAATTGTAATGTTTTCTCTAATATTTAAACTTAATCTTAATTTAACTATGAATGAAACAACGGACACTCATACCTCGGTATTACCACAGAGGTTGACTCGCTACCAGATACACACAACGATATTAAATATCCTAGATACACCACGAGTGCTCAAAATGTGTCCCAATCAAGAAGTGCTTGAACTCCACTCAAGCACTTCTTGGTTCACAGTCACGCGCGGACCGTTACAAAGTCAAGATGCCACAGAGCTCCGCCACGGTAATATTATCTATACAGTATTGTGACTCCGCCCTGTCCTTGAAAATAAATGCCTACACCGAACGCTGCGTTGGCACGCGGTAGGGCCGCCAGCCTACAGTATTTTATGTAGTTTTGTTTTTAACGCGAGTGTAGGTAGATTACTCGTTTGTCTCTGTTTTCATCCTAACCACTTATTTATATATTATTCCAGATATTTTGCCCGATGGAAAAACCGAAATACCTAAATATTAGAAACAAATAACGTACTGGTAGATAGGTATAAAAAAATATTCTATAAAGGTAAGACATCTTTCCAATATTTCAGGTAATTTAAAAAATGATATCTCTGGGTGTGTTATTGAAGAGTTCAAGCAACCAAAATCAGCAATTGTGCTGTTGTACGATACTGATCGTCGTTTGTTCTTTTCCATACTAAATTATGTAGGTATCTACTTAATTAAATCAAATATTTACAATACAAAACGCATGTTTAAGCACGGCTAACTGCATAAAAAACAATTCAGACCGTTTGGTCGTCGTTGCGGCGGCGCGGCGACGCATTCGCGACTGGGTGCACGCCGAGAGCACATCGAACTCGAGTGGCGTAGGTATGACTCGCTTTCCGACCGTTTGTATGAAGATAGAATACTGTACGATATTATTACCGTGGCTCCGCGAAAAAATGCGAAAATAATACTTAGAGTACGAAAAGTGTCGTTTTTTCGACAGGTATCTAGCCAATGTTTGTTAATTTAACGCATTTGAAGTAAATTTTGATCTTATACTTACTATAAACTGATTCAATATAAAATATTTGTGATATTCAAATGCATGGTCAGTTATACGTCGCCATATAGCCGTCTCTTTTCCTCGCGATCCGTGCCTGCTATATTGCTAACAGCGCGTTCAGAATTGCGCGTAGAGTCAAAGAACTAAAATTTAAATTATAACAATAGGTACATTCCGTTACAACAATAAAATATATTCTCATCAATAACGGGAAAATAAATGGAACCAATAAGTTTACTGAAACCATTAACACTCACTATTAAATAAGTGGGGCACTCTTTTATAATCGTTTCGAGTACCAGTGTCTCAAACTAGGCGGTTTAAAAACGAATCTTAACTCAACCTTATAAGATAGACAGTGCAACGTTTTGTGAAACAATTTGTCAGTATAAATTGTAACAATCCGAGCCCACAAATAATACTCACCGATTCGTCACGCGTTGACATAAATTACCTATAGTTTCACACAGGATCTATAGATCGATCGATATGGATGAGAAGTGTGGATTTTGAATAGGGTGACCGTTCTTTTCATGAAATGTCCCGATACAAAGACGGATAGTTTATGAGAGGTAATTCACTACATATTTAGCGCCCGAATTGTGGTGCATACGGATATATTATATACAAAACAAAAAAGAATATTCACGGCAATATAGAATATATATATATTAGATTGATGTTTAAATCTATAGAAATATCCTTATTTATTTTATACTACTATAAAAATATCCACATGGACCAGGCAGCAGACGAGACTCAAACCCACACCCTTCTCTATCCGGGTAAATGCACTGACCTTTATTCTACCGCGGCCCTGATGGTCGTGTCGAATTTTCTCTAGCATTCCCTGGCTGCAAGGCAGCGCCATAATTCAAGTCGTGGTAAGAAAAGGCAGCTGCCGAACATTGACCGTGCTTCATCACACGATGTGGAGAAGACATAATTATTAGGTTGCTATCTAGGGCTTGTGTGTGGGTAGAAAAAAAGAAACCTATTTCTGGCTTCAAATCGAATCAAATAAGGTAATTCAATTTATAATTAGCTTACAAAGTTATTATAATAATAAATTGATTCGCCAAATTATAAGACATATCTCATTTATATAAAGACCGCTTATCATAAGGCTGGCCATTACGCTTATATTTGTTTATTTTTTATATGCTTAAAATAAATAATTATTAATTTTCGAAGTATAATTAAAAATATGCAATGTAGAAAATTTGTTTTTTACGGAATTGTTACCATACTCTGTTTTTAGCGAGTTTCCGATAATTCGACACTGCTGCAAACGCCTCGCTAAAAACAGGGTACATGGTAACGATCCCGTAAATAACATACATTTCTATAATGTTAGTGACCATGAAAGTTTAAACAAATTATGCAATAATTTTCTGCACAAAAAATCCGTTAAAATCCTGCTTATTGCGGAAAGCTGGTATCTCTACATGCGAATAAAAAGGTAAGGACATAATGATCGATTCGCTATGACACGCTTGTGTCTTCAACCGTGCCGCGAATGGAAGCCAAAAATGTTTAATTGTTGTACAGGAATGGGAGTTCATTTCTCTTGAATTTCGCATGAGTTTAATTTAGTGTCAAATTTTAATATTGAAAACGGTCGGTGACCTCTTTCTTTTGTTTGCTTGAGGTACACATATATAACCAAGGCGGTAACCAAGGAGAAACGGGAGAACCTTGTCGTTGAACTCAATCAGGCTTTGGACCACATTTGCGAATGGGGTACCAGGAACTTGGTTGAGTTCAACGCTTTCACGGCAAAAACATCGCCATTCCTTACCCTTCCCTCTCTTCAGGGCACAACACTACCGCTACAGAGCAACATTTCCATGCTCGGTATGGAAGTTCACTCAGACCTGAATCCAAAGGACTACATTGAAACCGTGATCAAAACAGCTTCACGCAAACTCGGTGTCCTGAACAAGGTGCGGCGTTTTTTCACGCCCGATCAACTGTGCTTGTTGTACAAAACGCAAGTGCGGTCCTGCGTGGAATATTGCTCGCACCTCTAGGATGGCTCCGCCAAGTACTTGCTCGATGCTTTGGATAGGTTACAGCGGCGCGCGATCCGCATCATAGGCGATGAGGAGGTGACTAAACACCTTGAGCCTCTTCAATTACGCCGTGACGTGGCGTCATTAAGCGCGTTCTATCGTTTGTACCACGGCAAGTGTTCTGAGGAGTTATTCTCTCTTATCCCACCTTCCCCTTTCCTTCAGAATACCACGCGCGCTGGCCTACGTTGTCACCGTCTTACTGTGGCCACAATTCCAACGCGTACAAAGAAATTTGGTGACTCATTTCTTTGTCGCACTATCCGTAAATGGATCCTTTAAAAGAGGCGTGAAGAAGCAACATGCAGGCCGGCAGGGTAAGGATGGCTGGTGTGGCAGGTACAACTGCTGTATTAGCTTTCTTCGCGTCTGGACTTCACCTTCACTTAACATCAGGTGGAGTGGAGTCATTTATCGGACCTATCTATATATAAAAAAAGGTACACATATATAAATAGCTTCACAACTATGACTTCAATTCTCTGTTGGATCATCGACAGAACACATAATGAGGTTGAAGGGCCTGGTGGGTAAAGGCGCGCCACAATTATGTGTGAGCAAATAAAAAAATAAAATAAATATTTCCAACACTCAGACCAATTAGCCTAGCCCCAAAGTAAGCACTGTACGGCTTGTGTTATGGCATGCTAGGGTAACGGATAGAATACATATACTGTACATATATAAGTATATTTATATAGAAATACATAGGTATTAAACATCCATGACTGGAGTATAAATGCTCGTATTCATCACACAAACATTTGCCCCCACCGGGATTCGAACCCGGGACCTCTCGAGTCGGCGACACCATGAAACCCGGCGTATAAACCACTCGGCCACTGAGGTCGTCGAATGCTCATAACTTGACATAAACTTTTGATTCTGATTGCATCGTCGCTCTGGGGTGTGAGAGCTGATTGGTTCAATTGTTTGATGTCGCGTCGTTTGATTGGCTATTATCTACTAGGTGGAAGTGTAGTAGGGACAAGCGACATCGGTTCCCGTACAAACGCGGTCTATGATCAACCTTCTTACCTCCTTCTGTATTCTGCGGCATCATCAGAGATGAGTTACTTTAAGACTAGAAATGCGACGGTTTCATAAAATCTTTACTGAAAACAACTCTACATTATAGCTAATCTTTAAAAAAAGTTATAGTCATTTAACACTAATTAAACTGATGACCTCCGTGGACGAGTGGTTTATACGCCGGGTTTCATGGTGTCGCCGACTCGAGAGGTCCCGGGTTCGAATCCCGGTGGGGGCAGATGTTTGTGTGATGAATACGAGCATTTGTACTCCAGTCATAGATGTTTAATATGTATTTCTATAAAAATATACTTATACGAGTATATGTACAGTATATGTATTCTATCCGTTACCCTAGCAACCCATAACACAAGCCTTTCAGTGCTTACTTTGGGGCTAGGCTAATTGGTGTGTGTTTAAAAAAAACATACTTAATTTAAAACACTTAAACATAAAACCATCAAATTATTTAATCACCATACAATAATTTTAGGTGGAACTTTTAATACTTATTATAAAAATCTGAGGAAAAATTAACTAGAAAAAGGCTTTACTAGCAACTTTTTTAAAGACTTCCTCCTCTCGCCCTTTTCCTTTTTGTTAAAGACGATATAAAACTAGTTTTTTCTTAAAAAAAGTTCGGCCCTGGATTCCATTGCGTCGAATTTGAAAGAAAAAACTAATTCACCTTTTAAAAATACATAAAAATAATTATGAATAAGCACATATATTTTTTTTAATAAAAATAAACAATGGCCGGCTTCACAACGCAGCTAATTTAAATTCCGAAAGTAATCCAAACCCACATGTGTGAAGTAAATCGAATACAGGCCGGAGGTTGCGGCAAAACAAATGCTACCGATAATCCCGTTCGCTCCCGCAAAAATAACAAAAAAAAATCGGGATGAGAGTAAATAAATGAAAGGCTGTGAATTCGATACAAATGCTCATGTGTGATTTATGGAAGTAATATTGGACAACGGAATAGCCATTATTTTTGAAACGTAAATTGTAACGGTTTTATTATGAATAAGGACAAAAAAACAAGCAGATACTGTTTTGGACGTTGATATCACATGTAGAATTTTCAATGAAAGAACTGATTTAACAAAATTGGTATTGGTTAATAAATATATACGTAACTAGCTGTGCCCCGCGGTGTCAACCGCGGTTTATTAGGTATATTTTCCCGAAGTAAAACGTAGCCTCAGTGTTAATCCAGGGTGTCAGTTAACACTATACCAAATTTTAATAAAAGCTCCAGCCGTTTAGACGTGAAGAAGTTACGAACATACACACTCACAAACTTTCGCCTTTATATTATTAATTTGGGAATAAACATCATCATTAGCTATTTTATCAACCATTCTCATTGGGTAGTACACTTTTAAGCTCTTATGATTAACAAGAGAATTTACAATATAGTAATAAGAAAAATTACATAAAAGTATAATTTATTTGAGCTTAATTATTTGACTTTTTAAGAGTGTTGTACTGGATTTATTTCTTTGGTGTCGGGGTACGGGAGCAGTGTAAGCAAAATGCCAGCGAGTTTGTGGCGATTGTAATAAAGTCATGTAATTTTACAACATAGTGTTTAACTCTTTTTGAAAAAAATATCATACACACAAGCTATCTTCGCTTTAATAAAGGCACTCGTATATAAACCTTTATGTTGGTCGAATATATATACAGGGTGGAAATTTTGAATGCCACCCCCAGGCGAAGTACTCTAAATGCTGGAGATAGATAATTTTACTCACAGGAAACATTCCTTTATTTTTAAAAAGAAACACAACTGCATTCACAGTTTTTCGAAAATTTGCTTGCCACACCCGTGAATCGAACTAACGAAAATTCCAAAAAAAATTACATCCTGTATTTTCATGGCATCGAATTATAGGGTCAATCATAGATAGTTTGTTAGTAAGATATGATATCTTACTAACAAACTTAGTACATTAAATGGAAGGAAAAGCGTGTAATCTTAACTTAACTGAATGGAACAAGACTAAAAGCAGTTTTATCCCACCAGATTACACGAGTTAGTATTTTTATTATCTTCGACGTCATTTATTCATTCAAATAACGAATAAAGAATTTTTTGCACATGTCTAAAATGCAGGTTTAAGAGTTCAGTCAGGGGGGGCGCCGTACAACCTCTTTGGTACCAGTAATTTAAATGAGGTATGCAAAGAGGTATGTTACATATTTTTGAAAATGGAATAGCGAATTAGAACGCATTGCTTTAAGTCTTGTTTGCTGCATCAAAATTTACCATAATAAATAATCTATCAACCGATGCCATATATTTGTCATTTTTTCGAATTTTTACCAGCTTGATTTCCGGGTGTGGCAAGCAAATTTTCGAAAAACTGTGCATGCAGTTGTGTTTCTTTTTAAAAATAAAGGAATGTTCCCTTTGAGTAAAATTATCTATCTCCAGTATTTAGAGTACTTCCCCTGGGGGTGGCATTCAAAATTTCCACTCTGTATATATCACAGTGACTACTGGTTTATTCGCCTCTAAAGTTTTTTAACGCCTTGTCAGAACATAGAAAATTTAGATTGTGTGACCCGGCCAACCGTACAGAGACAAGCCAATTTCACATATGAGAGGATGTGTTTAAGGTCGAATGTTAATGTTTGCTCCATAGCCAATCGTTTGCGGACATTGGACACGATGTGATTGCGCATAAAATTTACTGTTTTTCAATAATACGACCTGCGTTTATTATTGGTATTGTTATTCAATTTACTTTTTATGGTCCTGTCTAATGAATTTGAATATAATACTTCGTCATCATCATCAGCCTTTTAATATCCCAACTGCTGGGGCACAGGCGTTCCCTATGCTATGGATGGAATAGGAAGATTAGGCCATGACCCACCACGCGGGCCCAGTGCGGATTGGCGAGTGCTAACGACTGCAGATGCAGCCGTTACCAACGGCTTAACGTGCCTTCCGAAGCACGGAGGAACTTGAGATAGATAATTTTTGGTCACCCATCCAATGAGCGACCACTGCGAAAGTTGCTTAACCTTAACGATCGCAGCCGAACGCGCTAACCACCCGCGCCATCGGGCTCCTCACTGAACTTAAAACGGCACTTAGAACTGTAATCGCGTAATTGTAATGCATATCAAACTTATGTCTAAAATGGCAGCTACCGAAATCGTAAGTGATATTTTATTTTACAGATTCGCCCTACAGCAAAATCTAACAGTCCTACACGAGAAAAATCTACTTAAAAAGACGTACGAAAGTTTTTCTTTCACGTATTAACTGCTTAACCCACACATGCATCAAAGCTTGCTGCTTTGGTACGAAAATGCGCAAAAATGGTTCTTCTTCTTGCTACGGGCGTTTCCGCAACTCGACGTCTTTATAGCGCCTGTTTTGCGTGAGGAGAGTGAATGGCCGGAGTCACTCCAGCCAGCCCAGCTCCGCCAGGAACGCCCCCAGGGCCTTCACATTGGTGACTGCCACTTAAAGGTTTCCCGGTGAGCCGAGGTGTTTCGCCCGGTATTCGGCCACTCCGTTGCATTCCGAGCTCGATGGCGCAGGTGGCTAGCGCGTTCGGCTGCGATCGTTGAAGTTAAGCAACTTTCGCAGTGGTCGGTCATTGGATGGGTGACCAAAAATTTACTATCTCGAGCTCCTCCGTGCTTCGGAAGGCACGTTAAGCCGTTGGTCCCGGCTGCATTTGCAGTCGTTAGCACCCACCAATCCGCCTTGGCCCTGCGTGGTGGGTCATGGCCCAATCTCCCTATTCCATCCATAGGGAAGACCTGTGCCCCAGCAGTGGGGACATTAATAGGCTGATGATGATGATGATGATGTTGCATTCCAGCAGAATGTGAGTAGCTGTTTCTTCTGCCTCCATGCCTCCTCTGCATTGGGGGCTGTCCGTGACACCTAAGATATATAAGGGTTCACATTCACTTCAGCTGCGCATACTAATCTATCGTGTCCCACAACCTCTTTCATTATGCGTATCAAATTATCGCCAGTCAAGCTATAACCCAGCGTCTACAGACCCGTAGCAGATAAGAATTCATTACGACCGAACTAATTCAAAGATTGAACCTTAATTTTAGCTCATTAAAGCCAGCAAATTTGATAATTGTCGATTCAACTAAAGCTAGCTTTAGCTGAATGGCAAAATCCAGCTTCAGTTTAATAGAGATTTAGCAAAAGTGGACCTTAGCCCCAAAACCGTCCAAAGCTTCGCGCCCAAAAGTTGGAGAAGCATGGTGCATTACACATACATGTGTAGTAAATATTTTATTTGCAAACAATACTATGTCGGCGAATTTGCAAAATCAATTTGTACTTTTCTTCTTATTTCTCTAGTTGTCAACATGTTGAATTGTAGTCCAGAGTATATGGCCATAAAAGTATTTAATAAGCTACCAGAAGAAATTAGAAATGAACAAAACATTAATATATTTCAAAGGAAATTAAAAAAGCTCTTGATAAATAAATGCTATAACTCTAAAGATCAGTACTTACGTCTAAATAAATATTATCAACAAGAAATATGTTTTGGATCAATTGATTCACATAATAATAATATAATATAATTTTATACGATTCTTAATTGCTTAATTGGAATGTATGATTGTCTGATTTTAAAATATATAATACTAGCTGACCCGGCGAACTTCGTACCGCCTTAGCGTAGCTTTGATGCACTACTTTATTTTGTATAGCTGACCTATCTTATATATGAGTACCTATTCATTGTTAGCGCGGTTATGGATGTGTTGTCACAGATTACCACAGATTTTTTGTTTTAAATTGAATGACGTTGACATTTGTCAGCGCTGTTATCGATGTGGTGTCACAGATTACCACAGATTTTTTGTTTTAAATTGAATGACGTTGACATTCGTAATGTTATATTTTTCAATCTTTCTGAGAGATTTTCTTTATATTTTTTTCCGTAAGAACCTTGTACAGAGTATTAGAAAACTACAAAAAAAAAATCAGCCAAATCGGTCAAGCCGTTTTCATGTTATGTCGTGACAACGGAAAACGGGTTTCATTTTTATATATATAGATGTTTGTGATTGATTTCGGTTGATTTTAAGGTGGGTTATATTTAGTAATTTGTTATATACATAGTTTTCATTTTTATTAATATTTTGTAATTCAATTCAAATTAATTATTAATAATAATAAATTCAAGAAAATTTTATTTAAATTGTATATTAGATTATTATAAATTCTATTCAAGAACACCAAGTATTGCTATACCCTGACAGGGTTCATGTAACGTACTTTATAACATATATTTAACCATCTCTGTAACTACATGAATGCAATAAATGATTTGATTGATTGATTGGTATTCTGAAATTTCGTATTTATATTTTTCTCTAATTGAAGAGCGTTATACCTAGTTTTAGGTAATTAATATTGACAGATTGGTCAATATCATTGTTGAACAAAGCCCCTATGTGCAGACGAAGTTTGATATTGATATGATCACAAAGGAGCTAAGACAGAGGACCAGCAATATCTGTGACCTAGGTATTCTAGAGACTCAAACATACTATATGTCTTACTTGAGTGCAGTGAGATCGCAGCATTTCATTCTCATAATACAAATAAAACACAAAAACTCTGCAACATGCCAGACGGACTCGCACAAGAAGGAATAAATTTATTACCCGCTATTTTTTAAATTCTTTATCACACAATTCCCCGGATATTTATTTTTTTATTTAGAATAACATACAATTAATATGTAATATCGTAAATAATGTAGAAACGCTTATTAATAAAATTATGTAATAACGCAACTTACACAACCAACACAATTTATCCACTAAAAATATATCACAACACAGAGATTATAATTTTATTTCTTTTTTATTAATTAACAGTTGCGATATCAGTACCCCTAGCATGAACCAATATCGAATTCGAATAGTTTGCGAGTGCTAAATGTCAATGTCAAAAGAGATTGCTCAGCTTCCATACATGTTTGTCCTAAAGACCAATAATCATGAAGAAATGTTTCCTAGATTCGAAATTATATATAAATTACTGTAGAAACAAGGTCGCCCAGCGGGCAATGGAGAGAGCTATGCTTGGTGTTTCCCTGCGTGATCGAGTCAGAAATGAGAGATCCGTAGGAGAACTAAAGTCACCGACATAGCTCGAAGAATAGCCCAGCTGATGTGGCAGTGGGCGGAACACATAGCGAGGAGAACCGATGGCCGTTGGGGCGGAAAGGTTCTCGAATGGCGACCGCGTGCCGGACGACGCTCAGTGGGAAGACCCGCTACAAGGTGGACCGACGATCTGGTGAAGGTCGCGGGAAAACGCTGGATGCGGGCAGCGCAGGACCGATCGTTGTGGAGATCCTTGGGGGAGGCCTATGTCCAGCAGTGGGCGTCATACGGCTGATATGATGATATCGAGAAACGAATATTATTGACGGACACCCCTGAGAACTTTTATAAACCATATACACTGAAAGATTTTGAAGTTATGTTTGCAAATAGATACATAGGTAATATAGTAAACTAGGGAAATCAAGCCAAGTACCGAAATTATGAATGAGATTCAGGTATATAGAGCATGTAGAGATCACACCTTATAATGTGTTTATGGAGATGTCTGGCGAAAAATGTATGGCAATAGACTTGATGATGTCGCCTATCATCTATAAAATTTGTCTTAGCACATTTGCATGTAGTGAAAATGATAATATAGTTGTGGATATTAATACCACAGTGTAAAAAAATGATTTATTTTATCGATCTTTACAAAATAGATTTGTTTTGATGTTATATAAACAACTTCGATCAGTCTTTGGCTGAATGTTACCACACCCATAACCATTAAAAATGAGTCGTATGTTTTCCGAACCGGTAAAATGAAAAGTCCTTTGTAAAATGAATATAATAAACAAAGGTGTACGTTAAAATCTAATGACTGTAAAATAAAGAATAAATTACGCCAAGAATTACCGTATGTGTCAATATTTTTTGTACATTTGGGCCAATTTGAGCAATCTAATTTTGTATGGAAACTTGAACAGCAGCGCCACAAATTACGTAATTAGAACTAAAAATCAGTACACATTTGACAATGATATTTCGGACTCGTAAACTATTAGAATTCGTTATTGGTACGTGCTAAAAGTACTATATACCTTGTTCCATTTACATTGCAAATAAGTGAAACTTTAAGGTAAGGGTACCCATTATAAACATCAACACAGGCGGTACGCAAAATATTCTATGATACTTTGTAATTTGAATATGAAACTAATTTTTCATAGAAGGGTTAGCTCATTTTCCCACCCACCAGATATTAAGAGAAAGGCTAAAAATAAACTCATTAACAATATCAGTTTCTACCTACATTATTTTGCTTCCATAAAAGCACAATTCAATTTGAACCTTATTCATAATGGTCCATTGAACATTTTAATTATGGGTTTGGTAATGTTGGTAATGTAATTTGTAATTTTATTAGTGGTTGCTAATGACTACAGATGAAGTTGGGATCAACGGCTGAAAGCACCGTACTAAGCATGATGAGCCAGATAATAAATAGGTACCCATCCTGACTGCTCTTTTTCTGGGTGTTTTTCCCCACCACGACAACGGCTGACTAGAGCCGAGGTCCGAGTCTCAGAGACGCTCTCTAGTTGAGCTGACCCCCTCAGGTTCGAGTGCTCTAGAGGCTCCAGACGGAGAAGACTCCACCCGTGGAGAGATGCCATCCGCCTGGAATACCTCTAGAGGCACTCGCCAATTCTCGGCTTGAGCTCCTCTTAGGTTCTCGCCGTTCCCAAACCCGGTGACGTTATAAAGAAAAGAAAGGGGGCTGTAATGATCTCGAGAAAAAAGAAACGGCTGCAATTATTTTGTGTAAATTTAAAATGTTTTCAATATTTTATTTATATTTTCCTATAATTTCCACAGACTTAGTTTTATATCAATAAAGGGGCTGGTATGAATTGCGGAAGTTACCTATTTTATTCACTATTCTATCCAGAAGTTGATGAAATAAATATTGTGCACAGATAATTGTACTAACAATTTCAGGTAACTTAGGTAAATCAGTGTAAATAACTTTTCTAATTAGAATGAATCATATTAAATATTCGTTGGTTAGCTAAACAATAAGCAAGCGTAGGTAATACGTGATCAAATTAAGCTAGAAAAATTACTGTATCTTAAAAACTTACATAAAGTTCTGTAACAGAAAATTATTTAAAACCAAATCTTTTTTGATTAGATAATTTGTTCTGTTTTTTCTCAATGGAATAGTTTTTATAACGATGTCTGAATAAAAAACTTATATTGAACCAAATAAAAGCATGTTCTTTTTATTCAGTGTCCCCAAACCCGGTGACGCTGTAAATGTCATCTGCGACCAACAGCATTACACTAAAAAAATGCTCTTTTTAAATCTTACTGTATTCCACGATCGCATACCGGACGCGCTTACGACAGACTACGCCATCATGTTCCTCAGTAGAGAAGTCGCTAGTAACTTGTCGCATAACATGATAGAATAACGTAACGAACACGGAATATAACTCGCGATGTTGATTTAATAAAACAAAAACTTTACGCAGCTTCCTGGCAACCATTATTGTTATTCCGCACCAACCTACCGTATCAAATTCAGTCGTAAACTTTGTTTCGCAAACATGCCCCGACAACGAATTTAAATTTCCATTTATCAAGTATCAAACCAGTTCCATTCGTTACGCCGCCAAATGATATTGCATTGTATCCTGATTCCCATCTGGATACGGGATAGCAATCTAAAACTGAACCAGAGGGATCAGCTAATCTCAAAACAAATGCAACTTTAAACGATGGTGATAGGGAACGTAATGAAATGACAATTCGTCGTAATGTGAAAGGAGTTACAAATGAAAACAGCGTAAGCGACGCTGCTTTTAAATACAGAGAAAAGGATTCTATCACAATGCATGAGGGTTTAGAAACAATTGAAGACGAAAGTGACGAGTGACATAAGTTTTGAAACCCGTAACATATTAGCAGTGACAAAACACGGTTGTCAGCGTGATGCGTGGATTTATTACTTGCATTCGAATTTTATCTGTCATTAGTTACCCTAATTGAAGGGCCATAAAGTTTACTTTTATCGTTAGGATGTGTGTTAATATTGTTGGGACCCCATTGTTATTTGATTTAAATAATTACGGTGAAGCAAGACTCCACTTGATATTATTCATGGATGCGACAATTTTGCTTTGCTTGTTGATTTAAGAGATCATAAAACCTTGTCACTATTTTAAAATTTTTGAACATTCTTATGACTTCTTAGGATCGATCGAGAGCCAGATTAGATACCATAAAAGCTCAAAAGATTCTGGTCCTTGAAAAACTTTATTTACGAGCTTTCAGAGGAGGTTATAGCTACTAACTTACTAGAAAAAAAATCCACAACTGATAAGAATTGATACAACGATACTTAAATAAACAGCCAATTTATTTATTTTCTATCAAAATAAATTTGCTTCGTAACTGTTTGTTTCGCATAGGACTGATAAAGTTTCGACTATAATAATCATAATCAAAATCATTTATTCAGTTTAGGCTGTTACAAGCACTCATGAATGTCTAGAAGCTACGCCATCGGTTCGTAAATCTACGGCGGGAGACCTTGTACTGAGAAGAACCGGCAAGAAACTCAGCAAGGGCTGTTTTTTTCTCCCTGTTTTATTATTTACAGAGTCGTAATGACGTAATTATCTACAAATATACCATTCCCACCAACCCCAAGCTGCAGACCGAGAAATCTTTATAGCAAATAAATCAGACGTACAGACAGGAACACTTATATGGCAGTTCTATCGTAAAAGAGAACGCACTGATTAAAAACAAATTCACGTTTCAAATTCAAACAGATAGTGATAAAAGGTGGACACGCGGCCGGCTGTTAAGTCGCCAACTTTTTGAAAAACACCCTAAAAAGACTGCATTGGAAACTATCCTCTTTGGCGTAACAAATAGAGATAGGGACTAAGTTGAAAAGGAGCAATATAATAAAAGCTATAGTATGGCTGCCACGCGGCAAAGCGTCCCTCCATAGATAATAAATGCTTTTAGCAAATAATTACGTTGTTTGATTTTAGATGGATGATGGTCGTCGAGTAAACATTTGGTTGTGAATCCGGCCGTGGGAGAAGCCGTAGGATCAGCGTTGTTTATACGATAATTGGCTTGGGGGAGGAAATTTTGCACAAGAGAGGCGATCGGTCTAAAATACCTTTGGGTCTATAAATTATTTAGCTATCGTAAATTATATGGGTTCCTAGGCCTAAAACATTTAATTGTTTAAAACTTTCATTGTCACTAACATTATAGTAATTTATTTTATTTACAGGATTGTTACTCTGTACTTTTTTGTAACAGTGTCGAAATATCGTAAACTAGCTAAAAACAAGGTAACAATCCCGTAAATAACACAAATTACTAAAACACTATATATTATTTGCTGTTACAAACATTTTATTATTTATAAGCACCACTAACATTGCGTTTATCATACATAGATAAACATATTTTATATTGGTTGTTTACTTGTAAACACAATAATTATAAGTGTTGACGTCAAATATAATTTTAAGGATTGAATTTTATCTCACAATATTACATATCAAATAAAATTAAATTAGATGAATAACATTATATAATAGCACTACTCAAAAACAGTATTTGTCATAGATTACACAACTTACGTTTAAACGTTAACAAAGTATCAGAAAATACATATTCTTGGTTTCACGTGAGTGGAGCTCGACATTCGTTCGACAGTATGGGATATTAAATATACTCATAATATTGTAACATATTTTATTATTGTAACATACTGTGATATTGGATACGATCACAACAACTTATGGATATTATTGCCAATCATAAACATATTCCAGTAAAGACTACATTTAATGGCGTATTTACTTTTGTAGGATACTTTTTATAAACTTATCATTAGACTTGTAATAACAATAGCTTAATTTAGATATAATGTAAAACTATGGGCTTATTGTTTTGTAAAGTTATGAATTTTATGTATTGGATCCAAATGTATGTCTTTTTTTGAGTGGTAAAAATAGAAACTCAATATCTGTACTCTATCACATATGGATAAAAATAACTGTTTATAACGTTTAAAATAGCAGAGTTTTTAACTTGTACGTAAGAAATAAACGATTATACACAGTTTACAAATTTCAACATTTTCTTAAATGCAACCAGCGCATCTTCCGGTGATTTCCTGTTTTCCCTCGATTAGATTATTAATTTCGGAGAACATAAACGTCATAGAGAGCCAAATCAGGACTGTAAGGAGTTTGACTGGTGTGGTATAGAAAGTCCCATATTTTAAGCTTTAAGTGAGCCGGCACGGAGCTTTGTCGTTGTGACATAAAACAAATTTTCAGAGAGGCAATATCTAAATTTTGCTCGTTAAAATACGTAGAGCGGAATTCGAATTGGAATGGTGTATTTTTTTGTAAGAAATAGTCATAGTATTATAACCTACATCAAAACCAATCAATGTCTCTCAGCCAAAAACTGTGTGTCGTAAAACTTTATTTCTGATTTCTACCCTTGTTTAGTGTTCTAAAAAGGAGGTAGAACTAACTAAATGAATCAAAGCACTGTTCCAATTTCAAATAGAGAGAGAGTATTTTTTTGAGTGTATATGCTGTTGGTCGCAGATGACCTTTACAGCGTCACCGGGTTTGAGGACGGCGAGATCCTAAAGGGACCTTCAAACCGAGAATTAGCGAGTGCCTTTAGACTGTTTGATACAAAACAGGGAGAAAAAAATAGCCCTTGCTGAGTTTCTTGCCGGTTCTTCTCAGTACAAGGTCTCCCGCCGTAGATTTACGAACCGACGGCGTAGCGTCTGACTTTCACAAGAGCTTGTAACAGCCTAGACTGAATAAATGAGTTTGAGTCCTCCCCGTCTGCAGCTTCTAGACCACTCTACTAGAGGGCGTGTCTGAGAATCGGATCGGCTCTAGTGAGCCACTGTCGTGGGTTGAAAGGTGGGAAAGCGTTTATTGCTTATCTAAATAAAATACTAATGTTTTCATAAAAACAGAACGATAACGCGATTCAATAGACTATACCTGCCATCTAGTATACAAAATATTAATCTGATTCTTAATAACCCTGGTACGTACACAAAGGTAAATGTGTGTATCTATGTACGTGTTACGTAATAAAACATAAATTATTCGAATAATAATACATACATTACCTACATACTATGATGAAAACGAATCTAGAGAAATCCATATTCCGCCAAGCCCGTTTAAATAAAAACTTACTTTCATTATAATACCTCATACATACATCTTTATATATAAAAGTACCTAAGAGTAGAGCAAAAGAAAACCTTTCAAGAAATAACGTTTCACGCAAGATACAAAGATTTTAATAATCCCTTCATGTTACGTATTTGTAAGTTGAAATGTGTAAAGTAATGTTATGAGAGTGTAAATGGAAAGGGTGAATAGGCGCTTATTTCAATCAATAATTCTCTAATAAATATTTTATGAGAGTGAGAGAAAAAAAGATATTTCCGTGTATAGACTGAATAGCAAATTCGTTAGTTACAAAATACTGAATTAGTGATATTTGTCTTTCTTCCAATTGAGAGCGGGGGTATAGCCGAAATTTAGTATTGGAAATGACAATATGTGACTCGACTGGCACATTAAATTGAATTTTGTACTTCCTACATATTCAAAACATCTGCTTTGAAAACTGATATTTTGATGTTGAAATATTATTTTCATAGTCCCCATAAAACAGCTCTTGCTGACCTTCTTGCCGGTTCTTCTGAAGGTCAATGTCTCCAAAGATTTAGCGTAGATTTTCAATATTCTTCTAAGTGCTTTTAAAATCCAAACTGCATGAAGTTATTACTGAGTCTCAATGAAAGAAAGTTTAATAAAAAAAACAAAAGTATTACCTAATAATTTTGATATCATTCATGAAATAAGTAGATAATAGCTTTGTGTTTACTAATGTAATTAAGTTATTCAATTTCAAGTTTAAGAATAAATTTGAAGTGTTTCTCTTTTTATTCATTGCTTTTATTATAATTAGAAAAAGAAGATTTACTACCGTAAAATGTAGCAATCATTATGGAAACAGATAAATTAAAAAAAACCATTTCTCTTCTATTAACAGTGAAATATGTTTACCATCAAATTTGATACCTCGTTAAACTATTTTCTGTGCGATTGCATTGTGTGGCGGTTTCACCGATTCCAATTCATCATATTCAAATAGCAAATCTGTAATTGGACTTCCTATTTTCATATTGAAATTCTCTGCGTGTTCATCGGCTGACAATTCGTTGTTCATGTTCATATAAACATTTTTATTACGGAGAAGGCATGCGTTGTCGTTCGTCCCCTACTAATCCCAGTTATCACCGAATTCCGACTTGATTAAATTACGAATAACAAGAGACCCTTTGTTGACAAAATAATGAAGGAATGAAAGAGCACAAATGAAATATTAAAATTTTATTTTATCACTAACAAATTCATAGATTCCTAAGAAAATATACTCTATGATATATTTTGTTTGTTTCACAAATGTTAATTATAGCAATTGATCAATTCATAAATTATTTTAACGCTAACAATATACAATCAATATTTTTCATACTCTCTTTTACGGCCGTACTTAGAGACGTCAATTTACTTCAAAGTTAATGTTGTCACTTTTTCATGATAACAATTTATGCAATTTTACGTTTCTGAATACGGCTGTCAGTTCCTAAGATTAATTCATAATCTTTTCATCAAACTATTCATACAAACGTGAGCAAATGATTCACTAAAGTTATGAATACAGAGGAAGATCACATAATATCTTCAAAAGTCCATGCATTATGATAAAAGCAAGCTCAAGAGTATTGTGAAAGGTTTTGCACTTCAAAACTTGTGTCGTTATCACTGACCACATCTATCTGTTCTTGTTCATTGTCGCATGAGGAATCTGATCTACTTTTGTTGCAAGACGCTTTGGTGCAGCAGCATTTTTTGGTTTTCTCGCTCGATGTCATTGGGCTTTCCTCCTTCTTTAGTTTGACGCGGCGGTTCTGGAACCAGATCTTCACTTGTTTTTCCGACAGTTTCAACCTTGATGCGATCTCAATCCGCCGTAATCTTGACAGGTACATATTCATAGAGAATTCTCTCTCGAGTTCCAACAGTTGAGTGCCAGTGAAAGCGGTTCTAATGCGTTTGCTTGAATCCTCTTTCAGAGGAATACGTTTTAGGTCTTTCGAGTAGCCAGGCAGAAGTTCTTCCGGATGCGCAAGAGGTGGGCTGGGAGTGCCATTTCTACTCTCACTTGAAATAGAAGGCGACCTTTGACCTTGACTTTTCGACGGTGAAGTAGCCGTCGATTTGTAAGGATGGTGGAGATATGGCGAAACTGATTTTTTCCTTCTGTTCACAAAGTTAATGGGCTCTTGCTCTTCGGTTTTCAAATATTCATCGTACGGCCTCGAATCACTTTGCACTGGCTTGAAGAACTCCGGTTGTCGCGGTAGCTGATGGAATACAGGATAGCGAAAATTCAAATGCTCCAGAAACGGTCTGAATAGGTCTGGCGCTCTCTGTTGCTGCTGGAGTCCAAGACTCAGCAGGTTGTTCAAGTTTCCAGGATACGGGTACGGCATAAACTTAGGCTGTGATTCGAGATGTTGGTTAATCAAGTTAGTGTACGGGTGCATGGTGTCACTAGACATGTTTGTCTTTTTACAGTCTTTGCTGTCACTTATCAAGGTGTCGACTAGGAACGAGCGGGACATTTTTCGCGTGGCTCTCGGCTCAGCGTGTGCTGCACTACTGATCCGTAAGGGTGGACTTTCCTAAAGTAACAATTACAAAAACTACCCCCACTTACGGCACCCCATTGTAAATAAACACAATAGATCTCACTCGAAGCGTTTCGGCAATTATGTGGCCCGTCCCACCCTTTTGTCGACGAGACGTCAACCCCAGTGATGTTTGAAAAAAACCTATGAATGGAGCATTTTAGTAGCTATGAATAATTTTGTATGGGACGCTAACATCCCTAATATCTATCTCATTAAATCCAATTTGGTTACTGTTTTCAGATACATTTGCAGTACGATATCGTTTGATCCTTTTTTGTTTATTGTAATATTTATATTCTCAATGAAGATGACATTAAGAATGTCTGTCATGTTTTTGTAGTTTTTACATCGTCAACTCGGATAAATTAAAATAAGTTATTTCATGTTTCTTGCTTTTTTATATTTTTCTTTCTTTTTCGATTTTATAAGTCTATATTACGATTTTTTTTAAGAAGAATTACAAATTTAAGACACAAAATGTTACCCAGACAGTACTAGGTAATTACAAAAGCACTCAGTGTGGAAGTTACAAAATAATATCTCTAACTATCAAAACCCTTTGAGTGCAACACAGAACACCATATTAATTAAGTATGAATACCCTATAATAAAAGCCTTATGGTACACACGTGATTTTGATACTCGGGACCCTAAAAGAAGGGTGGGCAACCCATGGCCCCGCCCTGTAGAATCTGACCCTTGTGAGAGACTAGTTTATGGAATATTAAAATGTTCGCATAATGCTTGGTGGCATTATAATTGTGAATCAATTCGTGTTATTACTACGTCAGATTTAATAAAAGACCGTGTTGTAGCTAAAGTGGTTTGTGATGTTGCTGATTTTGTTATGAATAGAGTTTTTTATTCGATTAGAAGAGTTTTTGATGTAATAAAGACTATTATTTCTGTATGCAAGTTTATTGTCGTATTGTAGTTAAATTGTAAGGCTATTAAATGTTGTCCCGAAATATTTAAAAATAATACAATTAATTCAAGTTTATTTTCAATGCCAATGATAGAATTCAATTTTAGGTATATACACTTAACGAGTAACAGAAAAATTATGTTTTGTGTTTTCCATTTAAAATCATCAAAATTTACGATATTTCAATTCATTGTAATGACAAGCAAAAATTTTATCTGTCTATCTAATGAAGTCTCCTACATTATTTAAACAATACATTTTAAATTCTGAACCGATCACATCTAAAACATGTTTCAACAGAGGAGTACAAATTGTAAAAAAAAAAACAATATGTTGAAGTAATTGACTTCATTAAAACGATGCTTACCTGTTCCGTGGTTGAAACTCCATAAAGAAAAATAATTATCATTTTTTTGTTATAAAGCAAAAATCTTATCTTTCATTCGATTCAACGAATCATCTTTATTTGCAACGTACGCTGCTAAGTTAAAGAACACCGAAGCAACTCAAAAACTTGGAAGGGTTGACAAACATCGGCAGCTAAAAATACAATAAAAAGATCAAAAGATCGAGACGCCAACACGAATGCAAAAAAAAAAAAAGAAAATGTCGACCTTTGTTAAATATCCGCCAAACCGAAAGATAATCACGAATCGGAACAAACAAACAAAGGATCCGACGTAACAATAGATATAAAAGTAAACATTGCTACTTCGGTGCTTCAGATTGCAAATTTAGAAGTTACCAAAAAATATGGCCTTATATGGAAAGAGATAAAGCTCATTATAGAATTTACTGCATGATACGACGCCCTCGCAAATCTGAGCATCATATGGATAGACAGATGATGTAGGGTTAATATCAATCATGTCTCGGGATAATGGATAATTGTGTCTATTTGTAAATAACAGTTAACCAGGTGCTGAGCAAAAGGAGTAATTTTTAAATCATGTGTAGAAACTTTTAATAACTAGACAAATTATTTAACTTTAAATATTACTTCAGACAGAAATACTTATATTTGAGTAGGCTATTATTATTACGACAGCCACAATAGCATCTTGAAGATTTTAGGGGGCAGGTACGAGTGTCCTATTAGTAATCACTGGACAACTGTACTTGTAGAATTTTAATAAAATGCAATAACTTATTGATGTAATAATTTTTAATTTGTATTTTTTTTGACATTTGTGATTTTGTATTTATTTTATTTTTGATCGTAATTTGTATGCTGTTATTATCATTATTCTTGTTTTTATGTTATTTTAGGGCTAAATGGCTGAAATAAATGAATAGAATTGAATTGAAATGAATTAAAGCATATATATATATATTTTACCTTGCAATGTTGCAGTTTTGGAATGAGCATCAAATACAGTCCTAACGCAGATAGAAGATAGAGCACAACAGGTTTGTCATCCTATCACGAGGATCTAGGATCGATATCATCATCATCATCATCAGCCTCTTAATGGGTCACAGGCTTTCCCTATGGATGGAATAGGGAGATTGGGCTATGGCCCACCACGCGGGCCCGGTGCGGATTGGCGGGTGCTAACGACTGCAGATGCAACCGGGACCAACGGCTTAACGTGCCTTCCGAAGCACGGAGGAACTCGAGATAGAAATTTTTGGTCACCCATCCAATGACCGACCACTGTGAAAGTTGCTTAACTACAACGATCGCAGCCGAACGCGCCAACTTTATTAAACATTTTCGAAAAAAAAAACAACAGAGATCATTGCTGCAATGTAAAATATTCAATTCGGTGACTAATTTCTTTACCGCACTATCCGTAAATGGAATGCTCTGCCCGCTCACGTGTTCCCTCCTTCTTACAACCTGGGATCCTTTTAAATAGGCGTAAAGAAGCAACATGCAGGCCGGCTAGGTGAGGATGACTGGAGTGGCAGGTAGAACTGATGTACCAGCTATCTTCGCATCTGGACTTCACCGTCACTTAACCTCAGGTAGTACGGAGTTACTTGTCAGATCTATCTATAAAAAAAAACAATTTGAAATGCGAAAGGCATTCAATACCTCTAGATATGAGCTCCTAACAATGTTTTAAAAGATTCCATTTGCAAAGGGTAAATGCAATATAGTTATCTTAATTGCGTTCTCTCTAGCCGTTAAAGTGTGGGTTATATAATACTAGCAAACCAGTGAACCAAATGTTCACCAAAACCTGATTTCTCGAACACTGGAAGTGCTACGTTACTCAAATCCGGTTTGTAGTCTTATCAGACTTCATTTTGACAGATTCTTAACTTATAACTTAAATATTCTCTTTAACTATCTCTTACGGTTTGGCCGCTGAAACAGCACCACAGACAGACGGACTTGTCTAATAGATAAGAGATAGTTTCCACACAATACTCACATACTTTAATATCTGTATATATATACATAAGTTACATATATTTTTTAAGCATTTAACTGCTAGATGTTTAAATCTAAAGAAAATTGTGACCAGTAGGGCCTATTCGCTGATTTTGACAGATGGAAGTGATAATCACGGAGCCATTTTGTGATCCATTACTGCTTGATTATAACGCCACAAAGATACTTGTTCTTAAAAGCATCGATGGATATGCAATTTTCTCCTTAGTTACACACTGTAAATGTCAAAAAATGTTAGCGAATAGGTTGGATAGCAGCAGACGGGACTTGAACCCGCACCCTCGGCTAACCAGGCGGATGCACTGACCATTATGCTACCGCGGCCCTAATGGCCGTGTCGAATTTTTTTTCTAGTACTTAGGCTTCAAAGGCTGCAAAGGCTTTCTCCATATATTGGTAAATTTAGTAAAATATACTTACAAACTAATAATAAATAAAAACGCAGATATTGGATCTACCTAAGTTCCTTAATAATGATTAAATTGGAAAACGCGAAGTTAACAAGTATTTTAGAATGTACCAAAGGAATTCCTAGAAAAGATCCTAACTTTTTTGAATTGAAATTCGTGCTTAACCAGATTTATAAAAGTCCTTATTACCTATTTAACCTAATTAAAGTTCAAGCCGTTGTTAAAATTAAGGCTTATAAATTTGGAACATAATATCATGAGTTCGACCTTTGTTTCAAACTCGAATCTGAACACAAAGTAACAGAAAGCTTAAACAAGGATTTTTTGAGTGAAATTGGAAAAAACTTTGGCAGTAAAAATATCATTTTAAAATAAAACTGTCTCGTACAAATCAAGATTACCAATAAAGTTTTCGTATAAAATAATGAAAAAAAATTGTGTGTGTCAGCTCCGATGCACGACTGGAGTTTACTCCATAAGTTCAATAACGTCTAACCAGATGCAAAAAGAGTTTATTTAACTAAAAAAAAATTGATACTGTATGAAAGGGTAAATTAACAAATTAATGAAAATAATATACATACATAAATATATATTTATTCATTTCATATACATTTATTATAACTAATCGACGAAATATTTTACATTAAACTTTTTACAATAGTCAATTTCAGATGTGCATAAATATATCATTAGGAATGGTGATAAATTATGTAATTATTACTATCAGACTATTATATTTTTTTTAAATATTAATTAAATCAACATTGTCTGCATTATTAATTACAGTGACAAGTGGTTTATGGTAACTAAAATAAGACACATGGACGTTCGTAGATACGTGGTTCACGAATCTTGAAAATACCGCATCAATGGTTGTACCATACCTCGTTGTCCCCATTGCTCTATCAGAAACAATATCTAAATTCAGTTCAGACTTTAAAAATTTTATTAATGTCAATCCGTCATCTTTGTTTGTCAAAGTTGCGCGACATAGGATGCGCACCAAAAACGTAACGAGGTCATTCATCGATAGATTTTACACATCACATTTTTCTCATACCGGGCCCCTTATATATGCAAATCGATTCTTAAGGAGTAAACTCCAAAAACCTATCATTTTTTTTTCATCCCACCACCTCGGAAAGTGTAATTTTGCGCTTCGAAATCTGGCTGGAAAATTCTATTTTATTCGCTTGAGCGGCAAAGTAGATTTGAATTTAGAACATCACATATAATGAGTACTCAATATAATTGTAAATTCAAAACGTCATTAAACCTATTTAATGTAACCTCTATGGTGCCAAATTTATGATTAGAACTTTTTAAATTGTGAAAAAATTTAAATTTGGAACCTTCTTGGTTTCTTTGTTTTATTTGCGTGCTTCGCGCCATTCTAGTTTTTCACGTTTTATTGCTTAAATATTTTGTCATTATAAATTGTTTTCTTTTTCATTTTGTCATTTCCTCGCTGAGGTGGGATGAAAAGTTACGTATTGCACTCGAGTGGAAAGATTTTTCACCTTGTGCTCGTTTGTTTCCCTCGCTGACGCTCAGGATTCTAATTTAGAATCACTCGCTGCGCTCGTGATTCAACTTTAGAATCCTTCGCTTGCTCGGTCATCCAAATCGAGCACGCGGTTAAAAAGGAACTTTCCACTCTTGTATAATAAATAACTATTATCCGCTAGAAAAAAAAATAAAGTTAGATACATAGGAGCACAGTCTCATTGCGATAATCCTTCTAACAAAACATAAAGTCAAATGGATTACATTTCAGCCTCTCTTTGTGTTATTTACAGCGTCAAATACAAGTTAAATAGAATAACATACCGTAGCGAATGCAATCAAAGGGCCAAGCGGAAATGAGTCCAGAAAAGCTATTTAATTACCACCTGCGCATTGTCCGGCAAATGACATTTCCAAGAATGACTTCTACAAAGTCTCGACAATGCGTCGCCTTCGAGTCTGGAGCGACGCGTCACTATGGGGCACTTGTCCGTTTCATTCATAATTCCTTACGTTCATTCATAGTTTTAGCCACGGTGACTCGTGAATGATATAGTATTGATGCCATTGTCGTATTGTCGATTCTCGAGAGGATCGCAGGTATGCCGTGTATTGACAACTTCCATAATGTCATCGTCAAAATCATCAATCGTTTTAACACCCAAGGTAGAAGTTTCAAAATCGTTTGGCGCTTGTTTTTGTGGCAGCCAAACGCGGTTTGCATTCCAAAAATCGCAAGTTATTTAACACAATTGGAGAATATCTGACTCCATTAAGCTTTTATGCGTTTTATTTATTGGGTGGATTGTCAAATGTTTGTGCCAATTTTAAGTTTCCCATTCACGAATGCAGAAACTTATGGTCGTGTTTCGTTTCATGAGTGAAATTGCCGACGATTGTGTTAAGTTTCTCACGGGTCAGTGGTTTTGGTTGGACTAGCTTTTTTCTGGTCTATTGAAGTGGCGTGAGTTATATGTTTGATTTCGTTTTAATGGCATTGGTACTGAATTTCTTTCACTAAGATTTAAAAAGTAACTTTGTTGAACACGATATTGTTACCCACTAAACTGTTTATTCACAAACATAGCTTTTACCTATACAAAATTAATTACCGTGCCTTTTTTTTTATTAAAATAACAAGTGAAACACTTCATCTGCGTAGAATAATCCTAAAATCCTATAATAATTTTCATTAATTAACCTGTTCTTATTTTATTATAAATTAATTTGTTTGTCACCACATTTGTTTTTTTTTTGTTTTATATTTGTTTCATTCACAGAGTACTTATAGGTTATTAAAATACATTAAAGTGTCTGTGAGGGATACGAGACTGACAAGTGACAGTAGTCTGCCTGTATTGAACACCAGCCCCCCTAGCATGAGCATTGCAATATGATATATATCGCGATTTTATCACGCATAATTGTCAAATTGCTATTAAGTTTGACAATAAGACGCGATAAAAAACGTGATATAATGTAAATTATGGTGCTCATGCTACAGGGACAGGCCTCCAACCCTGGATACAATTCTAACAATTCTACACTCCAAAAATCCTATTTTAAGTACATGTTTGTTTATGAAAAGATAAAGAAGACACTTTGATTATGCGACAAATAGTATGATTTAGTCCTTCCGAAAATTTTCCTTTATCTCCTTATCAAAATTCATCGAAATCGGTCCCGTAGATAGACGTGAAAGCTTTAATAAACTTAGTAACTTTTGCTTAAGTACCTTAAAAATGATAGAAAATATAGCCCGGACTATTATATTATGATGCCGTCTCATTTAATATTAAGTACATACATATTTGAAAGAAATCCATTCCATCAAAAGAATTTAGATGTAAAAAGCTTTTTATACGAGCGCTCAACTTAATTTAATACTGACAACATAAGAAGTTACATTAAAACATTCGGAGCGTGACTCTTCGCAATTTTTCGACATTAGATTACGCTTATGAAATGGGGTTAAAAGTTAAAATTGAAAGTCATCCACTGTGGAGAGTGTGGAAGCCGCGTCGCTACATCAAAGCGCGAAATTGATGGAGTCGCCCCCGCTTCGGTGAGGGTTTAACTTAATTTTTGAAGTTATACTTCTTTAGGCGTGTTATGAAAAAATGATGAGAGTGAAATTTTAAGATGCGCGCGCATCACTGTAACACAAAATTTTAACTTATGAAGTTGGTCGCTTTAGCGACCAACTTCATGCATTACTTTTATGTTTACCGCACATTAAGAAAATCTAGCAACAAAATAGAAATAGAATCTCTATTTAGTGGGTGCTAACGACTGCATTGTGAAGGCCTATCAAAAGTATTTATTAATCTGGAACAACGGAACCAAAGCGCGATTCAGGAGACTACAGCGCCATCTCTTGACCATTGGTGTAGTAGAACCAAAAACCACATCTTTATTTTTTGTAATAAAGTAACAGTTATAGGTATTCATATTTATAATATTTATCCACATGTTTCTAGTTTGTATATTCGGACGGGAGGAGGACGCTCTGGCCGCTCCCCTCCGGCGTAGACGGGTGGGCCGAAGAAGACAGGCGGCTTTGACCGCCGGTCTTCGTCGACCCTAAGGTGGACTGGGCGCGGCATGCCAGCCGCGCGTCCTTGGTGCCATTCGGCATAGGCCACCCCGTCTGGGGATTACCTAGTACCCTAGAGTAATCCCCCCATAGGCGCGTCGCCCGGTCCACTCGTTGGGCCGGGCCAGCCCTAGGACGCTCTGGTGTAGTGGCGCACGTAGGTGCACCGATCCCAGAGCGCCCTCATAAGGGCCGAGGAGGGTACCGGTGGTTTTTAGTGGGTAGGACCGGCGTTGTTCCACGCCGGGGAGTCCCACACACGTCGCGCGCCTGGCAAGCGCGCGGTATGGTGCGTAAATGCATTTTCCACCGTCAACAAAAAAAAAAAAAAAAGTTTGTATATTCGGAATACGTGTTTGAGTTTCATACAAGTGCAAATCACATATGTTCTAATAAATTATATGCAGTAGCGATTTTAATTGAATATTTTGATTATTTATTTATTTTTTCAAATTAAAACTGAACTTTATTGACTTCGTCCTTTTCCAGACTTTTTATTAATTTATTGTAATTAATTATTTGCATGCAATTAAAAACTAATTTTAAACGATGCCAAAGAAAGATAACTTCTCACGCGCCTACATAAGTACACGCACCCATTTTTTTAATAGAACAGACGACAGTTAGTACAGTATGTTTAGGGGTATGGTATTTAGATGTCAGAGTTTCAGTATTTTGTTGTTAGTGGGAACAAGTCAAGTCAAGTATATGTAGGTATATATTTTTTGAAAAAAAAAAATATTATAGAATTATTGGTGGCAGTTGTTTTTGAAGTGAAAGTTATTTTCTGAGGGAGAGTAAATGGAAAAATCCTTTAGAAAAGGTATAACGGATTGCGTCACGGGCGTCATCCGATTATATGTATCTCTCATCTATTAGACAAGTCCGTCCGTCCGTCTGTCTGTGGTGCTGTCTCAGCGGCCAAACCGTAAGAGATAGATAAAGAGAATGTTTAAGTTATAAAGAATAGTCTGATAAGACTACAAACCGGATTTGAGTAACGTAGCACTTCCGGTTTTCCAGAAATCACGAATTTCAAACGAAACCACACAAAATCTCCGAAGTTTTCAAATAATTAAATATATATTTTTTTTAAATCAGGTTTTGGTGAACATTTGGTTCACTGGTTTGATAGTATACATATATATTGCTCCAATCCCCTATGCCTTATGCACCGCCTAATGTCAGGTTATTTAAGAAAAGAAGTTTCACTTCAGATGTGTGGTCCGTGTACATTTTTTTTTTATTTAAAAGAACAATACAGTCTTTGTCTATAGACTGTATTGTTCTTTTACATGTAGAGTGCCCTGTAGAGTTCTGACAGTTTTGGAATAAATCTAATAGTTAAAGTGTTTTTGAACAAAACACGGCGTAACTCGTCTTAGCTTCTTTTTTTAACTTATTCCTTGTGTTTTAATAATGGGGTTGAGGTTTGACGATGTACGCCTGCACGATCATCTTTAATTGCTAACGAGGTTACTTAATGTATGACATTAATAACAAAAGTGCTATAAAATCACATTTACAAAAAACATAAACATATCGGGATCGGATAAGTACATTGTAATAGTACATTATGATTTAAGTGCGGTAAGTTGAGAATTACAGCCGAGGCGATATTGTTAGCCCTCACCTACGGCTCGGGGTAAAACTGTACTTCCAGGGCCCAAAAGGTGATACTTGTTTTTTTTTTGTAGAAAAGGTCTTTTTAACAGTTTTTTTTTCTGGCGCTTCGCCGGCCGCTGCCGCGGCACGCTCGCTTTGCTCGCTCGGCTCGCGCATTATGGTCACAACACTAACCTAACCTAACCTAGTGTGAAGTATCACCACTTGATAAGAAAAATAAAATTTTTCAATATTTTTTTTCTAAAAAACTACCAGTGCATAAGTGTGACATTTTTTTTTAATAATGTTGTTAACAGAAACCTTTTTAACAACAAAAATGAGAAATTACAACCAACAAAACTGGGAAGTTTTTACTTTTGGGCCCTGGAAGTACAGTATATCCCGGCTCGGGCTATAAGAAGGCAGAGGATGTAATCATCAAACCGCACGTACGTCATACGACGTTTTATAACAGATTTGCGAGGAAATAATACTACATACGTACGTACTTTCTGAAAATGAATTTGCACCTTTGTTTGTTTTGCATAAGATGAAATTTTGATACGCTTGACTGTAAGTATCTATCCGTGGATTTTTCGGGGAAGAGGCTTAGCGTAGCCTTTTTCGACTTCTGGCGGTGTCAAATTAATAAATTCGTTACTACTTAATTATATTTTCAAATAAAAACAATACAGCGAAAAGAAAATGAAATAACTTTATATATAAATTAGCGATGCGCGCGCATCAACGCTTTTTTTAGGCAAAGGAACAAAAATAGCCAGTGTTACCAATAAAGTAAATTAATATTTTTGTGAATTTGTTACCGATACATGGTTGTAATTTATTATCAGAATGAATCAAATTAAAGGATTAAATTTTTATATATTATATTTTATTTCCAAAGTTAATTTTATTAAGAAAATATTGGCTACCTGTCTGTTTCTGTCTTTGCTAAGATTTAAAAAAGTATCGTTCGTTTTTAGACTTTTATTGAGCGTTTGGTTATTTCATTGTTCGATTTATAAAGTTTTATTGTCTATGTATGAATTTATTATTTAATTTACTTAATAAAGTATTTTATTTAAAATTCTTTTTTGTAATTTTTAGTTTATTTATTTGACCCTAACTACCGTAAACTACCACCGGTTCCAAGGACGGACTTGTCTATTAGATAAGAGATTGTATATATTATATTATAAGATATGCATTTTATTATATTATATCATATCATATATAAAAAATATTATGCCCAGTGTATTGGTGATCAGACGCGGTGTTACCCGCGGTTTATTAGGGATATTTTCTCGCAGTAAAACGTAGCCTATGTATTAATCCAGGGTGACAGCTAACTCCATACCAAATGTTATTAAAATCATTCCAGCTGTTTAGTGTCGCCGCTCACGGGCCACACGCCACAGCCACAAACGCCGCCACGAGAAGCTAGAAGCGGCTATTAAAGTGGCTGAAGCGCGCGACAGCGGGCGACTAAGGTAAGGGAGAGAGGGGTGGGGAATCGCGCGAGTGATTTGTGGCAGCGTTTTGTATCGGAGCATTAAGTGGCCGGTGCGGGCCACAAGAAGCGAGCAAGTATTTGTAGCGTGTGGCGGCCACCGGCGTACCGTGTGTGGCGAGTCCATATAAAATGTATGATAACTACAAGAAATATGCCTGTGGCGGCGTTTTGTGGTTGTGGTCGGTGGCCCGTGTGCGGCGACACTAAGATGTGAAGAAGTAACAAACATACACACTCACACTCTCAAAGTTAGTTCTTTATAATATTGGTGAGATAAACTTTTTTTTTTATATTGTTTAAAAAGTATTCTTTTTATTTATTTTTAATATAAGCGTTTGTTACAGTGATCCGTAATTCCGACCGCAATAAATTAATAAAGTGATTTGGTGCATTAATTAATATCGTAAGTTTAGTTCCACAGTAGCCGATCTAATGCGCCGCCGAAGTAAATCAGTATACTCAACAGGTTTACTTCACCATCGTCAGCCTTTTTATATCCCCACTGCTGGGGCACAGGCCTTCGCAATGGATGGAATAGGAAGATTGGGTCATGACCCACCACGCGGGCCCAATGCGGATTGGCGAGTGCTAACGACTGCAGTTGCAGCCGCGACCAACGGCTTAACGTGCCTTCCGAAACACGGAGGAACTCAAAATAGAAGATTTTTTGGTCACCCATCCAATGACTTACCATTGCGAAAGTTGCTTAACTTCAACGATCTCAGTCGAACGCGCTAGTAAACTGCACCATCGAGCTACTCAACAGGTTTACTTATCCGTTCATAATAGGAATATCATTTCAAAATTTAATATTCCATATCCGAAATTACTATCGAATAGTTAAGTTCAAACATTAGCTCGATCCGACATCCCAGTTTCCGGTCATTGGCGACCGGAAATGACTATAACGCTGCCACGCGGACCCCGGATGTAACGTCGCTGTTCAATTTGGCGCCATGTTTAAAGCTAATGGAGTTAAGTTATTATTATCGGTACAATAATTGTTCTACGTATTATCATCATCAGTCTATTAATGGCCCTCCTGCTGGGGCACAGGCTTTACCAATGGATGGAATAAGGAGATTGGGCCATTACCCACCACGCGGGCCCAGTGCGAATTGTTAGTGCTAACGACTGCCGATCTCGAGATAGAAGATTTTTGGTCACCCATCCAATGACCGACCACAGCGAAAGTTGTTTATTTATTTTATTTATTTATTTATTGTGATAAAAACGACAAAGAGCAATTAAATTTATCACACATTTACATTTTTAAGTTTCACACATTTTAAATGGATGTCATAATATGTCATAAAACGTCAATATTAATATAATATACTATAAATAAGCATTTCAAATAAATATTATATGTTTTAACAAAAATTAATGTCAAGCACTATCCTCATTGTCAGCGCAAATAGTATTGCTCCATTGATCCGTCAGACTTTCACAATAACATAATAATGCTGACTTGATGGTAGACCAACTGTCAAAAGAAAAGTCAAATTCAGTGTTGGCGTCCCGGAGTGCATTGAGGTTACGCAATGATCTAACCAAAGGTGACATCGCACGCGCCACGGTATGACCCCTGTTTTCGTGGAAGAGATTATGTTGCCGAGGAGGACCACGCCTGCGTTCCGGTGGAAGCCCAGGTTTGTCCGGGACAAACTTAACTTAAACTTCAACGATCGCAGCCGAAAGCGCTAACCACCTGCGCAACTGAGCATCCTCATCTTCTACTCATTCTACGAATACTGTATTTTTCAAATCTTTTAAGTGGTTAAGTTGCGATGGAATAATAACATTAGTATGCGATTCCGAAAGTAAAGCAATTTCCGGAAATGTCAGTAAGTGGATCGGAGACCCATCCTCAATTCCGAGCAACAACCGGATAGATAGAGTACACATCATAAACACACATTCACACACTTCCACACGCACGCACGCACGCACACACACGCACACACATCATAACACATACTCACAAGTTAATATTTATATTTATGTTTAATTATTAGTAAGAGGTACCATTATCCACCTGATCCAGATTCGGAGAGGCTGGTTATCTGTCATACAGGTTCTCCTAGTGCAGAAGCCAGTCTCTTACATAGAGTTATAAGTTAGGTATCTAAATTGTGAATTTGCTTATACAGATACTAGCGGACCCGACAGACGTTGTCCTGTCTAGTATGGTAGCGCCGTCTGTCGGATCCAATGTAAAACATTCCAAAATCAACAACTACTAATAAATTAAATTGTGAATCTAAACCATTCTCAGATCCCCTTGATTGACACACAAAAAAATTCATCAAAATCGGTCCAGTCGTTTAAGAGAAGTTCAGTGACATACACACTCACAGAAGAATTATATATATAAAGATAAGAGCTTTGGTGTCACGAAAACGTACGAGCATGATCTGTTGGGATATCTGTTAACATCTCTAGCCCAAATCATATTATCGTATAGGTATTTAGGGCATTTGGTTTTGATAATTCCAAAGAGTAACACTGAAAGGTGAAGTTTCCTACGTGCTTCCATTTTAAGAATATTAGAATTCATCAGGACAGGAGTCACATTTGAACGTGGAGGGACATGAAAACAAAATCGTGCACAAGCATTCTGTACCCGCTGCATAAGTTTTGAAGTCTTAGACATTAAACAGGGGACATAAACAGTGTCACAATAATTGAGCCTAGGCAAAACCAATGTGTCACATAATCTGACTCGCAACTTTTCACACAGGTAAGGCCTAATTTTATATAACAATTTGAGTCTATAAAAACAAGATCTTATTATCTTATCTTAATAAGACAAAGATGAATCAAGAAACAAACGATTATAGTTATTATTAAAACTTAACTAGAAAAAACAATTGAACTAAGATTAATAACAAAGGCAATAAAATCAATAGAAAAATCGTGTGATTCAAAATGCAAATTAACAGCTAATTAAGATAGAAATAAAATTTCACTTTTAAGTAAAAACTCATTTGTTTGTTTTGCACGAACACGCAAAATTAATTGGGAGAGCTACACAAACAATGATATTATTTATATAAACAAGAAGTTTATATTATAAAACATTGAACACAAAGAAGTCCTATCACTTTCCAGACTTGACTGCGTAAAAAAGTTGAAAGTATATTAATTAGCGATATCAAAATAAATTTCTAAATTAACTGAGTATAATGAGAGCCACTCAATCAAGTACAGTTTGTTCGAAAACAAAGTTAATAACAGTGGATCACAAAACATGAAAGAAAACAAATGGGACGCAATAAAAAAAACATTTGTTGGGAAAAAGAGCTTAAAAGAGCTTTCGACAAAGGAGCCGGGTAAAAAGCAATACTTGCGTATCGGCTAAAAAATACAATGGCGATTGAGTTTCTGACAGCAATTGCGGTTAGGTGACGCTGTGTGAGGGTTGTGGTCTAAGTTATAAGTGGACAGAGCGGAATCGAAAACATCTATATCTATACTTAATAATAAATCTGTAGAGATGTCAATTCTGTACATGAAATATATTTTTAAAATAACTATCAGGGGGTGATTAGTGATCGATACTGATGCTAAAAGTGCAATCAGTAAATTTTTTGTCTGTCTGTCTGTCTGTCTGTCTGTGTGTATGTTCCTTATAGAAACAAAAACTACTCGACGGATTTTAACGAAACTTTGTACAATTATTCTTCATACTCCTGGGCAGGTTATAGTATACTTTTCATCACGCTACAATCAATAGGAGCAGAGCAGTGAAGGGAAATGTTGGGAAAACGGGAGAAGTTACTCCATTTTTAAGCTTCCGTCGCGTGTGCATCCTTAATGGTTAAAGTTACATAGAAATCATGTATGACGGAAATATTCTACATAAAATTGTCTAAAAAATATCCCGCAACAGCATATGTCTATCTTTTATGGTTGACTCACAATAACACGTGTAACTCCTGATAGCTTAGCAGATCGGCGCATTCTGATTATATTTGATACGATTTTCAGATTTTTTTTTATTATTATATGAAGAGTCATTTTAGTCTACACTACAGCTCAACACCGAAGCGAAGCGAGGGCGGGCCACTAGTAATAAATAAAATCAAAAACCCTTTATTTCTTACTTGTGTAACAAAAAAGAACTGTAAAAAAAAATTGAGAAGTTAATCTAAGGTAATACAAAATAATGTCAATATGGAGCTCGATGGCGTAGGTGGTTAGCAAGTTCAGCTGAGCGTTGAACTTAAGCAACTTTCCCAGCTATTTATATCATCAATTACATCCTAAATATGCGTCCCTGTCAGAGTAGTGATTTTAGTGTCCCTTTGCTTACTCAACATTTAGAGTGTATTAGGAAGTAAAATGCCACCACAGCTGGTAAGACCCATCAAGAAGCGTTCTAGATCTCACGTGATCCAGGTTGTGGGTAGGTCCAATCCACTGCCACCAATATTGGATTGGAAAACAAATGGGACGCAATAAAAAAACATTTGTTGGGAAAAAGAGCTTAAAAGAGCTTTTGTCAAAGGAGCTGGGTAAGAAGCAATACTTGCGTATCGGCTAAAAAATACAATGGCGATTGAGTTTCTGACAGCAATTGCGATTAGGTGACTCTGTGTGAGGGTTGTGGTCTACGCTATAAGTGGATAGAGCGAAATCGAAAACATTATAAATAAAATTAAAAACCCTTTATTTCTTACTTGTGTAACAAAAAAGAACTGTTAAGTAAAAAAAAACGACGCGTTGCACTCCGGGAATGCCGTAGTGAAAACTTGAATATTAACGTTGTGCATTTTTGATATTTTGGAATGGTTAGGGAATAATTTTGCACGAATTGCTTTAATTATCAGTATAAAAGTACTATCATGTATGTGGTAGAATACAATATTTATTTATTGCGCTATAGTACACAAACATGACAATTTATATTACATTAAAAAAGTCTATCTCTCAGAAATATCAACTTAAATCACGTTTAAGCGCACTTAGCGACATCTATTGTAAAGAAATCTTCCTTCATATGGAATTGCTATCGGACTTTGCAACTGGATTGCAGATTTTCTGAGGGGCAGATCGATACGAGTGGTTATTAATGGCACATCGTCGGATCTGCTTGGTATTAATGCCGGTGTCCCCCAGGGATCTGTCCTCTCCGCAACTCTATTCTTGCTGCACATCAATGATCTGCTCCTAACTCCCGGTATCTTTGGGTATGCAGACGACAGCACAGTTTCGGAGAGATATCTGCCGGATGTGAAGTCTAATGCAGATGTCCGATCATTAAGGGAGGCGCTAGTGGAGGGAGTGAATGCAACCCTGGAAGCTGTTTCCCTCTTGGGTGAAGCCAACTTGGTTGGATTTAATCCCTCAAAAACACAGGCCTGTCTCTTCTCGACGAAACGGAGTCCATTCAATCTGACTCCGACTTCCCGAAATGTCTCCGTGCCGGTTAAAGACCATCTCGAGCTCTTGGGTATGGACATCTCATCCAGCCTCAATTTCGGTCGCTACATCGAGTCCATTGCTAAAACCGCTGTCAGAAAACTTGGAATACTTTCTAAGGTCAGGCGATATTTTACATCTGAGCAGCTCCTTAACCTTTACCGAGCCCAAGTTCGCTCCTGCTTGGAGTACTGTTGTCACTTTTGGGACGGATCTGCTCGGTATCAGCTGGATGCACTGGACTCGGTGGAACACCGTGCGAAGAGACTCATAGGCAATGACGCTCTCGTTGAGGCTAATCTCCAGAGCCTTGACCACCGAAGACGTGTAGCTTGCCTCTCGGTGTTTTATCGGTTACATTTCGGAGAGTGTGCGGAGGTATTACATAATTTGATCCCCCCTTACCCTTTCCACCACCGGACGACCAGGCGCGGCGAGGGCTTCCACCCTTATGTTGTCGAAGTTCCTCCCATTAGCACGAAGCGATTTGCTTCGGCCTTCATTATGCGAACGGCTAGGGAGTGGAACTCCTTGCCGAGGTCTGTTTTCCCGGACCAATATAATCTGGACATCTTCAAGGCCAGAGTGAACAGGCATCTTCTAGGCAGGCGTGTACTATCCTAGGCCTCATCATCACTTTCCATCAGGTGAGATTGTGGTCAAACGCATTGCCTATTATGCATAAAAAAAATCAACTTACATGAATCTCATTGATATATATATATCTCTCTCAGTCACCTAGCGACATCAATTGTAAAAAAATGTATTTTCTTCGCAATAAAGCTGCCATGTGGACGTCCTAGATAGAGACTTATTAATTATAATACGATAAAATAAAATATTACTATGTTTCGTCCAATATATTGAAAGTCAACAACCTTTCCAATTTTATTTTGTGTCATGATACGATCATCCCACGTGTTTAACCTGAGGCGAGTTTAACTTTAGTTTAGTTTTGTTTATTTTACCCATACAAAAAAAAGTGTACAACGCCGCTAAAGAAGTTTTCACTTCAAAAATATAACAATATGTTACGTATAAAGCTTAAATATAAAAGATGAAGCTGAAAGTACCCAAAAAGTCACCTGGTAGATAAGAAAATAATCACATGATGCCCGAAGACGTGGCTGAATCAAAATACGCTATACGCTTTTGCTCGTACCAAACGCTCTCTTTTCTAAGCGATTTGTCAAACTCTTAAGAGCCACTTTTCGCTGACAGATCTTCGATTGTGCTGCAATTAATACAGGGAGCGATCATGGGAATGTCGTGAACTCTACTGGCTTTTGTGTTTTAAGTGCTAAATCGGAAGCTTAGCACGACATTATTAACGTTAAATACACACATCAAAAGTGTCTAGGGATCAAGCATTTTTATGCGGATTTCTTGAGATTGAGATGTGGCTTTGTAATAAATTTATGATTTTATAAATTTATATGGATCCTTTTTGGTGCATTTCATAATTTGAATCAGGAACTGTGAATCAAATTCGAGTAAAAGATGAAAATCAGCTGTCAATATTTTCCCTATAAAAACATACAACGCATTGAAGACATTATTAGTGCTACTGTTTCCCTACTACTGATTAAAACCAACGTTATTATGGAGCGGCGACGTCATTTAAGCAGGGAAGAAATGCTCAGAGCCGTGGGAATGATAGAAGCTGGTTCCCGGCAACGTACTGTGGCTTTAGCTCTGAATACAAGTCAGAGTGTTATCAGTCGACTTTGGACACGATACCGAAGCACTGGTACCGTGGCTGAGCGCCATGGAGGACGGTATCGCTGCACCACACGGAGACAAGACCGATACATTCAAATCTTAACTCGAAGAGCTCCAACAATAACCGCCATGATGTTAGCCGTGAGGCTTCATCACTCTTCAGGGAACTTAATTAGCGACCAAACAGTCAGAAACCGCTTGCATGAAGTGAACCTTCATTCCCGAAGACCGCTACGGGTACCACCTATAGCAATGCACAATCGTAGGATTCGATATCAATGGGCTCTTGAACACAGAAATTGGGCAGAAGAACAATGGCGTTTCGTGTGCTTTTCTGATGAGTCTCGTTTTGGTATGAGACCGGATACAAGACGTATACGACACTGGAGAACCCCTGGACGCCAACAGCGATTAAAATCCTGCCAGGAAGTCCATCCTTATAGTGGTGGAACCATCATGGTATGGGCGGGTATTTGGATCGGCGGAAGAACTGAGTTGATTTGGATCAGAGGCAACCTCAACGCTCAAATTTATGCTGAGACGATTGTATCAGACGTCATCGTTCCTCTACAAGTGCAAATCGGTCCCTTATTTCAGTTAATGCATGATAATGCACGACCGCACACCGCAAGAGTTGTAAGACAGACTCTCGCCGCAGCTAACATCAATGTCCTGCCCTGGCCTGCTCAGTCGCCAGACTTGAACCCGATTGAGCATGCATGGGATATGCTACAGAGAAGAGCTCTGCCGAATATGGAGGGTATCCAGTCGCAAGAAGACCTTTTTTTGTTGTTGCAACGAACATGGGCGGCCATTCCACAGCGTGATTTGGATGAACTCATTTTGAGTATGCCAAACCGATGTTCTTGTGTTGTTAGTGTTCGCGGTAGAAATACGGATTATTAATTGTTTAAGTTACCCAATAAAATTTTAGAGAAAACTGTTATTTCAGTCTTTTTTTCGAACTTTTGTGTTAGTGGTTCAAATGTCAAAAATCCCTTTATTAGGAAAATGGCAAATTTCTTTATTAATGCAAAGGTGACTTGGTTTATCGTTACTGTGACAAACGAAAACACTTTATTTGATGAATCCTTAAAGAAAATTTTAATTAATATCAATCAGGAGAAAAGTTATTGCAAAAATATATGTTGATCCCTAGACACTTTTGATGTGTGTACTTACTGACCTGAGAGGAGCTCGATGGTGCAAGTGGCTAGCGCGTTCGGTTGCAATCGTTGAAGTTAAGCAACTTTAGTCGGTCATTGGATGGATGACCAAAACTTTACTATCTCGAGCTTCTCCGTGCTTCGGAAGGCACGTTAAGCCGTTGGTCCCGGCTGCATCTGCAGTCGTTAGCACCATCATTATCATCATCATCAGCCTATTCATGGCCCCACTGCTGGGGCACAGGCCTCCCCTAGGGATACAATAACATAAATAAATATTTATCAATTGTTAGGTAGGTGGTACGAAGTTCGCCGGGTCAGTTAGCAATAAGTATTATATCATAATTTGTTTCTTAGGTTTTCACGTACACCCCTCATTAAATAAAATAAATTTCAACGGTATAGATGCACTGATTTATTAAATAGGACGCGAAACGTCAATAAATTAATAAATTAGTGCATCTATACCGTTGAAACTTGTTATATAATATCATTAGTTGGATAAACCTCGCAAATATAAATGCGCAATTTATTTTAAAAGTTATTTTAAAATAATAAGGATCAATAATTTCTATGTTACGCAAAAGAATTTTATTCCGATTTATCATCGTCGTATAGGAAGAATTATATTTAAATAAAATATTTTGTTGGATATTACTAACAAAACCTACCTTTTTTTTTCATCAAAAACGACCATAACTTTTATTCTAAAGAAAATATAACTAGAAAAAATTCCACGCGGACCAGGCAGCAGACGGGACTCGAACCCGTATCCTTCGCAATCCCTCACGGACCGCGTCGAAATTCTTCTAGCCATTCTTAAGCTGCAAGGAAGCGCCATCTCTTCGCATTATAGGCAACCCACAATGCCAAATAAATACTTTACAAGTATTAAACATTTAAAAAAAGAAATAGCAATTGGTGCGGGTTCGAGTCCCGTCTGCTGCCTGGTCCGCGTGGAATTTTTTCTAGTTATATTTTCTTTAGATTTAAACATCTAGCAGTTAAATGCTTAAAAATTAATAAAAACATAACTATAAATTTTTATTGTTAAGACAGTTTAAAAAAACCATTAATGATATATCAACAACATATTGTACATCATATTTTACAACATACTTTCCATTATTAATTCGTAAAGACTTTAGGATTTTAAATTATTTAAAAAAAAAATCTCGGGAACATGGTTGGTCATGGTATGTTCCGCCGTTTGTACTATTATGTAATAACTAGCAAACCAGTGAACCAAATGTTCACCAAAACCAGATTTAAAAAAAAATGTATTTAATTAATTGAGAACTTCGGAGATTTTGTGTGGTTTCGTTTGAAATTCGTGATTTCTCGAAAACCGGAAGTGCTACGTTACTCAAATCCGGTTTGTAGTCTTATCAGACTATTCTTAACTTATAACTTAAACATTCTCTTTATCTATCTCTTACGGTTTGGCCGCTGAAACAGCACCACAGACGGACGGACGGACGGACTTGTCTAATAGAGAGACAATAAGAGATCTTAATTAATAGTGATTAAAAATTTCATGGTATAGAATAAAGTGATTATTCATTATGTTAGTTATTTAATTCTTCCTCAAAGACGACGTTATGTGGATCTCACTTAACTATTACTCCCACATACTGAAACAAAATTCCGCATATTTAGATTAGTATTCCCCTTTTCATTAGGGGAGCTCGATGGCGCAGGTGGCTAGCGCGTTCGGCTGCGATCGTTGAAGTTAAGCAGCTTTCGCAGTGGTCGGTCATTGGATGGGTGACCAAAAATTTACTATCTCGAGCTCCTCCGTGCTTCGGAAGGTACGTTAAGCCGTTGGTCCCGGCTGCATTTGCAGTCGTTAGCACCCACCAATCCACACTGGGCCCGCGTGGTGGGTCATGGCCCAATCTCCCTATTCCATCCATAGGGAAGGCCTGTGCCCCAGCAGTGGGGACATTAATAGGCTGATGATGATGATGATTCCCCTTTTCATTAAACTTAAAGATCGTAGCTTCAGTCCGGCTGAGATCGATTGAGATAAATATAATGTTTCTACGAATTGGCACGGAGAAAGAAATGCTCGGGTACACGATCCTTTTGAAGATTCAACAACCCTTTTCTCCTTGTAGGTAGGTATTATTTGCAAATCTTCAAGAATCGCGCGCTGTCAAATAGCCTCTGGTTATTTTTAGTTGCTAGTAGTAGTGCTTTCAGTAGACTATGTTTGATTCAATCGTGTATTTACTGAAATTCAATCGTGAAGTCTTTAATACGTTAGATATAATTAATAGAAACGTTTTTTAAACGGATATCAAGCGACTTTTATTATTTTGATTGGCGTGAAAGAAAACGGAGGGGTTGTTCTGTATTCATCCTATGACGTCTTTGCCCATTTCCTTACTGATCCCAAACTAGTTTTCCTAACTCAACCAACAAAATTATACTATTATATTTTCAATTCAAGCTAATTGCGTTACTTACTCAACCCAGAGCAAAATAACTTTTAATATTTAAAAAAGAAAAAATAGAACAATATTTATATACGATAGCTAAATACACGTTTTTATTTTCAACACGGATATTTTCACCATCAGAGTTTAAGACACAAAAAAAAGTACAAACATCAAAAAGTTTGAACAGCGCGCATTAGTAACAGACACTGTATGTTTTATCAATAGTGTTAATTTTTTTTTAGCAAAGTAGATTGAATTGTTTTCGAAAATATAGTTGGCTGATCTTAAATAAAGAAACTTTTTGGTTGTGTTTATAAAATTACTATAAATATATTACAATAATAAAAATCATTTAAAACTCTAAAACCGTACATGTTGCTTAATTTTTTATATATATATTTATATATAAGGCTTGCATAATTTTCGCTTATGTTTAAAATAATGTAATGTGAAAGCGAAGAGTTGATGGAAACATTATAAAAAATAACATGGATTCAACTAAAAACTACAACTAAATTAAAATTATATTTAAAGCAATGACATTAACGTCTTTGGGAAGTGTCCTTATTTCTTTTTAATAATTAATATATTTTTCTAGCTACTGAATGTTGCCGTATACTGTGACAAGTCGTTATAACGAAAGCATTTTTGCAAACTATTCCTTCCGGACCCATTCGTTGTGTCAACAGGATTGGTTTGCAACAATTCCGGTGTCATTGGATTAAGGTTTTTTTTTAGATAAAGGCGTTCGAGCTTACATCAACCGTAAACTGTGAATAGAGATCTGTAACACAATATCGGAAATGTAGGTAAAACTTTCGATTGTCCATGTTCACGGCTCATCACTCTAGTCTACAAAATAAAAGGTGACAATTTGGTAACTCTACAAAATAAAAGGTGACAATTTGGTAAGTCTACAAAATAAAAGGTGACAATTTGGTAAGTCTACAAAATAAAAGGTGACAATTTGGTAAGTCTACAAAATAAAAGGTGACAATTTGGTAAGTCTACAAAATAAAAGGTGACAACTTGGAAAGTCTATAAATTAAAAGGTGACAAGTGGTTAAGTTTTAGACTTAGATATAGTGAATTTCTTTAAAAGGTTTCTCTCTTTGGGGATTGACAATAATTGCTCTCAGTGGAAACTCATTACAGACAAAAATACATAGTTCATCACCCTAGTCTACAAGATCATCATCATCATCAGCCTATTAATGTCCCCACTGCTGGGGCACAGGCCTTCCCTATGGATGGAATAGGGAGATTGGTCCATGACCCACCACGCGGGCCCAGTGCGGGTTGGTGGGTGCTAACGACTGCCGATGCAGCCGGGACTAACGGCTTAACGTGCCTTCCGAAGCACGGAGGAGTTCGAGATAGTAAATTTTTGGTCACCCATCCAATGACCGACAACTGCGAAAGTTGCTTAAATTCAACAATCGCAGCGGAACGCGCTAACCACTTGCGCCATCGAGCTCCTCGACTCTACAAGATACAAGGTGACAATTTGGTAAGTTTTAAACTTAGGCATAGTAAATTATCTTAGATTTGTCTTCCTGGATAAGCGTAGCGATCGAATAGATTTAGCAAATTATAACAAGGTACAAAAATAATCGCATCCCATTTGATGTTCAAAATAACAGGACTCCAGTTACTGAGGGGAATTAACTCCCATAATACCTCCTTTGTGGCATGTTCTAACTTTTTGGTGATTTAGTCAAGTTATTAAATTTACTTTTGGTTTTACAGAACCAATGTTACTGTAAATAAACACAATCTCTTATCTATTAGACAAGTCCGTCCGTCCGTCCGTCTGTCTGTGGTGCTGTTTCAGCGGCTAAACCGTAAGAGATAGATAAAGAGAATGTTTAAGTTATGAGTTAAGAATAGTCTGATAAGACTACAAACCGGATTTGAGTAACGTAGCACTTCCGGTTTTCGAGAAATCACGAATTTCAAACGAAACCACACAAAATCTCCGAAGTTCTCAATTAATTAAATACATTTTTTTTTAAATCAGGTTTTGGTGAACATTTGGTTCACTGGTTTGCTAGTTATTCTTCTAATCGTATTTGATTAGAAAATTTGTTGCAGTTTGTCGGATCTTCATATATTGACGGATAATGATGTCTGTCCAAAGACTCATTATCATGGAAGATCCATTCACAAACGTGGCTTCCTAACCCCAGTCCAAACTTCAGCAGCAACTTTCCTTTAATTAATCTCTCCTGTAACTGATAGCGTATTTATTCAAATCAAATATTTCTATTGTCCCCCGGCCGCCCCACAGTGACACAGCAGAACAGTGCCTACCCACCGTTCGTACGAGTGTGCGCGACTAATTTTGTTTTGGCGTATCACATCAGACGTTTAATATGCCCCCCCAATATGTCCGTACCGATTCGATGCGGATTCGCAGTTGGCGATATCATTCGATCGCTAACAGGGAAACGTTTTATTTGATTTTAGACTAAACAAGAGCTTAGGGCTCTACGAGTTAGCCCCTTATGATAAAGAGATACAAGGTACAAGTCTGAATTGAACCGCAGACCACAGGCCGCAGCTGCAGACTGCAGGCAACACTACTTGTTTCTATCTCTATGAAATTGATTCCGAGCGCGGCGACATGCCGCGGCTGCACAATGCATATAATGCACGATCAGCCGCAGTGTCGCTTGCGATTGTCGTCTGCAGCCCATTGCGGAATTGAACCCTCATGCTTCTCCTGCATCTGCAAGACCACAGAACACAGAGAGAGGTTAGAAGAGTGCCTATAGACCGTTTGTACGGGAACCGATGTCGTTCGTTCGTCCCCACTACACTTCCGTCTCATAGATAATAGCCAATCAAACGGCGCGGATTCAAACAATCGAACCAATCAGCTCTCACGGCCAAGAGCAACGGCGCAATCTCAACCCAGTTTTGGTTAAGATATGAGCATTTGCTGACACGTTTCTGTGGCACGCTTGCCCCGTCTACAAGGCCTTCGCGAAGCTTCGGCTGACTTTTTTACTAAATGCACTAAAATTAGTGTTTGAAATAAAATATATGTATATTAAAATGTATTACATCAGTAACCCTAGTATCCCATAGCACAAGCTTCACAGACCTTACTTTGGGGCTAGGCTAATTGGTGCGAGCTAAAAAATGCATTTACGGAGGTTGTATACACTGTTCGAAAGTTTAAAATTACAAAGTATACAACTGTACCCCTAGCACGAACCATTATCGAATTCGAATAGTTTGCAAATCGAAATGTCAATGTCAAATTTTGTATGGAAACTTGAACAGCAGCGGCACAAAGTACGACGTAACGAGAACTAAAATCAGTACACATTTGACAATGACATTTCGGACTCGCAAACGATACGAATTCGATATTGGTTCGTGCTAGGGGTACAGATCTACGGTATATGGCACCGTGCGTATCCTTTACGATATTTTTAAATTTCGATCGAACCGCCTTTGAAACGCTTTTGATCTATCCGTTTGTCTCACTTTAACACTAAAAAAAGAAAAAGGGCCGAAAGATGCAGTTCTAATTTTCAGCACGAGCACGTGGCGCCACGTGGAAATGCGCGCCATTTTCTTCTTAGAAAAAGTTTGCTGCATTACTTCATATTTATACTGTTTTTTCGCAAATCTGATTATTCGACATAATTTTTTGTGTGATATTCATGTGGAATTGGCACATACAAACTATGGTAGGTAACTATTATTTAATTTTTCCGAAGCTTTTATTACATTTTTTAGGTGCTATTAATTGTAGACGAAGAATGAACCCTTTTTTTCTTTTTTATATCATGCACGGTTTGTGCGGAGTGAACCCTTCACATGCCTTAATCTAGTGTTCGTTCCGAATCGTGATATGCCAGTCACAGCAGCGCCGTCATTAAGTGAGTACCACGTGTTTGTCCAGTTAATCGAAAGGGTAACACTTGCAGTAGAGCTAATTACATTGCGCACAGATTTCACGCATCACTCTATTGACATTATTAAATAGGTATGATGTAACAAGTTGTTTAAGAATGAGGGCTATCGCGTATGAATCCGCTGCTAGAGGCGCTAGTGTAGCGTGAGGTCTCCGAAATGTCAATGTTATTGCTTGTTGGTTGACTACGCGGGTTTATTGAAGTTATACTTCTTTAGGCGCGTTGTGAAAAATTGATGAGACTGAAATTTTAAGATGCGCGCGCATCATGTAACACTAAATTTTAACACCATGAAGTTGATCGCTTTAGCGACCAACTTCATGTACCGCGCTGCCATTACCGCGTCGCCCGCCGCACCGTACACATGCGCGGCCACTCGCGGTCCTAGCGCGGGAAACACGTGCAACAAACATCGGGAAAAGTTACGAGTTTTGAATTTAGAACAGAGACTGTTTTCATATCTATATATATAAAAATGAAACCCGTTTTCCGTTGTCACGACATAACATGAAAACGGCTTGACCGATTTGGCTGTTTTTTTTTTTTGTAGTTTTCTAATACTCTGTACAAGGTTCTTACGGAAAAAAATATAAAGAAAATCCCAAGGGGATAAAATAAGGAATGAAAGTTTGTATGAAACTATCAATTTTAAACCGATCGGGCTGAGACTTTGCATGCAGGTATAAGAAGAATCATAGATGAATGTCATTGTGTATAATACAAGCCTGAGAACAAAAACTGTAGTCTACACTTCAGCTCTACACCGAAGCGAAGCGAGGGCGGGCCGCTAGTTTATAATATTTATCCACATGTTTCTAGTTTGTATATTCGGAATACGTGTTTGAGTTTCATACAAGTGCAAATCACATATGTTCTAATAAATTATATTCAGTAGCGATTTTAATTGAATATTTTGATTATTTATTTATTTTTTCAAATTAAAACTGAACTTTATTGACTGTGTCCTTTTCCAGACTTTTTATTAATTTATTGTAATTAATTATTTGCATGCAATTAAAAACTAATTTTAAACGATGCCAAAGAAGGATAACTTCTCACGCGCCTACATAAGTACACGCACCCATTTTTTTTCTAATTAAAATAATGTTGTGAATAATTGGTAACAATTCGGCTTAATTATGGCAAATATGAGTTACGTGGCAATGAATGTCAGTTATTAAAAATTTGAGCTTAGAAAAATGATTATGTTCCCATTTTTTCCGAATAAAACGGAACTGCGCGTCACTGTGGCATGACCTATTATGTTTAGGATATGGTTCTTTTGTGTTAAAATACGATCTAAATGTAACCTTTGATTTCATGTGCGTATTAATAAACTTTAAAAGTTACAATTTAGGACCTCACTCAACAGTGGCGCCATCTGGTGAGGCAGAAAACGGTAGCCCTCATTATTATAGCCCCAGCTTATTGCTTTAAAGAGGATCTGACAACCGTTGGGTAAGAAAGGTCCTCGAGTGGCGACCACGTACCGGACGACGCAGCGTGGGGCGGCCCCCAACAAGGTGGACTGACGACATCGTCAAATGTGCTGGGAGCCGCTGGATGCGGATAGCGCAGGACCGCGCATTGTGGCGTTCTATGGGGGAGGCCTATGTCCAGGAGTGGACGGAGAAAGGCTGATGGATGGATGGATGGATTGCTTCAAAAGATGTGGTAGTGCTTAAATAACTCTTCAAATCATAGGTTTATAGAAAGTCAAGGAATAAGCAATGAAATAATGAGATAATTAGATAGTAGACTTGATTGTGGCTTGATTTATATACACAAAACTCTAAATTTGACAATAAGTGGGGTGGAATGACGACGAGAAGCTCGATGGCGCAGGTGGTTACCGCATTCGGCTGCGTTTGTTGAAGTTAAGCAACTTCGCAGTGGTCGGTCATTGGATGGGTGACCAAAAATCTTCTATCTCGAGTTCCTCCGTGCTTCGGAAGGCATGTTAAGCCGTTGGTCCCGGCTGCGTCTGTCGTTAGCACCCGCCAATCCGCACTGGGCCCGCGTGGTGGGTCATGGCCCAATCTCCTTATTCCATCCACAGGGAAGGCCTGTGCCCCAGCAGTGGGGATATTAATAGGCTGATGATGATGATGATGAATGACGAAAACAAAGAAATTATTTTCCCTTTCGTGGTTTATGGTACTGTACCCTTAGCACGAACCAATATCGAAATTGAATAGTTTGCGAGTCCGACCCCCCGATTCCGTTGGCCTAGGCACGTCTTAGAGTACCCCGACGACGAAATCACCCGCTCCAACGCGCCTCCGACTCCAACACTACACAGTTAGCATACTTGCACACTAGCTTAGCTTTAGGAGGACACTGCTCTGAAGACACAGCTGCTGCAAATAAACATTTGTTCATTAACATCATGTGAGAGAGTGTGTGTGTGAGAGGCTAGAAAAATTTCGACGCGGCTAAGAGGGCCGTGGTAGCATAATGGTCAGTGCATTCGCCCGGATTGCGAAGGATGCGGGTTCGAGTCCCGTCCGCTGCCTGGTCCGCGTGGATTTTTTTTCCAGTAAACTTTTCTTTAGATTTAAACATCTAGCAGTTAAATGCTTAAAAATAAATAAAATCATAACATCATGTGAGCTAAAGAAAAAAGTAACTGAATGGCTTTTGAATCTTACATATGACGAGGTGGAAAAACTTATGCAAGTTGACCTATGAGATTAGGCTTAATAGTGGGTTTTTGCATGATTTTTGTTATTTATTATTTAGTTTTCTTTTATTAATTAGTTTGAGATATGTATGTATATTGTTTGTAAACAAGTTGTGATGTACGAGAGAGCGAGGCATTCTAATACAGGTATATGTTTACCTAAAAGAGTGCTTCAATAACTTTTATGTTAATTTAATTTGGTGCTAACTAGAGCCGAGGTCCGAGTTTCAGAAACGCCCTCTAGTTGAGCCGACCCCCTCAGGTTCGGTGGTCTAGAGGCTCCAGACGGAGAGGAGACTCCCCTCTTGGGGAGATGTCATCCGCCTGGAATACCTCTACGAGGCACACGCTACTTCTCGGCTTGAGGTCCTCGTAGGATCTCGCCGTCCCCAAACCCGGTGACGCTGTAAAGGTTATCTGCGAACAACAGCATACACACTCAATAAAAAAAATACTCAATGGGTGGGTAGATAAAAGTAAGTCATCGCGTCATTTATTATGTCTATTAATATTCATATCTTCTCATAATCTGTATTTTGATGGTGAAACGGAAAAGGCGTCTTACAAGGCAAAACTGTATATTTTATATGAAAAATCAAACAACTCTCAAGGGTTCTTACTTTTATTTTTTTTTACTATAACTGTACAATTCACATTACAAAATACTTTATCCCTTATCTTTTCGCTTTTTCAACTATTACGCACTTTTCTCAAGCAGTCATCTCAGATTATATCGTCCACAGATTAGTCCGTCCACAGATGTTCGAATATTGTCTACGATACTCAGATTTCGTTTCGTTTTAACTGTGTCATCGTATTTGAAATACTGTTCTATGTTCATAAATAACAATAAATGTTGTAATTGCTAACATTTACAAGATAAATAAAATAATAAAACATGTACTTCATTCTATCTCTTGTCGTCGTTTTTTTTTCGATTTCAACGTCACAGTAAGTCAGCGTCAGTTCCGTCAGTCAGTCACTCGGCCAGCTACTAAAAATTCCATAACAGATGGCCAAATTGAATTTGACGATTAACAAATATTTATCAATCTTTTTTGTTTTCTTGCGCTATGTATTATCATGAATAAAAAAAGTTTAAATTTAGGCATTCAAGGTTTCTATTAAGCTTCTTAAAACTATTGTTACTTTAATTTCAATGTTCACATCTGCAAGCTATAAACTATGTCTTTCAAGAGTAGCCAATATAATAGCTATCCTATCACTTAAGATGTTACCTCAAACGGAACAGCATTTCGGTTTCAAAAAGAAGAACAAAACATTTCAGAAGAACGCGTTCTGTGTCTTCTTTTTGAAACTATTAAAAACCATCTTCAAAAACGGGAGGTTCTGAGTTCGTCAGTATTTTTAGCTATCAACCCGCGATGTCCGGCCTCAGCGAAAATAGATTAACTTGCGCAGATCCAACACGCTTACTCTCATCAATCTCATAAGGATTATTGGGATAGTTTGGAAAATTTTCAATATTATGTATTCACTAGTGGCCCGTCCTCGCTTCGCTTCGTTGAAGAGCTGTAATGTAGATTTAAATGACTCTTCATATAAGTAATTATAAAAAAACTGAAAATGGTATATTTGCCTTTTCCAAACTTCTATTGACATAACGTCGCTCAATTGTTTTGCCTTCCCGGAACCTCTCCACTAACATTTGGAATTTATGGTATGGTATTAAAGTTCAAATTGACTTTTAAGTATTACTTTTTAATTTGAACGAATATTTAAACACTACCAAAACAAGTAATACCTATTTTACATAATAACAACAAAAGAACATACAGCCAGACAGACAAAAATTTTACTGATTGCATTTTTGGCATCAGTATCGATCACTAATCACCCCCCGATAGTTATTTTGAAAATACATATCATGTACAGAATTGACCTCTCTACAGATTTATTATAAGTATAGATAAAAGAACCTTATTGTTATGCTCTCAGCCATAATAAACACTCGGCACTCGCGGGAATGGAACTTTTTATTCAAAACTGTTTTCTTCCATTGTACTTCATTCATATAACATACATTTGTAACATTCCAATAGTAGTGCAGAAAACTACAAATCGATGACTCTCTATTTTATTAGTTCAATTGTCATGTTTTGTGAATGTTAGATAGTATAGTACTTTTGCTACGGTGCTCGACTTTCATTCAAGTCTCGGGTATGATAATGCGCTTTTGGGACACTTTGTATGGGACATGCGTTTGAATGGGACACACAATGCGGGAGATGCGTTAAATGGTTCGGCGTGAAAATGTCACCGTATTTAGGTAGCGGCTTCTCCTTTGACGCGTGTGTGATTCTTATAGAGAAACTAGTGGGGCCATGAAAACACCGTTTGCACAAGTACCGTATAATAAGTGATTTTATATAACTACTTTATGTCCCAGCGAACTCCGTACTGCCATAAAAAAATTGGGATTGGTGGTAGAAGGGTGAAAAATTATGGTAGGGTTGTATGTATTTTTGTATGATGTATCATCATAAAAAAGTAAAAACAAAAATTTTGCCCTTAACATTTAGGGGGATGAAAAATAGATGTTGTCCGATTCTCAGACCTACTGAATATGCATATAAAATTTCACGAAAATCGTTAGAGCCGTTTCGGAGTAGTTCAATTACGCACACCGTGACACGAGAATTTTATATATTAAATATTTTCCGCCAAAGTATCAATTGCGCCATTGCCTACCCTGACCACATCTTTTAGCATTGGGAGTACTACAATCTTATTCACCAACAGAATCATAACGCTGTCAAAAGTTAGTGTAAGTTATGTCGCTGTAGTTATAGGAGGTTACTTCCTCAAATAGGCACTACAAATTGAGTGGGAAATCTGATATGCTCGACCTTTATTATTATGAATATTAAAATAAAGGTTAAAATACAGCAGACTTGCATTTCGACACAGAACTTTTTATAGCATTCGCAAATATACTTATATATACAAAAAGTTCTTTGACTGATACTTCGGTATCGCTAGCGTCTCCGGTAAAGGTTATGGTGGCCGTACGGTTTATTGGATACCAGCTGTGCCTGGCGGTGTTACCCGCGGTTTATCAGGGATATTTTCTCGCAGTAAAACGTAGCCTATGTGTTAATCAAGGGTATTACCTAACTCCATACCAGAAATTATTAAAATCGCTCCAGCCATTTAGACGTGGAGAAGTAACAAACAAACACACTCACACACTAACAAACTTTCGCCTGTATAATATTAATGTGATTTACTTGATTGCCATCCTTTGCACAGACAAAAATTAGTTCTTTCTTACTTCTCAGTCAGAATACGTTTTACCTTTTGCACAATTTCTTGAGAGCTCGAAGAGCTTGTAACAGCCTAGACTGAATAAATGAGTTTGAGTTTTGAGTCTTGCACGATACATTCTTAATTTATATTGATTACCGATGCTTAATCTGGTACCACTGATCTCACCTCGTAATGTTAAATAGCAAACAAGCGGTTATATTTTTGCGCCATTTGGAATTCGATGAAATAGCCATTGGCCAAAGTATAACGAAAGCGCTAACCAATATTTTGACGCCGTGTGAGAATAATGAAAAGACTACAATTTCTTCATATTTTATGGCCCCAAAAAGTGTGCTATTCGTAAAAGGATCCTCTAATTGATTGCATAACTGCCGACTTCAGCTCATTCACAAGCAACCATTCATTCATTCATTCATTCGACATGCGGCGACAAATCGGCAGTATTCTTGACGCCAAACCTCCTTTACTGTTCCGACATTAAATTTTATTGAATTCAGAATTTTATATTCGTATTATAACCATTATTAGCTGCAAATTTACGTTTGTAACCTTTATTGCTACGTCATAAGAGTGTTTTTTGGAATTAAACTCTGTGAATATGTCACGCTGTTATCTTATTGTAGTTATCTGTTGAAGAGGAATTTCACGCATGCCTTCGGTTTTTTTCTTTTTATATATCTTCAATGGTAGACACATTGTCGCCTTAAAGTGTTGGTTTGAATAGAAATGAATTAGATACGCTGAAATGATTACATATGAAGTTTTCTCGATTTTATTGGACATTACCACCGATGTTAGATGATATTTCATGTTTAACGGATTTTGGATGCAGATGTTTAAGTTATTTTTTTTTATATTTAAGTGTTATCTTCTCTATATCTCTTTCGATCGATGGTTGCATCTAGTAACAGGTGCTTATGAAAATGCTTTGAGGATAAAAATTTGGAGTGGTAGGAAGAAATGGTGGTAATTGAAAAGTTGCAAATTTTGCGGCACATTAACTTTTGATACTATGCCGCAAAACACTTTAATTTATTTGATTTTGGTAAGGCAAGCTGTATATATTTAAGTAGTTAACTAAAGTAATACTAATATTAATATAACTATTAAAACTAATATTGTTTTTATACTCCATACCTTTCAGATTATGTTAAATTTAAGATGTTACTTTCTTAATGCATAAAAGTTATAATATGAGTTTCTGAGTTTCTTACCGATTCTTCTCACCTATAGGGCAACCGCGGATTTGTGAAACGAAGGTGTAGTTCATCAGTGCTTGTAACAGGCCCAACTTATTGAACTATATTGAAGTTTGATGACGGTCGCTCGCAACTGACATTTGGGTCGCAATGACATCAACTTTATCAGGTAATGCGTCACTTTGCAACTTTAATATAAAAATCTATAATCACTGTGCTATGTATGGTGGGCCATCAATTGAGAATAATTAAACCGAGTTTGCTTGATGTTTTTAAGAAAAAGGTTTTTATGATTTTTGTTTTTGAATAATAAAAATGGAAAAGGTTTGGAAATGTTTTTGTTAGGAAATAAAATAAATAGAAAATGAAAAAAATATTTGTATTATTTTGTTATAAGATGATAATTATAATAAGTGGTGGAGTGGTTTCTGATTTTTTGATTTTCGACTTCGATCACCAGTAAAGTCAATCTAGAAACCTAAGTAAGCAGGCCAATTTAAGTTTAAAATAGTTCAGCTGAATAAAATTATAAAAACCTACTTAAATCTTTAAAAAAAAAATAGAAGTCGAAAGTCTTTAAGCCTACTTTACATTTATGACGTCCTTTCATATTTTTGTCATACTGGAAAGCAGTAGAAAATGATAAACCTTTTTTTTTATATAAAGATTGAAACCGTGTTGTACGACATTATCATTGTTGTATCTAGGTGAGGCCGCGAATTTTGGCACTAGTGACGCAGTAGTGACGCAAAATATTGCGCGACGGTGACGTAAAAGTACTCTAAGGCCCGTATTACAGAAGGACAACTAAGTGTTGATCTTTACTTGAGTACAGTTAGAAAGGGATGTCACTATGTGCTATATATAGCGACATCCCTTTCTAACTATGCTCAAGACTAGATCAATCACTGAGAATCTTTCTATAATACGGGCCTTAGTCTGCGTAGATTTATATTATTTTATTGTAGGAATAATAATTGACCAGTAATTGGCAATGTCCTTTTTTTCAATTAACCTCAACCTGAGCAAGGTACTAAAAAGCACGGTGGCTTTACACATTTTTTTTATATTTTCAATGAGAATATTTAATTTATACGGTTGTGTACCACAATATGGAGACAGTGACGGTTGGCCATGCTGGATAAAGACGATATAGTTTTAATAAAAAAATCCAGGAAATCCCTATTTATTTATAAAAACAAGAAGGTGTCTTTGGAGGAAATGAAATGTGGCAAAATTCTCGGCCTCAATTCAATTCAATTCAAATTCTTTATTGCATAGTCACATGGTTAAAAGATGACAATTTAGTAATATATTATAATAGTACATGTGACACCCTGCAAGGGTGTTTGCAATTTATTTATACATAAACATAATTGATAATAATATTTAATACAATTATATCCGTTGAACAAGAACGTTTAAATTTATTTTAAGTATTTAACTGCTACATTTATAATTGTAAAGTAATTATTATTATTTTTTTATACTAGAAAAAAAAACAAAAATATAATGATTCCAAATATATGATAACATTTAGAGATTGTACAACTATTATATTAACTAGAGTTTTATTCAAGTATTAATTATATTATTATTAATTTGTTACATTCATCTCACTCTTGTAGAAACAACATTTTTTGTGAAAACTCCGCTCCTGACCTGGTTCATACTTGAAAACAAGTTTCAAAATATAGTGCAGGTAAGCAATATTAAAAAATAAACTTTTGCCGAGCATGAAAAGAGGTAAAAAGGCTGCGTTGAATAAAAATATATTTTGTAAGGAAGGCAACCGCTTGAATAATATAACCAACGAGAGTCGGGGATAAGAGATATTGCCCAACATTAGGTTAGGACGACGACGGGGTAGAGGAATCGATGTGATTATAGCGCTCAAGTAGCTAGATTTAGCAGGAATGTAGTTGAACGAAAAATGTTCAGTTCAAAATGTTTAGTAACTAACAGTTACTCCGTGATCATGGCGCTTGCAACAGTGCCGAAATATCGGAAACTCGCTAAAAACAAGGTACATGGTAACAATCCCGTAAATAACTTATATTACTATAATGTTAGTGACCATGAAAGTTTAAAACAATATAATGTTCAGTAGTATTAAAACTCGTAAATTTTATTCTGGCCATTCTTATTTTAACAATTCTACATTATTTCATGATGCCAAACTCCAGAGTAATTAATTTTAATAATATGCTTGCAGGATACGCTTATTGGAATAAAAAAAAGGTTTTCCGCCCGGATAGCAGAAGACTTCAATCCTGAGAAATGCCTGGAATTAAGTATTTTTATTTTCTACCAAAAAAAAAAACATTTTAAACAGGACTTTATTGTCACTGATTATTATTAACGACATCTTTACGTCATGCAACTAAGAGTTACCCTACATCTGTGAATGATAACCTTTTAAGGTACCTTAAGTTTATGTTGTACTTATTTATTTATTGATTAAAACTTTACTGCCACAATTACAAAATGGACAAAATGCGGACTTAACGCTAAAAGCATTCTCTGCCAGTCAACCTTCAGAAGTACAGAAAGACACGAATAATAGTAAAAAAGTAATTAATTAGTACTTAGACTTACTTAATTAGATCTGCACTTATGCCTTAATATCTTCAAAATATACGAATAAATAAAAAGCAATCGTAAAATAAATCATATGATACATTTCAATGGAAAAATGATATCCACTGATTCAATAGAAAACGGCTCGTGCAAAAGCATCTGTTAGTTTTTTTATGACGCTCCTGAATCCATTTGATGCATCATTAAACGCCATCGTGTCACACTTTATACTTATTAGTGATTTTAACATCGATTCTATAATAAATTTCATGCCAAATAAAATTCCTTGGTCTCCGCCTCTTCTTTACCACTGGGCCTGCGGTCGCCACAGAGTTGAGTTAAAGTCGTATCAGCCATATCAACTCGGATTGGGTCCGTCACCGTATCTCGAGGCGTTCAGTATTTTTTGTATGAAACTCCCTTTTTTTATTACGCAGGCAAAACCTCTATTTTGAGACGCTGGCGCCCTTAAGAGGCACACTAACAAACGGACCTCACAAGCTGCGTCGCTCCCCCCCCTGGGGGACGATCGCTTCCGATGAAGCCTTAAAGGCCTTCCCAGCCAGAGGCAGCCCCTACGGGTGTTTTTTAGTCAGTACGAGTCTGACATAACCTTGCAGCCGGCTGCAAGATCCATGAAGATTTCTCACCCGCTCCCCCGCCTGGGAGGAAACAAAAAAAAACGGACCTCACACCTAGCCTCTCGCAAGTCTTACGGGTGAGAAACGGAGAAGCCGCTAAGCAGTCCGTGCGGCTTATAAGCGCTTACGGCATACTATACGCTAGAAAACCCTGAGAATACCTTCTACGCTGTTAAGAGGGGAATCGCGAGATCCCCGTTGAGGGACTTCACCGCGTCTCCGGACCCAACAGCCTCCCGGCCTAGCTGGGGTTGTATGAATCTCCCTACTGCATCGCACTTTAATCTGAATCGTAACGTAATCGCCTCGCCTCGGGACCAGCTCGTGTTTCTTCGTGATTTAATTACGTTACGAGGACTCTTTCATAAAAAAACCTAATTTACCGAGTTACAACATCCATAATGTAACTTTCGCATTGTAATTATATTTTTATGATGTTACTTATGTGAATTCAAAATTCATATCATATTATTAGAGGTATAAGTACATTTTTCATTTTGATATTTTGATTACATCCAGTTGTGTCCAGATGTGATTTTATTATCACACAGATTGAAGCAGAAGAAAAAACAAAGTTGTTACAATTTTCAAAATATATGTTGTATATTTTATTTGAGATTTTATTATCTTGTGAGAGTTTTGAATTTTGTCGCATTCAGCATCTCTGTGGCGACAAAACCGTGTCGAGCGAACAGCAATAAATATCCTGTATAATAATGATGATTTTTCGTGCAAAAAACATCGTGTTTTGTACAAATTTCGGACCCCCCTCGCGTAAAATCGGCATTTCTTTTGCTTTTGTTGGGGCGCAGCAGATAAAGCCGACGAGCGCGCATGGTTTTATTTGGATTTGCGGTTTCATTGGGGTGAATGAATGTGTATGTTACGTTTTTATGATGGCAACCACTTTGATAAAACCGCTGAGTACTCTCACTGTTAGTGTGTATGTTAATACTAGCTTTTATTTTAATTTACAAACATCCCTCTAAAAATGTAAAAAAAAATATTAAATTTTAATCACCACTAAAGACGTCTAGTGTGGAGATTTAATAAGCATTTACAAAAAAGAATAAGTATAGAGGCATTGTTGTGGACTGTATGATTGAAACTCGATTTTTTCTTCCTTTGTAGTTTATTTTCTTCTTATTTATTACAATTTTTGCTGTTCTGGATCGCATGAAAAAATGCACTTGCAATCTTCATCTCGCGCGTCGCAGGCGCCGAAGGCGCCGCGGCGTGCGGGGAGTCCTTTGGCGTGAGCCATTATGGAGGCATCGGGTTCGCATCCCGTTTCGAACGGGACGGTCGTGTGGGTTGTGTTACCCCCCTCTCCGCTTCTTCACACGTCGCCCTCGGCGCGGTCAAGCCCACCGGGTGAGACCCATGAGGGAGGCCCAGTGAGCGACCAGCGAGCGGGCGACGGACTTCAGCGGGCGGGGGTAGATTCCTGTCCGGGGGTAGATGGTGAAATCGTTTTCACGACCTGCCCGAATTTCTCGATGAAATCCGTCAGCATGGCCGTGAGTTTGAAAATTGCGTCTTGGGTGACGGGCGGCGTTTCTTGAGCGGCTTCGGTGGTTGGCGTCGGTGGCGTTGACGGTGTAGGCGGCGTGGGTGGCGGTGTATCGGCCACCGCGACGGCGGCGGTGGTTGGCTTGGGTGGTGGGGCGGCTATGTCCGTAGTCGTCGGCGGTGAGTTGCGACGCTTTCGGCGGCGGTGTTTGGTGCGGCTGGTGTTGGTGTGCGAGGGAGGAGCGTTCGCGGGGGCCATAAGAGTGGCCGGCGCGTGCTCGCTCACCTCGCTGGGATGCTGTACTGGCTCGGTAGGAGGGCGGCCTGTGCGGGCCACTGTCGTGGCGCGTCGGTTACGCGCCTCGCGCAATCGCGCGGGGCACGCGCTATGGTTAGCGGGGTGCGCGCCTGCGCAGTTCGCGCATGTCGCGGGTTGCGCGAGCGGGCGGGGGCAGTCGGCGGCGGCGTGCGGGTCACCGCAGCGCACGCAAGCAAGCGCGCGGTGACAACCTTGGCTGGAGTGGCGGAACCCCTGGCAGCGGTGACACTGCGCGGGGGTCTTCCGCCCTCTCCAGGCCTCGATCTGGATCCCGGTCATACTCAGGAGCTCACTCACTGAGTAAATGGCCGGGATTGTAGCTGGAGTGCGGTCGAGTGCTGCGTAGTACAGACTGCCGGGGCGGCCTGCTCGCGCCCGGATCTGTCTGACATGTGTGGCAGTGAAGCCCTTCTCTGCAAGGGCCTCGGTGATGTGATGCGGCGCGGTGTCAAAAGGCAGCCCTCGAATGGCCACCTTTAAGCTGCAGTCCTCGGGGCGAGCGTGCGAGTACCAGCTCAGCCCGCTCGCCTTGAGGTTGGTGAGGTAGTCGGTTATGACGCGGCTCTCGTTGTCATCTTGTGGCAGGAAGCGCACACCCGCGCCAAACGGGCGCGCGCTTGGTGGGCGGCCGAGCTTGCCGTGAAGGGCGCGCATATGCGTCGGCCAGTCCGGCAGCTGCTCAACCACAATCGGCGGGCATTTGTATGCCCGTTGGGACGTGGGAGCGCCGCCGGAGGCCGGGCGCGCGGTTGGCACGGCAATGGGTGGTGCGGTGGTGGGGGCAGGTATATCGGCCTCGATGGGGGTAGGCGCGAAACTTTTCGCTGCCTCTGCGTAGCTCGCCGACTGCGTCGGTAAAGCAGTTTCTTGCTCGGGCTGTGGGTCATCTTGCTTCGGGGTGGGTGGTGGCGTCGCCATTGGGACGGGGGAGTCGCCGCAGCTGCGGGACCGGCTGAGTCGCGGGTCGCAGCGCCAGCGGGGGCGTCTCTCCTCCGTTTTAGGCGGCTGGGTGTACATTGGCAGCAAGTGAATGCTGCGTGGCGGCGGGAACGTGAGCGGCATCTTGCTAACCCTGCGGTTGTCATTGACAGTGGGTCGGTCGCCGAGCCGGTAGATGTCGGTGGAGTCCTCATCCATCTCTAGGAGACGAACGCAGACCCGTATCCAATCCGCCAACCGCACGGACAGTAAGCCAGAGTCCAGGAGACGGGCTGCCATCGCGGCGTCCAATTCATATTGGACGCGGGGCGACTTCAGACCGTGCACCACGGCGCAAAAGTGCGCGAGGTTGTGCGCGATGTCCGTGTCGGTCGTCGGGTTGGAGTTGTCCATGCTGCGGAAGTGGGGGCTACGTCAGCGCGAACCTGGCCGAGCGCAGCCTTGGGGCGCGCTCAAGGCCTGCGGCTGAGGGGCGCGGGAAATCACCGCCGGCGCAGAATGGCGCCAGGCAGTCTCTCGAGCGAAGAAATACAATTTTTTTCGTCGGAGACTTTTGCGGGTAGAATGGTTCCGTGCGCGGCGACGTAGGTACGGTCCATGAAAAAATGACAAAATGACCCTACTTATATCTAAGATTATGAGTACGCAGTTAGCGCTAAGTCAGAGCGGTAGTTGACCTATCCCGTGCGTTTCCCCCCGCGCCCCGCCGTAGTTGCGTCGTCGGTTGCTCGCAGTTCGCGCTAGGTCGGAACGGTAGTCGGCCAGTCGTGTGAGCCTCTTCTGAGCTGTGGTCGCGTCGTCCTTGACAACTCTCCCCCCGGCGCAGACTCGTCGTAGCCTTCCTTGATGCGAGGACGACGATCTTGGTGGTGGGGCGTCGCAGCACTCCTCCTCTGGTGCGGACGTCAGCGCAGCGTACTCGTCCATCGGGTCCGGGGTAGACGGCGATGATCTCCCCGCGGGGCCACACGTTGCGTGGCATGGCAGGATCGGCGATGATGACCAGGTCCCCCGTGTGCAGCTGGTCTTCTCCTGGAGTGGCGGCGGCTTGGCGGGGCGCGAGTGTAGGCAGGTACTCGCGCACCCACCGGGTCCAGAAGGCGTCGGCGAGTGCCTGGCTATCGCGCCAGACGCGGCGGTCGGCCGGGTCGCAAGGCCCGGTGTGCGGTAGGCCTGCTGAACTCCCCAGCAGGAAGTGGTTCGGCGTGAGTGCCTCCGGATCGCTAGGATCGACGGAGACGTGTGTGAGAGGCCGCGAGTTTATGGTATACTCGGCCTCTGTCAGCAGCGTTTGGAGCACCTCTTCCTTTGGCGCTCGTTCGTGGAGCACGGCGGCGAGTGCAGTCTTGACGGAGCGCACCAGTCGCTCCCAGGCTCCCCCCATGTTCGGCGCCCCTGGTGGGATGAAGCGCCATGTCATGCGGTGCTGTTGTCCCAGGTCTTCCAGAGCGGGCTTCCATTCCTCGTAGGCGGCACGGAGTTCGACGTCGGATCCCCTGAAGTTGGTCGCGTTGTCGCTCATCATTTCTCGCGGCCATCCTCGTCGGGCTGCCATCCGACGCAGGGCTAGGAGTGCAGAGTCCGTCGACAGGGATGCCACCAGCTCGATGTGCACGGCGCGCGTCGTCATGCAGGTAAAAAGGGCCCCCCATCTCTTCTCGTGTCTTCTTCCGATTTTCACCATCATCGGCCCGAAATAGTCGACGCCGCAATAGGTGAACGGCCGATGAAACGCGTCGACTCGTGCTCGTGGTAGATCGCCGAAAATTGGTGTTTGCGGCCTTGTTTTCCTTAGTTTGCACCATTCACATTCTCTTGCGACGGCGCGTACGGCGGCTCGTAGACTTAGAATCCAGAAGCGTTGGCGTAGGTTGTTCACCACGGTTTCTCGATTGCCGTGGTGCGCTGCGTGGTGTTCCCTCTTGATCAACAGGCGAGTGTAGGGATGCCTTCCGTCCAATATCGTGGGCTCCTTGGTTTCGATGGGGACATCGGCGGCGCGGATGCGCCCGTTCACGTGCAGCGTGCCGTTCTTCAGGATGGGGTCCAGTTTGTACAGACGACTGGACTTGGGGATTGCTCTTCCTTCTTGCAGGACCTGGACTTCTGCCCCGAAGCTGTCTGCTTGTGCCCGTTGAATCCACATCTTCTCGGCTTCTTCTAAATGTCGGACTTGCAGTCCCTCCTTGCTGCCCCGGCACCGCTCTATGAAGAGTAGAACGCGGGCGGTCGCTCTGGTGAGCCTCTCGTGTGATGAGAAGCGCGTGATGTCCGGCAGGCTTGACTCTTGCTGCTCCGTAGTGTGTCCCACAACCTCGCTGTCATCTTCTTCTATGGCGTTCTCTTCTACGGGCCAAAGGTGTTCCGGTTCTTTCAGGAAGGCTGGGCCGGTGAACCATCTGTCGCTTGCGGTGAGGGGACGGCGTGATGCTCTTGTTGCGTCGTCAGCTACGTTGTGCACGGTGGGGATCCAGCGCCAGTCTTCGGGTCTGGTGCGTTCTGCCAACTCCCCAAGGCGGTGCGCGACGAAGGGCGTGTAGCGTCGTGCGTTGCGACGTATCCAGTGGAGGACGGTGCGGCTGTCACTCCAGTAGACGGTGCGACTGGGCTCTTCCTTGTGCTCAGTGACGATGGCTTCGGCGAGGCGCGCGCCGATGACCGCTGCTTGCAGCTCCAGTCGTGGAATGCTCTGTGTCTTGATGGGGGCCACCTTTGATTTGGCAGCGGCGAGGGTGATGCTGATGCTGCCGTCGTCCCTTGTCATCCACCAGTACGCGGCGGCGGCGTATGCTTGTTCGCTCGCGTCGCAGAACACGTGCAGTTCGCGGCGCGCGGCCGGCCCGTACCAGCGTGGCAGGTGTAGCTGGGCAACCTCCTCACGTAGGGTCTGCAGCCACCGGGTGAAGTCTTCTGCTTCGGCGTCAGGCAACTGCTCATCCCACCCCAGCTTCTGCTTCCATAAGCCTTGCAGCACGATCTTGGCTCGTATCGTGAACTGGCTCAACAGTCCCAACGGGTCGTATAGGGACATGACGGCGCCCAGGGCTTCTCGTTTCGTCGGCGTCCGCTGGTGCTTGATGACCTCCTTCGGGACTCGGTGCAGTGTGGTGTTGAAGGCCAGCTGGTCTCGCTCGGCGTCCCATAGCAGGCCGAGCGTCTTGTCTGGTGCTGGTGCCAGTTGAGTGGGGCTTCTCGTTCTGAGCTCCTCTTCTATGTCTTCTAAAGTCGCCCTTTTGTTGGAGTTCCACCCTCGTAGCCTGAAGCCTGCTTGCGCGTGAACGAAGGCCACTTCATTGACCGTCTTCTTTGCAGTGGCGATGTCGCTGAAGGATTCCACGAGGTCGTCCATGTAGTGGTTCCGGGTGATGGAGTTGAACGCGGCGGGATGGGTGGCCGCGAAGTCTTCCGCGTTCCGGTTCCTCACGCTGTGGGCCAGGAAGGGTGAGCTGGATGCGCCGAAGATCAGGGCTGTCATCTTGTACTTTTGCGGTGGTTGATCTTGCTTTTCTCTCCACAGGAACATTTGGGCCGGCTGGTCTTCCTTTCTTATCGCAATGCGCAGGAACATTTCCTGTATGTCAGCGGTCACTGCCACTGGGCCCTCTCTGAACCGGAACATGATCCCCTGCAGTGACTGTAGCAGGTCCGGTCCCTCCAGCAGTAGGTCGTTCAGGCAGACTCCGTGTGACTTGGCGGCGGCGTCGAAGACCAGGCGCAATTTCTCCGGTTTGTTTGGGTTGAAAACCGGAAAGTGCGGCAAGTACCACTTCCGCGGGCTCTCTTCCTCGGTGCCGTCGCATGGCTGTGCGTAGCCCTTCTGCAGTAGCGCCTCGACTTCTTGTTTGTATCGCGACGCAAAGTGGGGTTCTCGTTCACACCTCCTCTCGACGTTCTTTAGTCTTCGCAGAGCGGCGTTGTAGCTGGGCGGCGTGGTGACTTCTTCCTTACGCCAAGGTAGTCCTACTTCGAAGCGTCTGCCGATTCGCCTGGCCGTTGCGTTGAAGACTTGGATGGCGCGTTGGTCCGTGTCTTCGGTCTTCTCTTTCAGGGATACTCCAAGCGCGTCGATCTTGAAGTGCTCTTCTACCAGCCTCTCTATGCGGTTATTGCTGTTGCAGTCTGGCGTGAAGACGTGCAGGATCGATTCGGCGTCCTTTGCGTACAGCGTGCGTGGTACGGTGCCGTGGATCGTCCATCCGAGCCCGGTGAGCGAAGCGGCTGGTTCGTTTCTTCGTCCCATCTTGAGTTGGCGTGACACGATGAGGTGCCAGTTGTCGGCGCCTATCAGTAGTTGCGGCCTCGCTGTCCCGTAGCAGACGTCGGCTTCTTTCAGCCCTCGCAGGTGTGTGTGCTTCAGGACGCTTGCTGGAACGGACTGGTGGTGGAGCACCAGTTCCCTGATGGTGCGTAGCTTCACGTGGTGCGTGGTGTCGTCACTCTTGCCCTTCACCGTTGCTTCGACGAGCTTGCTGGTGGCTTCTTGGCTGGTGGATGCTACGCCACGTATGTGCAGTGGTCGCGCTGGCCCCTCGATGCCCAACTTCTGCGCCAGGTCGTCTTCCATGAGTGACACGGTTGAGCCCTCATCGAGTAGTGCGTAGGTGTTGGCCTCCCCTTGTGGACCCCCGACGGTGACTGGAACCACCTTCAGCAGTACCACGCTTCTATCCTTGCCGGCGACAGTGGCGACTGATACGGTCTCGTTGCTTGCACTCTTCGCTTCTTCCACGGGTTCGGTGTGGAGCAGTCGGTGGTGAGGACGGCGGCATCCGTTCAAACCGCAGGCCCTCTTGTTGCAGCTCTGGCGTCGATGGCGTTTCTCGAGACATTTGAAGCAAATGCCCTCCTCCTTGACGATCTTCCATCGTTCGTCGGTGCTGGCTTCTTTGAACTTCTTGCAGTTCGGCAACGTGTGGTTCTCGTTGCATGCGGCGCATTCGTACTTCCGTTCTTGCTGTTCATCGGTCTTCGTAGACTTCGGTGATGGTGGCGCGGCGTCTGTGGTGGTGGCGTATATGGTCGCCTTCCTCTTCGTAGCGCTCGCTGGGGTAGTGGCTGGTGGCTTCGCAGTCTTCGACGTTGTTGCCGGCTGTGCGGTATAGGTAAACCGCATCGCCAGGTCCGCTTCATCCATCAGGAACTTCGACAGTAGCTTGATCTGTGGCTCGTGGGACTTCACGTTCTGTTGAGCGTAGTCACACCACCGGGCGCGCAGGTAGGGGCTTAGCTTCTCCAGCACCTCCCTGGCCAGCATCGGGTAGTGTAGGTAGTCTTGACGATCCATGTTCTGCAGCATACAGACGATGTTCTGAAGCTTCACTGCGAAGGCGTTCAGCTCGTTGGCGGTGCTCCCCAGTCTTGGCAGGCGGCGCAGCTCTTCCATGGTCTTGTCTATGATGAACTCCGGTCTTCCGAAGCATTGCTCCAAGGTACGCATCACTTGCTCAGGGCTGCCGGCGGTGCTCAGGAGTCCGGATGTGGCTTCACGGGCCTCCCCCCGTAGGCAGTTGCGTAGACGGGCCATGTTCTCTGTGGGCGTGAATCCGTAGGTAGCAGTCGACTCGACCATCGCAGCCTTGAAGGGTAGCCACTCGTTGACGGCGCCGGAGAAAGTAGGCAGCTCGGTGATCTGCCGGGGCGCGGGGCGCACCCGTATCATCTTCTCGAACGCTTCTGCCAGTTGCTCGATGCCCCTTCTGTGTCGCGTCGGCGTCGGTGATCTTGCTTTGCGTGCAGGAGTTTCTTCGAAGTGTACTGCACCGGTCGGTCGCTCCCCCCGCACCGTCCGCGGGGTGCGCAGTTCGTGCGCAGGGGTGGGCCCGTCGTTCATGGGCGCCGTGAATCCCGGAGTGGTTGACTCCCCCCGCACCTCGGAGGGCATCGTCGTGTGCAGTCGCAGCCAGTCGTCAACTCGTTCGTTCGTATTCTCGATGCATGATCCTTCCGCTTCAGCTTCCTCTTCACGAATTTCTTCAATGTCGGCAGCCAGTCTCTTCTTAATAAGTTCCGATTCGATCGCCAGTTCTTTCTTCCTTATTTCGGCCAGTCGCTCTTCCGCTTGCAGTTGTGCGTTTCGTATTCTTGCCACGGCGCTACTTGTCGATCTTCTTGATCGCGCCGGTGACGGGTCACGTGATGCTTCGACGTGAGCGGGGTGCGCGGGGGTGTGAAATGCGGTACCCGGCAGGGTGCCCCCCCCGGCCCCTATGACGTTACTACCGTCCATGTGGACGTTTGTCCTCAGCCTGGTCGACAAGTCTTCCCGTTCTTGGGTTGTGCCTCCTCCCGACGGTGAGCGTGGTGGCTCCGTAAAAATGGTCTGCGCAGGCGGCGTGGCTTCCTGGGAGCGTGTCTTGACCATCTTCAATATTTTATTCTTCAAATTCCGGCGTCTCGGCGTTCTTCAAATTCCGGCGTTTCGGCGTTCTTCAATTCCGGCGTTTCGGTGTTCTTCAATTCCGGCGTTTCGGCGTTCTTCAATTCCGGCGTTTCGGCGTTCTTCAATTCCGGCGTTCTTCAGATTCGGCTCGATGTGACCAGCAGCTTGTTGTGGACTGTATGATTGAAACTCGATTTTTTCTTCCTTTGTAGTTTATTTTCTTCTTATTTATTACAATTTTTGCTGTTCTGGATCGCATGAAAAAATGCTCGCAGTTCATCTTCTCGCGCGTCGCAGGCGCCGAAGGCGCCGCGGCGTGCGGGGAATCCGATGTTGAAGTTCTTCATTCCGGAGGTAGCGGGGTCGCACTCTGTCTCGAACAGAGTGGTCGATGGGGTCCGTTTCCCCCCCTCTCTACGTCTTCACTCACCGCCCTCGGCGCGGTCAAGCCCACCGGGTGAGACCCATGGGGGAGGCCCAGTGAGCGACCAGCGAGCAGGCGGTGGACTTTGGCGTGAGGGGGGAATTAGGATCAATCAGGTTTGGGTTTTTGGAGATCGTGGAGTTGTCATGTCCGAGAAATGTCTAGTCATTGTGGGTTGTCGCGTCAGTTGGTTGGGCCCGCCCGCGGGGTCGCGGGCGGGGCCGGTGTCAGTCCGGTGGTGGTGGCTCAACCGCTTGCGGGGATCGCGAGCGGGAACTCGAGGGCGTTTCTTCAGGTGCAGGCAGGAGCTCCCTGGGGAGCGGTCTGTCACGGCGGGTTTGGGAGCGGACGTACGCGGGCGCGATGTCGCGCAGGTGCTCATGCGTGGAGTGGTCCGCTCGGCCGAACATTTTGATGGCGAGTTTGCTGACGAACTCGTCCAGGGCTTCGATCTTTAGGTCTCGCTGCAGGGTTGTGTTCCTGACGTAGCGTCCGGCGTTGGCGATGAGGCGTAGGGTGACGTTCTGCTGGGCTCGGAGGCGTTTCCGCTGAGACTCGGCGACCAGCGCGTACCACGCCGGGGCCGCGTACGTCAGGATAGAGCGTAGGTACAGTTTAAATAAAGCTGTCTTTATTTTAATTGGTAGCTGGCTGCGGAGTAGGGGGCGCAGCTGCGCGCGCGCCGACTTCATCTTGGAAATGGTGGTGGTGACGTGGGTGTTCATTCGGAGTCGGGCGTCAATCGTGACTCCGAGATACTTGACGCTGGGGGCCCAGGGGACTGTTTCCCCCAGGAGGATGATCGGTGGTGGGGGACGGCGTCTTCGTCCGATGACCATCGCTTGCGTCTTGGCTACGTTGACGCGCAGGCGCCACCTCTCGAGCCAAAGGCCTAGGGCGGCTAAAGTGGGTTTTAGTTTGGCGGCGGCGTGGTCGGCATTCATGGATGAGCTTATGTACGCGGTATCGTCCGCGTACAGGGCGAGCTTGACACCGTCGAGCGCTGGCACGTCGTTTGCGTAGGCCGCGTATAGGCTCGGGGAGAGGCAGCTGCCTTGAGGGACACCTGCGTGGACTGGGCGCGGAGTAGAGAGCGCGCCTTCTACTGCTACTCTGATCTGGCGGTCAGTGAGAAAAGATGAGATGATGTGGAGAAGGCGTGGCGGAAGGTTGGCTAACGACAATTTATAGAGGAGTCCTTCGTGCCAGACTTTGTCGAACGCCTTCTCCATATCCAGCATTACCAATGCGGTGGTTTCTCGTCTGTTGTTGCAGGCTGCTAAGTGGTGGAGCACTCGGGCGAGCTGCAGGGTGGTGGAGTGCCCGGCTCGAAAACCGAACTGCTCTGGGCGTGGCTCGAGATGCGATGTGATGTGCGGCAGCAGCAGGCGCTCGAATACCTTGGAGGTTGTGGAGAGCAAGGTGATAGGCCGGTAACTTTCTGGAAGGGACCGATTCTTCCCTGGTTTCGGTAGCATGATCACCTTGCCCTCCTTCCAGCTGCTCGGGAAATGGCCAGTGCGGCAGATGCCATTGTATAATCGGGTGATGGCGGTGACCGTTTTCAGCGGTAGATGGCGTAGTGCAGCGTTGGGTATGCGGTCCTCGCCGGGGGCCTTCTTTGGCTTTGTCCTGAGCATCTCGCGTTGAACCTGGCGAGGCGAGAATACTATGGGGTCCTCTGTGGGCGGCGGTGGCGACGACAGACAGCTAATCACGTGGAACTTCACGGTCTCCACATGCTCACTGTCTGTCGTGGCAAAGGGAGAAAACAAACTTGCCAGGTGGTCGGCCAGGAGCTCGGCGCGGTCCTCTGCGCGGTATCGGGGGTGGCCAGTGCTGTCGAGTAGAGGTCGTATGGATGGTGTGGTGGTGGCGAGTTGCCGGCATAGGCGGTGAACTGAGGGCATTTCACCGTCTACGCTCAGCAAGTGTCGGTTCCAGGATTCAGCAGCGTCGTCGTCCAGCTCACGCTTTATTCTGTTGGAGAGCGCGTTCAGGCGGGATTTTGTGGTGGGGCAGCGAGTCTGTTGCCATAGGCGCTGGGCTCTGCGTTTCTCCGCAATCAGCTCTCTTATGTGACGTGGGAGAAGAGGGAACCTCCCTGTGGTGGAGAGGGTGATACCCAGCGCGCGCAGGGTGGTGACGTGTGCTGGTGGTGCGGGTTGATGGATAACTCGTTGGTGGACGGCTACTAGCAGCCCTCTGATGGGCCGTCCATCCGTCGGTGAGGTTTCGTCCTGCCTGTATATTGTATAGTTGGGCAGGCGGAAGTCTGTGCCAGGTGCCCTGTGGTGGAGAGGGTGCGCTCGGAAGTTGTGAGCGCTGACTGGATTGCGGCCGCGATCTCGCTAGCTGCCATTTCGACGTCAGCGGGGGTTGTGATTGGCCGCGTGGTGGTGGTAGATGCAACCGTTGCCCGGAACTTGTCCCAGTCGATGCGTCTTCGTGGCGTGGGGGGCGTCACACGAGTGGGGGGGGCGTGCAGGGTGCACAGCACTGGGCGGTGATCGCTAGGCAAGTCCAACATTACCTCCTGCGTAATGGTGGAGTCGACTGCTCGATGGACTACTATGTCCAGGACGTCATCGGTGTGGCCAGCTGGATCGTGGCGTGTAGGCTCGGAGGGGCCCGACACGTCGTAATTGTGCTCGATGGCGTCCTGGAAAATGCGGCGACCGGCGGAGTTGGTGGTGGTGGAGTGCCAAGAGGGATGCTTGGCATTAAGGTCACCCGCCACAATGGTGGGTAGCGGGTGCAGGAGATCCCTTAATTCCTTGACTTCGAGTGAAGTGCCCGGCGGTTTGTAGGCCGCGTACACCCGGATGTCGATGTCGCCGAGGAGGATGTCAATACCCAGCGCGCGCAGGGTGGTGACGTGTGCTGGTGGTGCGGGTTGATGGATAACTCGTTGGTGGACGGCTACTAGCAGCCCTCTGATGGGCCGTCCATCCGTCGGTGAGGTTTCGTCCTGCCTGTATATTGTATAGTTGGGCAGGCGGAAGTCTGTGCCAGGTGGGATTCGAGTTTCACTCACGAGGGCTACGTCCACTTTGTGCTCGCGCAGGAAATGGAGCAGCACGCGGCGTTTCCCCGTGAGTGACTGCGCGTTCCAATGAACCATCCTTAAGGGCGCGAACTTGCTGGTACTAGTTGAAGGAGGCAGTGTTGGAGCTGCCCGGCGCAGGCGAGCAGTTGTTGCAGGGCGTCGGCGGGTAGAAGTGGCGCCTGTGTGGGCGCGGACGCCATCGGTGGTGGTGGGGGTGGTATGGTTTGGACGGGTTTGGTCCCCGTCTTTTCTTCCTTTTCAGCGCCTCGGCGTCCCCTTTTTCGGCGGCGGCGGCGGGCGGCAGTGGTGGTAGTGCCGTCTCGGGCAGGTGGTTCGTTAGCAGGGGCCATAAGTGAGGCCGGCGCATGCTCACTCACCTCTTGTCGTGGGATTGTTGCATTGGTGACTGGGCCGGTCTTGGCCACAGTGGAGGCGGTTTTGTTACGGCCCTCCTTGCGTAGGGCTGGGCAGCTGCTGTGGTTGGCCGGGTGGGGGCCGCCGCAGTTCGCGCAGGTCGCGGGCTCCGACCTGGGGCGCGGGCAGTCGGCGGCGGCGTGAGGTGCCCCGCATCTCACACAGGCGATCGGGCGATGGCACCCTTTCGATGAGTGACGAAAGCCCTGACACCGGTGGCACTGGGCCGGGCCTTTCTTCCCTCTCCACGCCTCGATGGTGATGCCGGTCATGCTCATCAGCTCCTTCATCTGGTATATGGCCGGGATGGTGTCGGGAGATCTGTTGAGAGATGCGAAGAAGATGCAGCCCGGGCGGCCTGCTCGTGCCCGGATGCGCTTCGCATGTTCGCAGACAAAACCTTTTTCTGCGAGGGCTTCTATTATCTGCTGCGGCTCGGTGTTGAAAGGTAGCCCCCTGATGGCTACCTTCAAGCTGCGGTCTTCTGGCAGCGCGTAGGAGTACCAGCTCAATCCCTCTATCTGAGAGAGATATGCCTGGATGAGCCGGTACTCATCTCCGTCTTCGGGGGTAAAGCGGACGCCGACTCCGAAGGGGCGCGCATTGGGAGCGCGGCCGAGCTGGTCATGTATCTTCCGCAGGTGGGACGGCCAGTCGGGTAAGTGTTCTACCACCAAAGGGGGGTACTTACGTGCCCTTTGGTCGGTGGGGGCGTCTTTTGTAGCTGCGGTGGTTTTTGAGCTTAGGCGGGCGGCGGTCTCTTGGGCGGGCGGGGCTGGTGTGGTCAAGGTGGCAGCAGTGGTCGTGGTGGACGCGGTTGCCACAGTCTTCGCGTATGTGAGAGTGTGAGGGTGAGTCGATAAAATATTTTCACCGACTACCCCCATGTCCGGTGTTAGAGAGGGATCGAGATTCACCCGTCTCGGCTGTATTTCTCTCTGCGGCTGCGGTGCGGGTGTTTGTGAAATCGGACCTGTGGGTAGGTCCGATATTTGCGGCGTCTGTTGTGGGGGTGGTGGCGGCAGCGGCGGCGGCGGTGGCGGAGGCGGCAGCGGCAGTAACGGCGGCGATGGTCTGTCACCGCTACTTAGCGACCGGTGGACGCGCGGGTCGCGCGGATGGCGCTGCGGGCGCGGTGTCGCGCATTTGCGTTTCTCCTCCTGTTCCTGTGCGGAGGGGGGTAGCTTACGCTTGGTAGCGGTTGTTGGTGGCAGCGGGACGACTTCTTGATTTGCGTGCATGGCGTTCAGCGCCAATCGGTCGGCATCGGCGAGGGCTGGGGTATCACCCAACTCGTACTCCGTTATCCGCATGTACACGCCCAGCCAGCGAGCCAGGCCGTCGGATAAATATCCAGACTCAAGCAGCCTAGCCACAACCATGGCATCAGATTCATATCTGATGCGCGGTGATTGCGACTTGGCCGCCTTGCGCAACTGTCTAGCTGGGGTGTCAGTAGATACCGGAGTACGGGTATCGGCGGGTGTTGGAGGGGGTGGTGCGGAAGTGGCGGGTGCGTCACCAGTGATTGGCGGCGCATTCGCAGGTAGGTAGGTGGCGGGGCCGGGGAGGCGGTAGGTCCGGAGGCGGCGGTTGGCCGTCGAGACGGCGGGTCCGCCATGCTGCGGTGCGGTGCTCACGTCGGCGCGATCCTGGCAGGGCGCGCCTCGCGGCGCGCTCCTGTCCTGCGGCTTCGGGCGTGGCAGTCTTCGCTAGCTCACAACACGGGCGGAGCTAGGCAGTATTAGCAGGTAGATAAAAAAATAATTTTTTATTTGCAATACTAGTAGGTAGTTGGATCCGTACGCGGCGACGGTAGGCGGTCCGCATGAAAAAATGACAAAATGACCCTACTTATATCTAAGATTATGAGTACGCAGTTAGCGCTAAGTCAGAGCGGTAGTTGACCTATCCCGTGCGTTTCCCCCCGCGCCCCGCCGTAGTTGCGTCGTCGGTTGCTCGCAGTTCGCGCTAGGTCGGAACGGTAGTCGGCCAGTCGTGTGAGCCTCTTCTGAGCTGTGGTCGCGTCGTCCTTGACAGGCATAGTATAACTACTTATCATTCTCTGTATTCAGTTTCTTTAACATATATCATAATCTAATCCAATGGCTATTTCTATATGATATATACTTATTATGAATCATGTGTTGATGATACTTCTATTGAAAAGCTGTATTTAAAGTTGATTACGTAAGGAAGAATATCAGACTTTTTAAGAAAATTTGAATGACAAAACGGCGTGGTCATGATTTCTCCATTGTTTTTGCTTTGTAATTGTTTGCAGTGTCTTACAGATAAATGACTTTAAGTTTAAGTAAATATGTTGTGGTTCATATAGGTGGTTATAGGTAGTCATGCTCTCTTAAAAGTCTCTTCGGTGGTGTCGTGTGAGGCGGGTCGTTACGTTCCCTAAAATATGGTTGAGCGAAGCGATGGCTGGTTCATGCGTCGTGCTCGTGAACGGGTGCTGCCAGCGGAGATGAGTCTGCCCTAACTACTTTGATATTTAAGATGTAAATGTTTAATTAAGTACACCTATTATAAATAACTCTGTTTGTATTTATACCATGTGACACAGCAATCAAAATGCAGGTGAACACTATGTAATGAAAGGTGACTTCATGAATCATCTCTGAAGTCATTTTTCAACTTGACGACACATCATCATCATCATCATCATCAGCCTATTAATGTCCCCACTGTTGGGGCACAGGCCTTCCCTATGGATGGAATAGGGAGATTGGGCCATGACCCATCACGCGGGCCCAGTGCGGATTGGTGGGTGCTAACGACTGCAGATACAGCCGGGACCAACGGCTTAACGTGCCTTCCGAAGCACGGAGGAGCTCGAGATAGTAATTTATGGTCACCCATCCAATGACCGACCACTGCAAAAGTTGCTTAAGTTCAACGATCGCAGCCGAATGCGCTAACCACTTGCGCCATCGAGCTCCTCGACGACGACTTGACGACACTGTAAATGATAAAACAGGGAGAAAAAAAACAGCCCTTGCTGAGTTTCTTGCCGGTTCTTCTCAGGACAAGGTCTCCCGCCGTAGATTTACGAACCCATGGCGTAGCTTTTAGACATTCATATGAGCTTGTAACAGCCTAAACTGAATAAATGATTTTGATTATTGATTATCTATTTTTCGAGGAGGAAATTAGAGCACATAGAATTTTGCAAATTTTATACGCAATTTTCAGCGTTAACTACTGCTGCTCCAGTATTTTCTAATACGTAACAGCAATAGTCTTTCAAAAACCTTTTTCTCAAATGCTTCTCAGCTCGCGTCCGCGCTTAGGAGAGGTAAGGCATAGCGGACTTTCTGCTCAATGAAGCGTATTTCTGGGAAAGTAACCCCCACCTTACATAAGATCACAGTAAAATTTTAAACACTATTTGTTTCTTAGGTTTTCACGCACATCACTCATTAAATAAAACTAGTTTTTACGGGTTAATGCACGAAACTTTATTTATTTATTGACGTTTCGTAGCCTTTACAGGCTTCGTCGTCAGAATAAAACTTTTATTTAATTTGTCGAGCTACCTTCGAAAGACTTTTATAAAAAATATTTTGGATTTTTTTTTAAAAAAAGTCTTTCGAAGGTAGCTCGACAAATTAAATAAAAAAGTTTTATTCTGACGACGAAGCCTATAAAGGCTACGAAACGTCAATAAAGAAATAAAGTTTCGTGCATTAACCCGTAAAAACTAGTTTTATTTTAAACACTAGTTTCTGGTGGTGTTGTATTTCTGTTGGTTACGACGATTCCAGGGCTCCACGGGTTAGAGGATTAGGTCAAGGTAGGCAACGTCAGGAGTGACATTTTTAGTATCGCAAAGCATCTATAGGCTATGGTGGCCGCGGTCCCTCATAATGCGCGCCGGGTGACGAAGTATGCGTAATGCATTTTAAGGCTATGGTGGCCGCTTGCCATCCGTCAGGCCATATGCTTGTTTAAAACCCTTTTGACATAAAAAGAAACACACACAGAGACAAATATCATACTGAAATAATTTTAAAGATACTTAAATTTTTAATCTACAACATACTTAACCATTATAGTAATATAAGTTATTTACGGGATTGTTACCATGTACCTTGTTTTTAGCGAGTTTCCGATATTTCGGCACTGTTGCAAGCGCCATGATCACGGTGTAACTGAAGTAATTGCGGGTAGGCTGTTATTGGCAGACATATCGCAACTTATATTACTATAATGTTAGTGACCGTGAAAGTTGAAAACAATATATACTATACTAGCTGACTCGGCGAACTTCGTACCGCCCAAAAGTAAAAATTTGCAATAAATTAAAATTGCAACTATAATTTGAGATTTAAACTATCCTATCTCTCAAGTTGGATCGAACTGCACATGGTGTGCGAATTTTATTATAATCGGTTAAGTGGTTTAGGAGTCCATTGAGGACAAACATTCACAGATACAAATTTAAAAATCTTAGGGCTAACCAGTACCCTGCCTCAGCATTAGCTGATACGACGTTGTATCGCACCAGCGCTGTTATTCTAGCATATCTCAGTCTCTCCTTCAGGTTCCACGGTCGCGATATAAGAAGAAAAAAAACTTCATAATCTTATTACAATATAAAATTTCATCTCGTAAAATATCCGTGAGAACAATTTTATTTTTGTATTCAGATATCATAAATTAGGCCAGCTCCGCTAAAGCCATGCCCCGGGCAATTTGATTAATAGGCACGTGGCATTCACAGAGTTCTTATTAATAGAACATAAATAAAACAACATATTAATTATGTGTGTGTTTATTTGGAATTCGAATTATGTTGATGTTTGTTTTTAAAGGAAATGAAGAGATCTAATATTGTAAAAATAAATATTTATTAGTTGTTGTTGTTTTATTAAAACACCAATTAGCCTAACCAACCATCCCAAACCAAAGTAAGCAATGTAACACTGTCAAATACCCTAATCGGTTTCCGATCAGGGTATTTGACAGTGTTAAAAAAAGTGCCAATTGTTAGCATTTGTGTTTAGAATGAATATTGGCAGGGGTTTGTACTATTTTTACAATAAAAATATTCATAATTTTACAAAAACTAACAAAAAAGATAATAGTTTCTTATCTATTGTCACGTGAGTCAAAACGCTTGGGATTGACCGAGCCTAACATGACGTCACACGCTAGTAAGATCTCATATTGTCCAAAGAAACGTTTTCGCGGCAACTTGAAAATGGAGTTTTTGATTTGGTTATTTTTCCTGAAATACACAACAAAATGATGAATATTTTTACGGACTCCATAAACATTAGTCAATCACGTCAGATCGTTTTATAAAACTTGTCAAATACCCTATTATTGATATTAACGGGATTGTAACCATGTACATTGTTTTTTATGAGTCTCCGATATTTCGGCATTGTTGCAAGCGCCATGATCACGGAGTTGCTTGCAACAGTGCCGAAATATCGGAGACTGATAAAAAGCAAGGTACATGGTAACAATCCTAATGGACCATGAAAGTTTAAACAATAAATAAGAATATTAGTATTTAAATACATATTTAAACATCCATGACTAAGATACAAATGCTAGCATACATACAGTCACATAAACATTGGTTTCGAACCGGAACCTCTGAGTAGGAGATACCTTAAAACCCAGCGTACATATTACACACATAACTCGAACTCCATAACTCAAAGGAAATATTATTATTTCGCACACCATTGCCGAGATTCCAACCCGGGACCTTCGGAGCAAAAGACAGGAGTACTCCGGTTGCAATGCATCAAACGGTCGACAAAAAACAACACGGTAATGCTCTTAAGCAGTTTAATTTAATCAACAAAAGCTTCTATAAAAGATTAAAAAAAAAACACTTGATATGACAGCTCATTGCTATAAGTCCATTATTACCCCTTTGTAAGTAGTTGAAAAGTAAAAAGCTGTCAAAGGCAACAATATCAAAAGCGACCAATTACAATTGAACAAACCTATAAGTGTAATTGAAAACATACTCGCGCGGTCACGGGTACAAAGTGACAATTATTTGTACCTATTCATTCGCAGGGCCCTTTCGTAAAGCAATCTCATTAAGCTACGAGTATTTCGCATATGCTTCACTGAATGTCGTTTCACTGCAGAAGAATCAATATCCAAATTGAACCTTAAGTCGTTCACAATAAAATCCGAAGCAACTGCTTAATTTTTTCGAGTTCCAGTAATGCGAGAGAAATGACGTAAATAAAATAATATATACACGGGAATTTGTTATTTTTGTATGTTGAAATAGGATCTGTAATCGCTTGTGAGCTCGCATAGAAGCGTGCTTTGATATACACGCGAATTGGATCCCCCAAAATAAAACGCAACAAATATTACAGTGCAGTTTTTTCTAATCCATTTCAAAATTTGAGCCTTATTGGTATAGCTTTAGACTTGAAATTTCTAATGTGACTGTATTATTAGTAAGATATGCGCAGTGTGACGAATTCGCACAGTTGGTATTTTTGAATTAAACATTTAATTTGTTTTCTTTATTTCTGATGGAATATATTATGTTTGCACGACGACAACACAAAAGTTACGATTCGATATGCCAACGTCATTATTTTAATTAGAGAGTCATTGCAATTCTTTTATTATTTTAATCGTATTGTTGGTTTGTATGACTGCAACTATTATAAGGTGTATAGAGTATGGACAGCCGTTGACAAAAAAAAAACGCAATAACAGTTTTAAGTTGTTTCATATTGTCATCGATCGTGGTATTGTTTCATAACTGTATGGAAGCCAATTGAAGATTTAAAATGTAACTTAAACTTTTAAAATTATTAAAAATAAAATCCTTTATCGACTGGGAATCGAACTCGGGTCACCCACGTAGGAAGCGTATTTTCCACCTTTTAAAATCATTAAAAATAAAGTCCTTCCTGGACTGGGAATCGAACTCGGGTCACCCATGTAGAAGGCGTATTTTCTACCACTAGCACTGAATCACCGACGCTTGTTGATATGGTCTGATTTTTTTATAATATTTGTAAATGGTCCAATCTCCCTATTCATTGACATATTGGCCGCAGCAGCGCTGACATATTGTCAGCGCCCCTCTTAAAAAAACAGTTGCATAGGCGAGGCCGCTCTGACCTGCTGGAACAGGCAAATGGGTCAGGAAGAGTTATCTGTTTCGCTGGGTATGCTGCAGACACACATGCGCGAAAAACCTTAAATGACCTATACGCCTAGGGCATCGCAGGTCATAGACGCGGAAGAATCCCTAAACGGGAACCCCGCGGCTTCGCGCTAAGCAGCTTCCAGGGTATTCGCAGGAATTTTTTGTAAGAGTTGCGTGGTCCTCGGTGCACTGGGGGGTTCGTAAGACTTGCGGGAGCCAGGTGTGAGGTCCGTTCGGCGGTGTGCCTCTTAAAGGCCCGTCGTCTGTAAACAGCATTTTTTACCTGCGTTATAAAAAAAGGAGTCTTAGTCTTAATAGTACGGCGGGCTGTTTCCTCAACTCGACACCCAGTGCCTATTTTGCGTGGTGATTGGGATCAGTCCTGCCATCCCAGCTCCTCCAGAAAGCTCAACAGTCCCCGGATGTTGCTGCAGGCTTCTACTAGTGTCCGCGGGCTTCCCATTAGAGAAGTCCTTAATCTTGCAACGCCTCTGCACTCCAGCAGAAAATGGGCGCTCGTCTCCTTCTTCTCCAGAAAGGCTCTGTACAGAGGGCTGTCAGAAATACCTATACCAGATTATGCACTAAACCCATGCCAATCTGACACAAGCCGCACACACAACATCACCAAAAGGTAGTGTTGTATTCATCATCATCATCATCAACCCATGTTCATCCACTGCTGGACATAGGTTTCCCCTAATGCACGCCACTGCTCCCGATTTTCTGCCACTCTCATCCAGCCCACTCCAGCCAGCCTACGAATGACATCATCCCATCTTGTCTCAGGGCGTCCTACACTACGTTTACCGAGTCGCGGTCTCCACTCAGGAACTTTACGGCTCCATCGGCCGTCAGTTCTGCGGCTAATGTGACCAGCCCACTGCCACTTTAGCAGTACTGTGATTTAATCTAATTTAATAGTTCTATTACCACGTTTTCTAACCACCCTGGTGGATTTCATAATTTTACTATGGCAATCTAATTAGGTACTATCTTTGCCTACGCAAAATTAATATTGTTATAAAAAAATAGGGAGCTTAATTTTTATCGTCATTACATAAAGGTTAACGATCTATAAATGAAAAAAGGTGGGCGAACTAAGTAGACCAAAGAAAACTCATTTTCTATTGATTCATGGAAAATTGCTTCCGTCAAAGGATCATTACCGATTAATTAGGAAAATAACTCTTTTAACTGAGCAAGGAAGAAATATTTTTTCAAGTTTCATAATTATCTGCCAATCATAATTAGTTTTATAAGGACACACAGAGACGTCAATCGCGTTTTCAAATAAAAGTTTGATTGACGCTTTTATAAAATGACACTAGATTTAATTTAATCTAATCTATAAAATTCTCGTGTCGCGGTGTTTGTGGTTAAACTCCTCCGAAACGGCTTTCCCGATTCTCATGAAATTTTGTGTGCATATTGAGTAGGTCTGAGAATCGGACAACATCTATTTTTCATCCCCCTCAATGTTAAGGGTAATCCACCCCTAATTTTTTTTTTTCAATTTTAGTTTTTTTATTTTTATTTTTTTATGATACAGCATTAGTAAATACATATAACCCTGAATTTTCACCCTTCTACCCAACCCCTATTTTTTGTGGCAGGGTCAGCTAGTATTATATATGTATAAGTAATATTGTAAATGCGAAAGTGTCTCTCGTTTTTCTGTTACCTCTTCACGGGGCCCAGGCAGCAGACGGGACTCGAACTCGCACCCTTTGCTATCCGGGCGCAGAATGTGGAGGTTTTTTTTTCTAGTTAAATTATCTTAAGGATATAAGATGGTTTTTATCCCAGATATTTTCTTTTAAGGGGGTGACAAGAGAGTTAGAAATTTATGGGAAAACAATTTCTCCACGCAGACGACTAGTGATAAATAAAATTTAATTGGCATGTGAGTGCCTACAATAAAAGGAATTTTAAGTGCAAGCCATTTTGCTTGTGATATCATAAGTAACTTCTCAACTATCAGTGCTTCTAAGGTCAGCTTAAAAATGCCGTGGTTCATTACATTCAAGCAAAGCAAGTTAGCAAGCAAATACACCAGTTGGTCGGTAGCTCAGAATAATCTGACCAAAACGTCGGGACAAATATGGTACGAAGATCTTTAGATAGATAGATAAAACTTCATTCGCACCAACATGCACACATACAAAATTGAAGACAAATATTACAATTATATAAATCCTTTAAAATCGACGCAAAAAATTATATTTATACAACTATACTATGATATTTTCGTGTGCAGCAGCGATGCGAATGGGAGGAAACTCAGCGTAACATTTACTCAGAGAGTAAATCGCTGATTTTCAGTTCTGACCCATATCGATGAGGTCACGCAATTAAATGTCAGATTATAATTCATTTACAAAACAATTTAAATACAATAAACGAAATTAAATTAAATACAAAAAATAATTAAACATTCACTGGACATATAATTGTTATGGTACATTTACATAAACATGAAAACAAAGAAAAAAAAATTGATAAATTGATCAGTGGGAAAACATTTATAATTTTTATTTTTTAAGCATGTATCTGCTTGATGTTTAAATCTAAAGAAAATGTTTTCGGTAAAAATAAAATTAAAGCACACAACACCAACGCCGATAACTCCGCGCCCAAGCAACTAATTTCGGGATATTCCAATTTTCTGTTGTTCTAATAAAGATGATTTCATATGTGCTTTAAAAGTTTGTCTGCACGGAATTGGTCTTAAGGGTGGAGGTATGTTATTCCAGCATTTAGTCGCTTTACTAATGTAAGCGTGTTGATGTTTGACCCTTTTAAAGCTATTTACCTATTTAGATTCAACCAATTCAGTAGATTCAGTTCCATCATTCAAGTAAACAACAATCAACCCCGTAGATTGGAACAGCGGAACAATTATTGCAATAGTCCCCAATAAAACCACAGGCGGTAACAAGTCATCAATCTCAGCTGATTAGTACAGAGCCTATGTGCGGGGAGATCAAATACTAACATATGCCTGATATATTGTGTGGTATGTGTATGTGGTATAAGTTTACTGTAATAAACGTTAGACAACAGAGGAGCTCGATGGCGCAAATGGTTAGCGAGTTCGGCTACGATCGTTGAAGTTAAGCAGCTTTCACAGTGGTCGGTCATTGTATGGGTGAATATAAGGCTTCGGAACGTTAAGCCGTTGGTCCCAGCTACATCTGTAGTCGTTAGCACCCATCAATGCGCACTGGACCCGCGTGGTAGGTCATGATCCACATTATATACCATCCATAGGGAAGGCCTGTGCCCCAGCAGCAGGGATATTCAGACATCAGTCTCTTCTTATCATTCTGACCTCTGATGAATACGAGCATTTGTACCATATTCATGGATTTATTTTATTTATTTAGATATAATTCTATAAAAATATACTTATTTATGTGTATGAATCAAATATATGTATTCTATCCGTTACCCTGAGGAGCTCGATAGCGCAGGTGGTTAGCGCTTTCGGCTGCGATCGTTGAATTTAAGCAACTTTCGCAGTGGTCGGTCATTGGATGGGTGACCAAAAATCTTCTATCTCGAGTTCCTCCGTGCTTCGGAAGGCACGTTAAGCCGTTGGTCCCGGCTGCATGTGCAGTCGTTAGCACCCACCAATCCGCACTGGGCCCGCGTGGTGGGTCATGGCCCAATCTCCCTATCCCATCCATAGGGAAGGCCTGTGCCCCAGCAGTGGGGACATTAATAGGCTGATGATGATGATACTTTATTCAAATTGACTTATTGGAAGTTCTTTTGAATCGTCCATTCCCCCCCCCCCCCCCCCCCACAACAACTGCTAACTAGGGCCGAGGTCTGAGTCTCAGAAACGCCATGTAGTTGAGCCGACGCCCTCAGGTTCAACCTACGAATATCTATATACCGTACATCCTACCTAGGTAGATAGCTAGGTGGGGTGTACCGTTTATGTACGACAACCCTGCACCACACATACTTGCAGCCTCTCAGAGTCGATCGTTAGTTGTCTAAAAATTTTGAGGCAGACCGCCAGCAGTTCAAGTTTGAGCACCCCCGGTCTAGAGGCTCCAGACGGAGAGGAGACTCCCCCTAGGGGAGATGCCATCCGCTGGAATACCTCTAGAGGCATTCGCTAATTCTCGGCTTGAGTTCCCCTTAGGATCTTGTCGTCCTCAAACCCGGTGACGCTGTAAAGGTCATCTGCGACCAACAGCATACATACAAGAAAAGCAATATTTTTCAACCGTTTATTTGCTGAGTTATTTATTACAGATTTCGTTACGAGAGAAGGGTTAGTCGAGTTATTTACTCGACTCATCATTCGAGGCTCGATGGTCTCTTGACATTTGCCTCGGATATCAGTAAGTGTCTCATTTCGCCGGCTATCTTTTGGGAAATCCTCTTACATTTCAAGTTGAATCATTTGATCTTCACGCTGAGTTAATGCTTACATCTGACATCGCTTCGAAATAAAAAAAGAGTGAACGAAATAAACAAATAAATTATGTCATTAACTCGAATAGAGGAAAATGTCGCTTTCTCGAATTAATACATACCCATTTGCTTTTAAATTCAATTTTCGTATAACAAAATTACTTACACTTAGCACAATTTTTCTTATTAGACAGGCTAAATCTTAAATTTGTAAATAAAATGAATCGAAAACTAATTAAATTACTGTGAGACATAAATATAATAGGATTTACACTTTAAGTTTCATTTTAAATAAAACTAGTTTCAACGGGTTAGTGGCTTACATTATTTTTTAATAGTATGACGAAGTCAAGTTTAATCAAAATGAAATAGTGCAATCTTCGACTAAATTAAGTTTTCTCTTTGAGGTATTTTAATTACATCATTATTTAAGGATTAACTCATTAACGTATTTTTCTTTTAAAAAATATCAGAGCTAAATAGGTAGTATTGTTTTACTGAAGTAAGTTTTTATGACTACTTTTGAAGACTGAAGCCCAACTTGGATCTTTAAACGTTTCAGATAACTTATAAAATGTTAATTGTTTTATGAAAGTTTTGTTTCAATTTTCACAGCTTTTTATCTTTCAATATTCTAACTTTTACCGCAGATAAATAACTGACAAGAGGAGCTCAATGGCGCAAGTGATAAGCGCGTTCGGCTGCGATCATTGAAGTTAAGCAACTTTCGCAGTGGTCGGTCCTTGGATGGGTGACCAAAAATTGACTATCTCGAGCTCCTCCGTGCTTCGGAAGGCACGTTATGTTATTGGTCCCGGCTGCATCTGCAGTCGTCAGCACCCACCAACCCGCACAGGGCCCGCGTGGTGGGTCATGACCCAATCTCCCTATTCCATCCATATGGAAGGCCCCAGCAGTGGGGACATTAATAGGTTAATGATGATGATGAAATAACTGAACTTATCACGGGGACTCTAGAACAAACTCACCCACAGAAATACAAGACCACGAAAATGTAGTTTATTACATGTAAGAATTTATTTATATATATTTACATTGAAATATTCAAAATCACAAAAGTTTAAAACTACTTGATGTCTGAAGACTTAAACATCAGAAACAACTAAGTACTAAAATAATATACAATAGGGATGATGACTAATATTTTTTCTTCGTTTATCAGGTAGATTATCAAAAAGTATTGGACACGTATTTTTTCTTTTTTCACATAATATAAACATTGCAGAGGTATATTGATTTGAAAAGTCGCATGACGTCACGTTTGAGTACACTTATAAGTGAAAATTCACTCAAAAGTGACGTCACGAGCCCCTACTCCCAAACTTTGACGCGCTATAACTTTGTCATTTTTTGGTTGATTGCCCAAAGAAAAAATACGTGTCCATTATTTTTTGATCATCTAACTGACGGACTAAATAGAATTTCGTTTACTGTACCCCGTCATCACCCCTATTTAGAAGGTAAAAAATATATCACCCCCAGCGCCGCCGTCAGGAATGGTGTCCGATAGGCTTGCAGCATTTCCACGTTGGATAGCAAGGCTGATCCGTTGACCGAGGTAGCTGCCAGCTTTTTGATCACCGGTCACTTCGGTGAGTCTCTTAGACAATTCCTTAAAGAAGGAACGAGCGATTGGATCCAACGGTCCAATAGTCTCAACACCAAATTAATTAAGTAAATACCTGAAATGAAAAACAAAATTAAACAAAAAACTATTATAAACTATTAAAAAACAAACAATGAAATATCTACGGTACCTCATTGGGTATACCCCAAAGTTGGTCCAGGATAAATTTGGAAGTGGGTAAATTAGGGGGGGGGGGGGGGGGTTATTAATCGTTCACTCGTAGATTGTGATGCAGAGTTGTATTTGACAAAAATTAAAGCCATAAAAATGATAAAAAAAATCTCAAAGGCAAAAAATTATAAACCCTTTTCTCTCTTCTTCTTCTCTTCTCTATCTTCTTCTCTGTCTATCTTAAGACAAATTAATATTTGGTGTCGGTGCCATGCCAACCCAAGTGGGAACTAAGATCAATCAGACATGAAAGGCACCGGCTCCAAATATTAATTTGATTAAAGATAAAATGCTTTATTATTTTCTGCTTTTCAGTTTTTTGTTAAATCTATATATATAAAACTCAAAGGTGACTGACTGACATAGTGATCTATCAACGCACAGCCCAAACCACTGGACGGATCGGGCTGAAATTTGGCATGCAGGTAGATGTTATGACGTAGGCATCCGCTAAGAAAGCATTTTTGTCAATTCTACCCCCAAGGGGATAAAATAGGGAATGAAAGTTTGTATAAAACTTTGTCAATTTTAAACCGATCGGACTGAGACTTTGCATGCAGGTATAAGAAGAATCACAGATGAATGTCATTGTGTATAATACAAGCCTGAGAAAAAAAACTGTAGTCTACACTTCAGCTCTACACCGAAGCGAAGCGAGGGCGGGCCGCTAGTTGTTTTATAAGTTCTAAGAACGCCCCATAGTTTCAGGATCTTTTATAGAGGATTCATCGTGGGTGTAGATAAAGTAATGTACGCAAATGTATATAATAAGAGAGGACTTCCAGGGTGCAAGTGGTTAGCGCGTTCGGCTCCGAACGTTGAAATTAAGCAAAGGACATTGCTCAGCGTCCATACATAGTTAGCCTAAGAACCAACAAGCATGAAATATTATTTTCTAGGTTCAAAGTCGTAAGTAAATGACTGTAAAAACAAAGATTATTGACGGACACTTCTGAGAACTTAAATTATTAGGAATACTAAATTTTTTTTTGAGGTTATGTTTAATATTCAATGAAACATAGGTCAACCTATGAATTTAGTATGAACTCCGTATGAAGTGAATTAATATTACAACTAATTCATTTTATTCGGTGCTATTTTAAAGAATAACTATTATGAAAAACTTGGTTAGGTAGGAATCATGAATAAAATAAAAACTGTAGTTTTGCTTCTTATTTAATGACTATTTTTCACTTAATTGTATCATATTGTTTATTGTATTTATTTGTATATCACGTTATATTGTGTAAATATGCAGCGTGAATGTGTATCAGGTGTTCTTGAATAATTTGGCTATTATTATTGATTAGATCCTCTCAGGATGTGGCACAGGTTCACTAGCACTTGGTAATAAGGGCTCTGCTCTTTGGTAATATCGATGGCATATTAGATAACCGATATAGTTAAATTAAAGGAAAAACAATCGCAAATAAACACACACAACAGGTAATCCGAAACGAGAATGCACTTTCCAGTATATTATATACTACTCTTTGGAATGCACGAATGGCACAGGTTACTACAAATGAAAACTGCATGCACCACAACCACAGAGTAAAGAATTTTATGCCGGCCCTTCTCTTGACAACAGTTTGTCCTTGTCATGCTTAGTAAGGAATGAAAAGGACAGACTGATGTCATGTTTTAAAATAGCAAATACGAATAACCAAGTAAAGTGCCGACATTAGGAAGAAAAAGTGTTTTGTTTGCAGCGCTGCCATAGATTATACACATAAAATGGTATTTATTGTCTCAGATTATTTTTTAACTTTTTAATTTAGCTTACTTAACTGGAAGTGTCCGTCACAATCTAAATACTGATAATTATCGCAAAAAATATACTAAGAATTATCATAAATGCCAAATTGGTGTTGGTTCTTAGGCCAATTTTAACATTGTCCTTTCGCAGTGGTCGGTCATTGGATGGGTGACCAAAATTTTACTATCTCGAGCTCCTCCGTGCTTCGGAAGGCACATTGGCTACCTGTTATGGGGGGATGACTTCTATGTACAAATGGAGGGCGTTGCAATGGGTTCCCCTGTCTCACCTGTTGTCGCCGATATTTTCATGGAAGACTTCGAGAAGAGGGCTCTCAGCGTAGCACCTGTCACACCCAGGCTATATAAGCGGTACGTAGATGATACTTTCACAATCCTCACAACAGATCAAATTTCTGCCTTTTTAAATCACCTTAAATCTGTATAGATTTAAGGTGATTTAAAAAGGCAGAAATGAATGAAATGAAAATGAAAAGCAGTTGGGGTGTATACCCCAACATCCTATTCACTATGAACTTAGAGGTAGATAGTAAACTAGCTTTTCTAGATATTTTATTAATCAGGAATCCTGACCAAAGTTTAAGCCATACTGAGTATCGTAAAGTGACTCATACTAATAGGTACCTCAATGGTGACTCACACCATCACCCGAAACAATTAACTGCCGTAGGAAACTCTTTGTTTCAGAGAACACGGGGTGTCTGTGACAAACAACACCTGGCAGCTGAACTTCAGCATGTCGAGCAAGTACTGAAGGATAATAACCTAAATGTACCACGTCGCCGTCACAGTCGCGCCAAACCTAGCACAGTCGACCGACAACCTGCTATACTACCTTACATGAAAGGAGTCACTGACAAGATTGGGAGGATTCTGAAGCGTGCTTCAATCAATACATTCTTCAAGCCGCCAAAGAAGATCAACCAGTTTCTACGACCGATCAAGTGCAATATACCCTTTCAAGTTGCTGGTGTCTACAAACTTGAATGCGACTGTGGGCTCTCCTACATCGGGCAAACAAAGAGGAGTATAGGGACTCGGGTAAAAGAACATATCGCAGATATGAAACATAGGCGCGAAAATAAGTCTGCAGTGTGTGAACATGCATTAGGGGGACCAAACCATTACATTAGATTTGATAAACCACAGATCCTTGCAGCTGAGCGGCTGTTCGTTCCTCGAATAATGCGCGAGGCTATTGAGATTAAAAAATATCCAAATTTCAATAGGGAAGATGGTTGGTATATACCACCAGCTTGGGAACCTATTATACAGGAGATAAAATCCCAACCCCGAGCACACACTGCAAGACCATCAGATACTATTAGTTCTTTTTGTTTGCATAATTTAACATAAGAAGGAGATAGAAAGCCTCTCTTGAGTTTCTTTCGCCGGTTCTTCTCAGAAAGGTCTCCCAATTTTGGAACCGGTGGTAGTTTACGATAGTTAGGGTTCAATAAATAAACTCAAAATTACAAAAAAGAATTTTAAATAAAATACTTTATTAAGTAAATTAAATAATAAATTCATACATAGACAATAAAACTTTAAAAATCGAACAATGAAATAACCGAACGCTCAATAAAAGTCTTTCGAAGGTAGCTCGACAAATTAAGTAAATAAAAGTTTGATTCTGACGACATAGCCTGTAAATTCTACGAAACGTCAATAAATAAATAAAGTTTCGTGCATTAACCCGTAAAAACTAGTTTTATTTAATGAGTGATGTGCATGAAAACCTAAGAAACAAATAAATATTATTAAAAATTGGTGGTTTTTTTAATCTTAGTAAATAAATGTTATTAAAAAATCTGATGCTTTTTCTCACTTAATCTTAGTCAATAAGTTTTATTAAATAAAAACTTTTTTTTGCTTACCATACCTATTTGGTTTGAATTGACAGCTATGACATCACAATATGGCGCCCAGTCGATCCTATTCTTAGTCGAATCGCATTATAAATATGTATCGTAGTGTAGGTATAATAATATTAAGTAAATTCTATACCAACAAACAAATACGCACATAATATATCTTATCCATTATCTACTTCTAAGCCAACCTTGCAAATATTAATCATTGCAAGATTGGCTGAGCAGTGACTACGTGTGCAACTTCATTTTCTTGGCGAACCCCTTAAATGGCTTCATTTTGTCCTCACAATTTATTCGTTACAGCGCCATCTATGTTACGACAAGTGCGACCCGATAAATGCAATGGTACATAATAAAACCACAACCGGGAAAAGATCATTAATTCCAGTTGATTAGAGCTGCTTTCACTGCGAACTCGGAAAAATGTGGATATGGCATATATTCTTGTAGGTACTAACTCTATGATAATTATTGGAAATTGTGTGTCGGTGAGAATGGTTCTGCAGTCGTTGTAGTCTTTTTCTCAGGGTTCACGTGTGTACAATTCTTTATTCCAATGTAACATAACTTCAAAAACGCCTTAGACTACTTAGATGTGTGTAGTATCGTGGCATAGCATCACAAAATGTTATTTTGTGATGCTATGCCACGTAGTAAAATGGTCCGATGACGTGGTTTTATTACGTGTCGTCCTGTCTCCATTTTGTTTTAATTCTTGATATATATATTTTTTTTATCTCTCTTCTTTTCTGTGTATCCAAAGGCAAAGAGCTGTTGTTGTAGAGAGCCTTATTGTTGTCTGTTTTATGAATGATTGTTTTTGCATGTTGTTTTTGTTTAGTGTTAATATTAATAGATTAATATCTTCTCTTATTTTGTATGTTAGGTGATTGTCTTGTGTCTCCGTCCGTTGAAGTCCAAATTAGGTCCCTCCAGAATACCAGCGTTGCAGCGGCAATCCATTTTTGCCGTTGCAACATTATGCTGAGGTGGGGCCTAGTTGACGATGTACCTTTTGTTTTATGTTTGTTGTGTATTTATTGTAATTGTTAATGTATGTCGTCAATAAATGTTTTTCTTTCTTCTTTCTATCGTTAGATTCTATGGGTGGGGGTGAGCTTAGCACCAGTAAAGTTTCCTTTAAGCAGGGTTGGTCTAAGAGTGCCCCTTTTTCACACACCTGTCCGATGTGTGATTAGGCATATGGCTTTAGGGGAGAGCGCTACAGTCGTGAAGATCCCTAAGGCAAGCCAGGTATGTTCTCCTTCCCGCGGTTGCCACCTGTTACGCATTGTTCATCCTTTTGATGAAGAGTGCAACCGAAACTACCTGACGCATTTCCCCGTAGAATTCCTCACCTATCCCACTTCCAATCTTCCCTTTCGTAATCCGCCATAATCGACGATGTGGTCACGCCGACATGGGCCAGTCATCCAAAAAACCAGGATGGCAGGTTGAAATGACCACCCGCGTGTTTGCCGTGCATGGAGACCCGTGCGGAGGGATGAAGGGATCCTGGAGGTTGAGCTGTTGGTAACCACCACAGCAACACGCCTCTTTGGCCCTAATTTCAGCCTAAACGGGAGGCCTCAGAGTAGCCAACTGGGGTCAATCGGCTCGACTTAACAACATCAAAGTCTGGCGAGGACTCTGAACCGGCGGGAGCGTTTGGCCCATTTGCGGACCCATGCGAAAGCGTGGCAATCTAAAACTGGTTACCGGACGTAAACCCACGGGGCTGGAGTCCTATATTCCCGGGGTATTTCTGGCGCATGTACACACTAAGATGTGCAGCGTCCCCATTTTGCGGGCTCCAAGGAGGGTGGAAAGCCGCTGGGAATGAAACACCACACGAACACACATGGAACATATAAATCTTAATCCTGTTACCAACACTACCAAGCCCGCTGCATCCTCGGAAGCGCAGGCTAAACACCCACTTACGGCTGCGTCCTCAGATGCGCCAAAGCCCGCTGCATCCTCGGAAGCGCAGGCTACACACACAAGTACACACGCGGCTGCGTCTTCGGATGCGCCGAACACTAACACCGTCATGGCGCGGAAGGTCATGGACCTTTCTGCTATCGGTGCCGCAATCCCGGATGTCACCCCGAAAGGGACTGCGTCTTGGAGCGTGGAGGTCCGGAGCAGGAAGGTCACTGACAAACCAGCCGTGAAACACACCAACAAACCGCTGCCATCGCCGAAGAAGTCATTGACTGGCGCAACGCCGGCCAAGGTACTCCGTAATATACGCCGCGCGAAAGCGCGCTTTATTGCGAGGCAGAAGCGCGCACAGGAGACTGGAGGGAGTAAGCAGCCAGAGGCTGCTGAAGAGTCCACTACGGCTCACGCTGCCCGTGTAGGCGAGGAGACCGTCGGTGCGGCTGGCGTAAGCCGGCCAACCAACGAGAAACCCGCTGAAAAGGCACCCCAGAATCCGGACGAGCAAGATCGCAGCGATTTGTTGCGACCACGCGGCAAACGGTCAGGACAAGCCAGGAACAACCGGCCCAAAAAGTCCCAATCGATACCGTCGAAGAGAGGACGTCCTGATGACACCATATCGCCTAGAGGGGACACCAAGAGGCCTCGGACTGGTCCGAAGAGTTCAGCAGTAAATTTCGCGGACGCATTGAAGGTCAATGACCTCTGCGTCGCGGTAATGGCGGAACCCTTTCAGGACCTAACCGAAGCACAGGCCTCTAAAATCGAGGAGGACATCCAGGGTGCTCTGGATGAGCAAATTTACAAACCGTCCACGATGTCATCCCGTTCACCAGCATTCCGCGGCAAAGCTTTCTGGTCGGAGGGCGTCCTCAAACTCTGGTGCGAGGACGACTATTCGCTAGAATGGCTGCGCCAAACCATCAAGACCATCAGGTCTCCCATCTCAGGAACCATTTTGACAGTTAAACGTCAAGTTGAGATTCCGAAGAGGGTGAAGGCCTCCATCATTGTGCCACGGTACAAGGGCGAAAACCTCGACCAACTGAGGTTGAGGCTGGCCGCCCAGAATCCGTGGTACAATATCAACCAATGGGCCCTGTACCACGCAGTGAAGACGGAAGAGAGGGAAGAGCTATTTATCCTGGTGGGTATCCCCCAGGATGATGTGCCCAAACTTCTCGCGAGGGATCGACGCGTAGCTTACAAGCTCGGGTCGATCTATGTCCGCTTCTCGTCGGGGGCAGTCGATCGACCATCAGATCGACCTTCCACGGCAAAACTACCACCGGCCACCACACCTAACCCACCGAGGAAGACCGAAGTAGGACTGGGCGTGGGTATGGCCAATAAACCACCGGCTTCGGCACCAACAACATCGGCCTACAACTCGTCACCGGCCCGACAATCCAGCATGGAAGAGGAGGATGCTGACCGTATGGACTGGTGGCTAGAGGGTGAAAAGGCGAATGAAGAGGAAGCGAGAGCGGGCAGCTTGGTCAGTCAAAATGACGACCAAAAACCCAGCCCCTCTCTTTAACATCCTACAATCCAATCTCCAACACAGCCAGACAGCCACGGCAAATCTTCGGCGAGTGTTGGAGACAAACACCAAGACCATAGCCCTCATCCAGGAGCCGTGGATCAGGGGTGAGAGGATCTGTGGTCTATCCAACATTGGAGGCAAATTACTCCTTGATACTACCGTAAGTAAACCACGAACATGCATCTTTGTTCCCAAGCATGTGAAAACCGTTTTAATCACCGAGTTCTGTTCCAGGGACCTGACTGCAATCAGGCTCCTCAGTGATACACCTAGCCTACCCGAGGTGATTTTAGCGTCTGCCTACTGTCCGGGCGACGCTGAAATACCCTTGCCGGAGTTCGAAAGGCTGGTGACACACTGCGAGCAAGAGGGACTGGAGCTGATCATCGCCGCTGACTCCAACGCACATCACACACTTTGGGGCAGCCACGACACCAATACCAGAGGTGAGGACTTTTCTAGCTACCTTTTCTCAACAAACTTAAAAATCATCAACAGAGGCTCTGAACCTACCTTTGTAACATCAAGAGCCCAGATAATAATCGACCTAACCCTAACCAGTGAGAAAATTGCCGAATATATCACTGACTGGCACGTATCTGACGAAGCATCTTGCTCGGATCACAGATGGATTAGGTTCTACCTTCATATAAACAATAAACCACCAGACCCTCGACGCATTCCGCGTAAGACTGACCGCAAAAAATTGTTGTCACTAGCATCGGCCAGTCTGAAGTGTCTTCAACCTCCAGAGGAATATAAACATCCAACGGAAATAGACACGCACGTGAATAACATAACATCAACGTTAACCGTCTGTTATGAACAATCTTGCCCACTATTACAGCAACGCACAACAGGCAAAGGCAAACACAATTGGTGGGGTCCTGAACTGGATAAGTTGCGGCGCAGGGTAAGAAAGATGTTCAACAGAGCAAAAAACACCCGACTAGAATATGACTGGAGTCGCTACAAGGAGGTACGGTCCCGCTACAAAAAGCGCATCCGCTTCAGAAAAGCTGAGTGCTGGAAGCGTTTCTGTAGCGATATTCAAGACAACAATCATGCCGCAAGAGTGAGGAAAATCCTGAGTAGTGATCCCGAACGCAATTTAGGTTTCCTCAAAAAGGCTGATAACACCTTTACAAAAACCGACGCTGAAACCTGTGAGCTGCTGATGCAAACACACTTCCCAGGTTGTAACACTAAGGAAAACCAAGAATGGGAAGATGAGATATCTGCAGTTCCGGGATCAGCGGACTGGACAACCGCACGCAAAATCATCAAAATCAATACATTAACATGGGCCATCAAAAGCTTTCTCCCCTTTAAAGCAGCTGGTCTGGATGGCATCTTTCCGGGCCTACTGCAATGGTGTGAAGAATCGATACTCGAGCATCTGCTGCGAATCTATACAGGATGTCTCGCCTATCGGTACATACCCACCAAGTGGAGAGAGGTTAAAGTTATATTCATACCCAAACCGGGCAAAAGTGACTACACGCAACCCAAAGCATTTAGACCGATAAGTCTCACATCATTTCTCCTAAAGGTGCTGGAGAGAATGTGTGACAGGTACTTGAGAGATAATGCTCTAAAGCGAGTACCACTTCATGCCAATCAACACGCCTACAGCATGGGCAAATCCACCGAATCCGCGTTACACAGTGTGGTCAGGCAAATAGAACGTGGACTATCACCAAAACAGTCAACGCTGGGAGTCTTCATTGACATTGAAGGCGCCTTTGACAAAACGAACTTTACCAGCATCAGCCAAGCACTTGTGAGACATGGTGTTGACCCCACGACTGCGGGATGGATCAACAACATGCTGAAATACAGAGCAATACAAGTGACGGTGAACACTACGAAGAGAGCTGTAGTGGCACGGGGTTGCCCACAGGGAGGAGTTTTATCTCCCCTTCTGTGGAACATTGTGGTTGACGAACTAATTTGCGAACTCAATCAGCGCAACTACCACACAGTTGGCTATGCAGACGACCTAACAATCCTCATAAGTGGGCCATTTCAAAATGTACTGTGCAACTTAATGAGCAACGCTCTCAAGATAGTCGAAAACTGGTGCACTAAGCACCAACTATCGGTGAATCCGACCAAAACAGAGATGGTCATGTTCACGAAGAAACGTAACTTGGATGCCATGAAACTCCCCAAGTTATTCAACACCGAACTATCTATGTCGAACGAGGTCAAATATCTAGGCATAGTTCTTGACCATAAGCTTACATGGAATAGTCACTTAGACCAAAAGATAAACAAAGCCTGTATAACATTTTGGCAGTGCAAAAGGCTACTTGGTAAAACCTGGGGTCTTGCACCAAAAATCACAAAATGGCTTTACACAACCATAATCAGACCACTCATCATCTACGGTGCAATAGTTTGGTGGCCTAGAACCGAAATCAACACCGCAATAAATAAACTGCAGCGTTTTCAAAGATTAGCATGTTCTGCTGCTATAACAGGCTGCATGAAATCCACACCCACAAACGCCCTAGAAATAGCGCTTGGCCTGCCGCCACTGGATCTGTTTATACAACAGGAAGCAACCATGGCAGCGCTAAGAATGTACCATCTGGGCTTGTGGACGGAAAACCAGGGACCTCACTCCAAAATCTTGGAAAGGGCTATACAATACCAATCTCTTGTAATAGCCCGCTGTGACAAAATCCCGATTACTCTTACATTTGATAAGAAATATCAAATAGAACTACTAGAAACCAACAAGGACTGGTCAGGCACAGACGAACTATGCATATACACTGACGGATCCAAAATACCTGGATCCGGATCAGGCGCAGGAGTCTTCTCACTGGACCTTAACATACATATATCAACAGCACTGGGTAATCACAGCTCAATATTCCAATGCGAATGTATAGCTATTACTCAGGCCGCCACCGCTGTTATCAACAGGAAAGTAACAAACTACAAGATACGTATATTATCTGATAGTATGGCTGTCCTAAGAGCCCTAGATAACAACAGCAAAACTTCTGGGCTAATACACGAATGTCACCTAGCATTGCTGCATTGGAGCGCATAGCAACAGATAACAAGGTTACCCTCCAATGGATCAAGGGACATAGTGGCTCTATGGGTAATGACGCGGCCGACAAACTGGCTAGAAGGGGATCATCACAAAGAGTGGAAGGCCCTGAGCCACTTCTACCATTACCCTTCAATCAAGTTCGTACATGGGTGCGTCAAAGAACCATACAGAGCCATAACAGCCGATGGGCTAGTACCGAGGGCTGCAGGCAATCTAAGGATATTTTCCCAAGACTTAACCCTAACCTAACTAAAAAACTACTAAATCTTAACCGAAATGACCTCCGAGTAATGCTGGGCACCATAACAGGGCACTGCCTACTTAACAAGCATCTACTAACCATACGTGTTACAGATAGCTCTCTATGCAGAGGATGTCTGGAAGCAGATGAAACAGCCGCACATGTGATCCTGGAATGCATGAGCGTAGCAGAACACCGGGCATCAATCCTCAGGAAGCCGAGGACGCTCCTAGAAGCCTGTGAGAGTTCCAGGAGACTACTGCGCTTCTGGAAGGAGCTGGGCTGGCTGAGCTAGCTAGCCCAATATACCCTGCACGCACAATGGACCAAATACGGAGTCTACGTGCGGAAACGGGGGCCCACAACAAGTAACAAGTAACAAGTATCGTTAGATAACACTCACACTTCCTTCGTGTACGACAAGACTAAACGTAAATCAATATACGTAAAGCTCCATACAAACTTGCATTAAAGCGATTGGTTCGTGAGCACTATCTCAATAGCATTAAACAGTGTTCTCATATTTGACTGACATAATCGTATAGGTACTTATTTATGAATTGTATATATGTGTGTGTGTGTATGTATGTGTGTATATGTATGTATTCTGTTAAGAGTATTTGTATCATATGTTTATCTTAAATTTGTCTTTATTGCGCCCCCGTCATGTTAGTTTTTTTTCTCACGCTCTTACTGGTCGACTGGTAAAGAATGCCTTATGTCATTATGTCCGCCATTTGCTTTGTAATTTTGCAATAAAGTTTAAATAAATAAAGAAGACTCGATCAACACTCACCGCTTTATCATGTTTTTTTTCATTCACTTATTTATTTATTACATTATAAGTTAATATTAATTATTATATATTTATTAATTAATTATTATATTATATATTATTATATATATTAATTATTATATTATTATAAATTATAGTTACGGGTTATGTTAGGTTGTGATGTAGAGGAATCGATAGTTGCTAGAGTATGCCCATTAGAATCCGAAGCTGCGTCGATATGAGAAAGAGGAGAGGACGGTTTATTAATGTTGAGAGGCGAAAGGAAGAGGAGAGCAAACGAAATAGAAAATAAAAAAAATACGGGGACTGCCGCGGTGAAGCTATTGCATTTTTTATCAAATTATGCAATTATAATTATTTATTTATGCAGTTTTTTTCTTTGATTATAATTCTAGTTTTTTCTTTGATATTCATGTTACATTTTTTGAACGTGGTGACCGATAAGCAAAAATTTTATTTATTTTATTGAACAAATGAAAGGTTAATATTGTTTAAAATCTCTTATCTATTAGACAAGTCCGTCCGTCCGTCCGTCCGTGGTGCTGTTTCAGCGGCCAAACCATAAGAGATAGATAAAGAGAATGTGTAAGTTATAAGTTGAGAATAGTCTGATAAGACTACAAACCGGATGTGAGTAACGTAGCACTTCCGGTTTTCGAGAAATCACGTGATTTCTATTTCAAACGAAACCACATAAAATCTCCGAAGTTCTCAATTAATATTTTTTTTTTTTGGTGAACATTTGGTTCACTGGTTTGCTAGTATTTTTATAATCTTACATGCAATCTTCGTACAGTCGTACCATATACATGCACGTTAAGGTTCAACTAGTCGCGGGCTCGAACTCACACGTGGATGCGACCAAAAAGCACGCTGTCTCACCTAGCATTGTGCCTAAAAGAGATAGAATCAGTTATGAGCAGTTAGCAGCTAGTCTACACGCATACGTCTAGTCGCATGCACACAAACACCGTGCCGAAGTATGCCGAACTGAAACGACGTTAGACGATGCACGGCTTTTAACGCCGCACCGCTGTGCCGGCCGGAGTGGGGGTGTTAAAAGAAAGAAAAAAAAGAAAGAACGAAAGAAAAGGCCTGGCGGCACGCCAGTCGCACCACCACACGGCGCGGCCGGCCCCGTTCCGAAGAATAATTTAAGTAACTTTTTTTACAGATGATGCACCCATTTCTGTTGCCGCTATGAAAACAATCCCTCCCGCACAAGAGGCTTACTTTTTTGCCGTTTCTGCTCGATATTATAAATAATGTGTCTTAGGGCACACGGGCCACCGGCCATTTTAAATATTTTATATAGACTCGCCCACACGCTCCGCGAACACCAAATCCCGCCTGTCAAGAGTCACTCCCAGCCGCACGGCCAGCATGGTGACGCTCTGCTCCACGCTAACGCCCCTCTCTTCGGGCAACCCGCCGATCTCCAGGTCGCACATCAACGCCTCCTGATCGCGGTCGTTAACCTCGGCGCGCAGCTCGGATATGGTGCGCTCCAAGTCCATCCTACCAGTTGCATCAGGTTCCACTTGACGCTGCTTCAACACGGTAATTCTCAGCTCGTAGGAGTCAAGTCGAGCGGTAAAAGAACTGCGGAAGGCCGCCATCTCCGAGCGGAATTCTCTCATCTCCTTCATGCGATCGGCCAGCATACTTTTTATATCACTGGTGTTCTCTCCAGTGTGACCAGATTCAGTATTTTAATACTTTTTCAGTATATTTCATCGATTTTTCCGAACATCAGTATATTTTCAGGTATATTGCTGGCAGTCAGTATTTTTGGGTATATTTTGGTAGAAGTTATGGCAACACCGTAGTGAGTGATCGTCTTTGCGACAATGTTTGCGGAATTCCCCGGAACGCGAACATTGGGGACTTCCCCGGATTTAGTTTACCTATACTTTTATCTCTCTAAAGGTGACAGAACACTGCGTAATCTGTTAAAAGGCCATTTTCCACATCCAAAGTAAAACACGACATTACGTGCGATGGTATCTCGACCCTTAAGTGCTATTTGTTCCAGTTTTAGTGTCTGGCCATTTAGTACAAGCGTTTGAGTGCCTTTACATTAATACTTAGTACGTATTTCTACAGGATGTTACAAAAATACAAATAAAGCTTGAAGGGCGTTGAAGTACATCATATAAGGCAGTGGTGGGCAAAGTACGGCCCGCGGGCCATATCCGGCCCGGCGACGGGTTTTCAATTTGGATATTGTATGGACTATTATATATATTATAAGTTTAAGTGATTATTACCAACTTAATCTTCTTTGTCATTGACCGATCCACAATTTTTCGTTAATTGAAATTGTCAGTTTTTGATACCTTAAGAATTTCATATGGCCCGCCATTCAAAAAGTTTGCCCACCACTGATATAAGGAGTCTTCTCTAAGTTTCTTAAGATATTTGCATGAAGTTTTAACTTTTTATAAAAACAGTTATTTACAAATATTTTAAGAAAATTAGAGAAGACTCCTTATATGATGTACTTCAACGCCCTTCAAGCTTTATTTGTATTTTTGTAACACTCTGTATAAACCTGAAAGTCGTACAGTGTATTTATTGTTTTATCTAAGAGCAAGTTATTGCAGTTTGTTTCAAATTAAAGGGGGTACTTAAACGTTCATTGTTGTCCATACAGCAATATGTGCTGGATGGAATAGCAGCTCTAAAATGCAGATGAACAATGTAGTGTTGCATGTATTAATATGCAATTTCGGAGCGTATGTTATGGCAGTTCTATTTCATTGTATGCTTTGGTAGTTCGTATTCTGTAGGGGGATATAAATTTAAATTTATCTTTCAAATATCAAATTGTGCTAGAGTTTATGTTCTTTTGGAATATTTAAAGTAATTTCAACAACTTTGTAGATTCTTTTACGTTGTTTCTGACTAGATAGTAATCCTTAATATTTGATAAATTTGTTATTTATGTTTTTATTTTTTAAGCATTTAACTGCTAGATATTTAAATCTAAACAAATTTTATTACTAGGGAAAAAAAAAACACGTGGACCAGGCAGGCATACGTGGCTTACATACAATGCGAAGAGATAGCGCTGCGTTGCAGCTTAGGAAAGGCTAGAGAGAATTCAACACTGCCGTCAGGGCCGCGGTAGCATAATCATCAGTGCATTTCGTCTGCTGCCTAGTCCGCGTGTAATTTTTTCTAGAAATAAATTTTAAACATCTAGAAGTTAAATGCTTAAAAAACCGGCAATGTCAAATGGGATGTTGTTAAAGTTAATTAACTTTTAAACTCCCATTTATTACTAATGCTTTTATCTGTAACTGTTGTGTTTGTCATTGTGTCGTCTATAACCTTTTTACTCGGCTGCGCAATGCAAGAGCGCGAAGCGCGACGCGCAGATAGGGTTATGTGTTTAACAGTCTATATATGTATGTTTGTTCCTTTGTGGCACACTAGAGACCAAACGCCTGGACCAATTTTGATGATTCATACATCAATCGATTCGTCTCAATCATGGGAGTGCTACTAAAGATATGATAGTAATCAAAATTCAATATGGAAAAAATTAGGCGCCATATTGTGACGAAGTAAAAAAAATAAGTTGACAAAATATGTCGAGTGGGGTATCACTGTCTAGATAATCAAAAATCATATTTAGGTTCCTAACACTATTTTTCATTTAATATGATTGTTTAGGATCTACAACGCTTTAAAGTTGTATATTAACCACTTAGCTTTTAATTTCAATCTTACATTTGTATGGATTTTTGTTACTCTTTCACCTAAAAAATGCTGAATGGATTTTAATGAAACTTAACAGTAATATAGCTCATATATGATAATTACATATATATAATAATTTATGTAGTCATTGAGTGAATTGGCCAATATATAACAATAAGTGTCACATAAGACGGAAAAAATCTTCCATCTGCGAGCCATTTTGGCCTGCACTGCGAAAACAATAAAAGTTACATGAATGTAATGTAGAGTGAAAATGTATCTCTTAAATAGTTCTAAAAAAAAGTCCGTGACACTATATATCTATTTTTAATGTGTGAGTCATTACCGCTAAAATAGTGAATCAAAACTAAAATACTATTTGAGATCTATTTCCAAAATACACATTTTGTATTAACAAATCATTTTTTATCAAAACAAATACTTTTATCGCTTTTGATATTTAAAAACGATAAACTTTGCTTTTTACACTATGTCATTTCGACAAATATTTAAAAAGTTACAACGATGCCAAAGTGACAGCGCGGTGTACTACTTATGTAAAAGAAAAAAAAATGGGCTATTCGCAGTATCTGATCCTATACGAAGCACTAACAATAAAACTGTGATATAGTTCCTTCTTATTAAATGATGAAAAATATATTATCATAATAGGTATTTATGATTATTGAATTTTAATGAAAAACTCTGAATTTTACTGTTTTTCATTTTTTTAACGATATCACTTAATGTTACAAAAAAGTTTTACTTAATATAATGACAAATAACCCATTTTTCGCTAGTAAGTAGGTACATACTTATTGGAATCCCTATATTTATTAATCAGCTTAGCAATATTGGTTTTGTAATAATTCTACAAAATTCAAAGTAAATAATGTAGATTTTTATAGGTAAATCACCCCTTTCATCACCCTACGCCAATAAGTATTGCGATGTTGTAGCTAAGAACCAAGTTCCCATCTACTTCTATATGGGAATTCATTATATTCGATTTAGCTATTAGGGCACAGAAGCGCAACAAACAAACTCGCTTTCACATCTATAATATTATATTATACTTACTAGTGATCCACCCGGGCATTGTACGGGCGAAATTTATTTATCGGGATAAAATATAGCCTATGTCACTCGGACAAAATGTATTTAAATAAAGAAAAATGTAATAATAAATAATGTAGCTACCTTATGACGAATTAATATTTGAAACCGGTTCAGTAGTTTGACAGATTATTTGTTACAAACATACAAATCTTGCCTCTTTATAATATTAGTATAGATAGTTAGGATATGATAAGTATTTAATTGATGAAAAAGATTTAAAAATAAAGTAAGTAATAGGTTTATTTGATTATATTTGTAAAAGTTACTTAGCATTTGTGCTTAACAGTGATATGTTATTCGGTATTTTTTTAAACAAAAAAAATTGGAAAATAACTGCTATGATTGCCCTGCTGGGAGTACTCTTCATTACTAAGCTTTACACTATCAGTAAAAATGGGTCGATCACAAAGTCTTTGACCTGTTATATGTGAACGCTTTAAAAGAAAACTACAAAGAGAACTATAAATTGATAATAAATGAGATTGCTATGGTGCTCTACCTAACGTTATGAAAATTTTATTATGCGCCTTTAGTTTAATCAAATATTATAAACTTTGCTTTGGTGATTGCATAATTATTTAATTTAGTAATCTAAGGCAGTTGCCACCATTGTCCAAAACAACAACATCAAACATCAACAACAATCTGCGACATCAACGTCATTGATTGGTATTGTATATAGGGTGATTAAAAACATTTGAAGTTAACTTCTGGCATCTACATATTGGGTTTCTGTGAATTATGTAGGTATATCAAATTATGAGACTAGGGACTGACACTGCATTTGTGTATATCACAATCTTAGACGTCCGGCATTGACATGACAATGCAGCTACTGCCAATTTTAAATAGTCGACGAATAAAATTAAATGAATTTTATATTTACTGCTGAACTATTAAAAAAAACATAAACAAAAGATGACTTTTTGAGTAAGTGCTAGTTTACTATAAAATTTACATACATTAGAGATATTTATGTAACGAGTTGATTTAACTTCACACATTTTTGCGAATATTTAGGCCCATCTGTAGCCTTGACCCCGCTGGTAAAGTCTCTATATGTCTTAATAAATCAATCTTTTAGACCGACGTACTTAATAATTCCCGCGATATTAATTCCCTTACTGAAGTAACAAGACTACGGTATATACCGTCTTAAAATACTAACTAACTAAAAAGTGTGAAATAAAAAAGGTAAATTTAAAAAATCAAAAAACTCGACTGCTTAATTATACTTCAAATAAAAACTGAAAAGAAAAAAACAAGTCCAGTAGTATATAATTCTGTTAATAAGGAACAAAGCTACTTTAACAGTCGGGACCTACTGTTGAAAAATATTATGTATTCTTGAATATCTAATGGGTCCCGACTGTTAAAGTAGCTTTGTTCCTTATTAACAGAATTATAGACTACTGGACTTGTTTTTTTCTTTTTAGTTTTAATTTGAAGTATAATTAAGCAGTCGGGTTTTTTGATTTATTAAATTTACCTTTTTTATATTAAACCCTTTTAGGTCACTCAACCGGCCAATAGTGGAAGATGCGTAAAAGTGCAAAAAAACTGATCATCTGTAGTGCTCAACCCTGACATTGGCAGAATTGTCTAAGGAGACAACAGCCAGCCTTTACAAAAATAGAATAGGATAGGATAGAATAGAAGGAGAAAAAAAAAATTACATTATATTAATTTTGTAAGAAACTGAAACAAAGAAAGAGAAGGATGTAGTTGTATAAATAAAATTACTATTTTTTTTTTTATTATTTATTCATTACCATTTAAACTATAACACAAACATTAATTACAACATTCACAAAAAAACCAAATAGGGTTTAAACTAGGAATGCGTTGTTCGGACATTCACATTATTTTACATTATTTGGGAACTGGCAAAAACCTATAAACACTATTCAACTATGATTTTATTTATTTTTTAAGCATTTAACAGCTAAATGTTTAAATCTAAAGAAAAGTTTACTAGAAAAAAATCCACGCGGACCAGGCAGCGGACGGGATTCGCCCGGATTGCGAAGGAAGCGTGTCCCGTCCGCTGCCTACTACTATTACGAATAACAGATAAGAAACAAACAAATTGCAGTGCGATAACACACACAGGTAAAGCGCGTCACAGCACGGTTATAAACAACTTAAAGTAAACTATCAAACTTTAAAGTACTTACTTCCGAACCTAACTAAGTATTACTAAACGGGGCATACTCTCTCGATTTTTTCCAAAGAATAATTTAAGTAACTTTTTTTCACAGATAATGCACCCATTTCTGTTGCCGCTATAACAACAATCCCTCCCACACAGGAGGCTTACTTTCTTGCCGTTTCTGCTCGATATTATAAATAATGTGTCTTAGGGCACACGGGCCACCGGCCACAACCACAAAACGCCGTCACCGGCATATTTCCTGTAGTTTTCAAACATTTTATATGGACTCGCCGCACACGGTTAACGCCGGTGGCCACCACACGCTACTAATCGTCGTTGCTCGCTTCTTGTGCCCCGCACCGGCCACTAATGCACCGATATAAAACGCCCCCACACGCCACTCGCGCTATTCCCCACCTTCAAACCTTTTTCGTCAGAGTCCATTATGATACTGCACGCATGTGTTAATAAAATTAAGGTACAAAAACCTTTTTAAAAACAAGCTTTTATTCAAATGCGCTAAAAAGAAAAAAAGAAAATTTAGTTAAAGTTTGTTTCTAAATAGATTTTCAAATTTTAGAAGTCCGCCATATTGGATTGAGAGTGACGTCACATTTTTTTCGAGTTACTCTCAGCAAGCCCTTTAATTTGATACCCATATTGTAGGAATGCATTAAAAATGATTGGTCCGCCATTTTGGGTATGCCACCATATTGGATTTAGAATGACGTCACACTGTTAAGCATGCATTGTCATCCGAACTGAACGAGCATACCAAATTTCAGCTTAATCGGTTGAGGGCAAGTGCTTTAAAATTGAGTTGTAAGATTTGACCGTAACAAACATACATAGCAAGTTAAATAAAAGCTTGTAAAAAAAGTAAGCAGCCACCGACGGCAAGTGTCGACCACCGGCCACAAGTGGCTGTCGCGCGCTACACCTACCTTTGTAGCCGCTTCTAGCTTCTCATGGCGGCGCTTGTGGCTGTCGCGTGTGGCCCGTGTGTGGCGAGACTAATGTTGTATAGATAATGATACAGAATACTTCGTGGGCGAGTCAGCACCGCATTTGACCGGTTCTGCACTCATTTTACGTGTAAAATCATCAGCCTATTAATGTCCCCACTACTGGGGCACAGGCCTTCCCTGTGGATGGAATAGGGAGATTGGGCTATGACCCAGCACGCGGGCCCAGTGCGGATTGGTGAGCGCTAACGAATGCAAATGCAGCCGTTGGCATAACGTGCCTTCTGCAGCACGGAAGAGCTCGAGATAGTAAATCTTCGGTCACCCATTTAATGATCGACCACTGCGAAAGTTGCTTAACTTTAACGATCATCATCACTTGCGCCCATCGAGCTCCTCCGAGCGTTTAAAAATATCTCTTATCTATTAGACAAGTCCGTCCGTCCGTCTGTCTGTGGTGCTGTTTCAGCGGCCAAACCGTAAGAGATAGATAAAGAGAATATTTAAGTTATAAGTTAAGAATAGTCTGATAAGACTACAAACCGGATTTGAGTAACGTAGCACTTCCGGTTTTCGAGAAATCACGTGATTTCTATTTTATAATTATCACAATTTTAATTAACTTTTATAAAGGTTTTTTTTTTTTAACTAAATAATTTCAAACGAAACCACACAAAATCTCCGAAGTTCTCAATTAATTAAATACATTTTTTAAATCAGGTTTTGGTGAACATTTGGTTCACTGGTTTGCTGGTATGTATTTAATATATCCAGCAACCCAGAGCGTCATTAATCGACAATATCATCTATATACTCGTAATTTCTTTACTCATGATGAGATCGCGTGCGCGCTTCGTATAACGTCGAGTAGGTGTGAACTTAATTTTTTACGACACATGATGGATCTTGTTACTCAAACATGACGCACTCAAACGGTGGCGTAACATGCGAACCGCTTGTTTATCTATCGTTTTTTTAATCTATATCGCTTAGTGTTACAGCTTTTATGTGTTGTTTTGTTAGGAAAATAATTAGAGTAATAAATAAATAATAAATATTTCCAACACTCACACCAATTAGCCTACCCCCAATGTAAGAACTATAAGGCTGTGTTATGGGATACTAGGGTAACGGATAGAATACATATACTGTACATGCTGTATCTCCTAAACCAAATTAAGACAGCCATTGCTACTGGATCAAAGAATGACAATAAGTTTATGCACAGAAATATATATTTTCAACGTTTTTGGCCAATTATTAATCGTTTTTAAAGTCGTAAATGTTTAATTAAGCCACACGCTCAAACTTGATCAAACTTAAAAGTTAATTAAAGACTTTGCTTCATTAATTTTCAGAGTTAAATAAGCTCAGTAAATAGGGTATTTAATGTGAGACTTCTGTCTCCCGAACATTAATTACATAACATTTTCCTTGTAATTCTTAACTGTGTAGTCGAATTGTAGAAAATATAAGCATCATAAGAGTTTAAACCACATTTTTTTTAGTATTGACCGATTTCATCCATTGTTTTATATGTATGTTGCCAGTGATGACCTATGGCAGTGAGGCGTGGTCGTTTACTATGGGTCTCATAGGACGGCTCAAGGTCGCCCAGCGGGCAATGGAGAGAGCTATGCTTGGTGTTTCCCTGCGTGATCGAGTCAGAAATGACGAGATCCGTAGGAGAACTAGAGTCACCGACATAGCTCGAAGAATAGCCCAGCTGAAGTAGCAGTGGGCGGGACACATAGCGAGGAGAACCGATGGCCGTTGGGGCGGAAAGGTTCTCGAATGGCGACCGCGTGCCGGACGACGCTCAGTGGGAAGACCCGCTACAAGGTGGACCGACGATCTGGTGAAGGTCGCGGGAAAACGCTGGATGCGGGCAGCGCAGGACCGATCGTTGTGGAGATCCTTGGGGGAGGCCTATGTCCAGCAGTGGGCGTCTTACGGCTGATATGATGACGATGATGATGATTTTATATATCTTTTTATACTTTATTTATATTATTTTATTAATGATAACCAATTTGATTTATTAGCGACTAATGGCGGGGAGCAAAGGCGCATTGTAGGTTTCAGAACACTACCTTACAGGTGGACGTCCATTATTACTAAAGGATATGAAAAAGCCGATTCTCAGACCCACGGAATATGCATATAAAATTTCATAAAAATCGGTCAGGCCGTTCCGAAGGAGTATGGTAACTAACATTGTGACACGAGAATTTTATGTATAAGATTATACTAATAAAACTTGCAATGTGGGAAATTGATGCATGTTGCCGAAACTTCTTTGATGTGTGTAGTATTGTGAGGTATTCTATAAATGTTTGAAATATATCTGAAACTTTTCAGAAATCTGGGACAATGCTCTAATATTTCTTCGATACAAAGCGATCGTGTCTAGGCACACATTCTTGTTTGAAAATCAGCCCATTATTTCTCTCGTATTTACTCTCAACCTATGCGAAGGAATCTTTTGAATTCTTAAGGAATAGCAAATACGTATTTACAAAGTTAATATTTGACAGTTTTATGTGAATAAGGTAAAACTTGTGTACATAGACCACGGACTGAATAATTTAGTTTCTTATAAACTTAGTTGTTCAATATAGATTCAACTAGAAGCTCGAATATGATCATCAGTAAAGTCAAAAAATCGAAACGACTTTTCGAATCCCGAGCAAATTTTCAAGAGCTTTCCCGAAATAAATTTGGATCTACGATTAAAAAATGAGGAACTCGATGGCGCAAGTGGTAAGCGCGTTCGGCTGCGATCGTTGAAGTTAAGCTACGTTCGCAGTGGTCGGTCATTGGATGGGTGACTAAAAATTAACTATAAAATGACTATACATTTACAGTCGTTAGCGCCCACCGATCCACACTGGGCCCGCGTGGTGGGTCATGGCCCAAACTCCCTATTCCATTCATAGGGAAGGCATGTGCCCCAGCAGTGGGGACATTATTGGGCGGATGATGATTAAAAATATTAGAAAGAAACCTTTTTTTAAAGTATCTTGTAATGTTTATTTATTTTATTTATTTATTTTTACAGTTTTTGGGAAACTTACAGCTAGTTTTTCTTACTTGCTATTCTGCATAATATTTATGTTTAATGCCAATTAATAGTTTCCGCGGATAGTTAAAGTAATAATTAAAAAAGTCGGCATGAAGCGCACATGATGCTTAAATGCATTATTAAGTATGTATGTATACTATATATACTTATATGTTACATGTAACATTAACATATCGGAAGCTAACGTCTGTTTATTCTCTCAGTATACTTAAAATGGTACTAATTCAGATTTCGAACGCAAATTTTAGCGCATTTTAGTAGGTACCAAAGCTTTATCGCGCAGGTAAGTGAGAAGCATCACACATTAATATCTACTTGCAATTTGCAACCACAAACATATATAGCCTGAATGACACAACACATAAATAAATAAATATTTCCAAACAGTCACGCCAATAATAGCCTAGCCCCAAAGCAAGCACTGTAAGGCTTGTGTTATGGGATGCTATGGTAACGGATAGAATACATATACTGTACATAAATAAGTATATTTATATAGAAATACATATTAAACATCCATGACTGGAGTACAAATGATCGTATTCATCTCACAAACATCTGCCCTCACCGGGATTCAAACCCGGGACCTCTCGATTCGACAACACCATGAAACCCGGCTTACAAACCACCCGGCCACGCAGGTTGTCATAGACAATAACAATACGAACGCCACTTTTTAATTAGTATGATAGTCTGCACGATACTTCGGGCCCTCCTCAATCCATACTAAGCGGCTCCTTGAGATTCATGACGTACAACCGAGTAGAATATTCTCATCGACTCTCTTCAACTTCGCGTCGATGTAGCTACCAAAATGTTCATCCCTTCTCCCCTTTTCTTCATTGTGCGGATATCGCGAAACACACGCAACGAGAATACAAATGCGGCATGTTTAATTTTTCAAGATGGTAAAATTTACTTATGTTTTGCGAACGCTGATCTGCTGATCGAAAAATAACATATTTTTACGTGATACCGAATTTTGTGCTTGTGTTGCGAATTCGTTTAAGGTGAAATCAATTGCTGTGGTCAAATGTTATTACATTATAGTCTACTAGCAAACCAGTGAACCAAATGTTCACCAAAACCTGATTAAAAAAAAATATGTATTTAATTAATTGAGAACTTCGGAGATTTTGTGTGGTTTCGTTTAAAATAGAAATCACGTGATTTCTCGAAAACCGGAAGTGCTACGTTACTCAAATCCGGTTTGTAGTCTTATCAGACTATTCTTAACTTATAACTTAAACATTCTCTATATCTATCTCTTACGGTTTGGCCGCTGAAACAGCACCATGGACGGACGGACGGACTTGTCTATTAGATAAGAGATTCTAATATTATGGACAGTTTGGTTGAACGCCCTAATCTCAGGAAGTACTTATCCGATTTGAAAAATTATTTCTTTGTTAGTTAGTCCATTAATCGAGCCTGTAGCCCCCTACAGGCCATATAACTACACGCTACACCACTAGGAGAGGAGCATTGATGAAATATGTTGCAAAAACGGGAAAGAAATATTTCATTTGCAAACGGTTGAAGTGACAGAAAAATCACTTTGAAAGTTCTATAAATAAATTCGCGACAGCATCATCATCATCATCATCAGCCTATTAATGTCCCCACTGCTGGGGCACAGGCCTTCCCTGTGGATGGAATAGGGAGATTGGGCCATGACCCACCACGCGGGCCCAGTGCGGATTGGCGGGTGCTAACGACTGCAGATGCAGCCGGGATCAACGGCTTAACGTGCCTTCCGAAGCACGGAGGAGCTCGATATACTAAATTTATGGTCACCCATCCAATGACCGACCACTGCGAAAGATACTTAACTTCAACGATTGCAGCCGAACGCGCTAACCACTTGCGCCATCGAGCTCCTCGCGACAGCATATGTAGCAGCAAATATGTATATGTTTAACTTATATTATTATTATTTTAATTAAATAACTGCTATATGTTTGAATCTCAAGGAAATAATACTAGAAAAAAATCCACGCGGTCCAGGCATCTGACGGGACTCGAACCCACACCTTTCGCTATCGGGGCAAATGCACTGACCATTAGGGCCGCGGTAATATAATAATAATAATGTAGCATAAAGGGTGTGTGTAAACATAATAATAATAATGTGTGATTCGAGTCCCGTCTTCTGCCTGGTCCGCGTGAATTTTTTTCTTGTTTAATTTTCTTTATATAATTTAAGTTTCACTCGCTATAATAATTTTCGTAACGCGGCTGATTCCGCAGGGGACCTTTAGTTTTACATAATATGTGTAGAAGTCTGTGCGAAAAGAGAATGGGATTTAGATTGGAGGGCGCTGTAGTGCTTTTCTACCGTATTTGTAAGGTTTTACCCCCTTTAGACATGATTAAATACAAAAAACCGCAAGAAACCACAACAACAAACAAATCCGTATCAATACAAAACTTTAACGTTTTACAGATTGCTGGGTTTGATTGCCAAATAAAAATCTTAATGTTAGTTCCGTTTTTCGCCACGCCCATTCTCTTTCCACGCAGACTCTAATACTGTGATGGAACATCATTCGAAACAGGTTCTATGAATTTCACTGATTGCGGAATCTAGCCATTTAGCTAAGCTTACGTGGTTCAACCGTCCATGTTTAGTAGTTAATTGAAATGTGCTGGCTTCTGGCTTATCAATAACGACCGCTCTTAGAGATGTCAATTACATTTAATGCTTGTCAAAGCGACGCTTTGTCTTATTCTATCGCTACAACAATTATATGTCATGACAAACTTAAACAAACTTAAGATGTATTACGGTTTCTGAAACAGGTAATCTGTTAAAGTACAAATACTTCAATATTTATTTATTACAAGTAAGCCATATTTACTACGACTATAGGTTTTGTTCTTGGACTTAAATTTTATACATATACTAGCTGTCCCAACGAACTTCGTACCGCCATAAAAAATAGGGGTTGGTGGTAGAAGGGTGAAAATTTAGGGTTGTATGTATTTGTGTATGATGTACCATAAAAAAATAAAAAAAAAATCTAAATTTGAAAAAAAAATTTAGGGGTGGATTACCCTTAATATTTAGGGGTATGAAAAATAAATTACATCCGATTCTCAGACCTACTGAATATGCATATAAAATTTCACGAAAATCGGTCGAGCCGTTTCGGAGGAGTTTAACCACAAGCACCGCGACACGAGAATTTTATATATTAGATAAACCACCCGACCCGCTCACGGTGAAAATCTGTTTGAATTAATCTTTGAGATATTGACTAACGTACAGGCAGGCTTTGTTTTTCAATTAGTGTTACATAAATCTAAAGAAAAGTTTTACTAGAAAAAAAATCCACGTGGACCAGGCAGCGGACGGGACTCGAACCCGCACCCTTCACAATCCGAGCGAATGCACTGACTAATTATGCTACCACGGCCGCGACGAAATTTTCCTAGCCTTAAGCTGCAAGGCAGCGCCATCTCTTCGCATTGTAGGTGACCCACAATATCAAATGAATACTTTTTCAAGCATTAAACATTTGAACGAAGAAATAGTAATTATAGTTATGTTTTTATTTTTTTAAGCATTTAACTGCTATATGTTTAAATCTAAAGAAAAGTTTTACTAGAAAGAAATCCACGCGGACCAGGCAGCGGACGGGACTCGCACCCGCACCCTTTGCAATCCGGGCGAACGCACTGACCAATTATGCTACCACGGCCCTGATGGCCGCGCCTATATACACTACACTATAGGCTTACTATAGTTACATTTTTCATGTTGTAACCATTTAACTGCTAAATGTTTGAATCCAAAGAAAATTTTGTTAGAAAAAAATCCACGCGGACCAGCCAACATACGGAACTCGAACCCGCACCTTTCGCTATCCGGGTGAATGCACTGACCATTATGCTACCGCAGCCCTGATGGCCGTGTCAAATGTTCTCTAACCTTTCTTAAGCTGCAAGGCAGCGCCATCTCTTCGCATTGTAGGTAACCCACAATAATATAGCTTATACACAGGGTTGAAAATGCGACAAGAAGCGCTCTAATCTAATGAGAACTTGCAAGTCTGAGATAGAAAATATTTTTAAAAGGAAAAAAGTGTCTTTTTAATGTTTATAAGAAATAGCGTGCACGTGTTCATAATACTCTTTCTTATATAATTTGTGCTAGAGGCGTGGCTCCCAGAGGTTAATTTATCTCGACAAATGACATCTCGCCAACACCAGGTGGCAGCCACGAGGCAAAAGAAAAAAAAAACTTAAGCTCGAGCTCATTTGGTGTTTTTTTTTTTACATTCTGATCTGAGTTATGCGTTTGACGTTTTTGGGTTTAATGCGCCGTGAAATTTTTATTTTGCATTCCGAAGTTTGATGTAGTTTTGGAGTTATTTATAAAGATTGTCGTGTTTAATCAATTTGATTTAATTTTATGTGGTAGTCGCTTCTTAAACAGTGTTGGGACAACTGTCTGAGGACGGACTTGCACCAAAACTCTTAAATCAAATGTATGAGCTTATCATTCTCGAGTCTCCTTCTAATCTCTCATTTCTCATGTCAGCCGTATGACGCCCACTGCCTTAGATTAAAACAAAAAGGGTAGATACGGCACTAGCCTCACAAAAGTGATCCGCATGAATTGTGGTCCACGAACCTAATCGCTTTAGTCACAACTTGACATGCAAACGACGTACATGTGAACGCCAAAAAGAAATATTGCTAATATTTTGTGTTTATATGATAAAACAATGCCTGAGTGTGTTTTTAAAAAGTGCTCAAATTGCTCAAGAACTAAAAATAAAACCCACGGCATCACTTTTCATTCGTAAGTACTATAAAATATATTTTTCATAAAAATTGCTGTTTGTTTTGAATCTTATTCGGTAGTGACGTCGAGTACTGGTCGCGTGATTGGTCGGTAGTGCAGTGACGCGGATCTCGCCATCTGGTTCGCGCTGCCGTTGAAACTTAACGTGCTGTTTCGCTCGAGTCGGTAATGCAGTGACGCGGATCTCGCCGTCCCGTTCGCGCTGCCGTGAGATCAGTTTTTGTTTGATGCAAGTATGAGCGTACCGTATCTACCCTTTTTGTTTTAATCTAAGCCCACTGCTGAGCATAGGCCTCCCCCAAGGATCTCCACACCGATCGGTCTTGCGCCGCTTGCATTCATCGGCTTCCCGCGACCTTCACAAGATCGTCGATCCACCTTGTAGGGGGCCTGCCCACTGAGCGTTGTCCGGTGCGTGGTCGCCATTCCAGAACCTTTCCGCCCCAACGGCCATCGGTTCTTCTTGCTACGTGTCCCGCCCACCGCCACTTCATCAGAGCAATCGTTCGAGCGATATCGTTAACTTCGGTTCTCCTACTGTACGGTCACGTATCAACATCTAAAAGGTGTATGTGGTCACACTGGCTCGTACATTTTAGTGGTCCTTCGAGCCGGATATTTTTGATTTTAAAGATGAAGAATCTACAAAAACGCTCGGTCTTGGCTGGAATCCGGCTCGAAGGACCACACTAAAATGTACGAGCCAGTGTGACCACATACACCTTTTAGATGTTGATAGATGATAGTTGTTTGTAGTACGCAGGTAAAGAAGTCACCAAAGTTAGATATGTATATTTATTGTAGCCGAACGTAAATACAGATAAAATATTTAGTAGGTGATTCTTTGCTTGACTGTTTCGTATGCGCGCTCTTAACGTACTCCTATAATTAATATATAATATCAATAAAATTAACTATTATGGCGCGCGACCTTAAGTAGGTCGCTATGTCAGCTCAGTATGTGCGGTGATGAGACCGTACACCTACGGATTTCCTCATTTCTGATTCTTTCGCGTAGGGAAACACCAAGCATCGCTCTCTCCATTGCTCGCTGTGTGATCTCTACTTGATTTAAAATAATTTATCGTATCAGCCTCGCTATCTAACGAGGAAATGCTAACAGCCTATTGGGCACCATTTCTGATGGCGGCACTGAGGGTGATACATGTATTATTTTGTAAATTTGTACTTATTTAAGTAGGTGAGTTTTAAGATAATTCTTTAATGAAGTTTTTCGACCTTATGTAATTTTAAGCTTTTGTAATTTAAATATTTCTAAGTAAAAAACCAAATGAATGTATATTTATAGTTATAGATGACTATTATGTTTTAAACAGAATTTAGTATTATAACTTAGGAGAGAAGAAAACACACAGTGGTTAAGCTATAAGATATATAATAATATATGAGAGTTATAAAAAATACACACAAGCCATATATGACACAAGTAAGTAATGAAAGGAGGTGGTGTCAAACAGACAGACAGACTGACGTATAAAAATATAAATTTAAAAACACGTCAAAAAGGTGCCAGGTTCTTTATATTAAAAAGTTATAAAAAAGGTATGGCCAAACATTTAGCCTTACTTTGAGTAAGAATATCGACAAGTGGCAAAATCAAATGTCCCTCTGGTATGCTTTAATTTCATTATTCTTTTGTTTTCTCGAAAAGATATTATTAATATTAATATCTACGTTTTTCTGAACACTCTTGGGAGCAGTTTTAGATACTGGCGCTCTTACATGACTATAGTTAGTGCCCAAGTAAGTATGTCACATATACACTATTTTTCTCTCGCAAGTCCCGAGGGAGCGGAATAAGATGTTTGCGAAGCTGTTACGCAGACACATCATACTCAGTATAGATAAGTTTATCGGTTAGTTAGTGAGTAGAGATGGCAGAAAAATCTCAAGTTATTTCGAAATTTATAATATTTTTCTTGTAATATTGATATTCTTTTGTTTTATCACGAAGAAGGTTCAAGGGACTGAATTTATCTTAGTTTATATCTATAATGTTTGCATTTTTGTTACTTAAATGATTCTGTTAGTGCTACTTTGGATACAAATCTAATGTGCGCCAAAACTTCGGTCTGTGTAAGTCCTAACTTTTTCGAGATTTGTTTAAATGGTGTGAAAGATTCTTTTTCGAATAATCGTATGCAGAATTGAATAAAATAAATTTGTTACTTATAATGATTTAAATTTCTGAACAGATTTTTGATGCAATTTATCATGAAACATACTACCTTGATTGTAATTAATAATTACTGAAGTATCAGGTAGAAGTTAGTACCTACCTATTTTAATAAATTATTCAGCTTCAACGTTTGAAAAACAAGTTTGATTAAGTAGAACTATTAGATTATATATCAAATTAATTTAGAATACGTAATGACAACTACTGCGTATAAAAAAAACTTATCACAGCTTATAATTCTTACCAAAATATAAGACCGAAAACTTGGTGGAGTCCAGTTGCGACGATAAATGATACGTCAGAAAGTGTGCCGCTCCAGCCCGAGGCTTTAATGCTTTTATTAATATTTGAGTACCTATAGCCAATCAAACGTCGCGATATCAAACAATCGAACCAATCAGCGATCATACCCGCGAGCAACGACGCAATCAGAACCAAGTTTTGGTCAAGTAATGATAATTTGCTCACACATAACTGTGGCGTGCCTGCCCCACCCACAAGGCACTTCTAACCTCTTTCTATGTTCAATGGTACTGACCGTGACACTCCGAAACCCTTACGGTATTCAAAGGATTAATTACTTTGATTAATAGAAATAAAAAATAAAGAAAAAAAACTAATTTCATGAAAAACGGCAATTTCATAAATTTCGTAATTCAACTCATGCAATAGCCGCTCTCATACACACCGCAGTAGAGCATTCTCATCTAAAATAAAAAATATGTAGGTACATAATTATTATAATTTATACTCATACACATAATTTTTATAATATTAAATTATTTACTTATGTTGTTTTTGCCAACTGTACCGGTTATCGTAACGCCCTCTGTGGCTCGTGTGATTGCCAGAGGGACTGACGGTCGATCTGGAGCGAACACATACGTTAGTACGACGCAAGATATGCCTTCCAGCTAAACCAGCCCTATAGGCAATACGAATACTGTGATAATAAATAAATAAATATTCCAATCCAAAATTCACACCAATTAGCCTAGTCCTGGAAAGCAAGCAATAGAAGGCTTTTGTAATGGGATACAAGGGCAACTGTTGCTCAGGCTCAGGATGGAATATTGAGTTTGGACCATGACCCACCACGCGGGCCCAGTGCGGATTGGCGGGTGCTAACGACTGCAGATGCAGCCGGGACCAACGGCTTAACGTGCCTTCCGAAGCACGGAGGAGCTCGAGATAATAAATTTTTGGTCACCCATCCAATGACCGACCACTGCGAAAGTGGCTGAACTTTGAACAGCCGAACGCGCTAACCACTTGCGCCATCGAGCTCCTCCACGGGCAACGGATAGAATACTTAAAGTGATACATATATTAGTATATTTTAATGTAGAAATACATATAAATGTTCATGACCTAGGTACAAATGCTCGTATTCATCACACTAACATTTACCCCAGCCGGATTCGAACCCGGGACGTCTCGAGTGTGCAAAACTTTGAAACTCGGGGTACATATCACTCAGCCACGTAGTACGTAAAATGGTTTAAAGAAAAAAGTTTTCTGAAACTATCAAATATATTTTGTCCAGTTAAGGCTGAGTTTGGTTATGTCTAGAAGCTACGCTATGGTTCGTAAATCTACGCCGGGAAACCTTGTACTGAGAAGAACCGGCGGGAAACTCAGCAAGGGCTGCTTTTTCTCCCTGTACTATTACTGAATAGGGTATTTAACAGTATTAAAAATAAAGTGCTAATTGTTAGCATCTGTATTCAGAACGAATATTGACAGGAGTTTTTACTATTTTTACAGAAAAAATATTTATAATTTTACTAAAAACCCATGATAAAGATAATAGTTTTCTTGTCTTTTTTCACGTGACACAAAACGCTTGGGATTGGTGGAGTCTGAAATGAAGTCAAACACAAGTAAACTTTCGATGAAAGTGACATTACATTGGATAGTTTGACGTTTTAATGACAGTCTTGTGACGTCACACACCAGTGAGACGCCATATTGTCCAGAGATACGTTTTTCGCGGCAACTTGAAAATAGAGTTTTTGATTTAGTTTTTTTACCGAAATACACAACATAATAATGAATATCCAATTCTTATGGACTCTATAAACATCTCTTATCTATTAGACAAGTCCGTCCGTCCGTCCGTCCGTCCGTGGTGCTGTTTCAGCGGCCAAACCGTAAGAGATAGATAAAGAGAATGTTTAAGTTATAAGTTGAGAATAGTCTGATAAGACTACAAACCGGATGTGAGTAACGTAGCACTTCCGGTTTTCGAGAAATCACGTGATTTCTATTTCAAACGAAACCACACAAAATCTCCGAAGTTCTCAATTAATTAAATACATTTTTTTTTGTGAACATTTGGTTCACTGGTTTGCTAGTTAGTTAATAACGTGAGATCGTTTTCTAAAACTTGTCAAATACCCTATTGTATGCAGAGTCAAAAAATAACTTCAATATGAGATGATTTATGAAGTCACCTTCCATTACACAGTATGAAATATACAATAATTGTTGTGGAATCACTTTACCATAAGCTATCAAAAAATATAAAAAGCACTTCCAAGAAACTTCAAAAAAAAACTGACAAAAGAACTAATGTCAGTCGAAAACGAACAAAAATATGTCAGTCCCGTTGTGCTTAAGTTTGATCCAGAACATATAATTTAACTCTACCAGCGTGTTCAACAAACGTTCCCCGTTAAGTTACAACCGTACCCGAGTTAATTATCCCTAGTGTAATTTATCCCGTGACGTGGAAGATAAAGGACAGTTGTCTCTAATTCTCACATTAGTAAAACAAACGCTAGTTTTAATACGACGAAAGGCAATTCCACTATTATTAATCAACTTTAATTTTAGGTTAGTGCTTTCGACATTTAAAGTGTCTGGCAATAAATACTGCGAACAGAATGTGTCAGGCAGTATTAACTTCAAATTACTTTAAACTTTCATGGTCACTAACATTATAGCTATTAACGGGATTGTTACCATGTACCTTGTTTTTTATGAGTTTCCGATATTTCGGCACTATTGCATTTTACCATGATCACAGAGTAACTAAAGCAATTGCGGGTAGATGTTATTGGCAGATATATCGGTCTACCCTCTGACGTCGTCTTTTACTGCGCTCGATACCCCTACCATTGGTCACATTCTCACTATTCACTCGCACCTGTTCCCGACACACAATACTCACAGTATCAGATCGGAGAAATATCGAAGACTCATAAAAAACAGGGTACATGGTAACATTCCCGTTAATAGCTATAATAATTTCAAATCGTTTACAATATTCGCTACAACATACGTAATAGTCAGTCCCCAGACTGTAAGTAAAGTGAGTAAAATTGTTACATACCTGTGCCACCTGATTCGTGAAAATTGGCCCATAGCACAAGTTAACGGGTATGTACACGTTCGTTGTACACACTAATACTGAAATGAAATGAAAAGTCACTCATTCAGTCTAGGCTGTTACAAGCACTTGTGAAGGTCAAGATGCTACGCCATCGGTTCGCAAAACTACGGCGGGAGACCTTGTACTTAGAAGAACCGGCAAGAAACTGTTTTTTTCTCCCTGTTTTGTTATATACAGAGTCGTCAAGTTGAAAAATGACTTGAGAGATACGTCTGAAGTCACCTTCCATTACATCATTTAGAATAGAAATATACAGTTACAATAAATTTTATAGTTAACATTATATTTAGTATAAAGGAAGCGGCATTAGATATGTACAATATTACTGTTATGAAAAATGACTAATACCCATCAAATAACAAATTACAAGAAACACTATGTCCATGCATTACGATCATTTAGATAATCATCAACTTTATAATAGCCCTTATTCATAAGAGTATTTTTGATCTGAGATTTAAATTTAGTGAGTGGAAGCTCAATCAGATCTTGGGGAGCTTTATTAAACAATGCAATACTACAACCCAAAAATGAACCTCTTGATTTTTGGAGTCTGAAACATGGAACGGCAAGCTTGTTCTTAAATCTCATGTTAAAGTTATGGGTTTGACTTTTTTTTGCAAATGCGTCATAGGTTTTTCTTACTTATATTAAATTTTCATAAATGTATTACGACGCTAGCTAGTGTTTAAATAAAACTATCCGATAATCCATATTTGGTCCATGAGAAAATAAGCGAGGTCTGGGAGTCTTGGGATCTTATTCTATTAGCTTTTATATTGAAATCTTAATTCTGTAATGACGTAAGTTGATACGAGAAGTTTTTAAATAATTTTGGAGTTTACTCCTTAAGAATCGATTTGCATATATAAGGGGCCCGGTATGAGAAAAATGTGAGGAGTAAAATCTATCGATGAATGACCTCGTTACGTTTTTGGTGCGCATCCTATGTCGCGCAACTTTGACAAACAAAGATGACGGATTGACATTAATATTTTTTTTAAAATCAGAACTGAATTTAGGTACTGTTTCTGATAGAGCAATGGGGACAACGAGGTATGGTACAACCATTTATGCGGTATTTTTAAGATTCGTGAACCACGTATCTACGAACGTCCATGTGTCTTATTTTAGTTACCATAAACCACTTGTCACTGTAATTAATAATGCAGACAATGTTGATTTAATTAATATTTAAAAAAATGATAATAGTCTGATAATAATAATTACATAATTTATCAACATTCCTAAAGATATATTTATGCACATCTGAAATTGACTAATGTAAAAAGTTTAATGTAAAATATTTCGTCGATTACTTATAATATTAATATTAAATATTAATAAATATATATTTATGTATGTATATTATTTTCATTAATTTGCTAATTTACCCTTTCCTACAGTATCAATCTTTTTTAAGTTAAATAGACTCTTTTTGCGTCTGGTTAGACTATCGAACTTAAGGAGTAAACTCCAGTCGTGCGTCGGAGCTGACACACACAATTTTTTTATTTTTTTTTTATGGTAATCTAGGCTACACTGTTGTATTACATTGTCGGTGGTCTTCATAGTTCAGAGATTACGGGTTAATACTGCGTCGCTGTGTGCCACAGAGCACATTTGCGGTGGAGCGCTCGACGTCAGTGGCTCATAATTACTATCGTTGGGAGCACGAGCGGGGTTATTAGAAAAAACGATGCCGTTTACGAGTATATTCGTTTAAAAAGTATTTTTAGAAACTTATAAAATAATATTAAAGGTTAAGGAATTTACAAAATTCTTGATTTAGCATTAGCTGGAACTTCTAGAGGTAAGAATCACAGAACACAGAAAGAGGTTAGAAGAGTGATCATAGATCGTTTGTACGTGAAGCGATGTCGCACTTCAACCTAATAGATAATAGCCAATCAAGCGACGCGACTTCAAACAATTGAACCAATCAGCGCTCACACCCGAGAGCAACAGCAACAACGCAATCAGAACAGTTTTGGTCAAGTTAGGAGCATTTGTTCGCGTGTGTTGGGTATTCCAGGTGGATGGCATCTTCGAGGTAGAACCCTAACGGGGACCCCACGGCTTCGCATTAAGCAGTGTAGAAGGTATTCGCATGACTTTTTTTAGCGGATATTATGTCGTAAAGCGCCCGTAAGAGTTACGGGGTCCTCGGTGGGTAGCCACTGTGGGGTCCGTACGACTTGCTTTGCCAGGTGTAAGGTCCGTTCGGCGGTGTGCCTCTTAAAGGCGCCGTCGTCTGTAAACAGATTTTTTACCTGCGTTATAAAAAAACAGGTGGATGGTATCTGCCGTCAAGGAGAGTCTCCTCTCCGTTTGAAGCCTCTAGACCATTCGAAGTTGAGCAGGAAATACCAATACTCCAAGATATCAACCGATAAATCCATTAACCAGGCGCACAAAAAAGTTAGCAGCTGGCAAAGTCTGCGTTCGGTAATAAAAACTAACGTTATTTAAATAGAATCGCTCGCGGAAGCCAAAAAGGAAATCTTTTCAACTAACAAAATAATACCCATTATAATAACGGCAACGATAAAAATCTACCTTTAAAAAAATATAAAACATATCTCTAATCTCTTAAATGGCTATAAAGCGGCGATTACCGCCTTACAATCGCGTTATAATGTTACAATTTTTGTAATACGAAACCCGTTAAATGTTGTGCAAATTGTAACGGCGCGGCGGCGGTGAAATATTTTGTAACATGATTCCATGAGCCCGTCACTATAATTTTATAGGTGTGAAAAGCATTTTTTGAAGAGGGGCAAAAAGGTTGCGTTGGTTGGTTGAAGTTGCTTTTGTTTAAAAAGAAAATAAAAAGTTTTAATAATAATCGTAACGATGCCCCAAGTCGTATATTGTGTTTGATTTTGTTTTGACAATATTCGATATTTAAATGGACACACATACATATACAGATAAAAGAAATAAAAGAGATGCACATTTGAGTAGGAAATATTAATATCGTAGACTATATGGTGCAATATGAATAAATTTAAGAATAATTAAAACAAAAAATATACTATAACAATGAAACTAAAACTAAAAACCTTAAAAAATAAAATATAATAAATAAAATACATTATTAAAAGGAGTCCCTTTAGGCAAGGTTCCGAAGATACTGGCAGCGTTCCCCCTTTGGATAGCTAGACTAATTCTTTGTCCGAGGTAGCTGCCAGCTCTTCGGTCTCCTGTGATGTCGACTAATCTTTTCTTTAAAAAGCCTTATAGCGCTAGGACCCCACGGACCAAGGGTCTCGACACCGAATATATACAGTATGTTGTCAAACGGGCAAACAGATGAAGCTTACTCGTAGTCATAAAAGGGTTTTTCTATTGTCACTTTATCGGTATATACCTAATGTACGAGTAGTCAATCCTAACAATCAACTACTTTTAAAAACTTTTTTTTCATTTAAAATGCTATGTTATTTAGCAAAAAATAATCCTTATTATGAACCCTTTCGATGGTTATCATAAAATATGCCCCGTTTTATTTTCGAAATTTCACGAGATTAATTCCCAGTAGCAGACGATTTAAAAAAAAAATTGAATGCAGTTCCAGTTGTTATTAAAAATAAAATGATGTCTTCTTTCAGTTAAATATCTTATCCTAACTTCAATATTTAATATACTTTCCCTCCGTGTGAGGTAGCCGTGGGACGCCCTGTATATCTAATACCCTATAATTCTCGATTTTCATAAAGCTGAACTTTACGTTAATGTTCCTCTTAATTCATTCATTCATAACCCATTCCTTCACATATTTGTAATATAAGAGTAATTAACGGGATTGCTACTAATTCAATCTGTTTTGATACCTATTACTAATCTTCTGTAACCCTTTATTACAGAATTTTATGTTTCAATAAGTATTAGAAAAGATATTGTTTTAAAACGAAGTAAGTTTTATTCCGTGCTTCGGATGGCACGTTAAGCCGTTGGTCCCGGCTGCATCTGCAGTCGTTAGCACCCGCTAATCCGCACAACGCCCGCGTGATGGGTCATGGCCCAATCTACCTATTCCTAGGGAAGGCCTGTACCTCAGCAGTGGGGACATTAATAGGCTGATGATGATGATTGTTATTAGACACACTCATCACTGACTAATGTTGTGACGAGCATTGGTCAGTGATGACTGTGATCATATTTGCAAATACTAATACTTCGTTTCAAAACAATTTATTTTCTAACCCTTATCTTATATATAAAATTCTCGTGTCACAATGTTAGTTACCATACTCCTCCGAAACGGCCTGACCGATTTCTATGAAATTTTATATGCATATTCTGTGGGTCTGAGAATCGACTAGGTACTATCTATTTTTCATATCGTTAAGCGATAATGGTTGTCCACCTGTAACGTAGTGTTCTTAAACCTACAATGCGCCTTCGCGCCAAAATTCAAGCTATTGGGTATTGTAACGTAGTGTTCTCATATGGGTTAGGAGGAATCTTTTTCCACCTGCCCCTATTTTTATGGCGGTACAAAGTTCGCTGAGTCAGCTAGTTAAAACATAAAATAGGGTATTTGACAGTGTTAAAAATAAAGTGTCAATTGTTAGCATTTGTGTTTAGAATGAATACTGGCAGGGGTTTTTACTATTTTTACGAAAAAAATATTTAATTTTACTAAAAACTAACGAAAAAGATAATAGTTTTCTTATCTTTTGTCACGTGATCCAAAACGCTTGGGATTGGCGGAGCCTTAAATGACGTCACACGCAAGTAAACTTCCGGTTATAGTGACATTACATTGTATCGTTTGACGTTTTAATAACAGTCGTGTGACGTCACACACTAGTAAGACGCCATATTGTCCAGAGAAACGTTTTCGCGGCAACTTGATAATGGAGTTTTTGATTTGGTTATTTTTACTGAAATGCACAACAGAATGATGAATATCCACTTTTTACGGACTCTACAAACATTAGTCGATAACGTGAGATCGTTTTCTAAAACTTGTCAAATACCCTATTCTGTAATAGGAATCATGTTCCGATAATAATAGTTCGATCAAACCCTTAAGTTGTAGCTTGCTAAGTATGTACTGAGTAGTTTCGTCTCCATGTCTGTTGAAGGCGGTATCCCTCAAGACCTAAATTTGGCCAGGTTATTTTTTCAACGAGTCGTTAATGTTTAAAAAATAATGTTCAAGTCAGGTTTAAGTTTTAAGGCTTATTTGCAAATGCACATGTTCTTAAATAAGACTTATAAATAGATTATTTACATTGAATTACGTACCAAAATTCATTATAAACTTTTTAGCGGTTTAGGCGAGGAAGTTTAATTAATAAACCAACTTTTGATGAAATGGTTGCCAAAGAAGCTTAATTATTAAGACAGCGGCATTTATCTCTTTTGCTACAGTTTTTTTAAATACATATTTAAGACTCCACTCTCTCAACCTCAGGTGAAATGGTACCATTTTTAACAGCCACTCTCCGAAACTTTAATTTTTCAAGTTTCATTCAATAAATAAATAAATATTTCCGACACTCACACCAATTAGCCTAGCCCCAAAGTAAGCACTATAAGGCTTGTGTTATGGGATGCTAGGGTAACGGATAGAATACATATACTATAAGTATATTTATATAAATACATATTTAACATCCATGACTGGAGTACAAATGCACGTATTCATCACACAAACATCTGCACCCACCGGGATTCGAACCCGGGACCTCTCGAGTCGGCGACAGCCATGAGACCCGGCGTACAAACCACTCGGCCACGGAGGTCGTCAAGGTGGTCGTCATTCAATAAGATGACGTCATTTTTATTGCGATAGCAATAGGTAATTGACAAGCATTACACTTAACTAACGTGTCTTAGTGAAATTAATAGTAAATTGTAATAGATTTCACTTTTACTCAAGCAGATAGCTGAGAACTCATATTCACCGTTCAAAAACCAAAAGTATTTTTTCCCCTTAAAATTAAAAGATAAACATATTTGTATCTTAGGTTTTCACGCACATCACTCATTAAATAAAACCAATTTTTCACGGGTTAATGGACGAAACTTTATTTATTTTGTAACGTTTCCGCAAATCAATAAAAAATTGATTCCGACGAAGCAGCCTGTAAAGGCTGCGAAACATCAATAAATAAATAAAGTTTCGTGCATTAACCCGTGAAAAACTAATTTTATTTATTTAAAAGATAAACCCAAAAAGACATTTGTAGCCTAATATGATCACAAGTTTAACACTTTATCACTCATATCGCAAATCGATCTATTTTACAAGACGATCTATTCTTCTAGTATACCTCTTAATAGGGGCACATTTTGTCGACTCATCGCCGCTTGCGCATCTGCCCGAGTTAAGGGGCGTGGCCGTTGCCATAGCAACGGTGGCCCCGCCTTTCGAAAGGGGTTGACCTTTTGTTAATTATAATAAACGATTTTTAACTGAGTTCAGAATTAAAAGAACACTTTTGCATGGGCCAGTAATATTATTGGTCGATGATGACTGTGATCATATTATGACGACCTTTGTGGCCGAGTGGTTTGTATGCCGGTGTTCATGGTGCCTCGATGGGTCCCAGGTTCGAAACCCAGTGGGGGCAGATGTTCGTGTGATAAATACGATCATTTATACTTCAGTCATGGATGTTTTTTATGTATTTCTATATAAATACTAGCTGACCCAGCGAACTTCGTACCGGCCTAAAAAATAGGGGTTGTCCAGAATCTTTATATTATATATAATTCTTCTGTGAGTGTGTATGTCACTGAACTTCTCTTAAACGACTGGACCGATTTTGATGAAATTTTTTGTGTGTGTTCAAGGGGATCTGAGAATGGTTTAGATTCACAATTTTGTCCGCTGGACAATGTTTTTTTAATTTTTTTTTTTTATGGCGGTACGAAGTTCGCTGGGTCAGCTAGTTATATATATAAAGATACTCATATATGTACAGTAAATGTATTCTATCCGTTACCCTAGCATCCCATTACACAAGCCTTACAGTGCTTAGCTTAGCCCCAAGGCTAGGCTAATTAGTGTGTGTTTAAAAAAAAAGAAATACAAATAGCAAATACTTGTAACGTAACATATTTTTGGGCTAGACACTGGTGTCAATTTTGCCATGATAGTCTAAACTTAAAACCAAATTTAACATCAGTCTCTCTTTTTTATTCTATATAGAAAATGACAAGGATATATTGTTGTCAAATTTTATTTTAGCTTAAGAGAATCATGCTAGAATCGTCGCAATTATATACTCGACACCATTACACACACCTTCGCACCTCTGGGATGGCTCCGCCAAGTACTTGCTCGATGCTTTCGATAGGTTACAGCGGCGCGCGATCCGCATCATAGGCGATGAGGATGTGACTAAACACCTCGAGCCTCTTCAATTACGCCGTGACGTGGCGTCACTAAGCGCGCTCTATCGTCTGTACCACGGCGAGTGTTCTGAGGAGTTATTCTCTCTTATTCCACCTTCCCCTTTCCTTCAGAGGACCACGCGCGTTGGCCTACGTTGTCACCATCTTACTGTGGCCACAATTCCAACGCGTACAAAGAAATTTGGTGACTCATTTCTTTGTCGCACTATCCGTAAATGGAATGCTCTGCTCGCTCACGTGTTCCCTCCCTCTTACAACCTGGGATCCTTTAAAAGAGGCGTGAAGAAGCAACATGCAGGCCGGCAGGGTGAGGATGGCTGGTGTGGTAGAACTGCTGTATCAGCTATCTTCGCGTCTGGACTTCACCTTCACTTAACATCAGGTGGGTGGAGTCATTTGTCGGACCTATCTATAAAAAAAAAATGTACGTAATTTACAATGTCTGTTCTTGCTAATTCTTATTAGGATTTATTAATATTAAAATTTTTAATTTAAATTATTATGTTAGCCCTAGTTTCGTAACAACATTATCTCACTTTCGAAGTGTAACTTTTTCTGATCATATGTGTCCAAGTAATAAAAAAAAATCAGGTTTTATCGCTTCCAAGACGAAAATTTACTGGCAAACTTTATGAATATTTTGCAAGTTTCCTGTGAAAGGTCAGTCAGTACTGTAGACCATAGCGGTCCCCGCAGACTCAGCATATAGTAAAGTCCCGTCGAACATTCACGCACATAACGCCATCAAACTGTACCAGTTTTATTAGTGTTACAAGAAATTGAATCGTTCGCGACTTGGGAAATTACAGGCGGAGGGTCGCCGGCTTGTGGGTTGAATATTAATAGCGTTTGCTACATAAGAGTTGGGAGTCTTACTCCGGAACCGCTCGCGTGATATTATAGACTAGCGGCCCGCCCTCGCTTCGCTTCGGTGTAGAGCTGAAGTGTAGACTACAGTTTTTGTTCTCAGGCTTGTGGCACAATGACATTCATCTATGATTCTTCTTATACCTGCATGCAAAGTCTCAACCCGATCGGTTTAAAATTGACAAAGTTTCATACAAACTTTCATTCCCTATTTTATCCCTTTGGGGGTAGAATTGATCAAAATCCTTTCTTAGCGGATGCCTACGTCATAACATCTACCTGCATGCTAAATTTCTGCCCGATCTGTCCAGTGGTTAGGGCTGTGCGTTGATAGATCACTATGTCAGTCATTCCTTTGAGTTTTATTTATATAGATATTGCACGCGCTTATGCCACTATCAATTTCCTGCTCTGATGGAATGTGAGGTGAGTTGAAAACACAATTAATATCTAGGTTAAAAATAAATAAATTGGATATCGGGATTGTACTGAGTATTCTGATCAACCCTGAATCTGAAGCCGCATTGTATTGGTGTGGTTTAGTGGATTAAGACCAGTCAATTACACATTTTTTTTTCTTATTGTTAATCAAGTACCTAGTTAAGTTATTGTTTCGTTGGAGCTGCCATGTCATCGGAAAAAAGCTTCTAAACATAATAGATCGCTCGATCGATCGATAATCAATAGATAGTAAAAAAACCCGGTCAAAAAAGGCATTATTTCTTGTGCATTTTCGTATCGTTTACCTATGGTATTGCCGAATTAACAAAGATTTTTGTCCGCCATACAAAACAGCGGAATGCGTTAATACTTTTTGACTGTAGTGAAAACTTTATATATGCATTAAAAATCGGATTATAATAATAATGACTGCAGCTTTATCTAATTTAATTATTATGATTAAGTCACGTGTTGACGGAAGATTTGACACGTGAAGTTAGAATTTCCACCTTCATTCAAAATATATTTAAATTACTGTTTTTAATTAAAAACTAATTGCTTTCGTGTTCAATTAATTGTGTTAATGCAATATGAATAAAGGTTGCACTCATAGACTGAGAGTGACCTAATTAAAAAATCACGCAATTTCCAATTTTGTTTCCAAGCTGTTCGACTCGAAATAAACTATTATTATTAATTTCAGAATAGCGAGAACCATACTTTACCATGAAAATGCTCCTCCGCTCGATTTGTTGAACTTAGTTTTAGAGAGAAAAACAAATAAAATAACAACGAAGGTTTTATTGTCGTAGCGAAATCAACTGTTTGTCGATATCGAATGTTTGGCGGTAGACGTACGATTCAAGTGTAAGGGCTTTGGATATCAAGGAGGGTCGCGATATGATTCCTGAAATTTAGCCTCCTTAAGACGTTTAGATGTACCTATGCCCCGTGTTTCTGAGGGATGTGATCTGAAATTTAAATTATTACAGAACGGAGGACGAGGGTGAGCTTTAGTCCCAAAATATATGAGCGAATATGAAATAATATGAGAGATCTGTTTTCTGGAATTAACTTCTAAGTATGTCTGTAATAAATTGCTTTAGGATATTATTTCACATGGCACCCATTAACTAAATATATATATCTAAAGAAAAGTTTACTAGAAAAAAATCCACGCGGACCAGGCAGCGGACGGGACTCGAACCCGCATCCTTCGCTATCCGGGCGAATGCACTGACCATTATGCTACCACGGCCCTATTAGATTCTTTAGGTTTAAACATCTAGCAGTTAAATGCTTAAAAAATAAATAAAATCATAAATATATATATTTTACATTCATATAGGTACAATTGTTACGAGCGTGCAGCTCTCCAGGCGGTTTAGAATTGATACATCCAATCTGCAAATAGATTGGCTCGTTAGTCATTCACATAAATTTGATTTAGCTCATCACAAACCTTATTACCATAAAAAAGTTACAAATGCCTTCAACTTAAATTTAAGAAAGAAATATTGTTCAAAATGTACCTAAACTTTGTTTAAAAACATGTCTAACATTTTTGTAATATAACCAAAAGTGTTTTGCTGCAAATGTGTCGAATACCCTGTCTGCGTGTTTAAATGCAATTTGACGACAGTCCGTGCATGCTGAAGTTTAATTCGATTTTAGCATAAAAAATCTGTCATACCTCTCTAAATCACTACATAGTATAAAGCAAAGTCGCTTTCCGCTGTCTGTCCCTATGTCCCTATGTATGCTTTGATCTTTAAAACTACGCAACGGATTTTGATGCGGTTTTTTTAATAGATAGAGTGATTCAAGAGAAAGGTTTATATGTATAATAACGTTCAATATAGAGTAGAGAAATACTGTAATTTATGAGGTTTCTAATGTGATGTCGTAACTGATTACATTTTTTTCCGCTAACATTGCAAACGCAGGCTGAAGAACCCTACGAGATTTATCAAAATAATGTACTAAGTATTTATACAACTTGTAAAGGACTACAGAAAAGTCCGCGGTGGTATATGTTCATCTCTTATGGGTAACCCACAATAGCATTTTTTTGTCATTTACTTTTTACGAGACATAATGGCTTATTTTCGAAGCAATTTTAAGCAATACAGCATTAATCCTTATCCAATTGAGTACCTTAAATACATTGTTGATTTAATATAGATCAATATGTCCGTTTACAGCATGCAATTTAAATGAATATTTTCGAAGATATTACAGATATAAAATGCAGGGGCATAGCGGTTGCGGGGTTACCGGCCGGTCGGCGGGCGGCGCGCCGCGTGCCTATACGTGCGGGCCTCGGGCATTAGGTATAAGAAGTATGTCATTGTGTATAATACAAGCCTGAGAACAAAAACTATAGTCTAGCAGCGAAGCGAGGGGGGGCCACTAGTAACTTATAAGTGACCTCCAGCGTCTCGATTCTGCTACGCTTCCGTTAAAATCGATTCTTGTTTCTAAAACATAATATAACAATTTCCCATATATAACAACCACAAATGAGTATAGTATTTAAATTTGTATTTCAGCAACAATAACTGTGTCAAAAATTAGAACTACTGAAACGAAATCGATACACGATCATCACTTTAACGTATCAAAATCGACACCCAGCATTTTTGCAAGTAATTAAAAAGTCCGTCATATACCATTTAGTTGATTCAGCAATCCGATAACGACGAGCTCCGATTCAGAAACCCAAAATTACCATTGGTTTGCACAAAGCTTAAAAGAATGGTCGTACCGACATCGCCAGCGTAGATTGTAACAATGACATTCAATCAACGACCAGCTTCGGTCCTCGTTATACGTGCCTGCGAGAGGAAAAGGGGATAATAATGCCTGGGTAGGTTGGGGCGCCAAGAGTAGCGATACGCTGCCGCTGAGCGGGAACGTGTTGGACAATTTTGTGATGCCTAGCGGGTTTACTTCGATAAATCCGCGCATTATCCGAAATCCTTACTAGTCGAAAGCCTCTAGTTATCACACGTCCGTCCTGTCCTCCAATCGTAAGGCCCTCTGAATCCGACTACCTAGGCACGTCTTAGAGTACCCCGACGACGAAATAACCCGCACCAACGCGCCTCCTACTCCTCCCACACACCAAAAACACCGACACTACACAGCTAGAATACTTGCACACTAGTTTAGCATTATGCAGATACAGTACGCATATGATAACAATGCGAAGACCCGATCTACATACGATACGCTATACCAGGTACAGTTACGTACCTGAGCGTTTCTCCCCGCCCCCCATGACAACGGCTAACTTGAGCCGAGGTCCGAGTACAGAGTCGCTCTCTAGCTGAGCCGACCCTCTCAGGTTCGAGTGGTCTAGAGGCTCCAGACAGAGAGGAGACTCCCCGTGGGGAGATTTCATCCGCCTGGAATACCTCTAGTGGATCTCGCTAATTCTCGGCTTGAGGTTCCCTTAGGATCTCGCCGTCACAAAAACCCGGTGACACTGTAAAGGTCTCGAACCAACAGTATACACTTAAAAAAAAATACTATTGGGCAGTGAGCGTTAGTAGTGAGCGGCTGGAATGAGCTTGAGAAAATAGAAACGGTTACAATTAATTTGTGTAAATTAAACTTGTTTTCAATATTTTATTTATATGTTCCTATAATTTCCACAGGATTAGTTATATACCAGTATAGGGGCTGGTATGAATTGCGGAAGTTACCTTTTTTATTCACTACACTATCCCAAATAAGCGATAGCAGTTGATGAAATAAATATTGTGCACAGATAATTGTGTTAACAATTTCAGATAACTTAGGTAAATCAGTGTTAATAACTTTTCTAATTAGAATGGACTATATTAAATATTCGATGGTTAGCTACACAATAAGTAGGTAATCATCATCATCATCATCAACAGTCCATCTTAGTCCGCTACTGGACATAGGCCTCTCCAAATGCACGCCACCACCTTGCGCAAATCGTCACTCCATTGCGCCTGAGAACTTCCTACACTACGGTTGCCTTGAAGCGGTCTCCACTCCAGAACTTGTCTACCCCAACGGTTATCGGTTCTTCGACAAATATGGCCAGCCCACTGCCACTTCAACTTGCTAATCCGGTGGGCTATGTCGATAATACATAATCAAATTAAGCTAGAAACAATTAATCTATACTTATAATAAATCTGTAGAGAGGTCAATTCTGTACATGAAATATATTTTCAAAATAACTATCAGGGGGTGATTAGTGATCGATACTGATGCCAAAAATGCAATCAATAAAATTTTTGTCTGTCTGTCTGTCTGTCTGTGTGTATGTTCCTTATAGAAATAAAAACTACTCGACGGATTTTAACGAAACTTGGTACAATTATTCTTTATACTCCTGGGCAGGTTATAGTATACTTTTCATCACGCTACAGTCAATAGGAGCAGAGAAGTGAAGGGAAATGTTGGGAAAACGGGAGAAGTTACTCCGTTTTTTTAGCTTCCGTTGCGTGTGCAGCCTTAATGATTAAAGTTACATAGAAATCATGTATGACGAAAATATTCTACATTAAATTGTCTAAAAATATCCCGCAACAGCATATGTCTATCTTTTATGGTTGACTCACAATAACACGTGTAACTCCTGATAGCTTAGCAGTTCGGAGCATTCTGATTATATTTGTTTACTCTTACGTTTATAATACTCTCACTCATCCCTAATTTAAAAAAGTTAACATTATTACCTATTCAATAAAAAAAGAATCATAGAAATCGGTATAGAAACACCAAACTTATACAAGAAATAAGTCATCGCGCCGTCGCACGTGAATACTGAATCATGCTATAAGGATTATTTTTGTGTAACGGTTGCTGCGCTCGACACGGGTCGCGGCGGCGGTAGGTATAAGAAGAATGCCATTGTGTATAATACAGGTCTGAGAAAATAACTATAGTCTTCAGCTCTACACCGAAGCGAAGCGAGGGCGGGCCACTAGTGTATCTTAAAAACTTAAAATCGAAAATCGTATAAAACTAAATCAGTTTGTTCTGTACTTTCTCAATGGATTTTTATTTATTCAGCCAGATTACAAAGTGTACAATACATTAAAAGGACATTGTTCAGCGTCCATACATAGTTAGCCTAAGAACCAACAATCATGAAATATTATTTTCTAGGTTCAAAATCATAAGTAAATGACTGTAAAAATAAAGATTATTGACGGACACTTCTGAGAATTTAAATTATTAGGAAAACTATTTTTTTTGAGGTTATGTTTAATATTCAATGAAACATAGGTCAACCTATGAATTTAGTTTAACTATAACTCAGTATGAAGTGAATTAATATTACAAGTAATTCATTTTATTCGGTGCGATTTTAAAGAATAACTATTAGGTAAGACTTGGTTAGGTAGTAATCATGAATAAAATAAAAACTGTAGTTTTGCTTCTTATTATTTATTGACTATTTTTCACATAATTGTATCATATTGTATATTGTATTTATTTATATATCACATGTATATTGTATAAATATGCAGCGTGAATGTGTGTGGCAGTATAATCCTCTCAGGATGTTATGGCACAGGTTCACTAGCACTTGGCAATAAGGGCTCTGCTCTTTGATAACATCGATGGCATATTAGATAGCCAAAATAGTTAAATTAAATGTAAAACAATCGCAAATAAACACACACAACAGGTAATCCGAAACGAGAATGCACTTTCCGGTATATTAAACTATTCTTTGGAATGCACGAATGCCACAGATTACAAATGCAAACTGCATGCACCACAACCACAGAGTAACGAGTTTTATGCTGGCCCTTCACTTGACAACAGTTTGTCCTTGTCATGCTTAATAAGGAATGAAAAGGACAGACATGTCATGTTTTAAAATAGCAAATACGAATAGCCAAGTGAAGTGCCGGCATTAGGAAGAAAGAGTGTATTGTTTGTAGCGCTGCCATAGATTATACACATAGAATGGTATTTATTGTCTCAGATTATTTTTTAACTTTTTAATTTAGATTATATAACTGGAAGTGTCCATCACAATCTAAATACTGATAATTATCGCAAAAAATATACTAAGAATTATCATAAATGCCAAATTGGTGTTGGTTCTTAGGCCAATTTTAACATTGTCCTTTGTGATGGAAATAAATGACGAAATAGCTTATTCTAAATCAATAAATTAAACTAAAAACGCTGTAACTCGCACCGTACCACGATATTCGTTTGAATAATTCGTCGTCATGCGTAACGGATAATTGCCGTCCCCACCTGAATTAATTGCGATTTATAACATTCTGTAGTTGCCATTATGAATAAAATTAAGGGAAAAAAGGCACCGAACTCCATTTACGTACTTACCACCGTTCAGATCGAGAATTATGAAGACATTTTGCGGAAAACAAAAATATTTTTTTATAGATATCCTCCTACGAAGTTGTGTTTGTAAGTTTGTTACTCAATCACGCAAAATCGTCTTGACGGATTTGAATGAAATTTGGCACACATGTAGATTATTGCTTGGATTAAGACATTTTATGCAGAAAAAAACCGGCCAAGTGCGAGTCGGACTCGCGCACCGAGGGTTCAGTACAAACCCGAATTTTCAAAAATATTTGTTATTATATGATGTTACTAAAAAATTACTGTTCGCAATTTTCCTTTATCTGTACTATGAGAAGTTACTTCGTACCAAATTTCAAGATTCTAAGTTCACGGGAAGTTACCCTGTAGGTTTTGAGTCCCATGCGAGTTCCGAAAATTTGCGGAAATTTGCGGTATAAACGGCTGTACCTTTTGATTGCTTTGGCTTAGAAGTTTGAGTATTAGATATGAATTTCAGTTTGATACCTCTACACGTTCCTGAGAAAAACGGTCTTGACAGATGGACGGACGGACGGACAGCAAAGTGATCCTTTAAGGGTCCCGTTTTTTCCTTTTGAGGTACGGAACCCTATAAAAAGACAGGTTCCTGTGTCATTCCCAAAAAACTAAAGTTAAATTGGGTTGGTAAGTGTTGTGACCATGACGCGCGAGCGAAGCGAGTGTGCTTCGACCGGCAAAGCGTCAGTTTTTTTTTCGTTCACTGTAAGATTGAGCAATATTATCGTCGTTGTCTAATTATCCGTCTTTTCGCAATATCCCTAGGATTTTCGCCTAAAGTCGCTTAATTTAATCATCCTACGTCATCTAAATATATGGTGTGAAGCAAATTACCCCATCTGATGTTAAGTGTAGGTAGGTCCAGTTGCAAAAAGTACCTGACGCTGCAAAAAAATGGAAATTGCTATTTGCATTATGAAAGACAATATAAATTAAATTCAAAGCTAAGTACCTGAAGCGGCAAATAATGCCATTTGCATTGTGGAGACAAAAAAGATAAAATAAAATAATAATATGACGCTCAATCTCTCCTCGCATTGCCGCCTTGAACAAAGTCCTACCCCTACGGAGTTCTGTATTTGTATAATAAGTTGATAATTATGATTTACGGGTAACATCTGTCATTGAGCTTGAACGCGATCCTGTGTCTTAATACGGCTGCCATTGTGGTTGCGATTGTTAGAAATCACATCGTTTGTTCACACCTATTGTTTCTTCAGTCGGTTGGTATAATTGTCCCTATTGTTGTAACGAGTTCATTGACTTAGTTCTATGTAATACAGAGGAGACAATTAGGTAAGCTCTGTTTGTAACAATTAATGTTTCACAGCTTCGCAATAATAGTCGTTATCATCATTAGCTTACTAATGTACTTGGAATCCTTCTGTCGATTAGGCGCGGTCCGAAGGGGGTCCCCGGTCACAGGGGACATGACCCCCCCCCCCCCCAAATCTAACGTCAAATTAAAAAATCTCAAAAATGTGCCAAATAATAAAAGGAAATTTCTAGCTATCCCATAACAGCGATAAATTTGTAGTTTGCTGACATCTAGTTGTGTTTTTATGAACTACGTACGATGGCCAAAATAACTTGGCAATGACATCTAGTACTTGTTTAGAAACAAGGAACCGTTTACTCCTTAAGAATCGATTTGCATATATATGGGGCCCGGTATTAGAAAAATGTGAGGAGTAAAATCTATCGATGAATGACATTAATGACCTCGTTACGTTTTTGTGCGCAACCTCATCTGCGCTTTCACTTTTAGCCATGGCAACGGATAAAAAACATTAAGTTGTCACAAATGTCATTAAATAAATAAACTAAAAATAGATAAAATCGGAGCAAAATTAATGAAAACAAATAAATAACAGAATATAGAGAAATGGCGGTAAGTGTCCAGCACTCTGGAATAGTGATTTTCAGTACAGATGGAATTATAATACATATTTACAAAATGATGACTAGTGTGTGATATTTTTGAAATTGTGTGTTTCCAGAAATACATAATAAAATATACGATGAATATCGCTGATGTTAGATGATAAAATGTGTGACATGGAACCTATGATAGTCGAAACCATGGGACGATTCCTGAGGTATCTCTACTTGTAGCCGACTTCTTCGGACTTGATTTTGTTTTGTGTCTGTTCAAAGACAATCGTTTTTAGAGTGTAAACTCCGGTCGTGCGTCGGAGCTGGCACACATTTTTTTTTTTTTCATTTTATTTGTGTAGTGGGTGACCCCCTCCAAAATTTCAGACTGCGACCGCGCCTGCTGTCGATGCAGACACAAAGCGACTTATTTGCAATACACGAGCCGAGCACATTTTTAAGCGACTTCAAAATTGAGGACATTCTCAATTCGGCCATATGTTTTTCCAATTATGTACGTACATCGATTACTCTCCGAGATTTCTGATTCGATTTACGTGAAAAGTTGCTATTTAGACCCATACAATATTATTTGTTTGGATTGGGTAGTTTTAATTTTATTAGCAGTTTTGTTTACTTGTGGGATGTGATTTTCACGATACTTTTTGTACGGCTGAGTAGTCATTGAATAAAACGGATAAAATGAAAAACGACGGGTTGCACTCCGGGAGTGCCGGCAGAAGTGAAAACTTGAATATTGACGTTGTGCATTTTTGATATTTTGGAATGGTAAGGGAATAATTTTGCACGAACTGCTTTAATTATCAGTATAAAAGTACTATTATTTATGTGGTAGAATATAATATTTATTAATTGCGCTATCGTACTCAAATATCTCAATTTATATTACATTAAAAAGTTTATCTTTCAGAAAAATCAACTTACATGAATCACGTTTAAGCGCACCTAGCTACATCTATTGTAAAAAAATGCATTGACCATTATGCTATCGCGCCCGTATAACGGAGGTTGCGGTTTCGAGCCCCGTCTGCTGTCTGGTCCGCGTTGATTTTTTTCTAGTGAAATTATCTTTAGTGGTAGTATAAAAATTTTAAAAATAAATTTTTTATGGTACCCAGCTACGTGTAACCTGGAGATGATATTATTTTTTATCATCTACCCCATCGTGTGGGGTATCGTTGAATAGATCCTTTATTTTAGGGGTTTCTAAGACAATTTTTAGGGATCCGTTTGCGAAATATTGTACTTTAAAATGCAAATTTTTGTTCGTGCAGGGTGTCGCCCCTCCCCTCTCTAAAAGCTAAACTATTAGCATGAAAATCCTGGAAAAAAATTGATAATAGAGCTATTCATGAACTTTTAAAGTTAGAATGGTTAATATATATAAGTATGTTAGTTTAAGAGTAATAGTCGTTCAACTTACGTAATAGACAATTTTTGACCTAATAAAAATTCCTTAGAAGAAAACATTAAAAGTGACATAGACGAAGTAATTGCTTAAAATATACACTGTTTCCAAAATATATTTTGGTGACGAACAGCAACTAAGGAACTCTACACTGCGCGTGGCACGACACGCACTTGACCGGTTTCTTATATTATATCTCAGTTGTCGTATAACTCCATCTCAGGACTTTTTGGCGGGATCGGGAAGCGTCACTTTAGCAGTTTTGTTTTTCTTGTTAAAAATTGTGTTGTGGCGGCTGTTAGTGTCTAATAATGGTGGATTATTAACCACTTAGTGTTCGGGAACATGCACAAGTGTTGGCAAGTGAAACAAAATAGCGGAAAGTGTCTTTCGACGTTCCCACAAGAAGTCCACGGGGAGGTTCCAGTAAATCCCCACACATTTACTGAAACACAGGGAAAGGATTGACTTGACTGCCACTTACTTTGACTTGATATAATACTTTGACCATGAGTGCTATAGAATATGTAAACATTTTTAACACTTGACATTGGCTAAATGCACAAGCCGTGCGAAGCCATTGAGAAAAAAAATCCATCTTACTTTTTTGCGTATTTGCACAAGCAATTTACTAATAGCTATTAGTAGGACAGCATTGAAGCTATGATGCTCTCAGCCAACCCCGTAATGGATATAACAGCGTAAAATAATATTACAATACGGGACCAAAACACAAAGGGTAGGTAATGAAAATTGAAACAATGAAAATCCACTTTAAATCTAAAACAAAATTTTAACTCAAAACATGCCTTTTAATGAAACCTCCCTCGCAATTTTACTCGCAGAGGCTGAGCGGAGTGCGTACCTACTAGTGATGTAACGAATATTCGCATTTGCATTCGCGAATATTCGCATATTTTTGAATATTCGCATTCACATTCGCATTCGCAAAATCTCTGCGAATGTTTTCCGAACATGAATATTAGAAAAAAACAATCTGAACAAGTTTTAGTTCTGCCTTTCCTTGAATATTCATTGTTACACAGTTTGCATTCAGTTCGTTCAGCATCGCAAAGTGTGAAATAAGTTCATGTTTCACTAGAATTCGATTTACTCGTGTTAATAAATCACTATTACCACTCACAATCACTAACCTCAAAATTCACTTGTTTTGTTTACGGAAAGACCGGTGCGAGCGGAATGACACTTCAATCGGATGAGTTCATATCAACTCGGCAATTCGAACGAGACTGCCACCATGCCATAGACAGTTGGCGCTAATTTAAAAAAAAAACTAAATATTAGCATTCGCGAATGTCGGTACCAGACATTCGCATCCGCATTGGCATTCGCGAATGTTCAAAAAAATGACATTCGTTACATCACTAGTACCTACTACGTGTATATGGTTTGGTAACATTTTTGTAACTTTTTAATTTGATCTCGCCTACATTTTAATTTGTCGCCCGTTCACTTTTTTTTTTTTTTTTTTTTTGTTGGCGGTGAAAGCGGATATCCTACTGGTTGTTTTGGTAGTTGATTGGATTGTTCCAAGAAAAAAAAACGCTACTGTGCTTTTTTCATGTAATTATAATGAGGTTGTTTGCTTGTCTTATTATAATTTTACTTAGTAGGATAAGAGGTTTTGCCAGATGGGTAGGTACCTGAATAAGTAGTTTTATTGTTAATGATAAAAAAATATTTGTTATTACAACCAGTAAAATATTTGACTACTACTAAATGTCGCCGCACACGGGCCACCGACCACAACCACAAAACGCCGCCACCGGCATATTTCTTGTAGTTTTCATACATTTTATATGGACTCGCCACACACGGTACGCCGGTGACCGCGACACGGTACAAATCGTCGTTGCTCGCTTCTTGTGGCCCGCACCGGCCACTTAATGCGCCGATACAAAACGCCGCTATACGTCACTCGCGCGATTCCTCACCCGTCTCTCCCTTATCTTAGTCGGCTGCTGTCGCGCGGTTCAGTCACTTTAGTAGCCGCTTCTAGCTTCTCGTGGCGGCGTTTGTGGCTGTAGCGTGTGGCCTGTGTGAGGCGACACTTAGTTTCAATAGTTTATAGCTTTTATAAGGTTTATATAATACAAAGTGATATTTGCTTTTTCTTCTTACAAATGTTTAATACTTGTAAAAGTAATCATATGACATTGTGTGTTACCCACAATCCGAAGAGATGGCGTTGCCTTGCAGCCTCAGAAATACTAGAGAAAATTCGGCACGGCCATTAGTGCCGCGGTAGTATAATGGTCAGTGCATCAACCCGGATAACGGAGGGTGCGGGTTCGAGTTCCGACTGCTGCCTGGTCCCCGTGGATTTTATCTAGGAAAAATTTCTTTAGAATTTTATAAGTACCTACTTAGAGGAGCATGATGGCGTGGCTAGTTAAGGCGTTTGGCCTAATCTCCCTATTCCATCCATAAGGAAGGCCTGTGCCCCAGCAGTGGAGACATTTGTAGGCTGATGATGATGATGATATTGTATCTCAGATTCTAGTTTCAATACTCTGCAACGCTAACATTTAATTCGCAAGAAGCAAAAGGAAAAAAAGCCTTCACACAACTCCAGTACGTCAAAGAATCGCCGACAATGTGTGGCGATGAAGCTATTGAACTTCGAGTACTCATTCGAAGCTATCTTGCCGATCGATCGATCATCGCGTTTGATCGATCGAGAGAGATATCACCCTTCCGTTGATAAGTGGTCGTGTTCAAAAAAATTGGTCGGCTTCGTCTATCATGACACGTTTGTGCACAAAACTGAAAATTTAATTTTGCTGGTCGCAGATACAATAAGACGTTGCTGTTTCGCCGACTTACATACATTTCAACGTATTAAAAAGGTACCTATAATTCGGTTTCTTTTTGGAATGAAGTTTTTTTTCGGACGGTACAGCGAATGGGGGCTAGTAGACGAAAAAAGTGTAAGATTTTACCGTCACGGTACGGAATTTAGGAAATTAAAAAAAAATAGGGCATTTATATGCCATCTCGGGAATCTTTTTAACTTAAGTGATGATATAGTTTTATTGTTTTACTAGTGGCCCGCCCTCGCTTCGCTTCGGTGTAGAGCTGTAGTGTAGACTACAGTTTTCGTTCTCAGGCTTGTATTATACACAATGACATTCTTCTAATACCTAATTACAATAGGCACGCGCCGCCAAGCCCCCCACCCGGTAGCGTCGGAACCCTGCATTTTAAATCTGTAATATCTTCGAAAATATTCATTTAAATTACATGCGTTTAAGGGCCAAATTGGTCTATATTAAATGCACAATGTATTTAAGGTACTTAATTGGATAAGGATGAATGTTATATTGCTGAAAATCGCTTCGTAAATAATCTATTATTTCTCGTAAAAAGTATAGGATAATAAATGGTTATTGTGAGTTATCCTTAAGAGATAGACATATACCATCGCGGACTCTTTTGTAGACCTTTTTAAGGGGTACAATACTGTAGTACATTATTTTGATTTATCTCCTAGGGTTCAGCCACCGTTTGCAATGTGAGCGCAAAAAATGTGTTTATTTACGACCTTACATTAAGAGCCTCTAAAATTATCAGTGTTTCTCTACTATATTATGCATGTTTTATACATATAAACCTTCCTCTTGAATCACTTTATCTATTAAAAAAACTGAAACTTGTATTGTTTGTATTACTTTTATTTAGGTACTAGCGGTCCGCCCTCGCTTCGCTTCGGTGTAGAGCTGAAGTATAGACTACAGTTTTTGTTGTCAGGCTTGTATTATACACAATGACATTCATCTATGATTCTTCTTATACCTGCATGCAAAGTCTCAGCCCGATCGGTTTAAAATTGACAAAGTTTCATACAAACTTTCATTCCCTATTTTATCCACTTGGAGGTAGAATTGATCAAAATCCTTTCTTAGCGGATGCCTACGTCATAACATCTACCTGCATGCCAAATTTCAGCCCGATCCGTCCAGTAGTTTGGGCTGTGTGTTGATAAATCACTATCTCAGTCAGTCACCTTTGACTTTTATATACTTATATAGATAATAACGGTCATTTTTATTACCTGTATTTATAACCAAACTAAAATTCTCATATTTCCGTTTTACAGTACTCATTTTCTACACGTTTTACATAATTTATTTGCTAATTTTGTTTACAAATGTTTGGTTTTTATTCTAAGATAAGCACGGTTTCTCAATATCAATTATTGTCTGTCAATAAGGTCGAACGCTCTGAACGCATCAACAGCCAAATATTGAATGAAGCTCGCTTTCTTTCTTTTTTGTTTCCTCCCAGCGGGGGGGAGCGGGTGTGAAATCCTCATGGATACCCTACAGCCGGCTGTAGAGTTATGTCAGACTCTTACTGACTAAAACACACCCGTGGGGGGTGCCTATGGCCTTAGGGGCCTTACAGGCTTCATCTGATGCGATCAACCCCTGAGAAGGGGATGATGTAGGGCTGCCTTAGTAAATACTACTGCATAGTGCGCTTAGAAGACGGATGCACCCTGATGTGCATCCGTATCGGTTTGGGACTGAGCGACTGAAGGTCTCTCAGGATCGGGGGGGCGGGGAAGCTCGCTTTCGGACCTCCCGCCTTTTTATACCCTGCCGCGCCGCCACGACCCGTGTCGAGCGCGGCAGCCGTTACACAAAAATAATCCTTAAAGCATGATTCAGTATTCACGTGCAACGGCGCGATGGCTTATTTCATGTATAAGTTTGGTGTTTCTATACCGATTTCTATGATTATTTTTTTATAGAATAGGTAATAATGTTAACTTTTTTAAATTAGGAATGAGTGAGAGTATTACAAACGTAAGAGTAAACAAATATAATCAGAATGCTCCGAACTGCTAAGCTATCAGGTGTTACACGTGTTATTGTGAGTCAACCATAAAAGATAGACATATGCTGTTGCGGGATATTTTTTAGACAATTTTATGTAAAATATTTCCGTCATACATGATTTCTATGTAACTTTAACCATTAAGGCTCCACACGCGACGGAAGCTTAAAAAATGGAGTAACTTCTCCCGTTTTCCCAACATTTCCCTTCACTACTCTGCTCCTATTGATTGTAGCGTGATGAAAAGTATACTATAACCTGCCCAGGAGTATGAAGAATAATTGTACCAAGTTTCGTTAAAATCCGTTGAGTAGTTTTTGTTTCTATAAGGAACATACACACAGACAGACAGACAGACAGACAAAAATTTTACTGATTGCATTTTTGGCATCAGTATCGATCACTTATCACCCCCTGATAGTTATTTTGAAAATATATTTCATGTACAGAATTGACCTCTCTACAGATTTATTATAAGTAAGTATAGAAGATTATTTTCTCAGAGTTGTTTACTTTAAAAAACATTCTTATTTTAATGAAAATCTTTGACGAGCCCGTTTTGTGGGAAGAAAACAAAAACGAGAGTATCTGGCTTATTTTTCTGAAGGCTTCCTTTGTTTAGGCTTACGACCTGGTGCGTGCTATAATTATAATTATTCATATTTCAGAGGATAATTAAATTCTCTTATTACTTAAAAAAAATAATATATATTTTCGAATTCTTAGTCTCTATTTACTTACTCAAGATTATATGAAAGAAAAACTTTAGTTATGTTCGAAAAGCTGTAAGTACTTAACATTGTTGTATTTCGAAGTGACATTTTACTTCTACATCACCACTTTTTAAAATTTAAATAAATAAATACATATTATCCAACACACACCAATTAGCCTAGCCCCAAAGTAAGCACTGTAAGGCTTGTGTTATGGGATACTACATAAATATATTAATATAGAAATAGGTATTAAACATCCATACTGAAGTACAAATGCTCGTATTCATCACACAAACATCTCCCCCCACCGGGATTCGAACCCGGGACCTCTCGAGTCGGCGACACCATGAAACCCAGCGTACAAACCACTCGGCCACGGAGGTCGTCGAAGCAATAAATAATATTCAATAATAACTTACTGGAAAAAAAAACAAAAAATTGGTATGGATACAAATTTCTTGAATAGCAGGAGGTGCACACAAATAAGTATAATAACAAAAGGTTGTATCACTATAATATACAGCAGGTACTCGGACCTTGCACGAGACGAGAAAAAAACAATTTTCAAATGGCAAAATAAACGACGCCACAGTGTCTGCGCCATTCACTTCATTCAACAATTCTCATTTCACTGTTCTTTCATTCATTCATATATTTTTTTTGTTAACGCTGTCCCAGTGCAGCGTAAAGTCAGTATTATGAGTATCTACAAACAATTGGGATAATTAATGATTAAAAAAATATTTATAAAAATTGTTTTGATGAATGCTTCTTTATGGTGAGAGAGATTCATAGAGCCGAGGTCCGAGTCTCAGAGACGCCCTCTAGTTGAGCCGACTACCTCAGATTCGAGTGGTCTAGAGGCTCCAGATGAAGAGGAGAGGGTCCCCGTGGGGAGATGCCATGCACCTGGAATACCTCTAGAGGCACTCGCCAATTCTCGGCTTGAGGTCCCTTTAGGATCTCGCCGTCCCCAAACCCGGTGACGATGTAAAGGTCATCTGCGACCAACAGCATACACATTTCCTCTCCTCGGTCGAATAGCTGTTTAGCTTAATTGTTATCTAATCTTAACATTTCTTAACTGTTTTTTCCTTATTCATACATTTTAAATATTATACGGAGTAAATATTCGTTTCTTTTTCTTATAAAAATAGGCATCACTTGTTACTGTTGGCTTCTCCTACTGTGGCGTAAGAGAGTACGATTACTGTCACTTTAAAGTAAATTGTGTTTGTGGTGAGGCGACTCTTGTAATTTATTACGCGTGCATTCATAAAAGCAAGTCGAGTATTCGTGTTGTTGTGTTGCAATTTTCGGAACTTTTAACTTCAACTACATGTAAGGTAACTTAGAAAAGAAATTCTTGTTGGTATTTATTTAAATTTAATAAGTAAATAATAAATAAATATTCCAACACTCACACCAATTAGCCTAGCCCCAAAGTAAGCACTGTAAGGATTGTGTTGTGGGAAACTAGGTTAACGGACAGAATACATATACAGTACACATTTATGTATCTTTATATAGATATACACATAAACATCCATAACTGGAGTACAAATGCTCGTATTGATCACACAAACATCTACCCCCCACCGGGATTCGAACTTGGGACCTCTCGAGTCGGCGATACCATGAAACCCTTTGTACGTTACAAACCACTCGGCCACGGAGGTTGTCCATAATTAATTTATAGTTAAGTAAACGATTAACCACACTAATATTATAAAGGAGAAAGTTTGTGAGTGTGTATGTTTGTTACTTCTTCACGTCTAAATGGCTGGAGCGATTTTAATAAAATTTGGTATGAAGTTAGCTGACACCCTGGATTAACACATAGACTACGTTTTACTACGGGAAAATAACTTATTGCCATGGGAAAATCGATGATGTGAGTAGATATTATTTTTACTGTTAATACACAATTTATTTTCCCTAATTTATTTATTTTAGTATACAAATACAAACCATACACAGACATATTTCAAAAATCATACACGAAAACCTGTTAAGGTTTATGTGTGTATGAGAGCCACTCCTTTACCAGTTTACATACTTTCAAGTTGACTATTTTGTTAGTAATATCATTTAAATTAATATTTATTAATAACAATATTCAAGTACATTTCCTGTAGATTACTAGGCAATTCATTGAGATAGGAAGGTATGATATAACAAAGCTTTCTATTTCCGTGGACATTATTACATTTCGGTAACAAATACTTTCTACGATCCAACGCATTTCTCAGATTATCTGGTCTTTTATTAATATTCAAGTAATTTGTCACGTTACATTCGGTTAGAATTACGTATTTTATTTTGCTATAAACATTCAGCACATTACAATATCGAAATAATTCTTGTGCGTTACCTTAATATTTAACTTTTATATGTTTGGTGCAATTATTTTTAGCATTTTATATTGAATTTTACTAATGAAATAAAATGAAATGGAATAAAAAGTCATTTGTTCAGTCTAGGTTGTTACAAGCACTTGTGAAGGTCAAGAAGCTACGCCATCAGTTCGCAAAACTACGGCGGGAGACCTTGTACTGAGAAGAACCGGCAAGAAACTCAGCAAGGGCTGCTTTTTTCTCCCTGTATATATACAGAGTCGTCAAGTTGAAAAATTACTTCAGAGATACTTCTGAAGTCACCTTCCATTACATTATTTAGGATATAGTTAGATATATAGTTACAATAAATTTTATATTTAGTATATAGGAAGCGGCATTAGATAGGTAACATATTACTGTTACAAAAACTGACTCATACCAATCAAATAATAAATTACAAGAAACACTATGTCCATGCATTACGATCATTAAGATAATCATTAACTTTATAATAGCCCTTATTCATAAGAGTATTCTTAATCTGAGATTTAAACTTGGTTAGCGGAAGCTCAATCAGATCTTGGGGAACTTTGTTAAACAATGCAATACTACATCCCAGAAATGTACCTCTTGATTTTTGGAGTCTGAAACATGGACCGGCAAGCTTGTTCTTAAATCTCGTGTTAAAGTTATGGGATTGACTTTTTTTTGCAAATGCGTCATAGTTTTTTCTTTATAATAATCCTCCTAATATCCTCTATGTATGTCTTATAAGTTCTTCCATAACTACTTAGGCCGTAACTTACAACATTTAAGTGAGACTAAAGGTTCTGTATGGTAGTTTATTTTTAAGATAGTCTACTCGCAATTGATCTTAACTTGGCGCATGCGTAAACTTTGTGAGGTCCCCAGCAAAATCTCTCGTCCATCAAAAGACCCACATACATATGTTGTTTTACATTATTCATTAGCTGACACGTGCAATTATGTATCTGGTTATGAATACAATTATGATTGTGGCCCACCACGGTGGGTGGGTCGGCTTTATTGTGAGAGGTGTGAATATGGAATAGCTTAGGCCCGTATTATAGAAAGATTCTCAGTGATTGAACTAGTCTTGAGTGTAGTTAGAAAGGGATGTCGCTATATATAGCACATAGCGATATCCCTTTCTAACTTTACTCAAGTAAAGATCAACACTTAGTTGTCATTCTGTAATACGGGCTTTGTCTTTTGAGCGTTCACCACCAAATCAACGCCATGGGCCAAAATTTACATACGATATCAAAATTTTGATTTGCATTATTTATTCAGCTTTACTTACACTTTTGGCGGCTACTACCAGGCAAGTATCGTCTGCGAATTGGTACACCGATCCCTCATTAATAGGTGAACACATACCATTGACATAAAGTTTAAATTCCATTGGGCCAAAGATGGATCCTTGAGCCGTGCCCCTCCATGTTAATAATAATAATAATAATAATAAATTCTTTATTTATTTCTTCACATAAGTAGAAAAATTTACAATAAAGTGCTTAATTACAACACCTCACCACTTAATGTGAAGACTGATGCTTGCAATAGGATAAACCTGTTCTACAAGACACCAGGCCTCCACTCCCAAAACTACATGAACAGAGTAAGCCACCCCTGTACCATTTATGTGATTAATGTGTTAATTAATATGAGAAGTGCTAAAGAAACAACTTAAACACAATAATAAAAAAAAATAAAAATAAAAATGTAATTGTATGTGTGTGTGTGTGTGTGTGTGTGTGTGTGTGTGTGTGTGTGTGTGTGTGTGTGTGTGTGTGTGTGTGTGTGTGTGTGTGTGTGTGAGTGTGTGTGAGCGTATGCGCGCATGTGTGTGTTTTTGTGTGTGTATGTATTTATATATAACGGTTCCCATAAATGCTTTATTTATTGCCATTGTATTACTAATTTGCAATTTTACCTGATCCATTCCAATCTCCTGAACTTGAATTAATTTCATCATCGTCATTAACTTAGAGGCATCATAAGGATATTTAAACCTATTTCATTTAACTCCAATAAATAATTACAGATCTGTTGCTTTATCTGTCTGCTTGTATACTGCCTTAGATTAAGTTTAGCATGTAACACGTTGTAGACTGAAGGTGCCACAAAGTCATATGATCTCGAGGCAAACTTGGTTTTAAAAGGAGGAATATTACACTTTGCCGCTCTTGTCTTACAGACATTAGTTATTGTACTTACATTATTATGCAATCTGCGTATAACCTGATAAATAAACAATTTTCGAACACTCAAGACTTTAGTTTTTTCATACAATGAGGCTGTCGGGTGTCGAATCGGTAGTGACATTAAAACCTTCAATACAGCTCTTTGAGCTCTTTCCAATTTAATTAAATGTACTTGTGCAGCGCCTCCCCAAGCACAAATACAGTAGCAGATTAAAGATTCTCCCAAAGATTTATAAACTCTAATCAACAAAGGCAGGTTAGTTACCGTGCGAAGGTTCTTAAAAACATACATTAATTTTCTGATACGCCCAGAGATTAGTGAAATATGAGCGTCCCATTTTAAGTGTTCATCTATCATGACTCCAAGATACTTGAATGATTTAACGCGATCTAACTTTGCACAGTTACAGTCCGATGGAATATCTGATAGAAGATTACAGGGATAGGTGTGAATAGCTAATGAGAAAGACTTCTTAGGACTGGAGGCCTTATTTATGGAAAAGCAGATGTATTTAGTTTTATTCACAGTAAGGGATAACAAACTATTCTCAAGCCAGGCTGTAACCTTAGATAACCCTTTTTCTGCAGTAATTTTAACTTCATTCCAAGATGAACCATAAAATACGAGAGCAGTATCATCAGCAAACATAAATAACTCGCCTTTTTTCAGATGGATTTTACAAAGGTCGTTAATGTAAGCTAAAAATAACGTTGGACCAAGAGTACTGCCCTGTGGTACACCATAATTACAGGAAGCAGATTCACTAAAATGGCCGCCCAATCGAACAGTCTGGCTTCTATTTTGAAGATAGTCTTTGAACCAATTCAGTGCAACGCCCCTTATACCTAAATTTTCTAATCGACACAGCAGGATAGGGATTGAGACCGTATCGAACGCTTTTTGTAGATCCAAAAACACAGCAATACACTTCCTCTTATTATCCAGATGCTTATATATATTGGAGGTAAGATCCAAAACTGCGTCTTCTGTAGAAGTTTTTGCTCTAAAGCCATACTGATTTCCCGCAAATAAATTTTTAGATTCTAAATACTTGTTGAGTCGCTTATTTACTAACTTTTCAATTATTTTCGATAAGGTTGAAAGCAATGATATTGGTCTATAATTAGAAGGAACATCTGTAGCGCCCGTTTTATATATAGGAGTCACGATGGCTTTTTTACAGATTTTTGGAAATACTCCACTTGAGAAGCTAATGTTACACAGATGAGTAACCGGTTCTATAAGAGATTCTTTAAGATATTTGAAATAGTCATTCGAGATATTATCCCAACCTGTAGCACATCTCGATTTCATGGTAGATATTATTGAATTAACTTCTTGGTTGTCTGTCAAAAAAAGGGACATAGTATTCAATAGATTATTATTATTTTTGTTTTTTGCTGCTAAATCGAATTCATTGGTGATAAGTTTATTAAGAGTTAAGTTTGCCAAGTTATTTCCTACAGATGTGAAAAAGTTGTTAACGTCGTTAAGCGATTCTTTTGGATTATCCTTAATTCTAAGCAAGTCATATGATACACAGCTTTTCTTATTTAAATTACCAACTTCTTTAATAATACGCCAGGTTTCTTTCATGTCTTTAGAGTTTTTTTGTAGTTCTGATTGATGATATTCTTTTTTAATAGTTTTAATTATTTTATTACACCAGTTGCGATACGTAACATATAGGATTTTTAAACGCTCACTGAAATTATTTTTCAAATGTTTATGTATTTTATCTCGTTTGCGTAATGATCTTATTACGCCCGGGGTGATCCACGGCTTAAGTGGAGTTTTTCGTCGGGGTACATGAGTGGATATTGAATAGGTTTTTAGAGAATATTGCATACGTTCGTTAAGTAAATTAGCACACCAGTTGACATCACTACTTTGATAGTATTCTCCCCAGTCACACTCCTTAAGGTATACTGATATAGCTTGGTAATCTACTTTAGTTTTTAAATAATGTTTTGGTTGTTTTTCTGATGGATTTACCTTTTTAGAATAGAATAAAATAGGTGAGTGATCTGTTATATTTGTTTGCTCGAAGACAACCGTTTGCCACATTGACTGACATCTTGCCATGAAGTGATCGAGACAGGAGTTTGACACTGGACGAGTAGCACTATTGATACCCTGTATCAGACCATGTAAAGCTATTACTTCTAGATATTCATTAGTATCAGTTGTGTTAAGATTTAGCGTATCGACGTTTATATCTCCTGTCAGTATTATATTTGAAGTCTTAATTGATGCCAATAATACATTCAACGAGTCCAAAAATGTTTTCAACAACTGGAAGCTTGGCGGTCGATACATACAAATTATTGTAGTTTTATCATCCATATTGACAACTAGGCAATTGCAGTCAACTATCTCTTCAGGTTCACGCACACTGTACTGTAACGTTTCTCTAATGTATACGACTACCCCATCATTTTTATTGTAGCTTTTATTAGTACAGAACATAGCATAGCCGTTAATTGTTGGTGGTGCGCAATTGTTATTTGTCCAACATTCACTCAGTGAAAACACATCCACCTGTACATCGATTTGCGAGGCAAATACTAAAAAGCTATCCAGATTTTTGTTAATGCTCCGAATATTATGGCTTAAGATCCATAATGATTTATCACCATTACCGGGATACATATTTAATACTCGCGAGCATTCACTTGGGTCTGATAAAATATCGCATTTTATCACATCAGTGTCGTCTATAATGTCAGTAAATATTTTATTTGTAGTACCCATTGTTGAAAGTAAATAAAAGTAAATGGAACTGTCTTATTTTAGCAGTCTGATATTGTTTAGAACGCATTATACTGCAGCATAGATCGCAACATATGAAAGTGAAATCGTGGTTGGAGTTGACCAATGACATTATGTATAAGCAATTTATATAAATAATACTTATAATTGGTACATATAATGGAATAAAACATGTATGAGTTGAGTGATTGTGATAGTTTCGTATGTTATTTGTGTGTTTAAATGGTGCAAACTTTGTAAATAGTAGAATCGGTCTTAATGCTAAATAGAATACTCGGTAATTATGATAAACAATACCAAATAGCTCAAACAGAACAATCAAAAACAATAAAATATCTAAACATCTAATATTGAATAGTCATGCCTTCTCAGGCATATTAACCGGCAAATCATTATCGCTGGCTATTTTCAGCGCCCTGGAGCCTTCTTTTTGTCTCAGGTATACGATGCCGTTTGATGTCCAACAAAATTTGAAGTCATTTTCATTTGCGAAATCGCGTGCCATACGGAATAATCTTTTTGCCTTATAAGTGAGGGACTCCGATATGAATATTCGATTCTCCGGTTTATCCATTAGTAGATGCTTAGTACTCAGCTTTTCAGCGTTATTTTGTTTATTAAATGCTTTCAAACCGTTTAATAAACACTGCTTATACTTAGAAATTGTAAAATCGACAATTATTGGTTTGTTGGCTTCATTTTTTGTATTTATTCTGTATATATTTTTAACCGCCTCCGAACTAATATCAACCTTTAGAATCTTACAAATATTTTGTAAATAATCATGCAAATCCTGGCTTGTTTCAGTCTTAGACACTTTAGGTATATTTCTTATTTCAATTTCATTTGATTTTAATTTTCTTTCCAATAAATCGAGTTTATTTTCAAGCGTCTCAACATATCTTCGCGTTTCTTTTTGTTCATTTTTAAAGTAATTTATTTCTTCTTGCATATCATCATACTTTTTACTTAAAAAGTCCAAAGTCTTCATTATTTCACCATTCTGTTGCTTTATTTCAGTTACAGAGTTTTCAATCAAAGATAATTTTTTGTCTTGAAGTTCCGTAAATGCACTAAACATATTCCTCATATCATTCATAAATTGGCGCATTGTATTCTCCTCATCACTATTAAATTTTCGCTTCATACGCAGAGTAATATTATCAAGCGCTGAGTCCGAGCCTGCGTGTTGTATCGCCGGTGCAGGCGCTAGCGCAAACGAGGGTAGCGGTGTGGTGGGGCGAGGGATCGCCGCTGCCGCCGCCGGCGAGGTTTGTGGCGGTGGCGTACGCTTGAGTGGCATCATAGATTTGTACTAGGATATCAGTAAACAGTAGAAGTCAAATCACTGAGCTCAATCAACTGAGGTCTAGTTATGTTGGCTGGTATCGACGTTTTCATACAAAATTTCTTTCCGTCCAGTATAACCAGACACTTGCAATCGCCGCTCCAAGTATGAGCAAGACAATACGTAATGTTGAATGAATAAAGGATAGATTTGAATAGACTCACATAAACGTAAGCGCGTTTACTCCAGTTATCACTCACTCGCGGTGCAATTTAGTTCCTTTGATTTATGAGCTCCTATTTTTCATGTCAATTTAATATTGTTTAATTGTTAATAATTTACTATTGTAATGAATACCACATTAAACACGTCTTTAACAGTTAACGTCCGGGAGGGGAGAGGATGTTAGAGTCATGTTACTATACTGATCACATATTTTAACTACAGAGTGGAGATTCGTGTGGTAGCTTTTGATACGCTGATGAAATGGACCCTGTAAACCGCATTGAGTTAGCTTTTGGTAAAGAGTACTTACTATATTGCAACATGTCAAATGCCCGACTAAAATCAATAAAAATCACTAAAATGTGTAATTTATTATTCAAATGTTCATTAATGTTGTCTGTAAAAACCGCGGGTAACACCGCGGGGCACAGTTTAATTTATAAATTAAGATTTTTGTTGAAATTGTGTCTAGAATTCTGAATAAAAAATTTGTGGAGATCTTGCAACAATGAACTTATCAGTGTTGCTAGATATCCGATGAAGTTCCTAATAATGGACTTCTAAATCTCAAAGTACCCATAACTTGATTGAGTTTAATTGTATAGTCTGGATTATAAAGATCTACTCCGTAAATGTAACACGTAAGTAATTATCGAAAAAACAATAAGTATCCAATCTTAAAATTAGTTTTTAAGTGATTTCATTATTGTGACCTTTGATTGTTTTGTTTTGGAATAATTACAAAGAAGATTAGTACTTTTTTCTCGTATGATGATTAAGGAGTTTTTGTTGAGGTGTTCACTTCGTAGAATTAATTTTCTTGTTGTTTTAATGTACATAGTAGCGTTATTATTTTTTCGTGTAACATTCATCAAGATCCTGTCTGGAACCTGGGCCGAGTGTTTTTTTTTCTTCTAATTAAATAGGTATTTTCATTACATGAATGTAGCATTTAAATTCCTAAAATGTAGTAAGCGAAATCTGAAGAACTTTTTCTAGAAAAAGTTCCACTCGGTTCAAGGCCGTTTCGAACTTCTTCTAGTATAAAAATAAATAAATAAATTATATCAGTTTATAGTAAGTATTAGAAATTTCTTTTCTTGAAATGCGTTTTTATAAAAATTGTTTAGATACCTGTCGAAAAAATGACGCTTTACGTAGTATAAGTATTCTTGTCGCATTTTTTAACGACTTTTAACGAGTTTTTCGACTTTCCGCGCGTGACTGTGAACCAAGAAATGCTCTTGTGGAGTTCAAGCACTTCTTGATTGGGACTCATTTTGAGCACTCGTGGTGTATCTAGGGTATTTAAAATCGTTGGTTGCAAGCGTCTATAGGCCACTTCCTATCAGGCGGATCATATGCTTGTTTGCCACATGAAAAGGGGAATAGTTTCTCATAATTTTTAACATGTAACTAAATGCATTCATATTCGAACACAATTGCAGATGTTGAACGGTGTTCGATAATAGAGGGCACTGTCAAGAACAAGCTCGCACAACAACGTGGGCGGGGCGGTCGATGAGTGTGCTCATAGAGTAAGAAATACGAGGCTGAGGTACATTTATGCCTTTAGTGTTAGAGAGTTTTGGAGGCAAACACACTTCAGGTACCTACAGAGAAGGTGGTGTTTATTAATAAAAAAAAAAAAATAGAGAACTTTCCTTTAGGAGTAGAAATACGCAGAAGATTAAAAATTCATGTCTTAGACTCAGGTTAAGGTAAGCTTTTTGGAAATCAAAATACTACGTTTGCCTAGACGCGGTCTCCACTCCAGAACTCGTCTTCCCCAACGGTTATCGGTTCTTCGACAAAGTTCTTAAACTAATGTAATTAGAACTAAGTAATTTTGAGTCGGTGCCAAATAATTAACGAACAAAGATCCTTAAATAACCTTAAATTTAAAGATATAACCAAATCAAATTAACAATGCGACGTAAAAATATACGCGGCGACTGAGAAAAGACTAAAAATTATGCTTCGAAAAATTTAACCTCTGATTTGAACGTTATCTATTCTTTGCCCACGCTCTTTGAAATTTTGAATAATGGCAAACAATTGCTGTTCGTTCGTGCAACGACGCTTGTCTCCTTTATTGAATCAATCAATTGTATAACTTCGACTCGCTTCTTTCGAGTAGGGGAGTAGATTTAATGTTTCATGAGGACTTGATAAGTATTGGCGCATTCCTGATATTGGAATTTTAAAATAGCTAAACGGCGCGATTTACATTTTTGTTGAGGATTTTTTATATCTTGATACAGAAATCAAATTAGAAGGAGGATCTCGATGGCGCAGGTGGTTAGCGCGTTTGGCTGCGATCGTTGAAGTTAAGCAACTTTCGCAGTGGTCGGTCATTGGATGGGTGACCAAAAATTTACTATCTCGAGTTCCTCCGTGCTTCGGAAGGCATGTTAAGCCGTTGGTCCCGGCTGCATCTGCAGTCGTTACCCGCCAATCCGCACCGGGCCCGCGTGGTGGGTCATGGCCACATCTCCCTATTCCATCCATAAGGAAGGCCTGTGCCCCAGTAGTGGGGACATTAATAGGCTGATGATGATGATGATGATGATGATGACAGGAAATTATCCTACTGCTGATGGTGATTAGGCAGTTGTACTGTTGACTAACTATCGGCTATTTTTTTGCTCAAAAAACGTACAAAGAATATACCTACATTCCGTGTGTGATTCTGGATGTTTAACAACTTTTGTAATGACCGCTCATAGGCTGTGACTACAAGTTTACTATCACCAACTCCTCTATGCTTCGGAGGACATGAGAATGCAGTACCCCTAGCACGAACCATTATCGAATTCGCATAGTTAGAAATGTCAATGTCAAATTATGTATGGAAACTTGAACAGCAGCGGCACAAAGTACCCCTCATCATCAGCCTATCAATGTCCCCACTGCTGGGGCACAGGCCTTCCCCATGGATGAAATAGGGAGATTGGGCCATAACCCACCACGCGGGCCCAGTGCGGATTGGCGGGTGCTAACGACTGCAGATGCAGCCGGGACCAACGGCTTAACGTGCCTTCCGAAGCACAGAGGAGCTCGAGATAGTAATTTTTTGGTCACCCATCCAATGACCGACCACTGCGAAAGTTGCTTAGCTTCAACGATCGCAGCCGACCGCGCTAACCACTTGCGCCATCGAGCTCCTCCAAAGTAAAGTACCCGTATCGTTTGCGAGTCCAGAATGTCATTGTCAAATGTGTACTGATTTTTAGTTCTCGATACGTACTTTGTGCCGCTGCTGTTCAAGTTTCCATACAAAATTTGATATTGTCATTTCGGTTTGCAAACTATTCGAATTCGATAATGGTTCGTGCTTGGGCTACAGATCTCGACTGCATCTGCAATCTTAATCACTAACTAATCTGAACTTACGTTGCGATTGCCAGTTGCATGTTCGAATCCCGTCTGAAACCAGAATCGAGCGGATTTTACCTATTTTTGTTTTACATTTGGACATCTAGCAGTTGAACGCTTCAAATAAAAATACATAAAATACGGCGAGTGTTCTGAGGAGCTATTCTCGCTAAATCCCTCCATCACCTTTTCTTCAGAGGACCACGCGCGCTGGCTTAGGTTCCTGTGATAGGCTTGTTGAAAATATATCGATGTATCGATATATCGATATTTTTTGCCGATATATTTTGATTCGATATATCGATACATCGATACAAAATAACCAAAACCGATATTCGTATCAAAAACGATATTTTTTTAATTATTAGCGGCATATCACGATCTAACTAAATTCGTATCTGGAAAAATCGTAATTGGATCTCAGATTAATGATATTCAACATATCTATGATCTGTGCTGTATTTAGTATTGTCTATTATTTGTAAATCTGTTTCGCTGGTGAATTGGTTGTGCTGATTTCCATTATATTCTGTGAAGTGTGTGACTGTCTAGTCTTGTTAACGAAAGAGACCCTGCAATCATTTACCTGAGAGGCCCTGCAATCATTTTCATCATTCGAAAATAGGGTCTATTTTTAGGGAGACAATTTTCGTTCCATTATTATTCCGCGTGTCATTTTGGGAAAATTGGTCCGATATATCGATGTTTTTTTCGCGATATATTGAAGCCGATATTGATATTTTTTAAAAGATCGATGTATCGATATATCGATACTTTTTTCAACTTTCGACATCCCTAGCCTGTGACCACTATTCCTACACGAACAAAGAAATTTGGTGACTCATTTCTTTGTCGTACTATTCGTAAGTGGAATTCTTTACCCGCGCACGTGTTCCCTCCTTCCTATAATCTGGGGTCCTTTAAGAGAGGCGTGAAGAAGCATTTTTGCAGGCCGGCAAGGTGAGGATGGTTGGTGTAGCAGTTTATAACTGCTGTACCAGCTATCTTCGCGTTTGGGCTTTATCACCACTTAACATCAGGTGGGGTAGAGTAATTTGCCTACCTCTCTATAAAATGATTTCTACATTTTTCGCAGATAAGTTCGCAGATAAATCTTTATGTCCTGTTCATCAATTTTTAAATAGCTTGACGTATCTCTTGTCGAATTTTCTCTAGTATTTTTAGGATGCACGGAAGCGCCATCTCTTCGCAGTGTAGGTTACCTAAAATGTCAAATGAATACCTTTACAAGTATTAAATATTTGAAATAAGAAATAGAAGTTGTAGTTTTTTACATTGCAAGAAAGTTCCTTTTTTGTCTTCGAATTTGATTTAAACAATTACTATATCATTAGTTGCCTTTGAAATGGAATGGAATGGAAGCAGCAGCTTGCCTATAATACACTCAAGGTATTTAAAAATACCTAAATGTCATTAACATAGACAAGTTATTATATATATAGTATATTCGCCCGGATTGCGAAGGGTGCGGGTTCGAGTCCCTTCCGCTGCCTGGTCCGCGTGGTTTTTTTTTCTAGTAAAACTTTTCTTTAGATTTAAACATCTAGCAGTTAAATGCTTAAAAATAAATAAAAACATAACTATAATTGCTATTTCTGCTTTCAAATGTTTTATACTTGAAAAAGTATTCATTTGACATTGTGGGTTACCTACAATGCGAAGAGATGGCGCTGCCTTGCAGCTTAAGGCTAGGAAAATTTCGACGCGTACATCAGGGCCGTGGTAGCATAATTGGTTAGTGCATTCGCCCGGATTGCGAAGGGTGCGGGTTCAAGTCCCGTCCGCTGCCTGGTCCGCGTGGATTTTTTTCTAGTAAAACTTTTCTTTAGATTTAAACATCTAGCAGTTAAATGCTTAAAAATAAATAAAAACATAAGTTATTATATCTATTCGATTAGAAATAAAAAATAAAAGCTTGTAAAAAGAGTTTTATACCAATTTCTGTAGTAACATCGCAAACAACGCCGCAGGCAGGGTACTGTTTTATAATCCTCGCTTTAAATGGCTAACAGAAAAAAAATATTGCAAAAGTTCGCGGAGTGCAAACATCCGCCACTATGAAAAGATAACCCCATTTATGATCCTATCAATTCATATTCTGTTTATGTTTCTCAGGCCGGACTCACAAGAGTGTACTGGTGAACTGAAGGGCTATGAAATGTGCGAGTCAGCGAGCGAAGAGGTTATCCAAGTTCAATTCATTAATTTATGTAATTTATATGGCTAAATGGTTCAGCCAAAAACAAAATTACAAATGGCAACTAAAATCAGAGAAATAAACAAACATCCTTAATCCAAATACGTTTCTTATGCCAAGATTTATTTAAGTGTCGCCGCACACGGGCCACCGACCACAACCACAAAACGCCGCCACCGGCATATTTCTTGTAGTTTTCCTACATTTTATATGAACTCGCTGCTCACGGTACGCCGGTGGCCGCCACACGCTACAAATCGTCGTTGCTCGCTTCTTGTGGCTCGCAGCGGCCACTTAATGCGCCGATACAAAACGCCGCCACACGTCACTCGCGCGATTCCCCACCCCTCTCTCCCTTACCTTAGTCGACCGCTGTCGCATGCTTCAGCCACTTTAGTAGCCGCTTTCTTTCCGCTCGTGGCGGCGTAGTGGCGACACTAATAGCCGCTGATTTTCTGGCCCCACATTTTAAACGGCAGCCATATTAAAAGCTTGACATTTCAATTGTGACCCCACATCATTTTTATACTGTAATACACTTTGAATTATTACACGTATTTCGTGTAACGTTAATACAATGAATTATTACAGTGTAAACATTATTTATTTAAGATTACATTTTGAGTTATTATAATACGTTTTAAAATAAATATCCTGCTTTTAACGGGCACCATTTGTGAGTATTGAAACAGTATTTTACTACCCTTTCATTATTTTTTATATATACTTTTTTATGCGTTTAACTGCTAGAGGTGTAGACCTAAAGAAAATTTTACTGGAACAATTCCAGGCGGACCAGACAGCAGACGGGACTCGAACCCGCACCCTCCGCTATCCTGGCGGATGTCTGACATAATATTTTCTTTAGACTAAAATGTTCTGTATGCTTGAATAATTAAAAATATCAATAAAATGACTATTTTTTCTTTCAAATGTTTAATACTTGTAAAGGTATTCATTTGAAATTGTGGGATACATAGATAAACATTCCGTGTAAACAAAGAGATGCATATATGAATAGTTGATCGTTGACTGTTCACACTGCCACTGTGAACTCGCTTCACTAGTATGTCGCTGGCCGACAAAAACTATCAAACTAATACTCGCTCAGCGATGCTCGCTTGGCCGATAGAACACGCGCATGTGCAAGTTTGCTCAAAACTGCTTCCAAAAAAAGTGGCGCGTGTAATCGCCCGTCGTATTGGTACACTCGCTTTTAGCCCAGCGATAAAACTATAAGAACTATACAGTTGCCTCCAGCCGATCGCAAAATCGTTTCCAGCTCTACTCGCTACTCGTTCATCGTATGAGGTATGACAAACGCCTAAGAGCCTAAGCTTTTAGAGCTTAAAGATATACTAAGTAAATATGAATGTGTCGATTTTCACACTGTTATTGCCTTTTGTAAATAAATTAAATTGAAATTACTTCGATAAATGAAATAATATATCAACTGTGGATATTTTTTGTTGTTTTAAAACTTGAGCACGCTGTAACTTTCCCTGGCCATCCCGTTGCTCTGATAACGTTGTGCGGGTTCGACGCTGGTGGCTTGGCGAGTGCGTCACTCATAAATAAAATTCACTGATTCTATTATTATGGTATTTTACTTGTGCTTCACAGAATACATTGGAATCACTTCTGCTGGGTACTTAACTATAATTACATTATCGTTCCATTGAATATGGCGTCCACGCCGGTTGTGTGTCTCACAAACGCGAAACAGGTGTTTGCTTAACTATATACATATTAGCACAGAATATGGATACGCAGCTTCGCGTTTTTACAAATTAAGTTTTATCGCTTCGATACAAAGAAACGACACAGTGGTCACTCTAAGCGTCCATCGTCGCTGAACCAGAGAGACAGATAAAGTAAGCGGAAACTAACTAACATGTCTCCGTTTCCGGCGTTAGGGTGCGGCCAGAGTGCACTCAGAATATAAACAGTGTAGTCTAAGCAGGTTGACTGCTTTTTCTCGCGCTTTGTTTTCTGAGTCTGAATCTGAATCTGAATCAGGAGTGCACTCTGGCCGTACCCTTCGACTACACTGTTTATTTCTCGCGCTTGTTTTCGGAATCTGAATCTGAATCTGAATCTGAGTGCACTCTGGCCGCACCCTTAGGGTATGGCCAGAGTGCACTCAGATTCAGATTCAGACTCAGAAAACAAGCGCGAGAAATATACAGTGTAGTTTAAGCAGGTTGCCTGCGGCCACTATGGCCACCCTGCTATAACTACATTGTTTATTTCTCGCGCTTGTTTTCTGAGTCTGAATCTGAATCTGAGTGCACTCTGGTCGTACCCATAGGCTAAAGAGATGCGTTCGCGTCGGTAACAATTAGGGATGTGCTCGGTTTGCATGAACAAAACTTAATTATTTATTTGCATAAATAATGTATCACTATATATTTTTTTAATAAATCTACAACTAATATGCTATAGCTTAAACGCATTTTATATTTAATTTCCGTTGATAAGGTGGTGTTTTGCTGGTAGTTTGTCCACCAAATGTGAAGCGGACGCACCAGGGGATCTTAAATATTATTCTATTAGGGTAGTTTTTTTTACTATTTCTATCCAATTAAAACACAATAATTATCGTGCCTTAGTTAGATCATACAGTAAAGTAGCATAAAACAATATTGTGGATCCTTGTTTTAATATTACGGGTAAGTACTGTTTTACTCTGGACAGGAAAAATTGAGCCGCTCAAGATTCACCCTTAATAGTATCAAATAAGTTCAATATTAGAAACCTGATTCAATACCCCTTCTCTACTATTTCCGACGACGGATTGTAAAGATCTTTTCCTGTGATAAGGGTTGTTGAGGACTTTTTGATTTTTTCCCCTAGGACCTCAGCGCACGTGATATGAATCTTGGATAGCTTTAGGGTTCCGTACCCACAGGGTAAAAACAGGACTCCATTACTAAGACTCCACTATTCGTCTGCCAATCTGCCTGTCTGTCACCATGCTGTGTCTCATGAACCGTGATAGTGAGACCGTAGAAATTTCACAGATGTTGTGTTTCATTTGCCGTTGTGACAACAAATACTAAAAGGATAAAATAAATATTGAAGGGGCAACTCCAATGCAGCAGATATGATTTTCATGGCGTTTTTAGTTTGATATTGTAACATAGTGTGTAAGAGTGACCCCCTACATAATGATATGAGGATGAAGGAAAAAAAGCAACTGATCTTGTTGAAATAAATAAAAAAAAAATCCAACACTTACACCAATTACCCTAGCCCCAAAGTAAGCACTGTAAGGCTTGTGTTATGGGATACTAGGGTAACGGATAGAATACATATACTGTACATATATAAGTATATTTATATAGAAATACTTAATAAACATCCATGACTAGAGTACAAATGCTCGTAGTCATCACACAAACATCTGCCCCCACCGGGATTCGAACCCGGGACTCTCGAGCCGGCGACACCATGAAACCCGGCGTACAAACCACTCGGCCATGGAGATCGTCAAATCATGACGAGCATTCATTTTATTAAATTTTTTTAACAAATTCATTTTAACAAATTTTTTCGTAATCGAAAATATAATGTTTTTTATCAAAGGTGTTTAAATACCTGATACAAAGACGTAATATGATGCTTGCTCTGTAGATGTACAAGATTACTTTAAGTGACTCATATATATTGCCAATTTAAAAAGACAAGAAAAACAAACAACGATACAATACCAGAAATCTTAAACATGTTCCAACAAAATATACATAAGCCATGTTAGTGCACGATGTATAAGCCTGTGTTTGCTCGAAGGTGCTCCTTCTCTAGTCCTCATCATGAGCATGATGAAATGAGTGTTTACCATATAAATATTACTTAAATACCTTATTTTCTATTTTTTCAATCAAGGTAATGATCTTTATTAGCGAAACTAGCGGTCCGCCCTCGCTTCGCTTCGGTGTAGAGCTGAAGTGTAGACTGCAGTTTTTGTTCTCAGGCTTGTATTATACACAATGACATTCATCTATGATTCTTCTTATACCTGCATGCAAAGTCTCAGCCCGATCGGTTTAAAATTGACAAAGTTTCATACAAACTTTCATTCCCTATTTTATCCCCTTGGGGGTGGAATTGATCAAAATCCTTTCTTAGCGGATGCCTCATAACATCTACCTGCATGCCAAATTTCAGCCCGATCCGTCCAGTGGTTTGGGCTGTGCGTTGATAGATCACTATGTCAGTCAGTCAGTTTGAGTTTAATATATATAGATAGATAGATTACAAATACATATTCTTATTTTGTATAGATAAATGTACGTAAATCTTCGTGACTCTGACTTGCACTTGGTCGGGTTTTTACGCACCTTCCTATACTGTAAAATGTCGTACCTAAATAATACCCGCCTTAAATTGAGTTTGTTAACTCTCGTCTTGATTCTATTGTAATGTAAGCAAGTTACGTTCTGTGAAATAACTGCTGGATATCAAAGGTATTGAACCGAAATCGTAAACATAGAAATGAGAGGGTGGAAATTCTTTTTGTCATTTCGAATGATAACGCTTTCACTGACTAAGTTTATATCTCAGATCAAAAATACTCTTATGAATAAGGGCTATTATAAAGTTGATGATTATCTAAATCGATCGTAATGCATGGACATAGTGTTTCTTGTAATTTGTCATTTGATGGGTATTAGTCATTTTTCATAACAGTAATATTGTGCCTATCTAATGCCGCTTCCCATATACTAAATATAATGTTAACTATAAAATTTATTGTTACTATAATTAAATTCTAAATGACGTAATGGAAGGAGACTTCAGACGTATCTCTGAAGTCATTTTTCAACTTAACGACTCTGGATAAAACAATACGGGGAGAGAAAAACAGCCCTTGCTGAGTTTCTTGCCGGTTCTTCTCAGTACAAGGTCTCCCGCCGTAGTTTTGCGAACTGATGTCGTAGCTTCTTGACCTTCACAAGTGCTTGTAACAGCCTAGACTGAATAAATGACTTTTTATTTCATTTCACATCATTTCATTTCATTTACAAATAAGTAAACTTATTTATGAAGGCGTTAACTATAAAGTTATCAATAAACTTGTTACTTGTTACACTGTACGGACAAATAATTTTATCTCATGAGCAAAGAGACTAGCAAACCATTGAACCACATGTTCACCAAATACTGATTTAAAAAAAAAAAGTATTTAATTAATTGAGAACTTCGGAGATTTTGTGTGGTTTCGTTTGGAATTCGTGATTTCTCGAAAACCGGAAGTGCTACGTTACTCAAATCCGGTTTGTAGTCTTATCAGACTATTCTGAACTTATAACTTAAATATTCTCTTTATCTATCTCTTACTGTTTGGCCGCTGAAACAGCACCACAGACGGACGGACGGATGGACTTGTCTAATAGATAAGAGATACGTACAGGTATTTTTTTCCTTTATTGGTAAGGTTGAGAAATTAAAATAAACAAAACGTTTCAAATATATCTTGATTAAGTAGTGATGTAAGTTATAATAATAAAATAATAATTACTTCTCCATCGAATGTGTCTATATTTCATTAAAAATATTTTAAGAAAGCCTTTTTTAACAGCGACAATATATGACAAAAAATAGTTCGCAGAACAATACGCTATAGTTTGAAAACGGTATCAATGACGGCGACATTTCTTTAATGGAATAAATTAGCTATTGTCTACATTTTCCACTGGAAAATATTTGAGCGTTTTAAATTAAACCATTAAAGGCATATAAATATATCAAGCTCTTCAGTTGTTAACAAAGAAAAGTTCACACAAATGCAAATCAGACAATGCGAACGGCAATGTGCAACTTTCAAAGGGTAGGTTATACAATCTGTATGTATAAAACTCGGGTGACTGACATAGTGATCTATCAACGCACAGCCCAAACTACTGGACGGATCGGGCTGAAATTTGGCATGCAGGTAGATGTTATGACGTAGGCATCCGCTAAGAAAAGATTTTGATCAATTCTACCCCCAAGGGGATAAAACAGGGAATGAAAGTTTGTATGAAACTTTGTCAATTTTAAACCGATCGGGCTGAGACTTTGCATGCAAGCCTGAGAACAAAAACTGTAGTCTACACTTCAGCTCTACACCGAAGCGAAGCGAGGGCGGGCCGCTAGTCCTTAATATTATAGTACAGTGAACATCTTTTTCGCGGTTAGCTTTAGACTTTTTCCCTGTATTTATTTAGGAGCTGAATGTCCGCGTCCGGTCTGTGAACTTGGAAGTTAAGCATCTCTAGCAATGGATGGGTGACCAAAAGTTCAATATGCAGCGTTCCGTTAAGCAATTGCTCGCAGCTGTATCAACAGTCATCAGCCAAAGGAAGTTTTTGAAGTGTGAAAATTCTGTAAAAAAATGTGTCAACCTCCGTGGCCGAGTGGTTTGTACGCCGTGTTTCATGGTGTCACCGACTCGAGAGGTCCCGGGTTCGAATCCCGGTGGGGGCAGAGGTTTGTGTGATGAATACGAGCATTTGTACTCTAGTCATGGATGTTTATTAAGTATTTCTATATAAATATACTTATATATGTACAGTATATGTATTCTATCCGTTACCCTAGTATCCCATAACACAAGCTACAGTGCTTACTTTGGGGCTAGGCTAATTGGTGTGAGTGTTGGAAATATTTATTTATTTATATGTTTCATCTATTAGTCAAAGTTAAATTTATTTACAAATGCTCGTATTCATCACACAAAGATCTGCCCACACCGGGATCCGAACCCGGGATCTCTCGAGTCGGCGACACCATGAAACCCGGCGTACGAGCGGTTTGTACGCCGGGTTTCATGGTGTCGTCACATACCTGCATGATTCGTGTTAAACCAACTCCTATCTTTTGATATGTTCATTTCTCTTTGATATTAAGGAAATGTACATTACCTACGTGTTGTTGTGTAAAATAAAAATATATAAAATTAATTTAGAGTCTGTGCGGAAAGAGAATGGGATTTTGATTGGAGGGCGCTGTAGTGCTTTTCTACCGTATTTGTAAGGTTTTACCCCTTTTAGACATGATTAAATACAAAAAACCGCAAGAAATCACAACAACAAACAAATCCGTATCAATACAAAACTTTGACGTTTTACAGATTGCTGGGTTTGATTGTGTTCGATAGCTTAGTGTCTTCTGGTTGATGTGGATTTCTCAATAAAAATCGGATATTCAGATTGTAGAATATTATTCATAGTAAAATACAGATCTTATTGAAATTATGTGCGTACGTTGTCTTTTTTGAATTCGAATTCAAGAGGGAGAGTGAATCTATATAAAACAAAATGAGTGAATGTAGTAACGAATGGGTACGAAATGAATGTATGAATGGACGATGACGATGGACCGATTGCAGCTTCTCTTTTCGAAGGATAGATGGCGTTAACAGATTGCCAAATAAAAATCTTAATGTTAGTTCCGTTTTTTGCCACGCAATTTCTCTTTCCGCACAGACTCTATTAACCAATGGCGGCCCAAAACTTCAGCTAAACAACAAAACAGGCGGTAACGTAATCTAAACTCAAAAATTCATGAGTAATCAAAGTTAGAGTGAACCAGGCCGTGGGCCGATTCCCCAATGACTTTATTATGGTAACAACATTATTAATAAAAAATAAAAAAATGTTATAAATAAAAAATCCGTAACTTTGTAAGCAGAGCGCGGTTGCTTAAATCATCTCGTGTCTGTATTCTTTTTTTTAAGCGAAACTTTAATTATAAAGTTTGGCATGTCGCATTATATTTTAAGTTCATTGTCATCATCATGACAAACGTGTCCATACTTGATGAGCTCGACATCACCACAAGGTAGTCCACTATCTGTTACCAGCAGATACTAAAGTATTTCGGACACATCGCTCGCAGCAACCCTGACAGCCTAGAGAAGCTGATGGTGGTTGGTCAGGTCGACGGCAGAAGATCACGCGGCCGGTCGCCTACCCGCTGGCTTAGATTAAAACAAAAAGGGTAGATACGGTACGCTCCTATTTGTATCAAACAAAAACTGATCCCACGGCAGCGCGAACGGGAATGCGAGATCCGCGTCACTGCATTACCGACCCGAACGAAACAGCACGTTAAGTTTCAACGGCAGCGCGGACGAGACGGCGAGATCCGCGTCACTGCACTACCGACCAATCACGCGACCAGTACTCGACGTCACTACCGAATAAGATTCAAAACAAACAGCAATTTTTATAAAAAATATATTTTATAGTACTTATTAATGAAAACTGATGCCATGGGTTTTATTTTTAGTTCTTGAGCAATTTGAGCACTTTTTAAAAACACACTTAGGTATTGTTTTATCATATAAACACAAAATATTAGCAATATTTCTTTTTGGCGTTCACATGTACGTCGTTTGCATGTCAAGTTGTGACTAAAGCGATTAGGGCCGTGGACCACCATTTATGCGGATCACTTTTGTGAGGCTAGTGCCGTATCTACCCTTTTTGTTTTAATCTAAGCCCGCTGGTCAGACCTAGTAAAGTCGCTCACTGGCCTATCAATAACCAAGGCTATAAAGACTGCCGAGGACAGGAATGCGTAGAGAGGCATAGTACATCGGGTGGTCAACACTTCGAGTTAGACACGACCTTCAGCAATGAAGATAGCGACTAAGAAGAAAGTCATCATTATCATCATCAGACTATTAATGTCCCCACTGCTGGGGCACAGGCTTCGCTATGGATGAAAAAGGGAGATTTCGCAATGATCCACCACGCGGGCCCATTGGTGGGTGCTAACGACTGCAGATGCAGCCGGGACCAACGGCTTAACGTGCCTTCCGAAGCACGGAGGAGCTCGAGACAGTAAATTTTTGGTCACCCATCCAATGACCGACCACTGCGAAAGTTGCTTAACTTTAACAATCGCAGCGGAACACGCTAACCACTTGCGCCATCGAGCTCCTCATTTTGAGCTGTTATTTAAAAAATAAGACCATACCAATAATGACCAGTGGTTCAGTGGTAGGAAGCTCGCCTGCCATGTGGGCGGGTTTGATTCCGAGCCGAGCAAAGATTTTTTTATTTTCCACCTAAAACGTACAGATAAAAGCCTACGATCCGAAAAAAAAAATTGAGTCGATTGAAAACACTTTGAAAATTTCACATGCATCGTGATTTCAATAAAACAACATACCATTTTCACTTGTATACTGATTTAATATGTCAGCAGTGTGACAAAGTGTCGATACGAATGATATGATCATCATCATCATCATCAGCCTATTAAGGTCCCCACTGCTGGGGCACAGGCCTTCCCTATGGATGGGTTAGGGAGATTGGGCCATGACCCACCACGCGGGCCCAGTGCGGGTTGGTGGGTGCTAACGACTGCAGATGCAGCCGGGACTAACGGCTTAACGTGCCTTCCGAAGCACGGAGGAGCTCGAGATAGTAAATTTTTGGTCACCCATCCAATGACCGACCACTGCGAAAGTTGCTCAACTTCAACGACCGCAGCCGAACGCGCTAACCACTGGCGCCATCGAGCTCCTCCTATCGAATGATATGATGCAAAATATTTTTTATAAAAATTGACGAGGGTGCAAAATGGCAGTTTTAGGAAAACCAATTATCGTATGCAAACTAAGTCGCGGTTTACGCCATTAGGTTATTAGGGATACTTGAAAAGAATCTGTTACTAGTTTTGTAGTAATAAATAAATAAATATTTCCAGCACACATCAATTAGCCTAGCCCCAAAGTAAGGCTTGTGTTATGGGATGCTAGGGTAACGGATAGAATACATGTACTGTGCTTAAATAAGTATATTTATATAGAAATACGTATTAAACATCCATAATTGGAGTAAAAATGCACGATTCATCACACAAACATCTGCCTCCATCGGAATTTGAACCCGGGACCTCTCGAGTCGGCGACACCATGAAACCTCGACCACAGAGGACGTCGTCGTTTAGTAGATTATTTGGTAATGCTTTCACGAAGCCAATCAAAATTTGCGGGTTATTACCAGTATGGTTACTTCTCGTTTCCACCAAGAAACAAGTCACAACTAGTTTTATTAAACAAAACTAGTAGAATACTTGTTGTGGCTGTTTAAAACGTTATTTCGTTTACACTGAATAGACAACTAGTTTCTTAGAAGTATTAATCACTTATTTACTTCACATATTTTGTTTATCCTACAAGTATGATGAAAGTATTGTATACAACGTGTTTTATACATGTACATAAGTATGAACAAAAAATTAAGACATTATATAAAATTTGTAAAAAACCTTGGTTCAAACGAGCGGTCACTGAGACGATTTGATTTATTAGAGATTTTGAACCATCACTACATAGTATAAAACAAAGTCGCTTTCTCTGTCCCTTTGTATGCTTAAATCTTTGAAACTACGCAACGGATTTTGATGCGGTTTTTTTTAATAGATAGAGTGATTCAAGAGGAAGGTTTATATGTATAATACATGCATAATATAGTAGAGAAACACTGATAATTTTAGAGGTTTTTAATGTAAGGTCGTAAATAAACACATTTTTTGCGCTTACATTGCAATCGCTGGCTGAACCCCACGAGATAGATCAAAATAATGTACTACAGTATTGTACACCTTGAAAAGGTTTACAAAAAAGTCCGCGATGGTATATGTCTATCTCTTAAGGATAACCCACAATAACCAATTTTTATCCTATACTTTTTACGAGAAATAATAGATTATTTACGAAGCGATTTTAAGCAATATAACATTCATCCTTATCCAATTAAGTACCTTAAATACATTGTGCATTTAATATAGAACAATTTGGCCCTTTATCGCATATAATTTTAATGAATATTTTCGAAGATATTACAAATTTAAAATTCAGGGACATAGCGGTTCCGACGCTACCGGGCTTGGCGGCGCGTGCCTATTGTAATTGGGTATTAGAAGAATGTCATTGTGTATAATACAAGCCTGAGAACAAAAACTATAGTCTAAGCTTTACACCGAAGCGAAGCGAGGGCGGGCCACTAGTTAATAATATGAAGATGCATTTCAACTGGTTGGCAAAGCAGGCTAATTCGGTTCCAACCACTCTGTGATACAAACCAATATCGAATTCAATTATTTGAATCGATACGCGTACAAATATCAATAAGTTTTGTATGGAAATCTGAACACACACACACACATAACGAATGTAAAGAGAATTAAAAATCTTTCACACACTTTTACGCGTATCGCCAGAACCTCAATAAACTTAAAACCTTATTTGTAACGTACCCTGTAATTGTAATATGTTGTATAAAGAAAGAAAAAGTGGTACCATATTACATCCACGAGCATATTCCTCTAACAAATGGTGTCGGTTTTGATGCCACAAGCTCGCGATTCTCGGACTGCCCGCGCCAAAGTATAAATAAGTATACAGTAGGGTGAAATACCTTTGACATCGCGGTAAATGCCTACAAACCTATACAGTGAATGGGTTTAATTGTTTTAAACTTTCATGGTCACTAACATTTTTATTGTTGCCACGTAACTTGTTTTGAGCTTCGCATTTGCCTCTAAGCCTGCTGGGGCATAGGTCTTCCTTATGGATGACGCGGAAGAATCCCTATTCGGGGATCCCGCGGCTTCGCGCTAGCATCTTAAAGGGTATTCGCAGGGTTTTTTAGCGTATATTATGCCGTAAAGCGCCCGTAAGAGTTACGGGGTCCTCAATTGGTAGCCACTGCTGGGGCTTGTAAGGCTTGCGGGAGCCAGGTGTGAGGTTCGTTCGGCGGTGTGCCTCTTAAAGGCGCCGTCGTCTGTAAACAGTATTTTTTATGGATAGCCCGGGGAGGATCTGGTGTAGTGGCGCACTTAGGTGCGCCGATCCCAGAGCGCCCTCATAAGGGCTTAGGAGGGTCGGTACCGGTGGTTTTTAGTGGGTAGGACCTGCGTTGTTCCTCGTCGGGGATTCCCACACACGTCGCGCGCCCGGCCAGCGCGCGGTATGGTCCGTAAATGGATTTTCCATCGTCAAAAAAAATGGCTTTCCTTATGGATGCAATAGGGAGATTGGGCCATGACCCACCACTAGGACCCAGTGTGGATTGGCAGCTAACGACTGCAGATGCAGCCGCCACTAACGGCTTAACTTGCCTTACGACGCACGGTGAAGCTTGAGATAGTAAATTTTTGGTCACCCATCCAATGACTGACCACTGCGAAAGTTGCTTAACTTCAACGATCCCGTAAATAATATAAATTACTATGATGAAAGAGTTGTCACATGTAAATGTTATTTAATATTTTTGAAGTGAAACTTTTATTACTTTTATTTATTTAGCATCGATGGTTCAGTGGTAAAAAGCCCGCTTACTACGCGAGCGGCCCGGGTTCGAATCCAAGCCGAGGAAATACTTTTTTATTAATGATTTTAAAAGTTCCACGTGGTTTCATTAAACCCCACATTTTTTTCTATGTGTGTTATTGTCTGACACAAATAGAAAAAATGGGAGATCATAAGTATTATTGTATTATAATGATATTTTATAAATCAATATCATAGTACCCATAGAGATCTAAGGCTGATCAATCACAACAGACTTCGTTGTGCTGGACTAAGATTTTCTCAATTAGACAACAGAAAGAAAGAGTTTGTAATAAGTCACAATTAACAGCCACTAGGTAAAGTTTATAGAATATAATTCATTTTTTTTTATAGATAGGTCCAACAAATGACTCCACCCCACCTGATGTTAAGTGAAGGTGAAGTCCAGACGCGAATATAGCTGATACAGCAGTTCTACCTACCACACCAGCCATCCTCACCCTGCCAGCCTGCATGTTGCTTCTTCACGCCTCTTTTAAAGGATCCCTAGTTGTAAGAGGATTTCGATTAATTTCGATGTAGCAAATAAACTCAAACTTATTTATTCACTCTAGCTGTTACAAGCTCTTGTGAAAGTCAAACGCTACGCCATCGGTTCGTAAAGGAGAACCGGCAAGAAACTCAAGGGCTATTTGTTTCTCCCTGCTTTGATTCATACAGTGTCGTCAATTGGAAGGTGACATCAAAAACTGAAAACATGTGTTGGTGTCAACTTTCATCACATTAATATTAAAGTTGTTAGATATTAAAGTGCCTATCTAAAATATTATATGTCTTATGTCAACGTAAGGAACTGATATGGGTATCAAAAACGCATCGTTTCAGTATAAGCATGGCACAGCAATGCTAATTATTTACCTAATCATAATAAATTAGACCTATTACATTCTAGCAATTGACTACACTACAAGCGAAACACACAGCACTGTAACTTGCATAATTTCTTACTGTGTTGTCGGTGTGTGGTTAACCTTCTGTATGAAATATCTTTGCTCTATGTCAATGTGGGGTTCTCAAGAGCATCTCCCAACAAATGTCCGTCATTTGTCACCGAGAGCTCAGGCACGATTGTTCATGCACCTATTTGTTTATGAGAATACTTCTTAGTAAGGTAAATTGTTTTCATTATGCCTCAGTAAACATATTCTACGCTATAAGATTATTTTGTTATTTATTCATTTAGTCATTATAGTGGTAGGTTTAAAATAGGGATTGTTAACTTTTCTCCACCAAAACAGAGTTAAGTGATTGCCAAAAAAAAATTCTTTTTTATGGTTTTTACTCTCACAGGCAGAAACATAAAAATAAATAAATAATAATTATTGAATAAACATTTCCAACACTCACACCAATTCACCTAGCCCCAAAGTAAGCACTATAAGGCTTGTGTTATGGGATACTAGAGTAACGGATAGAATACACATACTGTACATATATAAGTATATTTTTATAGAAATACATATAAAACATCTATGACTGGAGTACAAATGCAACAACATCTGCCTCCACCGGGATTCGAGCCCGGGACTTCTCGAGTCTGTGACACCATGAAACCCGACGTACAAACCACTCAACCACGGAGAACGTCAAAATATTGTCTATATTATAAGATGTAACATGTAGATTGTTGGAGAAGAATAAACAAAGTTATTATTATTATTAATTTACACAGTTTGCAGTCTATTCAGACTACTGCTACTAAATTTCTGTAAAAATAATGTTCTAAATCGTTGCCATAAATTAAAATAAACACTTTACCAACGGAATAGGTATCTACTTGCAGGAATTATTAGAAACAAGTACATATATCAAATAAGTTTGCTATCACTTTGAAAAATAGATTGTTTTTTGCGATACAAAAGACTTTTTCCTTTTCTGATAAGATTCTAAATTTTAAAATTAAAATTAGAACGTAAAACAATAAAATAATTCAATTGTTTTTCCATATAAAATGGCATGCAATCTAAGCTGACACTCATTCAGAAATCTGACTTAGTCAATATTATCGAATTTAAAATATTTTTCACGGAAAGTTGTGATTTAAGAAATGCCATGAAGATTATTAGATGTTTTGCGAGCCAGAATGGTAGCTTTGTGGGAAGAAGGCTATTCTACGAGAGAAATAGCACGCAGAGTTGCCATATCCCAATCCTGTGTAGTAACCACGTTGCAGAGGTACCATGGCATGGGTAATTTAGCTGATCGATCCAGCAGCGGTCGCCCAACTGTTTTGACAGCTGCTCAGAAGCGCTACAGCAGGTTGATGGTAGCCCGCGACCCAAAAATAAACGCCACTAAATTAAAAGCAGAAATACGGGTCGCCTCCAGACATGAAGTTAGCACTCACACCATTCGGAATTGCTTACACAAGGCTGGATTACGAGCACGGAGGTCTTGGCGAGCACCTTGGAGATAACAGTGGGCTAGGCTCCGGCAAAACGAAGAAGACGAAGAAGAAAACGTTTGACAAAACTGCCTCTTCGTTGACGAATCGCGAATCAATACTCACCCAGATAACCGACGTGTCCGTGTATGAAGAAGACCTGGAGACTCTGAAAGGCAAAGAGCGGTCATTGAAACGGTTCAGCAAGGCGGGAAATCAGTGTCCTTTTGGGGTGGTATTATGATTGGGGCTAGAACGCCTTTAATCCCTTATCAAGGCTTCATGATGGCAAACAGATACAAAACAGTCGCTATTGAATCATCAGACCTTTCCGAGTAAACCATGGGCAACCATAGTTGACGATAATGCGCCCGCACATCGAGCTCAACGAGTCAATGCTGCTCTCCGAGAATACGAAATCACAAGGTTAGACTGGCCTGCCGGCTATCCTGACTCAAGCCCAATAGAGCACCGCCCAACCGGGAGCCATCACCGCAGACAGTGCCGCAGCTCAGGGAAGCTGCTTGTCAAGAATGGGACATGTTCCCACAAAAAATGCTGGGATAACTTGATCCTCAGTATGCTCAGGATGATCTCCGCATGTGTTCGAGCCAGAGCAGGAATTATTATGTATTAAATAAACAACAATTTATCAATAAAAGATTTTTGATTTTGGTTAAACTGTCTTTGTAATTCTATCAAAGTTTTATTTCAATCGCCTTTTTTTTACTAAAAAATAAAATTAGTTTTATTTTTTAATTTCAGAAAGTGTATTTTTAAATAAAAACATTTTCTCTTGATTAAGTTAAATTTTGAAAATATATCAGCTTTTTTTGATGTGTGTATATTATTATACTAGAAAAATGCACACTATTTTTTAACATCCTAAATCGCGGAAGTTAAGCAACTTTTGCAATGGTCGGTCATTGGGTGGGTGATCAAAAATTCACTATTTCGAGTTCCTCCGCGCCTCGAAAGTCATGTTAAGCCATTGGTCCGAGTTGCTTCAGCAGTCACTAGCACCCACCAATCCGCACTGTGCCCGCGTGGTGGGTCATGGCCTAGTCTCCCCATCTATAGGAAAGGTCTGTGCCCCAGCAGTGGGAACATAAACAGGCTAATGATGATGATGTCTGTTATTTAACGACTTGCATATAACAATAATGACAATCTTTAGCACAGTCAATGCCAAAATTAATTAGACACTGAGGTGTAGCGTCGGTTGATAACCAAATTAACTTTATAAGGAAGTTTGAATAGATTTATGGAATAATTTATAAGTAGTGTTCGACCGAAAGTTCGGTTTCGGTTTCGGCTGAGTTTCGGCCAAAAATTAAGTTTCGGCGGCAGTTTCGGTTTCGGCGGCAGTTTCGGTTTCGGCCAAAATTGGCCAAAACTTTTGCCGAAACCGAAACTGATTTCGGAAGTTGTCGTGCACGCTCGCCTTACTTCGTTTCTCGCACAAGTACATATCCTATATTGAGAAGTGCAATTTCCTATATTGAGATATAAGAGATTGATGATTCTTCTAAGTACAAATACAAACCAAAGTTTTAATTAATAAGATTTCAAAATACCAATGCGTATTTAATGAAACAGTAACAATTTGTGAATTGATTATTGATAACTGATAGAAATTTTGCTATGAGAACTTAATTTGAAAAAGTAATAAAAATATTAATAATTTTTTTTTATATTATATTTAATAAATGATTACCTACAACAAAATAATATATTATGTTTCCATTTCATGTCCTAATTAATGCTGAATAATGGGTAAAATGCAGCAAATTTCAGTATTTTAAGGAATTTTAATCTTGACCACGTGAGTTTCGGTTTCGGTTTCAGCCGAAACTGAAGCCACGGCCGAATATTCGGTTTCGGTTTCGGCCGGAAAACCAGTTTCGGTCGGACTTTATTTATAAGCTATATTAGATTCTATTTGTATAGATGATAAATAAAATGCCATTCAGCGATAACACCGCCCTTTGTAAGGGCAGATGTTTAATGCATTTTTTCCGGTTCGGATATAAAAACTCCATCAATAATATTATTATTCGAATAATGATTGACATGCATTCACGATCCATCAATCGTAACATCTTATTATCGGATAATTGTCACTGGCGGTAATGGCACGGGCCGGTCCGATTTTGGGGTGAATTACCCCATTTTATGGAATCCAAATCGGAGAATAATATCTAATCCTATTGTTGTGCTTTTTTCCGACAGTTTTTGTTAGGCATTACGTAATTATAGGATAGAAAGAAAATATTTTTTTAACCCCTTTTTATCTTATATATAAAATTCTCGTGTCACAATGTTAGTTAACATACTCCTCCGAAACGGCTTGACTGATTTTTATGAAATCTTATGTGCATATTCAGTAGGTCTGAGAATCTGCTACTATCTATTTTTCATCCCCCTTAGTGATAAGGGTTGTCCACACCTAACTTTTTTTTTATATATATAATGTGGCATTCAATAATACATACATCTCTAAATTTTCATCCTTCTACCACCCATATTTTTATGGCAATACGGCGTTCGCTATGTCAGCTAGTTTATTATAAAATTTACGATAAATGTTTCGCTTGGAACTTTACTTAGAAAGTTAAGATCTCTGAAGCTTACTCATTGGTTGAAGTACAACGTCAGCAAAAAGATCTTCATACAAACGTTGCGATTCAAGCGAAAAATACACTATGCGCTTTTGTAAAAAATCTATATGATATAAATAAAATATTAACTCATGAAGCAGTATAATTTGAGAGAACAATGGCAGAATATATACAAAATGGTAATAATACAGAAAATTCTCCGAATTGTTTATTATATTATGGTATGTCTGGAAAAAGCCATGTAACGTTGCAATTCAAGCGAAAAATACACTATGCACTTTTGTAAAAGATCTATATAATATAAATAAAACATTAACTCATGAAGTCAGTATAATACGACTTTAAATGCACAATGACAGAATATATACAACATGGTAATAATATAGAAAATTCTCCGAATTGTTTTTTATATAAATGGTATGTCTGGAGAAAAGCGATGTAACGGCTCGGAATAATGTACGGTTGTACGGCGAGGGAATTCTAATGTACGTCTTGGCTAAGAGAATAAAATGTTGACCACGTAGGGGCCGAGACATTACGACTCAAGTACGGGAAGTTTTTCAATTCTTAACATACAAGAAGTTGAGATCAAATAAATTATAAAATATATAAATTACATGGTTAAAAAATAATAATGATGTGTGCCAATGACGTTTTAAAAAACCTTTTGAAGCAAATAAAAAAACGAAAGAAATTAACCGATATAATAATAATTGTTTTTTTTCGATACCTTGTTTTTTGGTATATATTTTCTACAAAACATATTACAGCTTCAATACTTTAACAAAAATATATAGGTACAATAGGGGTGATGACGGGGTACAGTAAACGAAATTCTATTTAGTCCGTCAGTTAGATGATCAAAAAATAATGGACACGTATTTTTTTTTGGGCAATCAACCAAAAAATGACAAAGTTATAGCGCGTCAAAGTTTGGGAGTAGGGGCTCGTACCGTCACTTTTGAGTGAATTTTCACTTATAAGTGTACTCAAACGTGACGTCATGCGACTTTTCAAATCAATATATCTCTGCAATGTTTATATTATGTGAAAAAAGAAAAAATACGTGTCCAATTCTTTTTGATAATCTACATGATAAACGAAGAAAAAAGAATCATCATCCCTATTTTCTGCTTTTAATTAAGAACTTTTTGTTAGTGTGAAATTCATTAAATCGTAAACTTTTCTTAAGATTGAATAATTATAAACTGCGGACGACTCATAACAATTTAAAAACAATGTATGTTATTTAGTTCAAAACAAAGCACAATGTTTTTATTACAAAAGCTTAATAAGAGAAAAAGATTAAAAATAAATTACTTAAGTAATGGCGTTTTGTTTGATAGATGTAGGGTTACTATCCGTCCAGATTAGTCCGGACATGTCCGGACTTTTCCGGATATTTGAATTGTCCAGATTTTTTAAATTACATTGTATATGAATAATAAAAGTACATATTGATGTAAATACCATACCATTGTAACTATGTCAGTAATGGTACTATCGCGGAATTTTGCGCTCTGTCACTTGGCGAACAAAATGCTTTGAACGGTTTTCTACAGTAGTATTTACTTCGCCCCGTCTTCGAGCGCTATACGAAAAAGTAAGACAGCGATAATTACATGTCTATGAATGAATTTTTACTACGCCGTTACCGCAAGCGATTATGGCATTATGGGTGACAGAGCGGGTCTTTCCGCGAGTGTACCATTTTGTGACTTAAACGACCGGACTTTTTTCGAAATGTCAGAACTTTTGAAAATTGTAAATGGTAACCCTAGATAGGTGAGATGATATATCTATTATATAGACGCGAACCCATTCTATTATTCATCCTGCGGCGGAACATTCGAGACTCAGAACTTTCTATTTTATTAATGTATTTTTTTCTATTCTAGCTAACATCTAAAGAGTTCTAGGGAATTTTCATCCTTTGTCATATTTTATGTTATGTTTATAGAATGGGAGGGAATAAATAAAGCCAAAATGAAGAACAACAACTCAAAAAAAACCGGCCAAGTGCGAGTCGGACTCGCGCACCGAGGGTTCCGTACAAACCTGCAAGGTTTACAAAGTTCGTTCATTACGACAATCGAGTCATAACTATGGTATTTTTATTGCAAAATGAAATTCATAACATTACAATGGGGAAAGATGGAGGAGCATAAATTTAAGACAAAGATCTCTTTATCGTTTAAGTAATATGGTTGTACTTTTGCGTTTTTGCGTTGACTTAGAATTTTTTTTTTCACGGGTTAAAGGCAATTAGATCTAAGTATTTGATATGAATTTCAACTTGATAGCTCTACGCGTTCATGAGGAAAAAAGTAATAAGTTTATATTTATTAAAAAATATATATTTTGTAATGTAACTAAAAATTTAAGGTTTTCGGAATTTTTCCTTTATGTGTGCTATAAAACGTTGCTTCATGCCAAATTTCAAGATTCTAGGTCGACTGGAAGTACCCTTTAGGTTTTGATTCCCTTGCGAGTACTTGCGAGTTTCAAAATATGCAGCTTAAATTGCTGTTTCTTTTGATTGCGTTGACATAGAAGTTTGATTTTGTTACAGCTTAAAGGTATTATAGACCTGAGTATTTGGTATGAATTTCTATTTAATACCTCTACGCGTTTATGAGGAAATGGGTAGTAAGGTTAAAATTATTAAAAAAAAATATATTATGTGATGTAACTAAAAATTTATGGTTTTCGTAATTTTTCCTTTATCTATGCTATAAGACGTTGCTTGGTACCAAATTTCAAGATTCTGAGTTTACGGGAAGCACCCTGTAGGTTTTGATTCCCTTGCAAGTGTCGAAAATTTGCGGCATAAACGGCTGTATCTTTTGATTGCGTTGGCTTAGAAGTTTGATTTTTTCACAACTTCAAGGGACAGTAGACCTGAGTAATTGATATAAATTTCAGCTTCATACCTCCACGCGTTCCTGAGAAAAAGGGTCTTGACAGACGGACGGACGGACAGACGGACAACAAAGTGATCCTATAAGGGTTCCGTTTTTCCTTTTGAGGTACGGAACCCTAAAAAGGATTAAAAAGTTTCTTCTTCAATTTCTGTAAATAAATAAATCATTATTGTAAAAAAAAAAATTGTACATAAGCACAGTTTGCGTTAACATCCGCAGTAGTCGAAGACTGTGTCGCAGATGTTGGCGCCCACCTCTGAACAGATGGTTGTTTCAGACATACATATTGTATTGACAAAGTACCTTTTATATATATATATTCATTCAATCAAATTCAATTAACTTAAACAAATGCTAAACTATATTAACAGAAATTCATGCATGTGTGTGTGTATCTGTCTGTGTGTGTGTGTGTGTGTGTATGAGTGTGTGTATGCGTGTGTGTTTGTAAGTGTGTACGTGAGTCTGATGAGTGTGTATTCCTTATGTAAAGCTCTATTACTTACTTCATTATGTTTTCTACCTCATTATAATCAAGATTAAGTAGCCACTCACAAATGAGCTCTTGAATAATGAAATAAATACGTGATCGCACCGAAATGGTAAAATTTCAAAATGCCTGTCGGTTGCTTTAACGACTCTTTTGCTCAAAATGGTAGAGCATTAAAAACATTATTCCCTTATTAATAAACGCGGAATAAACTTTGACTAGTTACACCGTGTTCTGTTCCTATCACTCAAATGCCATTTTTTATTCAATGAACAGAGAGAAAAGAGGTAGGATAGGAGAGGAGTTATTCTCTCTTATCCCACCTTCCCCTTTCCTGCAGAGGACCACGCGCGCTGGCCTACGTTGTCACCGTCTAACTGTGGCCACAATTCCAACGCGCACAAAGAAATTTGGTGACTCATTTCTTTGTCGCACTATCCGTAAATGGAATGCTCTGCCCGCTCACGTGTTCCCTCCCTCTTACAACCTGGGATCCTTTAAAAGAGGCGTGAAGAAGCAACATGCAGGCCGGCAGGGTGAGGATGGCTGGTGGGGCAGGTAGAAGTGCTGTTTCAGCTATCTTCGCGTCTGGATTTCACCTTCACTTAACATCAGGTGGGGTGGAGTCATTTGGCGGACCTATCTATATAAAAAAAAACATGATGTAACAAATCCAACCTTAATCTTCGTTTATTAATAAAGGGGTATGGGTTTAAGAAAAAATCTAAAAAATATAGGTGTGTCCCCAGAAGTGATAACTTAAACAAATCTAAGCGGCTCTGCAGGTTACAGTGAGAGAGAAGGAGCCTGCATACCGTTGCCGTATGCGTGAGAGGAAGGGAAGCCAGACAGGCTGGTGCCGTAACGCGTTACGCAATAAAGCGGTTTACCCACCCATAAGAAGTTATCACTTCAAAAACTTATATTTCGCAGTGAATCTGATTTTACTGTGTAAAATGTTATCATATATATGTTATGTATGTGTGTGTGTATGTATTTATGTATATATGGTATGTATAGTGTGTATGTATGTGTATGTATGTATGTATATATGTTATTAAATGTATTTTTAAATTAGAATACTTAGGTTATATGTAAATTTGTATGTACCTACAGATGTGACTATTTACTCCAAGCCATATAACACCCCAACCTACAGTCTCTGTATTACTTTTTGTACTCACGGTTGTCTGGAAGAAATCGCTTGTAGCGATGAGAACACCAACCAGATCAGATTGCAAAACAACTATTCGGAACTGGCTGATTAATTTAAATTATAGGGACACAGAATCTATAATAACAATAGTGGAATAATAACATTTAATATATATTATTACATCTAAATCATTCCCACGAATACACACACACACACACACACAAACAAACACACATAGGCTTTTACATACAAGCACACATACAATCAAGTGGTACCGAAGTAGATAAGCTGGTGGGACCTGTAGTCCTGAAATACCGGGTCACCCTAGTTTAGACTCCAGATCGTACACTTTCTTTTACGCATAAATGAAAAATCAATTGTAATTAAACCTACTTGTATGTGTGTGATAAATAAAATATATCTTATCTTATAAGACCACCAATTATAATGCTTTTGTTTAGTTTATTGATTGTTAATGTAATTATGTATTTGGTGTTATAATAAAGTGTTAATCTATCTATCTATCTAATCATTTCTTTAGGAAAGAGCTCATACTAAGTGGCTTTACTAAAACAGCTTAACTGTTAAATGTTTCGACACAGCAAACTCGGGCATATTTTCGCATTTTCACCTCGAGATTAATTATGTATGCAAATGACGCACCCGTGTCTGGTATAAGTGACACTTCATAATCTGTATCCCCCATTCATTACATTACACCAGTCAACACGAATTTTGAGTCTGAGTTCTTTGTACCAGATTTTGAATTATTATACCTAATAAATGTAAGAAACAATATTTTTGTTTAAAAAAGTTTGCTTTTGTACCTATCAGAATGAAATTTTAAATTTCATGGAAAATTGGAAACTTTTTTAAGGTGTATATAACATGAAAATAATCTAAAGAAAATATAACTAGAAAAAAATTTTTTTTTTAGTTATATTTTTTTAGGTTAAAACATCAAGCAGTTTACATGCTTAAAAAAATATAAGAAAATCATCATTAATATATTTATTTAAAACTCTTTTATTTACTTTAGACAAATAAACCAAGTCTGTGAATACAAAAAACATATTGATTTAGTTTTAAAAATGGATATTTTTAGCATATCTTATAATTTTTAGTGTCTGAAAATTCTGGGGAAAATTGCTTCAGAATTTTGACGTAGAGCTTTAATAAATTGTTTCAATAAAACAATATTTTATGCAACATAGATATTAAAATAATCATAGGGTCCATAGCGAATAAGGATATATCATACTTAATATTCCTTTTTCTGAATTAAACAAAATACCATGGAAATTTTGTATATCCTCATGTGAGGCCCATATTTTATCCTGACTTCAAATAGAAAGTTATAGTAAGCTTCATATGCTTAATTTACTACTGGATAAACAACATTTTTTGATCTAAAGAAAATATAACTAGAAAAAATTTTTTCACGCGGACCAGGCAGCAGACGGGACTCGAACCCGCACCCTTCGCAATCCGGGCGAATGCACTGACCAATTATGCTACCGCGGCCCTCACGGACCGCGTCGAAATTCTTTCTAGCTATTCTTAAGCTGCAAGGCAGCGCCATCTCTTCGCATTATAGGTAAACCCACAATGTCAAATGAATACTTTTACAAGTATTAAACATTTGAAAGAAGAAATAGCAATTATAGTTATAATTTTTATTATTTTTTAAAGCATGTAACTGCTTGATGTTTAAATCTAAAGAAAATATAACTAGAAAAAATTTCACGCGGACCAGGCAGCAGACGGGACTCGAACCCGCACCCTTCGCAATCCGGGCGAATGCACTGACCAATTATGCTACCGCGGCCCTCACGGACCGCGTCGAAATTCTTTCTAGCTATTCTTAAGCTGCAAGGCAGCGCCATCTCTTCGCATTATAGGTAAACCCACAATGTCAAATGAATACTTTTACAAGTATTAAACATTTGAAAGAAGAAATAGCAATTATAGTTATAATTTTTATTATTTTTTAAAGCATGTAACTGCTTGATGTTTAAATCTAAAGAAAATATAACTAGAAAAAATTTCACGCGGACCAGGCAGCAGACGGGACTCGAACCCACACCCTTCGCAATCCGGGCGAATGCACTGACCAATTATGCTACCGCGGCCCTCACGGACCGCGTCGAAATTCTTTCTAGCTATTCTTAAGCTGCAAGGCAGCGCCATCTCTTCGCATTATAGGTAAACCCACAATGTCAAATGAATACTTTTACAAGTATTAAACATTTGAAAGAAGAAATAGCAATTATAGTTATAATTTTTATTATTTTTTAAAGCATGTAACTGCTTGATGTTTAAATCTAAAGAAAATATAACTAGAAAAAATTTCACGCGGACCAGGCAGCAGACGGGACTCGAACCCGCACCCTTCGCAATCCGGGCGAATGCACTGACCAATTATGCTACCGTGGCCCTCACGGACCGCGTCGAAATTCTTTCTAGCTATTCTTAAGCTGCAAGGCAGCGCCATCTCTTGGCATTATAGGTAAACCCACAATGTCAAATGAATACTTTTACAAGTATTAAACATTTGAAAGAAGAAATAGCAATTATAGTTATAATTTTTATTATTTTTTAAAGCATGTAACTGCTTGATGTTTAAATCTAAAGAAAATATAACTAGAAAAAATTTAAAAAATAATAAAAATTATAACTATAATTGCTATTTCTTCTTTCAAATGTTTAATACTTGTAAAAGTATTCATTTGACATTGTGGGTTTACCTATAATGCGAAGAGATGGCGCTGCCTTGCAGCTTAAGAATAGCTAGAAAGAATTTCGACGCGGTCCGTGAGGGCCGCGGTAGCATAATTGGTCAGTGCATTCGCCCGGATTGCGAAGGGTGCGGGTTCGAGTCCCGTCTGCTGCCTGGTCCGCGTGAAATTTTTTCTAGTTATATTTTCTTTAGATTTAAACATCAAGCAGTTACATGCTTTAAAAAATAATAAAAATTATAACTATAATTGCTATTTCTTCTTTCAAATGTTTAATACTTGTAAAAGTATTCATTTGACATTGTGGGTTTACCTATAATGCGAAGAGATGGCGCTGCCTTGCAGCTTAAGAATAGCTAGAAAGAATTTCGACGCGGTCCGTGAGGGCCGCGGTAGCATAATTGGTCAGTGCATTCGCCCGGATTGCGAAGGGTGCGGGTTCGAGTCCCGTCTGCTGCCTGGTCCGCGTGAAATTTTTTCTAGTTATATTTTCTTTAGATTTAAACATCAAGCAGTTACATGCTTTAAAAAATAATAAAAATTATAACTATAATTGCTATTTCTTCTTTCAAATGTTTAATACTTGTAAAAGTATTCATTTGACATTGTGGGTTTACCTATAATGCGAAGAGATGGCGCTGCCTTGCAGCTTAAGAATAGCTAGAAAGAATTTCGACGCGGTCCGTGAGGGCCGCGGTAGCATAATTGGTCAGTGCATTCGCCCGGATTGCGAAGGGTGCGGGTTCGAGTCCCGTCTGCTGCCTGGTCCGCGTGAAATTTTTTCTAGTTATATTTTCTTTAGATTTAAACATCAAGCAGTTACATGCTTTAAAAAATAATAAAAATTATAACATTTTTTGATCCTAAATTTAATAAAATCTTACTTTACTCATTTTGGAAGGCATTTTACCTTTCAAGACTCACAAAATACATCGTTTCTCTAAAATGTGTGAACACACACTGAGTGACTACTCTACTTATGTCTGTTCAATACCCGATATCCTACTGCACTCCTTTCTTCTGTTTAGTCTTCTTAGCAATAGTCTTTCAGCCTCTTACAAAAATCATACATTTTTATTTATCATTGTGTAAAGTACAAAATCAAACTTTTTTAAAATAAAAACGAGGTTTCTCGTTATTTTTCGATGTAAATAATCAGACAATACAATAGTCACTCAATGACAGACTCAAAATTGTTTTTTGATTCTGTTATCTATTAATAAATGGCATTTGAGTGATATGAACAAAACACGGCTTAACTATTCTAAGCTTCATCATCATCATTATCAGCCAATGGACGTCCACTGCTGGACATAGGCCTCCTCTAGGGATCTCCAAACACAACGATCCTGAGATTTCCGCATCAAGTGGGTCCCTCCGACTCGCTTGATGTCGTCAGTCCATCTGTACCCTTAGTACCAGTTTTACAATTACGAAAACTATGATAGTTTTCGTGAGCTCGCACTCGTACTAAGGGTACTGATTTTATTGTTTTCGTTTCAATACAAATAAACAGTGTTTAAATTCTATCATGAAATCGTTTGCGTCTTCTTAAATTTTAAGAATATTTGGTTACTTTTCACCAAAATGGACATAGAAACATAATTTACAATTAGGAAAACTATCATAGTTATCATAGTTTGAGCTCAAACTCGTACTAAGGGTACTGGCAACCCCTTACCGTCTACCGAAATTCCTAGTTTATTAATAAAGAGGGTTGTGTCTGCGCTTATCCCAATCCTACTCCAGTACTTTGGTTTCTATCCCATCACATCCGTCCACCATCCACCCATAGACGTGTTATAATCGGCCGATAATATCGGAAGCTTCATTGCGATATTTCGTCATGCTTCTACTACGTCGTTATTAACGCAGCAGTGTTTAACTTCAAAGCCGTTCTCATACATAATTTACTAAAGACAAATATCGCAAAAACACATCCGCCTATGGAAGGGGGGGTCGGAGCCAATTTTTTTAGAATATATCTAAATATGTATCATCAATGCATAAAAAACTGTGTTAAAGTAAAAAATCTTAAGTCAGAAAATTCAAAATACAAAATGTCGTTATTTAAATTGGCAACATAATGCAACTCTTTTGAATCCATATTTACCCCTACTGTTAAAAACAACACAAACACAACAACAACACACAAACAACACAACACACAACATTTTTAGCTGTGGAGAAAAACGGGCATAAACACTTTACAGCGTTAAATTATGTATCTAACAATATTTACAAATATTATTTATTCAATAATTGTCTTTTAAGAATCACATCTAAATTATCATAATTAAAAAAACAGCCTGTTGGAACTTCTGAAACAGTTTAAACCCAAGAATTTTTGACTTAAATATTCAGACACCTTGTAATACCCTTTATTCATAAGAACTTTGTTAATATTATAGTAGCTTTTAACTTATTGACGCTCCATTGTTGAATATTGCTAGGTACTTTATTGTAGAAGCGTACACAAAGACCTTTAAATGAATTATTGATTTTGTGGAGCCTATTAATTGGTGCAGCTAATTTTATTTTTATTTCTAGTACAAAGTGAGTGCATAATACTATTAATAGGAAATAAATTGATATTCTTTTCGAACATACATTAAGTTTTAATATATTATGTACTGGTATCAAAAGGAAAGTCTTCAATACCTGCGTTCTCCCATGTATTACATATGGGTGCGAAACCTGGGCTCTTACGAAACATCACAGATACATGCTGGAACATTGCCAAAGAGCTATGAAATGAAGTATGATAGGTATTAAGAAACAAGATAAAATACGAAACACCGTCATAAGAAGTAAGACAAAAGTCACAGACGTACTTACTAGAATAGATAGTTTGAAGTGGAGATGGACTGGGCACATGCTGCACGGTACACAAGAGAAGTTGAGCAATATTATAACAGACCTGGTACCTTACAGATGGGAGAAGGAACAGAGGAAGACAAAGCAAGAGGTGGGAGGACGAACTAAAACTGACGGCAGGCCCAAAATGGAGAGGGGTTGCTAGAGACAGACTGCATTGGAAACTGTTAGAGGAGGCCTTTGCCAAGAGGCACACTGAACTCAGGGATATTTAATAACTAAAGAGACAACTACAATACAAATGAAGGAGAAAGTAGTTCAGGATAAGAAGCTTATTGTTATTATTATATATGTACTGAGCGAAACCTAACTGTAATATAAAAGCACATACTTTAATGTTAAAAAATAATTCTGTGATAAGCAGCGTCTGTTTCATAATAAATAAAAGGCAACATCAAATAGATTGCATTAATCCCAAAATAGTTGAACGATTTGAAATTTGTTAGCTTACAAATTTAGCTTAAGCTTATAATGTTGTATTTCATAAAAATGGTACTGGAATTCTATTTACGGGTGACAGATATCTATGTTATAACAGGGATATGTGGCAGATGAATTGCTGCGAGTGTAAGGTCAAGAAGAAATCACATCATATCGTATCACTTTGAAATATTTATCGAAATCATCATCATCATCATCAACAGCCTATCTTAGTCCACTGCTGGACATAGGCCTCTCCAAATGCACGCCACTCAGATCGATCTTGGGCTACTCGCATCCAGCTCCTGCCAGCCACCTTGCGCAAATCGTCACTCCATCGCGCCTGAGGACGTCCTACATTAAATATCGAAATACTTATAAGAAATTCAAAACATAATTTGGATTTAGTGATCACACTAATATTATAAAGGCGAAAGTTTGTGAGTGTGTATGTTTGTTACTTCTTCACGTCTAAACGGCTGGAGCGATTTTAATAAAATTTAGCGTTAGCTTATTTATTTAGAGTTAGCTGACACCCTGGATTAACACATAGGCTACGTTTTACTGCGGGAAAATATTCCTAATAAACCGCGGGTAACATCGCGGGGCACAGCTAGTACTTACCTAAATCTTGTCCACTATCTGTTACCAGCGCATACTAAAGTATTTCGGACACATCGCTCACAGAAACCCTGACAGCCTAGAATAGCTGATACTGTATAATAATTAAACTCACAAATGTAAAATAGTAAAATATAATATAAATACGAAAAATGGTTATGATTGGTACTGAGCACGCGTCGCGTTAATGGTAGCTAATTACGTACTAAAATTACAGTGGAGCCCCGGTAATCCGGCCACTGGCTAATGCGGCACCCCCTATAATCCGACATTGTCTATTACATACAAGTCTTCGCTAATTCATGATTTTACAAGTTCCAACTTGTACGCACCATCACTATTGTGCTCGACGCGTAGGGTATTGTTTATTATATTTTTATGTAAATTCTATAGCATTAATGACGTTACTTTTATAATAAAACGTAATCTTTCTATTGTGTTGTTTAATTTACTAAATTTGACATACATAACAAAGTATGATTTGTAATCTTATCATTGGATCTGTAATTTGTCGGATTACAAGGTACTCTTTTGTAAAAAAATCGGACCATAGGGGGTCTTAGGCAGTACTCTATAATCCGACAAATTCGATAGTTCGACACTGCCCTGCAAAATGTTTGTCGGACTACCGGGGATCTACTGTAATTCCATATTTTATGTATAAAGTGCAACTTGCTGAATTGCAAATTGCTGCGCTGTTCGTTTGCGTAGCACAGAACAGCGACTAAGAAGTAAGAACTAAATCTAATTGATAATAATTACTGTTTGAAATCATTGTGGTCGAGCGTTATAAGGATGGTTTTAGTTTAATTGGTAAAATTATGTTTCTATTCTGTTATGTGTGGCGATATACCAGGAAAACTTCTCGCGCCCACTTATCTGTGGGATTGATGTCGCCAAGGCTGAGGGCACTGTCTGTTTTTTTTTTTACATTAAATAGGCTTACGCTTGACAGCCGACTGATGAAGAGCGACGTAGGAGCCTAAGGTGGGACGCGCTTGCCTAGAAGAAACCGATTCACTCGCGACTTGAAGAGCCCCAGATTGTAGGTGACTGGAAACAGAGATTCCGGCAAAAAGTTCCACAACCTAGCTGTTCTGACGATATAGGTGTATACCGGAACAGACATTGTTTATGGTGCTTTTCGTGTAAAAAAGTGACTTACTATTCTTCCTTAAAAAACTGTCAATACGACTTTTTCTCTCGGACTCTATAAGATTATTAAAATATTCGTTAGAATGTATAAAATATAATTGTGACGTGCGCCTTCTGGGATGCCGGCAAAGCAGGGTCCAGCCGTCTCAAGTTACGCCCGTCGGAGACCACGCAACCCATCGTCCTGGAGGTAAGTGGGCGCTTCTTTTTTCCTGGCATTGAACCACATAATTTATCATTTCGGTGTAAACCACCCCAGGTGTGGGCTATTTACACGCGCCACACCACATTAGCATTGTAGAATTTTCAATAATTTTAGTGTTAGTATACTAAAGGAAAAATAAAAAACATAAAATATAATAGCTTTATAATATTTGTTATAGTATTTAGAACAACACTGACGCGGCAGACCATGTCAAGCATATTTCTTCATGTATAAACGGATCCTGTATATTCTATTCATATCGTCATCATCATCATCAGCCTATTAATGTCCCCACTGCTGGGGCCCAGGCCTTCCCTATGGATGGAATAGGGATATTGGGCCATGACCCACCACGCGGGCCCAGTGCGGATTGGCGGGTGCTAACGGCTACAGATGCAGCCGGCACCAACGGTTTAACGTGCCTTCCGAAGCACGGAGGAACTCGAGAAGATTTTTGGTCACCCATCCAATGACCACTGCGAAAGTTGCTTAACTTCAACGATTACAGCCGAACGCGCTATCCACCTGCGTCATCTAATTCCTCTAAGATCTATTCATATAAGATCCGTTTATCATAAGTCAAAATACATTTTTGTAAGCAGTCTTATAAGAATGCATTTTTATGTTGTAAATAAATAAATAAAAATTATCCAACTGGGTTCCAATAAGACTTCGTAATCATGTGTATAGTATAAGAAAATAAAAATAAATGTTTAATGTTTAATTCATCCAGTCCATTCCCGTTACATCCTCGTCCGTTCCGTTTTATCCCAATTCAATATTAAAATGTTTCAAGATGAAAGTCAACATTTTCTTATACATTAATCTGTTATCCTAAATAAGTAAAAAATAATCGCTGAAACGTTATTTCTGCCAAATTGGAAAACACTTTTTACATCCATTATTCTCACGTCAAGGTTTCTATGAAAAATGGTTTTTGGGAAAATTTAATAGAACCCCCAATTTTTTTTTTAAATTGTGTTGTTGCTTTTGTAATAAAATCAATTCTGAATTTCTTATTAGAATAATAAACATGTATAAAGCCTATATCAATACTACTTATATCGTAAATGAGAAAAAGAATATGTTTGTGACTCAATCACGCAAAATCTACTGAATGAATTTGGATGAAATTTGGTACGTAGACTTTTTATCCCGGCAAATGTTAGGTTCCTATGAGATTCTCATAAATCCAAAGATTACGCGGATGAAATCGCGGGCGGCTGGTACTAGTTTTATATTAAAGTCACAATAAAACTTGAAAGTAATAGCAAACATCGGCCAAATGCGTGTCATGTCACGCGCAGTGTAGAGTTCCGTAGTTGCCTGTAGTTACCACAACATGTTTGAGCAGGAGTTTTTATTTTCTGTATCGGAAATAAGAAAAACCAATTAATGGTGTCAATTCTGGCATGATTCTCTAAACTTAAAACTAAATTTAACATCAGTCTCTCCCTTTCATTCAATGTAGAGAATGACAAGGATACATTGTTGTCAAATTTAAGTTTAGGTTTAGAGAATCATGTCAGAATCGACACCAATATCAATCTATGTATCTCAATTAAAATACCTAAATCAAAGTCAAACTGCGTTTCAAACTCAAAATCAATTCGATATTATTATTTTTTTAAAAACGAATGATAACCGCCGATTTTTTTTGTTCATCCCAGGTTGTGAAATCCTAATGGATACTCTACAGCTGGCTGCAAGGTTATGTCAGACTCTTACTAACTAAACACACCCGTAGTTCATGTTAATGGCCAGAAATGTCTTACAAGCTTTATCTGAAGCGATTATCGCCTGAGATGGGAATGATGCGGTATAACCGCCGATCTTTTCAAGTGCTTATATACCTTTTATAAGTATATAATCACTTGAAAGTACGTATTGCTAGGTCTTCTTTATAAAATGAACAAGGTCAATAACAGCATAACGGCTTACCTAATTGTAAGGCACCTGTGCCACCGCCGACGATGAGCTAGAAGCGAGTAAAGCTAGAGACTAAAGTTTGGCCAACGAGACGAGATACAAAATGTAAGCAAAGTCGATGAAAGCTCATTAGACTATTCGGGGGTTGGCAACATTTTTGAAAATAACATATGTGTATTTTTAATGAAAATTAACATATGAATTTCTCATTTATTATTCATTATTCTGACGATGCAGACCTGAAAAGGCTGCGAAACGTCAATAAATAAATAAAATTAGTGCATTAACCCGTTAAAAGTAGTTTTATTTAATGAGTGATGTGCGTGAAAACCTAAGAAACGAATATGAATTTCATCATTTTAATTGGCATATATTTAAATAAAATGTAGATGACTTTGTACGAGTATTATTATAATTGAGGAGCTGGCGAACATAACGGTATAATTACATAAAATTAAATTTTACTGGAGCTGTACAAAACATAATGACATACCTCCAGTGAGCTTTTGGGATGGTTTTGAATTTAAAAATTTAGTAATTATAACACTGTTTTAGGCGGTTTTGATTGAAAATTATTTGAAATTCAATTTCAACGGGCAAAAACCTCCAGACTGTAAAAAAGTAGTTTGACCAGATGCGTAATTATGCCGGTTTGTTCGCCAGCTGCACAATTAATATTAAAAAAAAACTAAAATTACTTAAATCAATCCTGAAAATAATTACAACAATAAATCTTTTTTATTTTTTTTTCATATGCCGATTCTTCTGCGTCTGTAGACTCTGAATCTGTTACATTTATAACAAATATTATTTGTTACGTCATTCAAGATAAATTGAGCTTGAAAAACTTGTCTTACGCAACGCAATAACAGAAACAGATAATTACTACAGCTAACTTAATACTAAATCACAACAGAAAATTTAAACAGTTCAAAAAGCTTAAATTATTGGTGATTACGAAAAGTAAGATCGGAAAAACACGGAACAAAATTATTATTTAATACCATTATTTCTTTACAATAAAATGTTGACGAACTCGACGCGTAGGCGATCACATGACATGACCGAACGAGACCTCATACCATATAATATGAGATGAAAGAGATAGTTATTAGAGTGTCAGTTCCATAGTCTAGTCTAAGGTGAAAGAACTTTCGTATCGCTTTTCCTTGGCCGTACTTTAGGACAAGTTGGCTAGCTGGAAGCGAGTGTTTAGTTCTGATTGTTTTATCGCCAGCTATAAGCAAGTGTGCGAATACAACAGGCGGTGTTATGTCATTACTCGCGCCACTAACTCGCAGTGACAGTCCTGAGCAAAAATACACGCGCATGCGTTTTATGCGAGTATTATATTTGATAGCTCTTGTCACTCAGCGGTAAACTAATGTTTTGTGTCTCTAATTAAAACTTCCAGGCTGATTTTAAAATGGTTTAATACTAACACTATTTAAATAACAATACCTATCTTCATTTTGATAATCACATTGTTTGGCGCTAAACCCAATTCAACGGCCATTTTTCATTCTCCCATTCCGAGACATATCCATAGACTAACTTAGCCGAAGACACAGATCAATAATAATCAATGATCAATAATGAAATCAATAGATAGAAAGAAAAACATAACACAATGGAGCGAGTTCTTTCTGGCACTGTGAAAAGTCAGCGATCAATAATGAATATATGCATCCCTTTTGTTTAAGGGGAATGTGAATCTATTATACGCTTCTTGAGCAAGAAAATAGTCGATTGTAGCTTCCTCGCCGACGGTAGGACAACTGCCTAAAACAACTCCGGGAATCGTTCTGAAAACAAGCGCCTAGTAACCGAATATCATGATCGATATGCCCAAAGAAGCGAGGGTAATGCCTATAAAAATACTTTCTCTGTAGAATAAAAGAGGGATACCTTACCTCATCTGTTTCATCCGATTCGTTCGTAAACATCGTTTGTCTCCCATTCGGGGGTATTTGGGGCCACTACGTTAGCGGAGAATTTGAACTTGTTATAGTGTTTTCAAAATATTAATAGGAGTGAACTATTTAAGCTCGATGACGCTGGTGGTTATCGCGTTCGGCTGCGATCGTTGAAGTTAAGCAACATTCGCAGTGGTCGGTCATTGGATGGGTGACCAAAAATCTTTCTATCTCGAGTTCCTCCGTGCTTCGGAAGGCACGATAAGCCGTTGGTCCCGGCTGCATCTGCATTCATTAGCACCCGCCAATCCGCACTGGGCCCGAGTGGTGGGTCACGGCACCATCTCCCTATTCCATCCATAGGGAAGGCCTGTGCCCCAGCAGTGGGGACATTAATGCCTATTAATGTCCCCACTGCTGGGGCACAGGCCTAATGATGAAAAAATGAATGAATGATGAACTTTTGAAACAAATTTATAAGAGGAGCATAATGGTGCAAGTGGTTAGCGTGTTCGGCCTGCGATCGTGGAACTTAAGCTTCTTTCGCAATGGTCTACCTTTGGATGGGTGATCTAAAACTTAATATGTCGAGTTCCTCCGTGATTTGGAAGGCAGGTAAGCTATTGGCCCAGCTGCATCTGCAGTCGTTAGCATCCACCAATCCGCACTGGACTCGCGTTACGATACAAATATCTAACTGTATTGTAAAGTGGCCATGTTTTGGAAATAAGATTCTAAAACCGCGCGTGTTAGGGCCAGCTCCCTACAAGTATATTTCTGTATTTAAATTTCATCTACCCACTTGAGCGTTTTTCTGCTTTTGTGATTTTAATAATAGACAAAAGAATAGGTTGCCTGTAAAGTCGGCTTACGGACGATAATTTTACGTAATAACGTGTCGTTCGCTGTCTTCCTTGAGGCAGTTTTGTGGAGGATTTTCGGTTCGTTTGAGCCCATATTCTGTAAAATGTTCACGCGCGATATAGCATTCTCTACACGTCTGTAGTCAGTACAGAAAAGTTAGCATCCTATAAATTTATTCCCCAAATTAATGTAGGAAGAAATTATATAAAGTCTTATTCAACTTTACAGAGCGGATCAACTCGTCAAAACCTACACAAAAGCTGTTTCAGGAAATTAAATTAGATTAACGAACATTCTCTGGCCCAACGAGAAAAGTAAGCTTAGACCCTAATGACGTTTGTTTTGGGAATAATTTAAAACAATCCCGAAGGCTCTAATGAAGCCCGCCAGCGTCTGTAAATATCTGCTCGCTGTTATGTAAACTTACGTCTTAAGCTGTAGAAAATAAAGACTAAAATTTGCACCTTTTCCATTGATGTAACAAGCTATTGCAAATGAATTTACTTGGACGCTTGGGACATGATGAGAATTTTAATAAAAAATCTAAATACTACTTTTATTGAGTGGATTCAATTACATTTTAGGGGAACATGATCATCCGAGTTATTAAGATTAGGATAAAATAGCAGTGTCGTTCTGTCTTTACGTCTGTACTCTCAAAGTTGGATCATTCTCATTAGATGCGTTGGCTAGATCCATCCAATAAATTTTCTTATAAGATCTATTTAAAAAAAACCTTGTATTCATCGTGATTGTAGACTACCTACTCTATATATTTTAATACCGTATAACACAACATGAAGAAAAAACAAAGTTCCGCCCATGGGTTCATGAATTTATTACGTTTTATATAGCCATATTGTATCTGAGGAGCTCAATCTTGCAGGTGTTTTTTATGGTCGTAGCAGCCATAACAACTGGAAAAGGGATCGTCACCATATCAACTCGAGTCGTTTAGTATTCTTTGCATGCAAATTCCCTACTACAACGCACACTTATCGGAATCGTTACGTAATCGCCTCGCCTAAGCCTAAGCTTCTGAACGTGCGTGGTTAACCCGCTGTAGTCTAGCTTACGTAGTGTTAAAAGAAATAATAGGTATTTAATACAGCATATTAAGATTCTTTAACCAGTGTGTGTTGCCAGTGATGACCTATGGCAGTGAGGCGTGGTCGTTTACTATGGGTCTCATAGGACGGCTCAAGGTCGCCTAGCGGGCAATGGAGAGAGCTATGCTTGGTGTTTCCCTGCGTGATAGAGTCAGAAATGACGAGATCCGTAGGAGAACTAAAGTCACCGACATAGCTCGAAGAATAGCCCAGCTGAAGTGGCAGTGGGCGGGACACATAGCGAGGAGAACCGATGGCCGTTGGGGCGGAAAGGTTCTCGAATGGCGACCGCGTGCCGGACGACGCTCAGTGGGAAGGCCCGCTACAAGGTGGACCGACGATCTGGTGAAGGTCGCGGGAAAACGCTGGATGCGGGCAGCGCAGGACCGATCGTTGTGGAGATCCTTGGGGGAGGCCTATGTCCAGCAGTGGGCGTCGTACGGCTGATATGATGATGATGATGATGATGATTAAGATTGGTTTCGGATAGTCCTCATGCTATGACAATAAAAATCTATAATAATGTACCTAATAATATAAAGAACGTAGAAATATCAGCCAAATTCAACAATCAATTAAAATCATATTTAATCCAAAAATGTTTTTGTAATTTAAAAGAATTTTTTGACTACAAATGTAATTAATTTTTAAAGTTGACATTTTCATTATTATAATTATTATTGCTTATTGACATTGTTAAATCTAGTTTATAAAATTGAATTGTTTGTTGTGTAAAAATTAAATTATCATTATTGTTGTTTATTGAAATTGTTAAATCTATTTTATAAAATATAATTGTTGTGTAAAAATGAAATGTGAACAAAGTATTATAATATAATTATTTAACAAGCCCTCTGGCTTGATATTTGCTATGCCCTTGCAGGGCGTCACATATTTACTTTACATAAATTAATGTACCACCATGAATGTTATGTGACATGCAATAAATGAATAAATAAATTACGTCTCTCCATAGGCTAGGTTACGTCTTTCCGTAAGCTAGATTACATCTACCCGTACCCTAGCTGACGTCTCTCTGTAGTAACCACTCCGTACTTTCTCTGTGACTTCTGGAACTGATGCCGACCTCGCTTACGGTTTTTTTTTGAGTGCGTATGCAGTTGGTCGCAGATGACCTTTACCGCGTCACCGGGTTTGATGACGGCGAGATCCTAAAGCAGTGTTGCCAGGTCTCCAGATTTTACAGGAGATCTCCTGTTTTTCTTAAATTTCTCCTGTTCTCCTGTTTTTCTACATGAATCTCCTGTTTTTTTTAGAATACGATTTTCTTTTTTAAATTGCATTTTCCGTAATTAATAATGTAGATAACCTTAATAATTATAAAATAAATATAATTGTCTAAAAAAAAATAGCTTTGAGGGGCGGCAGAAGCCACAGAAACACATTCGTTATTGGTCTTTATCTTAAATCTTATCGCAAATCGGAAAAAGTACGCCTCTGCATCTACTGTTTTTCTTGTAGCTCTTTCCATACATCTACGGTTTTTTTCTATAACGACTCCCGATTTTTGAAAATTGGACCTGGCAACACTGTCCCAAAGGGACCTCAAGCCGAGAAGTGGCGAATGCCTCTAGAAGTACTCCAGGCGGATGGGATCTCCCCACGGGGGGACTCTCCTCACCGACTGAAGCCTCTAGACCACTGGAACCTGATGGGGACGACTCAACTAGAGGGCGTTTCTGAGACTCGAACCTCGGCTCTAATAAGCCGTTGTTGTGAGGGACGGGGAAAAAGGCCCAGGTACGTATCTGTACCTGGTACAGTGTGTCGTGTGTAAACCAGGTCTTCGCACTCTTATCCTACGACGCTTACGGCGTATGCGCGGCGACGCCTAGCCTTAGCCGATTTAAATGTACTGAAACTGCTTATCCGCTTAGGTTACATGCTCATGTTAGGTGGACGCTTGTTCATCCATAAGGCGAGTCGCTGGCGATCCCTTTCTGAGCGATCGTAGACATTAAGCAACTCTCACAATGGCCTGCCGTTGGATGGATGACCAGAAATGTATCCCCAGCTCCTCCGAGCTTTGTAAGGCACGTTAAGTCGTTATTTCCGACCGGATTCTTAGTCATTAGCACCCACTAACCCGCATTGGGCCGGTGTGGTAGGTCACGACGCAATCTCCCTATTCCATCGAAAGAGACGGTCCTGTGTCCCAACAGTGTGAACATTGCTAGACTGATGCCGACGATGATGATGTAGCAGACAAGGAATATATTGTTTTAAACTTTTATGGTCACTAATATTATAGCTTTTTAACAGGATTGTTACCATGTACACTCGCGGAATGACCCGCTCTGTCACCCATAATGCCATAATCGCTTGCGGTAGCGGCGTAGTAAAAAACCATTCATAGATATGAAATTATCGCTGTCTTACTTTTTCGCTATAGCGTTGTCGCGATCACGATGCGGATGACAAATTGCAACTAAAACAAATGCAATTCAATTCATTATTCAATCAATGAAATGCTCTCTGTCTTACTTTTGTGCGGCGGCCCGGATTGGCGCGTCCGACGCGAAGGCGGGTGACAGAGCGTAAAATACCGCGATAGTATCTTGTTTTTAATGAGTCTCAAACGTAAGCGCCACGATCACGGATTAACTGAAGTTATTGCGGGTAGATGTTATTGACAGATATATCGGTCTACCCTCTGACGTCGTCTTTTTTGCGCTCAATACCCCTCGTTTCCAACACACAATACTCACAGTATTAGATCGCGGAACGACATTTTTTTTATTATTGCGATTATTGCTCATAAATACCAGGTAACAATTCTGTTAATAGTTGCAAACAAGGAATGTATAAATATATAAAGAAATTTTTATTTGTAAAAAATCCACGCGGTCCAGGCAGCAGACGGCAGGAGGCAGGGACTCGAACCCGCACCCTTCGCTATCCGGGCGATGCACTGACTATTATGTTACCGCGGCCCTGACGGTCATGTCGAATTTTCTCTGGCCTTTCTTAAGCTGCAGTTGTCATTGCAATGGTTAGTGCATTCGACCGGATAGGAAGGACCTTTGCTATCTCCTCCTGCCGTCTGCTGCCTGGTCCGCGTGGAATTTTTACTAATAAGATTTTTTTCAAGTAAACTTTTCTTTAGATTTAAACATCTAGCAGTTACATGCTTAAAATAGTTATAACAAATATGTATAATTATATGAAATATTGTATTTGTTTTGTAGTCTAGACGAATACTAAATATTTAACAAGCAACTATATATATATCAATAGATTCCTATCTGTTGGTCCTATTTTTGTGAATTCTAAAAAGACTTTAATTAAGTCCGCGTTTTCACAGAAAACATTATGGAGTTCAATATTGTTCGCTCCGTCTGGCTAGGCTGTTTCAAGGACTCGTGAAATACCTAGGGAGCTGATGGAATAAATTTCTATATGATTTCGTCGTCTAACGGAGACTGATAATATTAAAGTACTAAGTAAAATAATCATTTAAATGATTTCTGCCGTCATTAATTGCTGCAATAACAAATAATAGCTTGCGAAAAATGTTAATAAACATACTTATGTTATTATAATTAGAAAAAACAAACACTGAAATGGAAAACCCTCTGGCGCTAGCATAATATTTTTTTATATATTAAATAAAATATATTATGACTATTCTAAACAGAAGCGATAAAATTATAACTTATCCTAAACATAAACGATATTATCGCTTCTATCGATAGTCTTAATATATTGTATTTAATATATAAAAAAATACTATGCTAGTGGCAGAACGTTTTTCTGCTGTGTTTTACAGTATATTTTTTCTAATTATTACGATATATAGAAAAAATGACCCAATCGGCAGGCAGACTAGAATAATTATTGAAATTAGAGACAAAAACATCACTTCTATGATGATGTTGCATTAATAATCTGTATTGTAAAAATATAAAATAATAATAAAACATTAGATCTTTTGTCTTATATCCAGGAGATAGAATTCAGGCACAGAACTTTTCGGTTGATAGAAAAACGATTATGTTATACTCTCAGTTTAAATAAAAGGAATGATAATAATTCGTGGTTATTATTTAGAGCTGAGTAAAGCTACGTCTCCAGGGTTTGCCACAGGTCAAGCCTCACAGTACTAACTGTTATTGAAAATCTAAAAATCAAAATCATTTTTTCAGTTTAGGCTGTTAAAAGCGCATATGAATGTCTAGAAGCTACGCCATCGGTTCGTAAATCTACGGCGGGAGACCTTGTACTGAGAAGGAGCGGCAAGAAACTCAGCAAAGGCTGTTTTTTTCTCCCTGTTTTATCATTTACAGAGTCGTCAAGTTGAAAAATGACTTCAGAGATGATTCATTAAGTCACCTATCATTACATAATGTGAAATTATACATTAATTGTTCACCTTCAATTTGATTGCTGTGTCACACAGTATAAATACAAATAGAGTTATTTATAACAGGTGTAATTAAACATTTACATCTTAAATATCAAAGTAGTTAGGGCAGACTCATCTCCGCTGGCAGCACCCGTTCACGAGCATGACGCATGAACCAGCCATCGCTTCGCTCAACCATATTTTAGGGAACGTAACGACCCGCCTCACACTACACCACCGAAGAGACTTTTAAGAGAGCATGACTACCCATAACCACCTATATCAACCACAACATACCTATTTACTTAAAATTAAAGGCATTTATTTGTAGGACACTGCAAACAATTACAAAGCAAAAATAATGGAGAAATCATGACCACGCCGTTTTGTCATTCAAATCTTCTTAAATACGTCTTGGTGTTAACGGTGTAATCATATACCTAAATTGCCACCAGCTCCCTAGCTAAAAGTCTAAAAACAACTCCGTCGATGCGTAAACAAATATCATATTCGTTTCTGCTTGCAACGTGTTCAGCATTGGAACTAAACAAAACATCGTAAAGAGTAAGATCCCAAGGCTGCCAAACCTAACTCATTTTATGAAATAAAATATAGTTATAATTTTCATTTTTTTAAGCATGTAACTGCTTGATGTTTTAATCTAAAGAAAATATAACTAGAAAAAAATCCACGCGGACCAGGCAGCAGACGGGACTCGAACCGGCACCCTTCGCAATCCGGACGAATGCACTGACCAATTATGCTACCGCGGCCCTGATGGCCACGTCGAAATTCTTCTAGCCATTCTTAAGCTGCAAGGCAGATGATGAATGTAGAGATGGCGCTGCCTTGCAGCTTAAGAATGGCTAGAAGAATTTCGACGTGGCCATCATTCGTAAATAAAATATAGATAATCGAATCATCATCATCATAATGATCATCATCATCCTATTAATGTCCCCACTCCTGGGGCACAAGCCTTTCCTATGGATGGAATAGGGAGACAGAGAGAGAATGAACGTATACATTCTCGGTAACTTGGGCTGTTGGACGATTTTCGGATTTCAGTATTAATTTCAAATTGTTTACAATATTATTAGCCGGTTTAACCTTTAAGGTGTATGGCTAAATAAAGAAACAATATTATCTACAAAATACGTAAAGAATCAGTCCTCAAACTGCAAATAAAGTGAGAAAGTTTTTTAGAAAATCTGTGCCACCTGATATCCGGAAATTGCCACAAGTTCGCGAATATGTTTACGTTCATTGTACACACTGACACTAGTCGGTTTTTGTTCATCATGGCGTCTTGGGATCTTGGACTAGTTCTGTACTCTTGTTATCGATAATGTACCTCCATCTCTCTGTGTGAACTCCATCCTGTCGTGAGAAACTTTACGACATTGATAAACAATGAAATGTGCAAAGTTTACGTTCGTTGGCTTAGTTTTTTTCCAAGATTTTAAATTACCACTTTGTCGGCGAGACTTTTTTTTGAGTGTGTATGCTGTTGGTCGCAGATGACCTTTACAGCGTCACTGGGTTTGGGGACGGCGAGATCCTAATGGGACCTCAAGCTGAGAATTGGCGAGTGCCTCTAGAGGTATTCCAGGCGGATTGCATCTCCCCACGGGGGGATTCTCCTCTCCGTCTGGAGCCTCTAGACCACTCGAACCTGAGAGGGTCGGCTCAACTAGAGGGCGTCTCTGAGACTCGGACCTCTTGTAAGTCGTTGTCGTGGGGTGCGGGAAAGCTGTTTTATTACACGACTTTTGGTCACCCGCATGAAAATAGCAGAGCACGCGAGTCAGAGCCGCCGCCTCTGCGGTTGATCCCGCGGGTGTCGCAAACAACCGCGCGCTCTGCAGCCGTAAATCGCGCGGTGAGTTTTGCTTTAGCGTTTTATCTTTAATTTGAAATTCGACGCAAGTTGTGGTTCCGCAGCCGCGACGGGCGCGGATGAAAATTGCACCGTGAGTCCTCAGCCTGAGAGTCTCTAAACTAAGCCGCTGACAGACGGACAGACATTGCGAAACATGTAAAGGTTCTTTATTGACATTGGAACCTTAAAAATTTTCACACAAGAAACTAAAATTTACGCCTAGATTTAAAGCCATCAAGATTAAAGACGTTAATTCGTCGCCTCGCCGTCGTTGGATACAATTTTCTATCCAAAATGGCTGCGAACAGCAACTTCGCAAACTCTAAGTAATTTTCTTCGCTATTCAGCTACCGAGTTTGCTTTAAAGCTGGATCTGAGCAAATGACGTAACTTAACCACATATTGACGACCTCCGTGGCCGAGTGGTTTATACGCCGGGATTCATAGTGTCGCCTACCCGAGAGGTTCCGGGTTCAAATCCCGGTGGGGGCAGATGTTTGTGTGATGAATACGAGCATTTGTACTCCAGTCGTGGATGTTTTTCTATATAAATATTCTTATATAATGTACAATATATGTATTCTATCCGTTACCCTAGTATCCCATAACACAAACCTTACAGTGCTTACTTTGGGGCTAGGTTAATTGGTGTGTGTTCAAAAAAAAAAAGGTTTTTACCGGTTTCTCGGTAGTCACTTCACATAATAACCGCTTAGTAGAAAACAAACTTTAGTCTGTGAACTGCAGCTTCGACCGTTGAAAGTTCATCTGATGGCTCGCAGTTTCAAACGCACGGCGAGATCCGCGTCACTGCATTACCGACCCGAACGAAACAGCACGTTAAGTCTCAACGGCAGCGCGAACGAGACGGCGAGATCCGCGTCACTGCATTACCGACCAATCACGCGACCAGTACTCGACGTCACTACCGAATAAGATTCAAAACAAACAGCAATTTTTATGAAAAAGTATATTTTATAGTACTTACGAATGAAGAGTGATGCCGTGGGTTTTGTTTTTAGTTCTTGAGCAATTTGAGCACCTTTTAAAAACACACTTAGGCATTGTTTTATCTTATAAACACAAAAAAAATGCAATATTTCTTTTTGGCGTTCACATGTAGGTCGTTTGCATGTCAAGTTGTGACTAAACCGATTAGGGTCGTGGACCACAATTTATGCGGATCACTGTTGTGAGGCTAGTGCCGTATCTACCATTTATGTTTTAATCTAAGCGCCTTCACCAAGTAAATTCTAGCCGAAATGGCTGCGATCAGCAACTTCGCAAACTCTAAGTAATTTTCTTCACTATTCCGATACTGTGTTTGCTTTAAAGCTGGATCCGAACAAATGACGTAACTTAACCACATTGTGATGAGTTAATATTGGTTTTGACCGGTTCCGCGGTAGTCACTTCACATAATAACCGCTTAGTAGAAAACAAACTTTAGTTTGTGAACTGCAGCTTCGACCGTTGAATGTTCATCTGATGGCTCGCAGTTTCAAAGCATAAAAGATTAGTGCAAATAGGGTAACAGAAAACGCGGCGAAACAACAGAGCGAGTATAAACAAGCTGTTCTTTTATTTGTTTTTTGAAGTGAAACTTCTTTACGCACGCTTGACTTGGGGGGTAAGCTGGCGAACGTGTTACGCGTTACGAAAAGTGTGTTCGGGCGAGGCGAACGGGAGTTGAGAGGGGGATATAAGCAAGAGAAAGCAGTGCGCGCGCACATTTTCTTTCTCTCTTTCTCTTATAGCTAGTAAACGAAACATGTATATGTACATACAAGTATATATTGTACACACACATACACACACACACACATACACACACACATATATATATATGTATATATATATCTACAGTAAAAAATTTTTCATCCGAAAAAAGAATTTCCCGATATTTTTTTCCCGCGTACCGCTTCAACAAAGCGCGGCATCTCTTCAGTCTCAGGTCCATTAGACGAGCATTCAAACGATGTCCTGTTTTTCTTCGATATGCCCGAAATCCTAAGTCTTCATTTAACACCCTTTTCACCGTGGTTCTGCTTAACCCCATCTGAAGGGCCAACAGTTTCTGCTTACGTTTGAGATTTCTTTGAATTCGCGCCTTCACAGCTTTTATCACTGCTGGAGTCCTAACAGACCGAGGGCGACCACTTCTTGAACTGTCATCTACACTAGAGTCTTCATTGTATCGTTTGATAGTACGATAAACGAATCTTTTGGTTACATACGCATATATATATATATATATATATATATATATATATATACAGATGGAGCTAAAGAAGTTTCACTTCAGTCGTGTGTTCGTAAGTACACACACTCGTTTTTTTATATCTTTCTTCAAAATTTTTACTCTTTCGCAGCACTTACAAATCTTGTCTTAGGATTACAGTCTGGTAATTCAATAGGCGAGCTATTGGAAAACTAATGAAAACTTCAGAGCTGGGTACAATATCAAAAAAAAGTCGAGTTTGCTTTTTATTTAAATTATGTGCGTTCTGTTTTCATAAAGAGAAGATATCATTCATTATAGCAATGCTGCAATTATATTTGCACGAAAGATCTCTTATCTATTAGACAAGTCCGTCCGTCCGTCCGTGGTGCTGTTTCAGCGGCCAAACCGTAAGAGATAGATAAAGAGAATGTTTAAGTTATAAGTTGAGAATAGTCTGATAAGACTACAAACCGGATGTGAGTAACGTAGCACTTCCGGTTTTCGAGAAATCACGTGATTTCTATTTCAAACGAAACCACACAAAATCACCGAAGTTCCCAATTAATTAAATACTTTTTTTTTGTGAACATTTGGTTCACTGGTTTGCTAGTATTACTCTAATTTGGCCACCCGAAGCAATGTTTAAACTAGAATTAGGATACGGGCTGAAAGACGGTGTCAGATAAACAAAGAAATTTACCCGACTACGAGTGTACTCGACTCTGTTCATTTACACTAAGGCCTGTATTATAGAAAGATTCTCAGTGATTGATTTAGTCTTGAGCATAGTTAGAAAGGGATGTCGTTATATAGCACATAGCGGCATCCCTTTCTAACTGTGCTCAAGTTAAGATCTACATTTAGTTGTCATTCTGTAATACGGATCTAAGGCCCGTTAAACGTGAAAACGTAAAAGTAAGGGATACCACTATGTGCTATACAGAGCGACGTCCCTTTGTAACTGTACTCAAGTAAAGATCAACACTAAGTTGTCATTCTGTAATACAGGCCTTAGTCATTTACCCGAATTCCATTGGCACTTCGGGCTAGTGACCGAGTGTAATCGCGCCACGACATATATATATATATATATATATATATACTAGCTGTCCCAGCGAACTTCGTACCGCCATAAATAAATAGGGGTTGGTGGTAGAAGGGTGAAAATTTAGGGTTGTATGTATTTTTATATACATTGTTATTTTATATTGTAAAAAAAAAAAAGTTTATAAGAAAAAAATCCACGCGGACCAGGCAGCGGACGGGACATGGTCCGCGTGGATTTTTTCTAGTAAACTTTTCTTTAGATTTAAACATTTAGCAGTTAAATGCTTAAAAAATAAATAAAAACATAAGTTATTATATCTATTCGATTAGAAATATCTAAACTTAAAAAACAAATTTAGGGGTGGATTACCCTTAACATTTAGAGGGATGAAAAACAGATGTTGTCCGATTCTCAGACCTACCCAATATGCACACAAAATTTCATCGGGAAAACCGTTTCGGAGGAGTTTAACCACAAACACCGCGACACGAGAATTTTATATATTATTTTATATATGTTTAATTATATATATATATATATATGTGTGTATGTGTTTGTGGTTATGTTTATAAATAGCATGGGTTTTGAATGTAACGGAAATATATTAAGGCGCTCAGTATTTAAGGATACTTAGCCTAGAAAATGGTGGGTTTTGTTCAAGAATGTGGCAGCAACAAGGTAGAGATCTGTACCCCTAGCACGAACCAATAAAATTCGTATCGTTTGCGAGTCCGAAATGTCATTGTCAAATGTGTACAAATTTTTAGTTCTCGTTACGTACTTTGTGCCGCTGCTGTTCAAGTTTCCATACAAAATTTGACATTGACATTTCGGTTTGCAAACTATTCGAATTCGATAATGGTTCGTGCTAAGGGTACGGTTCAGGAAAAGCACTTGATAGTAAATACCATCGTTATTCGTCTAGATTAATAGAAGAGTAGTATTTGTTCTTGTGGAGCAAATTATAAACAATTTTAATTGTATTTTCTTTTCCAAAATCAAAGCTTTTTGCAAACTATTATAGTCTAAAGAAAATATTACTAGAAAAAAATCCACGCGAACCAGGCAGCGGACGGGACTCGAACCCGCACCCTTCGCTATCCAGGTGAAGGCACTGACCACAATGCCGCGCGGGGCTGCGGTCCAGTCTGCTGCCTGGTCCACGTGAATTTTCTCCAGTAATATTTTCTTTAGATTTGAATATCAAGCAGTTACATGCTTAAAAATTAAAATTATAACTACACAGTCAGGTCATAAGTATTGTCACGCAGCTTTTATTTTAGAATTTGAATTTCGAATTGTTCATGAAAATAAAAATGTATACTTTTTAGAATTTTACTCATTTTTAAATATGGAGTGGACGCTTAAAGAAGACCGCGTTGCAGTTATTGCGTTGCATCGTTGCGGTTACGCGCCTATTCAAATTTTTGACATACTGAAAATTTTGAATATAACCAAAAGATTCGTTTATCGTACCATCAAACGATACAATGAGGACTTTAGTGTAGATGACAGTTCAAGAAGTGATCGCCCTCGGTCTGTTAGGACTCCAGCAGTGATAAAAGCTGTGAAGGCGAATTCAAAGAAATCTTAAACGTGAGCATAAACTGTTGGCCCTTCAGATGGGGTTAAGCAGAACCATGGTGAAAAGGGTGTTAAATGAAGACTTAGGATTTCAGACATATCGAAGAAAAACAGGTTTGAATGCTCGTCTAATGGACCTGAGACTGAAGAGATGCCGCGCTTTGTTGAAGCGGTACGCGGGAAAAAAATATCGGGAAATTCTTTTTTCGGAAGAAAAAATTTTTACCGTAGAAGAGAGCAACAACAAACAAAATGATACGGTGTACGCACACAGTAGTGAAGAAGCGAGCAACCATATTCCGCGTGTCCAACGAGGTCATTTTCCATCCTCGCTCATGGTATGGTTGGGAGTTTCTTATCGGGACTTACCAGAGGTACATTTTTGTAAGAAAGGTGTAAAAACGAATGCAGTTGTATCTCAAAATACAGTCCTGACGAACCTTGTGGAACCTGTTTCTCATACCATGTTCATTAAGAGGCACTGGGTATTGCAACAAGATTCGGCGCCAGCTCATGGAGCGAAGAGCACACAAGACTGGCTGGCGGCGCGTGAAATCGACTTCATCCGGCACGAAGACTGGCCCTCCTCCAGTCCAGATTTGAGTTCGTTAGATTACAACATATGGCAACACTTGGAGGAAAAGGCATGCTCAAAGCCTCATCCCAATTTGGAGTCACTCAAGACATCCTTGATTAAGGCAGCCGCCGATATTGACATGGACCTCGTTCGTGCTGCGATAGACGACTGGCCGCGCAGATTGAAGGCCTGTATTCAATCACGGAGGTCATTTTGAATAAACTTAATTGTCATAAGAATCCATGTTTTGTTAAGTTCATTTTGGTGTATAAATGGTTACATAATGAATAAACTTGTTTCAATTATTTTATATTAAAGATGTTGTATTATAGTCTAATTAAATATCAACAACAAAAAATTCTGCATGTTTCGTGTGTATTTAGAAAACAATCTTTCTTTTTATTTACTATAATTCCTATCCTACTATTATCAGGATTACCATCTCTCACGTGACTTTTATATCAAGTTGCTTATTAATTCCTTGCGTGGGACCTTCTTTTAGTCTCTCTAGACAAAGTTATTCTTTACGGACTATACACTATAAGTACATAATATTATCTCGTTTCGTTATTATTTCTAATAATCCGAGATCATGCCACTGAGTTTTGCAACCATCTGTTTTTTTTTAATAAAACTTAATTGAAATATAATGTATAGCTTTACCACCTACTAATATCTATATATATATAAAACTCAAAGGTGACCGACTGACTGACATAGTGATCTATCAACGCACAGCCCAAACCACTGGACGGATCGGGCTGAAATTTGGCATGCAGATAGATGTTATGACGTAGGCATCTGCTAAGAAAGTATTTTGATCAATTCTACCCCCAAGGGGATAAAATAGGGAATGAAAGTTTGTATGAAAGTTTGTCAATTTTAAACCGATCGGGCTGAGACTTTGCATGCAGGTATAAGAAGAATCATAGATGAATGTCATTGTGTATAATACAAGCCTGAGAACAAAAACTGTAGACACTTCAGCTCTACACCGAAGCGAAGCAAGGGCGGGCCGCTAGTAATATTTTAAATGTGAAAGATTGCAGGTGTGCGTTTTGTATATTTGTTACACAATCCCACATAAACTACTGGATGTATTTAAAAATGAGTGTGTATGCTGTTGGTCGCAGATGACCTTTACAGCGTCACCGGGTTTGGGGACGGCGAGATCCTAAGGGGACCTCAAGCCGAGAATTGGCAAATGCCTCTAGAGGTATTCCAGGCGGGTAGCATCTCCCTACGGGGGAATATACTCTTCGTCTGGAGCCCTTAGATCACTCGAACCTGAGGGGGTGGATGCATTTGGTGGAAATTTGGTGCGCCCGTAGTTTACGACCTGGATTGAAACAAAAGACCCTGTTTTTCTCAGAAATATGTTAGGTTCCTATGGATTTCTCAAAAAAACAAAGTAAACGCCGACACGTTCGACCGCTAGTATACATTTAAATTAAGTTTCATAAAAAGAACAGATGTCTACAGATCTAAAGAAATATAACTAGAAAAAAATCCACGCGGACCAGGCAGCAGACGGGACTCGAACCCGCACCCTTCGCAATCCGGGCGAATGCACTGACCAATTATGCTACAGCAGCCCTCACGGACCGCGTCGAAATTCCTCTAGCCATTCTTAAGCTGCAAGGCAGCGCCATCTCTTTGCATTGTAGGTAACACACAATGTCAAATGAATACTTTTTCAAGTATTAAACATTTGAAAGAAGAAATAGCAATTATAGTTATATTTTTTTATTTTTTTAAAGCATGTAACTGCTTGATGTTTAAATGCTGCCTGGTCCACGTGGAATTTTTTCTAGTTATATTTTCTTTAGATTTACACATCAAGCAGTTACATGCTTTAAAAAAAATAAAAAATATAGATGTCTACAGAATTAAGCGGCGTCGAGATCTCGGACTATAAGTATCTCCTTTCCTTCGAGTCGTACCTAGCAATATTTTATCGATTTGGGAGCTATTCCCACTAGAGACCTTTGGCTGTATCGATATTGCCTCAAAATCAGGTCATCGCAATACTTGAGGCAAATTAATATTATGGCGTCTCTTATTACTGAAGGTTATTATAGAACGCTCAGATTGTTTTCGATATTGATGTTATGAAGATGAAAGCCGTCTTTGGATAATATTTTGGTAATAATGAATATAGCGGTGTTAGCTTCTGAAATACAAGCCCTATTTTGTTGGTTTCTCAGTGTTCTTTCTATAAAGATCACTGTTTTCTCAATAGGAATCCGATGACACCTACCATAAGTTTGAACGGAAGTTCGTAATGTCTAAAAAAATATTTGTATTCTATCTTTTAAGTTTTGCTGCTTCATGATGAATATATAGCATGTTATCGTGAGTGATCATGAGTATAAAATACGATTTAAAGAAATACTTTACTAGAAATATTCAACTAGGCTAAGGCTGTCAGGCCGGACAATTTGGTTTTTAGTTGTTGCGTGTTTTTCTAGAGAAAAAAATACTGTCAACGGACCACACATCTGAAGTGAAACTTCCCTTCTTAAAAAACCTAACATTAGGCGGTGAATAAGGCATAGGGGAATTGCGCAGCATACGCATTTATATTGTCACATGTGACGCTCGTAGCGTTTCAGCCTTCGCCGTGTTACTCTCCAACTTTCATATTCGTCGGGAAGAACTGCTCACGCATCCCGTACACACACACACACACACACACACATATATATGTATATATATATATATACGGGCCCACGGCGAGAACCTCACACGGAGGGAAAGTATATTAAATATTGAAGTTAGGATATTTTACTGAAAGAAGACATCATTTTATTTTTAATAATAACTAGAACTGCATTCACAGTTTTTTTGTAAATCGCCTGTTACAACTGGGAATCAAACTCGTGAAATTTCGTAAAAAAAACACAACTCATTTTATGATTACTATCGAAAGGGTTAATCATAAGCATTATTTTTTGTTAAATAACATAGCATTTTAAATGAAAGGAATGTCTTATTACGTGATAAAAATAATAAAATGATATACAACTGAAGTTTGTATGTTTGTTATTTTACTTACCATGGCGTATCAAAATAAAATGGATTTAATGGAAGCTTACTTTATGAACCACAAAGACATATTAGCTTTGCGGTGGTACCGCAAAAGATATCCTGATGGAGACGTTTATTGAAATTTAGGACGTTTTGATATGCGCTTACAGAAACCACAGCAGCGGATGATAAACGCCAACGATGATGAACTCAGCTATGAGGCGTATCCGAATGTTAGTTTGTGTAAAATTATTTTAAATAAAATGTTCAATTTAATTACTTTTCTTTCATTTAAAATGCTATGGAATAAACAAAAAATAATGCTTATGATTAACCCTTTCGATGGTTATCATAAAATATGTCGTGTTTTTTTTTCGAAATTTCACGAGTTTGATTCCCAGTTGTAACAGGCGATTTAAAAAAAAAAACTGTGAATGCAGTTTTATTTATTATTAAAAATAAAATGATGTCTTCTTTCAGTAAAATATCCTAACTTCAATATTTAATATACTGTCCCTTCGTGTGAGGTTACCGTGGGAAGCCCTGTATATATATATATATATATATATATATATATATATATGTGTGTGTGTTTAAATACGTTCAAGACATTTCTTTTTTTCCATAGGATTTTTCCATTTACACCCCGTACTAAAAGAAGTTTCATTTAAAAACTTTTGATTTCAAAATCAAGTAAGCAAGCAAGTTTTAATAACAATATTATAGATAACTAATACGACATCAGAATCTGAAGACGTTAAGGAATAATATTTAGAAAGGGTTGAACATTATCCACATGTTCATATTCAACTAAAATGGGACGTTCCTTACTTTGGGGTGGTTCAAAAATAACCCTTATTCCATCGCATACATCACTTGGTGTCACGCCGCCCGTCGATCTTTCTGATTGATGCTCTGCTTGGGAATGGGGCAATTGCTCAGAGTCAGTAGTTCGTGTACGTACTCTATTCAATATTAGCTGGTTTCACACGCAAATGATTTATTATGTAAATTAGAGGTTTTCCAATTTCCTTTGCAATATTGGGTGCAAAGTACTTTAAGTATTTCAAGGGCGTTCAAAAAGATGAAGACAGACAGTGCGATGCAAGTAGCTTGATCATAATTAGGAGCTTGCGCAGGTCGTATGCTTCTTATTGATGGCAAGGGAAAAGGGACAGAGAGAAATAAAGTCAAGTTAGCTGCGAGAGCAACTTTTCACAGATTTCGGTTCAGTAACATCTTGCCTTGAGAGATATGATCTCGAAATGTGGTGCTGGGAAGAATGCTTGAAATATCATGGAGCGAATTTCGTGATATTTCAGACCTAACCACCGGCTATAACTCGCGACACGAAACTCTAGCGCTGACCGTTATTGCGCACAAATAAAAATTAAGATGTCTTGGGGGGGAACGAGGTGCGCGGGTGGGCGTGCGTTGCGCCGATTGGCTCTCCAGTCGTACCCATGCGCAGCTGTACTACCGCGGAAGATAAGTTCCCACCCTACATCTCGGAATCAAAAAACGAACCCCTGGGGAACCCCCTTTAAGATTTTTGTTATTGTATATAATCATCAAAATCATTTATTCAGTTAAGGCTATTACAAGCACTCATGAATGTCTAGAAGCTACGCCATCGGTTCGTAAATCTACGACGGGAGACCTTGTACTGACAAGAACCGGCAAGAAACTCAGCAAGGGCTTTTTTATCTCCCTGTTTTATTATTTACAAAGTCGTCAAATTGAAAAATGACTTCAGAGATGATTCATGAAATCACCTTTCATTACATAATGATTAAATATAGATTAATTGTTTACCTGCATTTTGATTGCTGTGTCATACAGTATAAATATAAATAATGGTATCTTTATTAAGTATAATTAAAGATTAACATCTTCAATATCAAGGATGTTAGGGTAGACTTATCTCCGCTAGCAGCACCCGTTGTACTAATATACAATAGGCTAGTTGACACTTTTTGGAAATATGATTTAATTGGTTAATAATTATTCAATTAGGTCTAAAAAAAATGTATTGTAATTTTTTTTACCTAGAAAGTTACAAAACTTTAATTTAATTAAAATAGATTTTTCATGGACATATAAAAACGCTGTCGGCCATTTTAGTCTATAGATTATCTATGGTATGACGGGAACAATAGTAAACAAACACTCGCAAGCACGTAGGATATAACCTATCTGAATTTACATTACAAAACCATGATTTCTAATAGATTTCATGATAAATGTTATATAGTAATTATCATGATTGTACAATACGAGAATAAAGAAACACATCGTTAAAAACTGCAGAAATGTTGTGGTTTCAATTTTTAAGGTTATGAATGTACCTTCTAAGTCAAAGAGTTTTATCATTTCTGCTTTCACAAATCCGGCGTCCAGCATTCATTTAGTCAAGAAAACCAATAAACGGAAACTTTTCTTCAAGATATAAGAGTTTTTAGATATATTTTAGTCGGACGAAAGAAACCACAGTAACACGACAATGACGTTTAGTTGTTTTGCTATTATGTTGACGTCACAATCATGGTGGACAGTGTTTTTAGTGTTTAAAAAGCATAGAGTAAAAAACTATTTTTCAAATTAAATTACTACAGCCATCTTCTAATTTTATGAAGTGAAATCGGTATATTTAGGTTCCTAATACCAAAAATTATAAGAAATAAACATTTGTATAGTGCAATTTGACATGAGTCAACTAGCCTATTCTGCAAAATGTTTCCCAACTTTTTTTATTTTAAATACCCTGTAGGGAAAAATGTGACAAAACTACCGGTCGGCGAAAAATGGGTAGCACCTCTTGATGATAGTCAGTGTGGTGCAACTTACACTAAAAGGCCTCGTTTTTTATCGATTGTTGAAGTTATACTTCTTTAGGCGCGTTATGAAAAAATGATGAGAGTGAAATTTTAAGATGCGCGCGCTGCGGTCGCTTTAGCGACCAACTTCATGCGTTACTTTTGTGTTTACCGCACATTAAGAAAATCTACCAACGAAATAGAAATAGAATCTCTATTTAGTGGGTGCTAACGACTGCATTGTGAAGGCCTATCAAAAGTATTTATTAATCTGGAACAACGGAACCAAAGCGCGATTCAGGAGACTACAGCGCCATCTCTTGACCATTGGTGTAGTAGAACCAAAAACCACATCTTTATTTTTTGTAATAAAGTAACAGTTATAGGTATTCATATTTATAATATTTATCCACATGTTTCTAGTTCGTATATTCGGAATACGTGTTTGAGTTTCATACAAGTGCAAATCACATATGTTCTAATAAATTATATTCAGTAGCGATTTTAATTGAATATTTTGATTATTTATTTATTTTTTCAAATTAAAACTGAACTTTATTGACTGTGTCCTTTTCCAGACTTTTTATTAATTTATTGTAATTAATTATTTGCATGCAATTAAAAACTAATTTTAAACGATGCCAAAGAATCCTTCTCACGCGCCTACATAAGTACACGCACCCATTTTTAAATTTTACTATAGTTAATGCCACGTCAAATACAGAGTCAATGTGTCAAATGATTATTTTCTTTCAACTATCAATGTGGAATGGGTTAATCTTCTGCGCCTTTACAAAAATATATACCTATAGCTGCAAAGGCAAAAATCAACCAATTCACGAAGCCATTTTTTTCCGTCTGAGAAGACTAATAGAGACGGCGACAGTTTTAGGAGATCTTTCGTCCTTATCCCGAGCGACAGTTATTACCCCGCTAATGGTCGGAATAATAAAGAGTGATCGGTGGAACACTTTAGTTCCGCGGAGTGATTTAGTGTGACCGGTTTAAAAAGTGACACATTAATCTTCACTTCTCTATTTCTTCGTCGGTTGCAAGCTCGCCTTTTTTTTGTATAAGTTAGGTATTAATCTTACTTGCGTAATTCTGAAACTTCTATTAATTGTTATTTTTAAATAAAGTGTTAAAGTCCATCTTTCTTTGTTGTAACCAACCACAGGTCGCCTCTGTATCCATAGACAATTTCTGCCACAGATATTGGGATGTGTTCTGGCCTATACTCCGATTTCTTTTTGTTAATAATATGTATTTCTTTTTATGTTTTTTGTGATGTCACTGCTGCCATACCCAGGCAGAATACCAATGCAGCAGGAATTTTACCTGCTATGTATGCTGAGCCATATCCAGTGTTGGCATTATATAAAATGCACATTTATACTTTGTAGTTGTTTATTGTTGTTCTTATTTTACTTGTAAATTTTGTTTTACTTCATGTTAAATGTATTTTTACATTTAATGTGTATGTTAAGTATGTGCTGTCAACAATAAAAACATTTTCTTTTTCTTGTTTTTTCTTTCTATTAAGTTTGATCGGAGTCAATGCTGCCATTTTCATTCCAATACCCATTGGCATTGTCCTAACCAAACCTAACCTAACCTAACCTAGCCTCTCTTCAATGGAAGAGACGTGCAGTGAGCTTATAGGTTAGGGTGTTCAATTTCCTTCAGGTGGTTCAAATTATTCAACTTTTTTCTTACCATTTATTAAATTTATTTCTTCAGCAACGACCATAGACAAGGAAAACTGCGCAGTAGCAATTATTCATACAATAACGTGTACTGTACATGTTTATTTATTTGTGGTTTTGCTCAAGGAATTTGGAAATATATGTCGTATTGTAACGATACGGATACGCCTTATGAGCTACCAAAATGTTTTTAAAAGTAATTTACTTGTTTCTTAGGTTTTCACGCACATCACTTATTAAATAAAACTAGTTTTAACGGGTTCATGCACGAAACTTTATTTATTTATTGACGTTTCGCAGCCTTTTCAGGTCTACTTCGTCAGAATAATGATTTTTGAAAAATCGCAGCCTTTTCAGGTCTGCTTCGTCAGAAAAGGCTGCGGAACGTCAATAAATAAATAAAGTTTCGTGCATTAACCCGTTAAAACTAGTTTTATTTAACTTACTTAAATATTTTCTAAAGCATTAGTAGTCTTTTGATAGTATTTGACAAGGAGATTATGAAAGTGCGATGCTTGTGAAAGTTTATATCCTTTAACAGTAGTTGTAAATTCTTTTTTAGTTTAATTTAATTGCACTTTCTGTTTCCCGCTAAGTTTGGAATTTCCGACACAACCTAGGTTGGCTGGAAAAGATCTCTTTTAAAGATAAGCCCACCCTTTGCTAAATATGTACTTGACTTTTTGTTTTGTACTATTTGATGCAATAAAGAGTATAATAAAGGAGGAGCTCGATGGCGCAAGTGGTTGGCGCGTTCGGCTGCGATCGTTGAAGTTAAGCAATTTTCGCAGTGGGCGGTCATTGGATGGGTGACCAAAAATCTTCTAACTCGAGTTGCTCCGTGCTTCTAAAGGCACGTTAAGCAATTGAAGTCGTTAGCTCCCGCTAATCCGCACTGGACCCGCCTGGAGCGTCATGGCCCAATCTCCCTATTCCATCCATAGGGAAGGCCTGTGCCCCAGCAGTGGGGACATTAACAGGCTGATAATGATTATGAAAAGTGGAAAGCAGGCACATTCTATATATTCCCTCGTTCCATACTCATCCATCACACAACATTAACCCAAAATATAATTTCCAACAAATCACTACAGTTTGATTGTTTTCAAAACATAATTTATAGGCATGAAGTACGAGTCGTCCATCCCCAACAATATTGTTGTGGAACAAATTTAATATGTATTCAAATGACAACCGTATATTCATTGACCTACATCGGGTGTCCGATATAATCAAATGTCGGTGACCGTTCAAGCCGTCGACCTAATAACCTGATCCAGCTAGCTACCGACGGATCAACGCTCCAGATTAACTCATAATCTTCACTAACATTATAACTGTTTAATCATTAAGAGCTCGAGAGGCAGTTAGCGTATTTGGAAATCGTTTGGGTTTCATTGGATCATCATATCAGCTGTACGAAGCCCACTACTGGACAAAGGCCTCCCTCAAGGATCTCCACAACGATCGGTCCTGCGCTGCCCGCATCCAGCGTTTTCCCGCGACCTTCACCAGATCGTTGGTCCACCTTGTAGCGAGTCTTCCCACTGAGCGTCGTCCGGCACGCGGTCGCCATTCGAGAACCTTTCCGCCCCAACGGCCATCGGTTCTCCTCGCTATGTGTCCCGCCCACTGCCACTTCAGCTGGGCTATTCTTCGAGTTATCTCGGTGACTTTAGTTCTCCTACGGATCTCGTCATTTCTGACTCGATCACGCAGGGAAACACCAAGCATAGCTATCTCCATTGCCCGCTGGGCGACCTTGAGCTGTCCTATGAGACCCATAGTAAACGACTACGCCTCACTGCCATAGGTCATCACTGGCAACACACACTGGTTAAAGACTTTCGTCTTAAGGCACTGAGGTATTTTGATATTTCTCCTTGGATGGATGACCTTATTATCTCGAACCTTAACGTGCCTTCCGAAGCACGTAGGAGACGTGCTTCGGAAGGCACGTTAAGCTAAGTCCCGGCTGTATCTGCAGTCGTTAGCACCCACCAATCCGCATAGAGCCCGCATTGTTATTCATGGCTAAATCTCCCTGTTCCATCCGTAAAGGTGACCTGTACCCCAGAAGTGGGGACATTAATAGCCTTATGATTATGATTAAAAATGTAAAAATGTGTTTGTCTGCCTGTTACTTCTTCAGGCTTAAACCGCTGAATCTATTTTGATGACAGGTATTAAGATATTTTGATTACCGGGAAAGGGAAAAGGATTGTTTTTAATTATCCTTTAAGGGGGTAAAGGGGGGGCGGAATTCAATTAAACCTTTCCTCTTTATTTTATCTTTCACTTCCTCCGACATTACTTACAAAATAAATCACATCTCTTTTTTATTAGTTACGATAACGAAGAAACAGCTCAAAAACATAATATCGAATGATGGAGTTGAACAACTAGAATATCTGCATAGATATTCTGTATTCTGATTCGGATTTCTGACAAATGTCAAATATCTAATACTGGGTGCTTTTACAGACATAGCGACATTTTGCCGTGTAATGGCGTAATGGATATCAAACTAATGTCTAAAATGGCAACTACACAAATCTGAAGTGAGATTTGAGATTCGTCCTACAAATCGGTAAATTTTATGCAACAGCAGATTAGGTATGATGGCTGACATTTTTTCTTTGTCTGTCAGGTAGATTATAAAAAATAGTATTGGACACTTTTTTTTCACATAATCTAAACTTGAAGACGTGAAATGTCACATGACGTCGCGTCTTGGTAGAATGTTTACTTAGAAGTGACGACACAAGCTCCTACTCCCAAACTTTAACGTGCTTTACCTTTGCCATTTTTTGATTGATTGACAACATCTAAACTAATCTTATAAAGATGAAGAGTTTGTTTGTTTGAACTCGCTAATCTCAGGAACTACTGATTCAAATTGAAAAAGTCATTATGTTTTTTTTTTTTTTTTTTTTTGTTTCCTCCCAGGCGGGGGAGAGGGTGAGAAATCCTCATGGATACCCTACAGCCGGCTGTAAGGTTATGTCAGACTCCTACTGACTAAAAAACACCCTTTATTCATGCTTATGGCCAGAAGGGCCTTACAAGCTTCATCTGAAGCGATCACCCCCCGAGAGGGGGATGATGCGGCGCTGCGTTAGTTTAAACTAGTGCATAGTTTAAAATAACGCTGGTAGATAGCCCATTTAACTAGAAAGGCTATACAGGGTGTTATAAAAATACAAATAAAGCTTGAAGTAAATCATTTAAGGAGTCTTCTCTAATTTTCTTAAAATATTTGCATGAAGTTTTAACTTTTTATAAAAACAGTTATCAATAATGATCCTCGAACTAGTGACGTGTCTGAAAATGATCGATATTTTTATTAATCATTAAAAATAACTGTTTTTATAAAAAATTAAAACTTCATGCAAATATTTTAAGAAAATTATAGAGGACTCCTTATATGATGTACTTCAACGCCCTTCAAGCTTTATTTGTATTTTTGTAACACCCTGTATAACATCATGATAAGACTGAACTGAACTGACATGAAAAATGTTACGAAACGGGAGAAAAACCCTTTCAGAGCTATCGGTGCGTGCACTGCCCAAATGGTTGACAGAATCGTTTCAGAAAGATTTATTTGACAGAAGTTGTAACTAATTTGGAAAAAACCAGGCAAACAGGTACGATTTAAACTCAGACGGAAGAGAAGAAAATCTAAAGATTTTTCTTATTGCACTCGAAGATTGTAAGATTGTAGTTGTTAAAATTTAAGCCACAAACACCCAGACTTTGGAAGAGAACTATTCTTTACGAGTCATCAACATCGGAAAGGAAATCATGTTAAATGATGAGATGAGACAGAAAAAATAAATTACCAGTAAAGCTTCATAGAGTTTTTATAATATCTCTTGCAAAGGTTAAATGTGTCACATCACATCATCACCAGCCTATTAATGTCCCCACTGCTGGGGAACAGGCCTTCCTTATTTATGGAATGGGGAAATTGGGCTATTACCCACCACGCAGGCCCAGTACGGATTGGTAGGTGCTAACGACTGCAGAAGTAGTCGGGACCAACGGCTTAACGTAGCTTCTGAAGCATGGTAAATGTATCACTTTATATGTATTATTTCAGTGTCAAGGAGCTCGTGGTCAGCGCGTTCGGCTGCGATCGTTGAAGTTAAGCAACTTTCGCAGTGGTCGGTCATTGGATGGGTGACCAAAAATTTACTATCTTGAGCTCCTCCTTGCTTCGGAAGGCACGATAAGCCGTTAGGCCTGGCTGCAGTCGTTAGCACCCACCAATCCGCACTGGGCCCGCGTGGTTGGTCATGGCCCAATCTCCCTATTCCATCCATAGGAAAGGACTATGCCCCAGCTGTGGGGACATTAATAGGCTGAAGATGATAATGATCTTATTTCATTGTATCATTTTTCATTCAGTAAATTAATGTCATCGAGGAAAGCGTGTTTTATCAAAGTATCGCTAGTAATATTGTTCATCAAGGTGACAAAGTGGTACTTATGGTAAAGAGCACTCAATTGAATTTTTAAACGCGCCCCACTTAAGTGTTGTTCCGAGCGATGTCATTTAATAATACCTTCAAGTTTTTATGTTTCTTGTCAATCTGGAAAGAGATTTTGTTCTATTCCAAAATCGTGTTTGCAACGACAAAGATTTCATTTAGCTGATTTTACTTTTAAATTAAAACAAAAAGGGTAGATACTTGCATCAAACAAAAACTGATCCCACGGTCGCGCGAACGGGACGGCGCGTGAGATCCGCGTCACTGCATTACCGACCCGAACGAAACAGCACGTTAAGTTTCAACGGCAGCGCGGACGAGACGGCGAGATCCGCGTCACTGCACTACCGACCAATCACGCGACCAGTACTCGACGTCACTACCGAATAAGATTCAAAAGAAACAGCAATTTTTATGAAAAAATATATTTTATAGTACTTACGAATGAAAAGTGATGCCGTGGGTTTTATTTTTAGTTCTTGAACAATTTTTAAAAAATATGCTTAGGCATTGTTTTATCTTATAAACACAAAATATTATCAATATTTCTTTTTGGCGTTTACATGTACGTCGTTTTCATGTCAAGTTGTGACTAAAGCGATTAGGGTCGTGGACCACAATTTGTGCGGATCACTTTTGTGAGGCTAGTGCCGTATCTACCCTTTTTGTTTTAATCTAAGATTTTACTAACTCTATGGTCGTTATTTTTTTCTTTGCTGGAGGTCTACTCTATTTCTACGAAAAACGAAATTTCGATCGAAATTTCGCACGTTCCTTACTCTGTTACCTTTTTGTTTCGAAAATTCGATCGTCCGAATATAGTTTGACAATTAAATTCTCCAAGCCTAATCTAATTCACAAAACTTTCGAAGGAAAAGTTGCATTTGACAGATAATTGTGCGAAATTTTAACCTCAAATTGATGAAATGAAAAATGTTACCTTTCCATTTTCGTTTTGAGATTTTTGTTTTAATTAAGCCTAAAATGCTTGCAAGAGTATTTTCAATCCAGGCTGCTTAGCTCGAGAAACATTTTATCGTGTAAAGTTAACAGATAAACCATTTTTTTATTATTTATTGAAATTCCAATACATCAAAGTATTAAACGACAAATTTAGGTTGACATACAATAGATTGTATCAACTCTACAAATTAGTCGGCTAACACTATCAAAGAAGGTTCTTTCAATGTCAACAAAAAAGCCGTAAACTACGTATATTTTTTCCAAGTAAAAAACGTAATCTTAAAAGTAGAGTTCACGAAAACTGTTTGTGCTTCCGAACTTTATATACGTGTTCGCAAATGAAAAAGAGTAGAGTCAATGGCGAAATTTCGTTTAAAATTCGTTCGTTACCGAAATTTCGTTTCGGAGAAAGAGAGTGAAGCACGTCTAATTATCATTATGACTTTACTTATTCAACGTATTCGGTTAATTTAATGTATTATATGTTGGAACACTTAACGGAATACGACGCCTTCTCAATAAACTCTTGTGTATAACTTTTTAAATATAAGAGCACTATTTTTTTCACTTTAGGCGTTATTTGAGAACAATTTTTGCCATTCCGGAAATACCGGATTTTCATGGTATTTATATTTCCATACTGGGCGAAGGAATACAAAATTCGAGCAGAAAATCGTACCTCTTTCTATTCAAAAACATTAAAATTACTGTTATGTTTTTATTTTTTTAAAGCATTTAACTGCTAGATGTTTAAATCTAAAGAAAAGTTTTACTAGAAAAAAATCCACGCGGACCAGGCAGCGGATGTGACTCGAACTCGCACCCTTCGCAATCCGGGCGAATGCACTGACCAATTATACTACCACGGCCCTGATGGCCGCGTCGAAATTTCCCTAGCCTTAAGCTGCAAGGCAGTGCCATCTCTTCGCATTATAGGTAACCCACAATGTCAAATGAATACTTTTTCAAGTATTAAACATTTGAAAGAAGAAATAGCAATTATAGTTATGTTTATATTTATTTTTAAGCATTTAACTGCTAGATGTTTAAATCTAAAGAAAAGTTTTACTAGGAAAAAATCCACGCGGACCAGGCAGCAGACGGGACTTGAACCCGCACCGGTAGCATAATTGGTGAGTGCATTTGCCCGGATTGCGAAGGGTGCGGGTTCAAGTCCCGTCTGCTGCCTGGTCCGCGTGGATTCTTTTCTTGTAAAACTTTTCTTTAGATTAAAATTACTCCTTTTTAATACTTACTAATAAGTTACTATTGCTGATTACTATCGATATAACGGCCTTATTACCATTCTATTCACAAAAACTTGTAAGCCAGATTAACATAAATTCGATGACAAGTACCCAAACATAAAAAACCAATTAACAAACGAGATTCGGTCTCAATACAAATGAAGTAATATTTGTATCGGAGCAAATTATCCTCAATCTGCGAGACGACGATTCTTTTCCTTGTTAGTACGATGAATTCGCGACAATTCCCCGTTAAAAACACTCTCGCCGAGGCGGGTGGGTGCTTCTGACCTATATTTCATTCCTGGGACACAATGAGGAGTTTTTCAGTTGAATTTCGTTTCTTTATTTAATTTTTTTGATATTTGTTAAATATATTTCCTGTTTTAAGAATTTAACTGCTTAAAGAAGTTTAAATCTTAAAAAAAATGTTACTTAAAAATATTCATTCGGTAAAGGTTTCAGACGGGGCTCGAACTCGAATCCAGGCAGAACTAACCTGTGGTACTACTTGAAACAAACATTAAATACCTTTATTCTTTTTCATATCTGAAGTTAAGATTAAATAAGACAAGATCTAATTTTTATTTTCTATTACTTCTTGGGAAGATTTGATACGCTTCATCATCATCATCATCATCAGCCTATTAATGTCCCCACTGCTGGGGCACAGCCCTTCCCTATGGATGGAATAGGGAGATTGGACCATGACCCACCACGCGGGCCCCGTGCGGATTGGTGGGTGCTAACGACTACAGATGCAGCCGGGACCAACGGCTTAACGTGCCTTCCGAAGCACGGAGGGGCTCGAGATAGTAAATATTTGGTCACCCATCCAATGACCGACCACTGCGAAAGTTGCTTAAACGATCGCAGCCGAACGCGCTGACCACTTGCACCATCGAGCTCCTCCTAGCTTAAAAGTATAAATATCATTTGGCATTGTTGTCACCTTCAAAATGAAGAAATGACACTTGCCTTTTGACACGACCTTTAAGGTTGAGCCAGTAGCAGAATAAATAAAAAATGGATGCGTGTAACTTACGTACGCACGTGAGAAGTTATACTTCTTTAGCATCATTAAAAATATTTTTTAATTGCATGCAAATAATTAATAATTACAATAAAATAATAAAAGGACTGGAAAAGGATAGTTAACATAGTCAATTAAGTTCAGTTTTAATTTGAAAAATTAAATAAATATTCAAAATATTCAATTAAAATCACTACTGAATTTAAGTTATTAGTCCATATGTAATTAGCACTTGTAAGTAACTAAAACACGTTGTGTCTATATAGAAACTAGAAACATGTGGATAAATATTATAAATATGAAAACAGTGATCAGAGGCGACGAGCGTGCCAACGTTGTTTTTGACAACGCGATCATCTTATGGAGCTCCGTGGATCGTTCAAAGTACCTTTCGAACAGATGTCACTAACATTCATAACGCGCCCGCGGCCAACTTCATGGTGTTATTATTGTGTTACAGTGATGCGCGCGCATCTCGAAATTTCACTCACATGATTTTTTCATAACGCGCCCGCGGCCAACTTCATGCTGTTACTTTTGGGTTACAGTGATGCGCGCGCATCTAAAAATTTCACTCTCATCATTTTTTCATAACGCGCCTAAAGAAGTATAACTTCAAAAATAAAATAAATAAATATTTCCAACAATTAGCCCCAAAGTAAGCACTGTAAAGCTTGTGTTATGGGATACTAGGGTAACGGATAGAATACATAATATATAAGTATATTTATATAGATATACATATTAAACATCCATGACTGGAGTACAAATGGACGTATTCATCACACAAACATCTGCCCCCACCGGGATTCGAACCCGGGACCTCTCGAGTCGGCGACACCATGAGCGACACCTTGTGCAGTACATCCAGGTAGTGAACCCGGACCTATCTGGCATATGAACCAGATATCATGGCAGATGGTAATAGCATCCAGATAATATGGGCGTGTTGAATATTTCGTATGCCATAGTTTCTTGCAGTGGCTAGACGCCGTTCAGTTGTCAATTTCCTCACATTTTGACAGTTAGAAGATGGATCAGTCAGTATATCGTGTCACGTTGTGGTGATCATGCTACGGGCGCTAGTATGGACGGACATTAATGGGAGTTTCTTCCTTGCTGAACTCCTTTGTAATCTTTCCTAGGGCGGTTAAGAGATAATAACTATCTGGGTATACGTGTGGTATGCTCGGTGTTTCCCTACGTGATATGATCCGAAATACGGAGATCCGTAGAAGGACCGGTGTGTACGACATAGCCCGAAGGGTTAGCACGCTGAAGTGGCAATGGGCAGGCTACATCGCTCGAGGATCTGACAACCGTTGGGTAAGAAAGGTCCTCGAGTGGCGGCCACGTACCGGACGACGCAGCGTGGGGCGGCCCCCAACAAGGTGAACTGACGACATCGTCAAATGTGCTGGGAGCCGCTGGATGTGGATAGCGCAGGACCGCGCATTGTGGCGTCCCAGGGGGGAGGCCTTTGTCCAGCAGTGGACGGAGAAAGGCTATAGAAAAAGGATAAAGGATAGATACGTGTGGTTGTCAGTTAAGTGTGGGACAGCGCCTTCGACTCCTCCCACACAGGCCACAAACATCAACACTACAGGGCTAGCATACTTGAACACTAGCTCACTCGGTAGATACCGCACCCGTAGGATAAGAGTGCGAAGGCCCGGTCTACACACGACACGCTATACCAGGTACAGGTTTTTTACAAGTTTTTCCTCGCCCGCCACGACAACGGCTAACTAGAGCCGAGGTCCGAGTCACAGCAATTGGTCTAGAGTAGTGATGTAACGGATGTCATTTTTTGAACATTCGCGAATGCGAATGCGGATGCGAATATATGGTACCGACATTCGCGAATATTCAGATTTTGTTGAAGATTGGCGCCAATTGTCTATGGCATGGTGGCAGTCTCGTTCGAATTGCCGAGTTGATATGAACTCATCCGACTGAAGTGTCATTCCGCTCGCGCCGGTCTTTTCGTAAACAAAACAAGTGAATTTTGAGGTTAGTTTGAATAATGATTTAGTAACATGAGTAAATCTAATTCTAGTGAAATATGGAAATAAGTGAAATAAGTATTTCACATTTTGCGATGCTGAACGAGCTAAATGAAAGCTGTGTAACAATGAATATTCAAGGAAAGGAAGAACTACAACTTCTTCAAATTGTTTTTCTCTAATATTCATATTCGCAAAACATTCACAGAGATTTTGCGAATGCGAATGTGAATGTGAATATGCAAAAATATGAGAATATTCGCGAATGCGAATGCGGATGCGAATATTCGTTACATCACTAGTCTAGAGGCTCCGGGCGGAGAGGAGACTCCCTCCGTGGGGGATGCCATCCGCCTGGAATACCTCTATAGGCACTTACCAATTCTCGGCTTGAAGTCCCCTTAGGATCACGCCGTCCCCAAACTCGGTGACGCTGCAAAGGCCGTCTACGACCAAAAGAATTAACACTAGAAAAATTGTGTGGGACACTATGGAAGGTTGTTAACTTACCGGTGTTAGCGATGGTTTGGGGTCGTAACGTAGAAACCGTTCTCGTGAAAATGTTTAGCTGGCACCGGCTCCTGTACAAACCGTGCCTCAAAACCCGGAGGAAAACCGGTCGTTAACAAGTCCCCTTAGTCTATCATTTTTGGTGCTCTTAGCTTCATCTAAACCGTCTTTTTTATACCTTCTTCTCCAGGTCTATTTTCGCCTTGGACCGTATCAAATTCCATCTCCTCAGGTTAGATCGAGATGGCAATAGGGTATTTGACAGTATTAAAAATAAAGTGCCAATTGTTAGCATCTGTGTTTAGAATGAATATTGACAGATGTTTTTACTATTTTCCCTAAAAGAATGTTCATAATTTAACTATAAACCCACGAAAAAGATAATAGTTTATTTATTTATTGTCTCGTGACCCAAAACGCTTGGGATTGGCGAAGCCTAAAATGACATCACACGCAAGTAAACTTCCGGTTAAAGTGTCATTACATTGTATCGTTTGACGTTTTAATAACAGTCGTGTTACGTCACACACTAGTAAGACGCCATATTGTCCAGAGAAACGTTTTCGCGGCAAATTGAAAATGGAGTTTTTGATTTGGTTATTTTTACTGCAATACACAACAGAATGATGAATATCCACTCCGGACGGACTCCATAAACATTAGTCAATAACGTGAGATCATTTTCTAAAAATTGTCAAATACCCTATTTCTTGTCATTCCTTACCTTTTCAAAGTATTCAGTTTTGCCCTAAACGTTAGTTAAAACGTAGTAAATTACATCCAAATGATAAATTTATTAAGTGTTATGAAAAAATAAACTATTTCTTTCACACATTTTTAGAGCTGCTTTCTTCTTTTGCGTCTTGTTTTAAAGTCTGTATATTTTCAACAGAATATCTTATGAAAACCATACCTATTCATATCATTACCTAAGAAAGTTACAGAACCTTGTAACTTTCTTAGAATTTATATCAAACGCTACAATGTTTTGAGAAAACATAAGGGAAGTCACCAATGGTGTCCTCAGACAGAACCCAAATTAGGTTAAGCACTCTTTTATGTCCACACGCAATATCGATTGTGGGCACTATTCCTTCGGTTTTATTAGCTCAGTCCACACAAGTTTACGAGTGTACAGGAGGAGAAGTATCTACATTTACACGTGTATGAAGAATTAATGCGAAGATGGAAGGTTTTTATTTTGTTTCGCCACGAAGATGACATGTAAAAATGCTAACTTTTATTAAAATAAGCAATTTGAAAATATTGTGTGTCCCTATGAGAGCAAAGTTAAATACGCTAAACTCGAAATATAGGTAATTAGTGAGCAATGTGAATCATTAATTGTAGATGTACTAAATTAATTAAATTACCTGGATTATATTATTTATTGTGTGTAAGAATTATTGAGTGACTAGTAAAAAATTGACATTTTAATATTACTTAACATTGAATTGACTAAGCTTGAATGACAACTAAATAAATTGACATTGTAATTAATATATTTAACATTTATTTGGCTATTATTAATTGAATTGAAATTATATAACTAACCACAAAAATTTAACGATGGGTAGGCTTAAAACCAGCTGCGCTGTGCCTATTCATATTTCCTATTCATATTTATTAGTTACTAGCCGTGCCCCGCGGTTTCACCCGCGTTTACAATCATCAACAAATATATTTCGAAAAAAATTATTACAGGATTTTATGTTGGTAAAAAACTCTTATGGCCCATAACTCATTAATAGGTACTCTTAACATCTTACACACATGATAACTTTTAAACGAAATATCCGAGATGAAACAAAAAGTATTTTACCTCTACATAAATACTCTTGATAAAATAATGCTTAATTTCGATAAATATTAATATTACGATACATATTTAACGTAGTTTTTTATCCTTCAGTCGATTTAATAATTATTTTGAACACAAAATCGGTTATTGTGATTCAACCATGATAGCTAGATATATGTTCTCGCGGACTTTTTTGTAGGTCTTAATGGGATCTACAAACCCGTAGTACATCATTTTGTTCTATTGTCAATAGTTTTTGCAGCGCACGCAAAAATAGGTTTTCGATTTTGCACTTTGTGTTAAAAAATAGCAATGCTATTACGGATCCCTAATTTTGAAAAAATAATATAGCCTATAGCCTTCCTCGATAAATGGACTACCCAACACTGAAAGAATCATTCAAATCGGACCAGTAGTTCCAGAGATTAGCGCGTTCAAACAAACAAACAATCAAACAAACCCTGCAGCTTTATAATATTAGTATAGATATCTATATAATGTTATAATTAGATATGGAAATAAACCACTTGTATATTTGTAAAATATTTAGATAGGTTTAACTAAATAGTGCCTAGGCCGAACTTTTTATTTCAAATAGTACATTCCCCCTTTTAAGTTGTTTATTTGTTTTTTTTTCAATAAACAGTTTTCAATTTGCGAGCCAGTTCGAAATTTAAATAAAACCTTTGATAAGTTACCTCCTCGACTTTTTGGCGGGATCGGGAAACGTCACTTTAGCAGTTTTGTTTTTCTTGTTAAAAATTGTGTTGTGGTGGATTTTGGTGTCTAATAATGGCGGATTATTACACCATTATTAGACACTTGCCAACACTTGTCCATGTTTCCGAACACCACTAAGTGTTCGGGAACATGCTCAAGTGTTGGCAAGTGAAACAAAATAGCGGAAAGTGTCTTTCGACGTTCCCTCAAGAAGTCCACGGGGAAGTTCCAGTAAATCCCCACACTTTTACTGAAACATATGGAAAGTGGGATTGACTTGACTGCCGCTTACTTTGACTTGATTTATTACTTTGACCACGAGTGCTATAGTATTCTAGGTCGTAGTATTTTTTGAGCGATATTTATTTATTTAGTTGCCTCTGATTTAGGTGAAGTTGTTAAAGCAGTGGTTTCAAAGAAATCATGAACCTTAAAGGCATCTTAACTAATAAGACTTGAGAAACTTTTTTTTTTAAATTACATACGCCGTGACAATGGCGCGGGTGCCGCAGAACTGCATTTTCAAGCAAAGTGCTTTAATGCAGAAGAGTAAATTTAATTTTGTGTTCGTCACATGAAAGACCACGCGAGGTTGTACAGCGCCCGTCGCCTCATAGATGGGTGGAGCCGTCAGTTTGTATTCGTTCAAAGCTAGCAAGGAATACAAGAAAAAAAACAACAATTTTTGAAGTGAAAACTTCTTTCGGCGTTGTGCACTTTTTTTGTATGGGTAAAAAATGTTAAACTCGCTTCAGGACATGTGAACTAATCGAAAATTCGTAAGACGAAAACAATAAAATCGGAAAGGTTGTTAACTTTCAATATATTGGACGAAACATAGTTATATTTTATTTTTTTATTTTTTTTATTTATTTATTAATTAATTTGCATACAATAAAAAACATGATTACAGCACAAAAACCTTAATGATTTATCTATGCTGCAGAGTCGCTCAACAGCCAGTCACACCAAACAGCCTGTCTGGTTTTCCAAATAATATTCTTTTAACATTTTAATAAAGGGTCTAGAAGATTTTATTTTATTTTGAATAGCCTCTGGTAGTTCATTCGTGAATAAGGGTAACAAATACATAGAAGTTCTGGTACCATAAATATTGTTGTACTTTGTAGTAATAAATAAATTATTATTATTTTTTAAGTTCCTAAGATTTAATGGTCTTTGATAATGGATTAACAATTTGTCTCGGTCAGTCTGCTCTTTAAGGATGAAATACTTAATTTTATCATATACGTTGATAACATTACAGTGCTTAAACAATCCTTTATCGTCATCATTGTACTTTAACTTAATTTTTAATGGTACAATAGTTCTAAGCATTGCCCGTTGTATTTTATATATTTTTTGTAGGTAAGTATGATATGATCTACCATAGCTACTCAAACCGTATCCAATGACAGAATCAGCTAGTGATAAATATATTAATCTTAAAATTTTGTAAGGTAACTTATGTTTCAGGATTGTGAGTTGACTAAGTATAGATCTTAACTTTGCACAGATATGGTCTATATGTGGACCCCAGCTGAGTCTGTGATCGATCACAAGTCCAACATAAGTATGACTTTTAACATTTTCAATATATTCACAAGTGCATTGCGGCACCGGTGCGTGAAGGCAGTTATGGCTATGTGAAACAATTTTAGGAATTGTGGTGCTCACGTTGTGGGACGAGTGAATATGCAAAAGTTTAGTTTTTTGAGCATTTAGCACTAATCCCACATCGTGGGCCCATTTACATAACAAATCAAATTTGCTTTGCATTTGTTGTTGAGCTTCTGTAATGTTTTTGCTAGCTACAACCAGGCAGGTATCATCCGCAAACTGGTATACATGGTCCACGCCTATTAAATTCACCATATCATTGACGTAGAGTAAATATTCAGTTGGTCCGAGGATGGAGCCTTGAGCCGTGCCCCTATCAATTGGAGTCATACTACTAACTTTATTTGAAATTTTGACTGTAGCAAATCTGTTTATGTGATAATTTTTGAATAATTCTAAAGCGCGGCCCTGTATACCATTCTGCATTATTTTTTTATATAATATCTCATAATTTAAAACGTCAAAAGCTTTAGAAAAGTCAATAAATACTATTAAAACCTGCAATTTATTATTTAAAAAACTGTTAACCTCATCCGTAAATTTACTTAGCAATTGAGTTGTACTTTTCCCCCTTTGGAAACCAAACTGCCTACAATTTATTATGGAGTTACATCTTAGAAAATTATTTACCTCGTCTCCTATATATCTTTCTATTATTTTATCTAAACATGAGAGTATGGTAATGGGCCGATAATTATTATAGTCGGCATGATTTCCCTTTTTATAGATGGGCCTGATTATCCCAATTTTTAACATGTCTGGATATTTTCCAGTATCCAAGCAAGAGTTAATAAGGTGCGTTAATACAGGTACCATATTATGAATAAAGTATTTCAAATCACTAGCACGTATTCCATCATAGCCAGGACTTTTTTTGTCATTAATAGATTTTATAATTTTATACTCGTCACTATAACTAGCCTTTTTAATTCTCATTGACCTATCCGGTATGATTTCATACGAGGAAGGATTCAGTAATGGGACGTCACAGGAGATGCAGGTGCTCCTAATGTTATTACTAAATTCATAGTTGAATTTGTTGGCTAAAGTCAATGGGTCAGTGCAAAATATTTTTAATAGCAAGTCATCAATGCATTTTATTATTCTACCAGTCAATTTATTTACCAATTGCCAAACTTTACGTCAATCATTAAAATTTTTACATATTTCTCCCTTAATATGTTGTTTTTTTTTTATTGTTAGCATATTTGTTAGTTTTATTTCTATACCTGTTGTATGTTAGTCGCTTAGCGAGATTGCTCTCATCTTGGCGCCATATATTGAACAATTGATCACGTTTGTTACACATATACATTAGTTTGGGGTCTGCCCACTCACAAAGTTTTCTTTTGCTGTTCGTGATAAAAGTATAGCTCGCATTTCTATACGAATTCGAGAAGCCATCGCATATGTAATTAACAATATCGTTTGGGTCAGAGCATGAAAGTGGCGCGGTCCAATCGATATCAGCTAACCGGTTTCTTAGTGTGCAATTATCTATCCGTGCGCTGCGCGCGTGCATACGGCGAAGGCGACTGATCACAGTGCAACATACCTACTAATGCGCACGCTATCCCTAAATGATCCGCCGGTGACACATTCATTCCAGCCGTATACACCTCACAGTTGTTTACGTTGCGAATAAGAATATGATCTATACACGACTTAGAGATATGATCGCGATATTTTTCGATTCGTGTGTATTGTGTTATTCCACATTGTAGTCCTAAGGCACTAATTGCATTTAAGTATTGACTTGCGATTGGGTTACTAAGTTTAGTGTTTATATTTATGTCTCCCATAACAATAAGACTATTTTTTAACTGAAATTTTTTCAACATATTAGTTAGCTCAATGACGAACTGATTTTTGTTGGTGTCTGGTGGCCTATACACAATGCAAATGCCAATGGTTTGTTTATTGTTTAGTGCTACTTCTCCGATTATATTTTCAAAAGTATAGGTCTGACACTTACTTTGAATAAATGTAACGCTATCATGAACATATAGTAAAATCCCCCCACCTCTCCTATGACGTCTCAATTCATGATATAATGTATAATGTTGCAAATTATAAATGTTTACACTGTCACTATGAATATTAGCCTCAGTTATCATTATTAGGTGAATAACATGGTTGGTATTGTATATCATATATTCAAGTTGAGCAAAGTTTTTAAGTAGTGAAGAAATATTGACATGGTATAACAACAAAGAACCACCAATGAGTTGAGAAGCAAATTCTTTAAGATAGTTGCAGTTAAATTCAATTATGTTTTTACTAGGATTATCTGATACAATGGTAGCCATTAGTTTTATATAGAATTAAGTACAATATTTAACAATTTGAAATATAATGTTTTAAATTACTTCCCTGCTGTGATCTGGTTAGTCCTTTCAATTCACAGGTGGAGTGGTGTTTGGATAGTTTTTAGTTAGACTCCTTTTTAGTCCTTCCAATTCGGAAACGGAACGCACATGCACTATTTTTGCGTTGATATCTTTACGGAGCATAATGGATCCATTTTTGCACCAGATAAACTTGAAGTTCTCTTTCAATTCTTGTTTTGTTTTCCACAGTAAGAAGCCAACGCCAGGTGATAAAGCCTCTCGAAGGTAGAATTTTCCGCTCAAAGTCAGTCCAAGGTCCTCCGGGGTGGTTTCGATTTTTTTTGCAGAAACCATCCATTGGTCTCTGGCACCCTCTCGTAGTACTACGGTGATAGGTGATGTGGGAATGGATTCACCATGTTTGGTTTTAGCGGCAGAAAGCGGGCGACGTTTTCGATATGATTTAATCACATCATCAGGGTTTTGTTTGATGTGTTCGGCCACCGTGCGAGAAATATTTTCGACATCTTCTTCCTCCAACTCTTTTATTCCGCATATTTCTAACTGATTCGAAATCAAATGTTGTTCTAACTGAATTATTTTACCCTCTAAAACACCGTATTTCAAATTCATGTTGATTAGGTTATTTTTCAAATCACTACATTGGTTTTCAAGAATTTTATTATTTTTTTCATATGTATTGATTTTTACGGTAAATTCATCTAGTTTGTCGGAATAGTACTTTAAAGTTGATTGTAGCTCCTGTCTAATTACATCCTTGATTTCCTTTCGCAATTCACTCAGTATTTGCTTAATCATGCTGTTATTTGACTCGCAGTTGGTTATGCCACTCTCCAGGTCAGAATTATCGCCTTCCTCATCTTCTGGGTCCGGTACTATAAATGATAATCTTTTTTGCTTGGAATTAGATGATTGTGCACAATTTTTACACTTCCAATCCACAGCGTCGGTACTTGATAAAGCTGTCAATCGATCCATGGAGATAGATGCACATGAAGCATGGAACCATTTTGAACATCTGCAGCATAGTAGTCCAGGTGATTTTTTGGTAACAATTTTCGAACACTTCGCACATTTCACCATTTCGAGAATAAATCAGTATGCACACGGAGTGCCACAAACGCTTGCGCACAAGATGGCTGCTCGGCGGCGACGAGCAGCCATCTTGTGCGCAAGCTGATCTTTTATCGTATTATAATAATAAGTCTATCTAGGACGTCCAGGTGGCAGCTTTATTGCGAAGAAAATGCATTTTTTTACAATAGATGTCGCTACGTGCGCTTCAATGTGATTCATGTATGTTGTTTTTTTTACAATAGATGCCGCTAGGTGCGCTTAAATGTGATTCATGTAAGTTGATTTTTCTGAGAGATAAACTTTTTATTGTTATATAATTTGTCATGTTTGTGTACGATAGCGCAATAAATAAATATTGTATTGTACCCCATAAATGATAGTACTTTTATACTGATAATTAAAGCAATTCGTGCAAAATTATTCCCTAACGGACTCTCGGAGTGCAGCCCGTCGTTTTTTTTAATGTTATGGTAAGCGGCCACCATAACCTAGAGACGCTTGCGATACAAAAAATATCAAAATTTGCAGAATTAGACATAATTGGGTTCTCAAAATTAAAGTTTAAAAAAATGGCAATAGAAACATTATAGATAAAAATAGTGAAAACTTGAATATTAAAGTTGTGCATTTTTGATATTTTGGAATGGTTAGGGAATAATTTTGCACGAATTACTATTTATTTATTCATTTATTGCATGTCACATAACATTCATGATGGTACATTAATTTATGTAAAGTAAATATGTGATGCCCTGCAAGGGCATAGCAAATATCAAGCCAGAGGGCTTGTTAAATAATCTCTTATCTATTAGACAAGTCCGTCTGTCTGTGGTGCTGTTTCAGCGGCCAAACCGTAAGATATAGATAAAGAGAATATTTAAGTTATAAGTTAAGAATAGTCTGATAAGACTACAAACCGGATTTGAGTAACGTAGCACTTCCGGTTTTCGAGAAATCAGGTTTTGGTGAACATTTAGTTCACTGGTTTGCTAGTTATATTATAATACTTAGTCCACATTTCATTTTTACACAACAATTATATTTTATAAAATAGATTTAACAATTGCAATAAACAACAATAATAATAATTTAATTTTTACACAACAAACAATTAAATTACTATAGAACGGGTTGATGGAATTTGGTATCATACTTGTATCTGTACCGGTTCATCGCGGTTTTTATTTTATCATTCTGTAGTGAGAAGATAATACACTTCTCCTTTCATCATTAATTTGTGGACATTGGTGTGGGTTGTACACTTACTTAAATAATATGTACATTATAATTTTATGTAATATTGAGTGTATAACTGTTCTATGTTCCTAATTATTAAAATAAAATTAAAAATAAAATCGCGCCGTTTTTTATCCTGATCTAATCCCCTATTCCGTGAAGCTCCTAAACCTCACTCACCAGCAGAAACACAACATCACCAATAGGTAGTGTCATTTTACTGGGCTCTTCTGTATGGTCGAGGTTACTTCCCCAGACGGACGCTCCAAGTCGAGCGGCAAATCCGCTATTTATTTATTTTTGAGAAACCAACAGCGATACAAATAGATATTACATAATTGAACTTAGTAATAAGAATGGCCAATAACAGGTTATTACGAATTAAATTAGATATAAAAAACTGTCGTTGTGCAGGCTAAACTAAGGTTACATGTAGGTATGCATATAATAATGCCAGGTCGCGTGAGAACGTTGCAAGGCGACTATTAGTGTTGATACTTTGGAAATTATATTGGTTTTAACAGCGCTTTAAGTATTTGAGAAAATGTCTATACCACTAAAAAGTCTGTTATTTAAGACAGATAACCGAGTCAGAATTACATTTGCTCCATACAAAATAACATGAGGTGGAGTAGCGAATAACGGGGTGATTCTAGTACGACGCTTTGGGGTACAGAATTAAATGTTAGCTAAAAGTTCATGGGTATCAATATTGCTTCTTACGATATCAAACAGAAAGATCATATCCGATAGTATCCTATGCTCTTCAAGAGTTAATAGTTCATTTTTATGGCAATTATCGACATAATCGGATGAGCGACAAGTTCCCATGTAATTGGCTATGTTTACTTCTCGTTATGGCTCATTTACACTAGGTCGTTAGCTCGAATACGATTGCCAATGGAATTCGGGTAAACGACTAAGTGTAAACGTGAAGAGTCGAGTACACCCGTTTTCGTGTAGTTTTCGTTTTGTTTACCCGACACCGTCTTCTAGTATTAATATTGCGTCGCGTGCCCGAATTCAAGTAATGTTTAAGGCTAATTTTCACATATAAATAGAATGCTCTCTCAGTACAATACACTGTCAAAGTCTACCGATATGGACATCTTCGCGGATACATTGAAGAGAATAAAATCTTTATGTTTAGTTGTGCCCACGTAGTTTTTCATTACGTTATTTTATTGTTGTTGTTCAGTTATTGTCAATTTTTATTTTTATCACCTTTTATGACGACCTCCGTGGCTTAGTGGTTTGTACGCCGGGTTTCATGGTGTCGCCGACTCGAGAGGTCCCGGGTTCAAATCCCGGTGGGGGCAGATGTTTGTGTGATGAATACGAGCATTTGTACTCCAGTCATGGATGTTTAAGATTTATTTCTATAAAAATTTACTTATATATGTATTCTATCCGTTACCCTAGTATCCCATAACACAAGCCTTACACTGCTTACTTTGGGGCTAGGCTAATTGGTGTGAGTGTTGGAACTATTTATTTATTATTATTATTTATTTAAAATTATAAAATTAATGTAATTATCAAAATTTGCATAAGATTTAATTGCTGGTTAAGTGTATATTGAATGTCGTAATCGCCTATATCTATGATTAAAGTTCCACTTATAAAGTGTCTTACGTTAAATTTGTAAATAAGAATTGTCTCAGAGTAACTTTGTTGGCGATCAAATAAATAAATAGTCTTTCGTGCACCCGAATACGGGCTAACGACCCAGTGTAATCGAGCCGTAATGTTTGCTTTCATTTCGTACGTATCGTTTGCTACTAAACTTTGACTTTACGGCATCTAGCGGCGTTAATAATCTTTAATATATTGTCACAAACGCTCTCGAAATGGAACCGCGAAAGTGCTAGAGATCGAATTTGCCAGATCACTGCAGATCGTGATAGAGGTCGAGTAATGCAGCTCATTCTAAAATGAGCCTTATGCAGTGTGGCGTAAGGGAGAAAGTGCAACGACATCTGCACTTGTTTACAAGTTATGCGCGTTACCTGCGTTGGTATAAGTAGGTACTTTGTACTCGCGGGTGCTAGCTAATTCTCAATTTAACAGGTACTTTTTAGAATGCGTCGATCAGCGTATATAAGCGCGATTGGCGCCGCGCAGAGACAGTTGAGTTTCAACAGCGATTTCGGAGCGAATCCAAAGGCGATCAAAGTGCAACAAAAGTGTTCAAGTGAGATTGTTTAGAGACTTGTATAGTGAAATACAGTGTTTAGTGAGTGTATTGTAATTAACATTGTGTGTTAATTGTGTGAACTGTGTGGTGGATAAAGAACTGTCAAGCGTGAACTGGCATATAATTTCGAACCCCATCCCGACACGTAACAATATGTATTTCTATAAAAATGTACTTATATATGTACTCTGTATGTATTCTATCCGTTACCCTAGTATCCCATAACACAAGCCTTACAGTGCTTACTTTGGGGCTAGGCTAATTGGTGTGAATGTTGGAAATATTTATTTATTTATTTATATATTTCAGCCGCGGAGGTCGCCAAAGTTTCCCTTTGTATCCCTTCAGTAAATTAAACCTGTTACGAGGCCGTCCAATAAACTCAATTTCATAACAAAGAAAAGATCCCGGCGCGAGGTGGTAAAGATAAAAATAATTGGATGCGATGCCATCGTCGAGTCAAACGGTTACGACCACGATGTGCCCATTCGCGGAATCGCTTACGGCCGAAAATAGATATGACACCTAAGGTAGGCGTTTACCATAAGGCCCATGGCTCATCACATTAGAAGCGAAACGAGTATATGAAATTAAATTATTTATTAGGCCGTAAATAGGGTGGAGCTCGATGGCGCAAGTGGTTAGCGCGTTCGGCAGCGATCGTTGAAGTTAAGCAACTTTCGCAGTGGTCGGTCATTGGATGGGTGACCAAAAAAAAATTTACTATCGCGAGCTCCTCCGTGCTTTGGAAGGCACGTTAAGCCGTTGGTCCCGGCTGCATCTACAGTCGTTAGCACCCACCAATCCGCACTGGGCCCGCGTGGTGGGTCATGGCCCAATCTCCCTATTCAATCCATAGGGAAGGCCTGTGCCCACACATTAATAGGCTGATGATGATGATGAAATAGGGTGGATTACTTACATTTACATTAGAAAGAAAGAAAGAAATTGTATTACACTTAAACAAGCTAAGATAGGTCTACTAAGTCCCTGCCTCAGCTTAATACTACAGCAACACCACGTCTGCGGGGTCCCCGCGATACCCTAGGAGACCCCTGCCGTGGAGCCCCGGCTAGGCCGGGAGGCTGCTAGGTGCGAAGACGCGGAAGAATCCCCAAACGGGGACCCCGCGGCTTCGCGCTAAGCAGCTTAGAGAGTATTCGCAGGGTTTTTTAGCGTATATTATGCCGTAAAGCGCCCGTAAGAGTTACGGGGTCCTCAGTGGGTAGCCACTGAGAACCCCCCTGAGGAGCCCCCTGGGCTTGTAAGGCTTGCGGGAGCCAGGTGTGAGGTCCGTTCGGCGGTGTGCCTTTTAAAGGCGCCGTCGTCTGTAAACAGTATTTTTGTCTGCGTATAAAAAAAAGGGCTGCTGAGGCGGTCATGATTCTGGCAGGACCTAAGGTTGATGACACAATTTTTTTCAAACAATAATAATACACCAAAAGAAACTACCATAGCAATTAATATATATCAAAAACTAATAATAACAAAATAGGCTGAATGATTTAACTATCTTTGCCTTCATTAGATAGGGTGGTCATCCAAAACATTGTACATAAGCCTATTTGGCTATTTCAAATGACAAACAAATATTAGTTATAATTTTTATTTTAAGCATGTAACTGCTCGATGTTTAAATCTAAACAAAATATAACTAGATAAAAAACCATGAGGATCAGGCAGCAGACGGGTCTCGAACCCGCACCCTTCGCTATCCGGGCGAATGCACTGACCAATTATGCTACCGCGGCCCTCATGGCCGCGTAGAAATACCTCTAGCCATTCTGAAGCTGCCAGGCAGAGCCATCTCTTCGCATTATAGGTACCCCACAATGTCAAAAGAATACTTTTACAAATATTAAACCGCGTCGAAATTCCTCTAGCCATTCTTAAGCTGCTTAAACAAATATTAATTATTAGTAAAAACTAAATATTAAATAGTTTGCCAAAATTATAATGAATAATTAATAAACTTTCAAAGAAATATCTCTAAAGATAAATGTCAAAGAGACAAAAATTATGGCAACATCCAAATTTGAAATAGATTATGCCAGACCTATAACAATAGACAATACAGATTCAAATTTAATATCGTTTATTCAGTCTAGGCTGTTCGTGCACTTGTAAATTTCGAAAAGCTAAGCCATCGGTTCGCAAATCTACGGCGGGCCTTGTACTGAGGAGAACCGGCAAGAAACTCAGCAAGGGCTGTCTTTTCTTCCTGTATTATATAAAGAGTCGTCAAATTGAAAAATGTCTTCAATATAAGATATCTCATGAAGTCACTTTCCAATACATAAATGATATAAAATTATGACTATAAAATAAAAAAAACATAAAAAAAATTACATACAACGATTAATAGTACCCAAAAATTACATTTTTTTGCAAAAAATGTGAAAGGGCTCTTAAGGAAAATTTTACTAGAAATATTCCACACGGCCCAGGCAGCAGACGGGACTCGAACCCGCACCCTTCGCTATACGGGCGAATGCACTGACCAATTCTGCTACCGCGGCCTGACGGTCGTGTCGAATTCCTCTAACCTTTCTTAAGCTGCAAGGCAGCGCAGGTTCGAGTGCCGTCTGCTGCCTGGTCCGCGTAGATATATTTCTAGTAACTTTTTTTTAATTTAAACATCTAGTCATTAAATGCATTAAAAAAATAATTAATTAAGTTACAATTTGTTGCCAGGCAATTAGCCAGTTGCTTGCAATTTGCGATTAGATTCTTATGATTTTATAATTGTCACCCTCTGTAACATGCATTGTAGGAACCTGCACGCGTTGATGTAATATTTTAAGTAACAATTCTGGAGGCCTACTCTATTTCGACGAAAAACGAAAATTCGATCGAAATTTCGCACGTTTCTTACTCTATTTCTTTTTCATTTCGAAAATTCGTTCTTTTTCGTTCGTTAGGAAATAGTTTGACAGTTAAATTCTCCAAGCCTACTCTAATTCACAATACTTTCGAAAGAAAAGTTGAATTTGACATATAATTGTTCGAAATTTTAACCTCAAATTGACGAAATGAATAGTGTTACCTTTTCTTTTTCGTTTTGGGGTTTTTATTTGAATTAAGTCTAAAATGCTTGATAGAGTATTTTCCATCCAGGCTGCTTAGCTCGAGGAACATTTTATAACATGTAAAATTAACAAAGAAACGTAATTTTTATTACTTATTGTATTTCCAATACCTCAAACTATTAAACGACAAATTTTGGTTGACATACAATCGATTGTATCAACTCTACAAATTAGTCGGCTAATACTGTCAAAAAAGTTTCTTTCAATGTCATCAAAAACGTTGTGTTAAAGTAACATTGTTTCCAAGTAAAAAACGTTATTTAAAAAGTAAATATAAAAAGAACTCACAAACATGACTCATTCCATTCGTTCACGAAAATTGTTTGTGATTCCGAACTTTATGTACGTGTTCGAAAATAAAATATAGTCACTGGCAAAATTTCGTTTGAAATTCGTTCGTTACCGAAATTTCGTTTCGGAGAAAGAGTTTTATCATATAGTTATCTGATTAGAAGCGAAGCGAAACTCACATTGTTTTATTTCGCTTTGCTTTTAATGTGACCTGCGCTTATCAGGTAAGGAAGAAACTCGATTCTGAATGTTTCCCTTTTTATTTTAACCTTGGCGACAATTGCCAAATAGTCGACTTACAATTTCAAGTGTTGCCAAAGTAATCGTTTATTACCTTCCATTTATTTGGAGTTGTTGAGCTGTTATTGTGGGTGCAGCCAGACAGCCATAGATAGAGTTATATAAAATTTCTAAAATTTCTTCAAAAATAATCCAAACGTTTATAATGTAATATGAAAGAAGAAAGAAATTTTATTGGCCTTAAACTCATACTTATACAAACAGAATGTGTTCTGTTCCAAAACAGGACATGGGCGGACTATTCGGAAACGGATACCGCCACATCACTCGCACTCCCGGTGCGCACTAGGAGGGACCGCGGTCCCTCATAATGCGCGCCGGGTGACCGGTGCGGTGCAGGAGTATTGTCTAGTTTTTACGGTCGCCCTTGTGGCGGTCGCCTTCTTGGCGAGGTAGGGCCCCGCTTGCTTCTCGGAGCACTTGTGTTCCCTGAAGCGGCGGAGAGGAGTCCCCGATAGCTTCGTCCGCAACCCTCGGTTGGCGAAGTATGCGTAATGCATTTTCTAGACATTAAAAAAAAGGGTCCCTATCTCAGCTTAATACTACTGCAACACCAGGGCTGTTGCAGCGCTGATAATTCTGGCAGGGCCTCAGGTTGACGAAACATTTTTTTTTAATATAATAATAAGACAGAACAATAACAACCAATAGTTATAAGCCGATATATAATACGATTAAATACTCAATTTGCACCCAACACTTATAAATATATTAATTAATTTCATAATGCAATATTAAGGGCTATATTAATCAAGGGATTTGTGGCGACTGCCAATGACTATTTTAAAATTTCAAAATAATTTTGAAATTATAGAAAAAATAAAAAACCGTTATAGACGAAGCTCGATGGCGCAGGTCGTTAGTGCGTTCGCCCTTTTTTTTTGTAACGCAGGCAAAACCTCTGTTTACAGGCGATGGCGCCTTTAACACACACACCCTGCACCCGCAAACGTCACGGGCACGATGTGGCTAACCCCCAAAGTAAACCGCGCCATTTAGGCGGTTTGCAGACGGCGGGGCGGAGCGGGCCGGTCAATTTCGCCGCGAACGATAGCACAAAGTGAATCCTATACTACACACGCACACAGAGGGCAAAAAGACCGCGCCGCAGTGGCCGGCGGGCACTGGCGGCGCGGCATGTCCGCGGCTGCCCGCCGTGGATCATACAAACCAGTTTATATGCAGTAACGCAGACGGCGGCGCGGGGCGGCTAGCTTAGTCCGCGCCACGCGCTTTTTAGTGATGGACTATTCACTAGAACGAACGTCCTGACCTGACTGCCTCTACCCGTCGTGTGCTTTGTGTACGCGGCGAGGGCAGCCGCAGATATCGACGGGCAGACGCGGTTTTTATTGCTTCGCGGACAAAAAGCCCGCCCCACCCCGTCGTCTGCAAAGCGCCTTACGAGCACGCTTAACGGCGTACTATCCGCTAAAAACCCTGCGAATACCCTCTAAGCTGCTTAGTGCGAAGCCGCGGGATCCCCGTTTAGGGATTCTTCCGCGTTTCCGCCCCTAGCAGCCTCCCGGCCTAGCCGGGTCTTCACGGCAGGGGTCTCCCGGGGTATCGCGGGGACCCCGCAGACGTGCGTAGGATGGCCCACGCGTGGGAGCTGAGTGCGCAGCCTCGTGCCCTCAATGTTTTATTAAATTAAAAAAATGGGTGCGTGTACTTATGTAGGCGCGTGAGAAGTTATCCTTCTTTGGCATCGTTTAAAATTAGTTTTTAATTGCATGCAAATAATTAATTACAATAAATTAATAAAAAGTCTGGAAAAGGACGAAGTCAATAAAGTTCAGTTTTAATTTGAAAAAATAAATAAATAATCAAAATTCAATTAATATCGCTACTGAATATAATTTATTAGAACATATGTGATTTGCACTTGTATGAAACTCAAACACGTATTCCGAATATACAAACTAGAAACATGTGGATAAATATTATAAATATGAATACCTATAACTGTTACTTTATTACAAAAAATAAAGATGTGGTTTTTGGTTCTACTACACCAATGGTCAAGAGATGGCGCTGTAGTCTCCTGAATCACGCTTTGGTTCCGTTGTTCCAGATTAATAAATACTTTTTGTTACTTTATTACAAAAAATAAAAATGTGGTTTTTGGTTCTACTACACCAATGGTCAAGAGATGGTGCTGTAGTCTCCTAAATCGCGCTTCGGTTCCGTTGTTCCATATTAATAAATACTTTTGATAGGCCTTCACAATGCAGTCGTTAGCACCCACTAAATAGAGATTCTATTTTTATTTTGTTGGTAGATTTTCTTAATGTGCGGTAAACACAAAAGTAACGCATGAAGTTGGTCGCTAAAGCGACCAACTTCATTATGTTAAAATTTTGTGTTACAGTGATGCGCGCGCGTCTTAAAATTTCACTCTCATCATTTTTTCATAACGCGCCTAAAGAAGTGTAACTTCAAAAATCTGCTATAACGGTTCACCGTCATCATCAGCCTTTTGACTTCGCCACTGCTGGGATACAGGCCTTCCCTGTTCCCTGTGGATGGAATATGGAGATGGTACCAATGGCTGAATGTGCCTTCTTTAGCACGGAGGAACTCGAGATAATAAATTTTTGTCACCCATCCAATGACCGACTACTACAAAAGTTGCTTCATTTCAACAATCGCAGCTGAACGCGCTAACCACTTGCGCCATCGAGGTCCTTAAGAATATATAATGCGGTTTATGTAAATCAATAACACAACGCGTTAATGAACGGATGAATAGCAAAGGCTTTATTTATTGCCGTTTCGTAGCCTTTACAGGCTACGTCGTCAGAAGTTAGGGTCAAATAAATAAACTCAAAATTCCAAATAAGAATTTTAAATAAAATACTTTATAACTTAAATAATAAATTCATATATAGACAATAAAACTTTAAAAATCGAACAATGAAATAACCGAACGCTCAATAAAAGTCTTTCGAAGGTAGCTCGAAAAATTAAATAAAAGTTTGATTCTGACGACGTAGCCTGTAAAGGCTACGAAACTTCAATAAATAAATAAAGTTTCGTGCATTAACCCGTAAAAACTAGTTTTATTTTTGCACTTACTGTTAGTAAATTCGTTGATTGTCTATTGTTACATATTTGACATTATGTGATGGAAGTTGACCTCAACACATGTTTGCAAGTTTGATGTCAACTTTTAATTGTACGACACTGTATGAAATAAAACAGGGAGAAAAAATCAGCCCTTGCTGAGTTTCTTGCCGGTTCTTCTCAGTACAAGGTCTCCCGCCGTAGATTTGCGAACCGATGGCATAGCTTTTCGATATTCACAAGTGCTTGTAACAGCCTAGACTGAATAAACGATATTGAATTTTGAATTTTTTTTTGAATATTTAATGAGTGATGTGCGTGAAAACCTAAGAAACAAATAGCAAAGGCTTATTTATAGGGTCCCGTTAATATCCTTGGTTACGTAACCCAAAAAATACTTTACTTGCCAGCTTGTGCGACGAACAGACCCTTCCAAATGAGGCTTAGGGGCGTTTTCGGCTTATGCCTTTTTCATTATACCTCTGGCGTATTACAGAAAAAAACTGGTTTTTCGAATGGCCCCCTGGGCTCATAAATTAAATGAATAGTTATGACAAAATAAAAATGACCTGGAATATCTCTTATCTATTAGAGAAGTCCGTCCGTCCGTCTGTCTGTGGTGCTATTTCAGCGGCCAAACCGTAAGAGATAGATAAAGAGAATATTTAAGTTATAAGTTAAGAATAGTCTGATAAGACTACAAACCGGATTTGAGTAACGTAGCACTTCCGGTTTTCGAGAAATCACGTGATTTCTATTTTATAATTATCACAATTTTAATTAACTTTTATAAAGGTTTTTTTTTTTTAACTAAATAATTTCAAACGAAACCACACAAAATCTCCGAAGTTCTCAATTAATTAAATACATTTTTTAAATCAGGTTTTGGTGAACATTTGGTTCACTGGTTTGCTAGTTATAAATGATTAAACTGGAAAGTCTAAAATCAGAAATCCTGATTATAATCTATACATTAGAAATAACAAAGTTACATCAGATATTGAAGTTGCTACTGAATTTGATTTTTTATACTAACATTGCAGTTTCAACTACTATACCTTTGCGCTCCTCCCCCATTGAAGCTGAGCCTATTTTAATATTGTAATAGTCATAATGATAACTATAATTGCTATTTCTTCTTTCAAATGTTTAATACTTGTAAAAGTATTCATTTGACATCGTAGGTTACCTATAATGCGAAGAGATGGCGCTGCTTTGCAGCTTAAGAATGGCTAGAAAAATTTCGACGCGGTGCGTGAGGGCCGCGGTAGCATAATTGGTCAGTGCATTCGCCCGGATTGCGAAGGGTGCGGGTTCGAGTCCCGTCTGCTGCCTGGCCCGCGTGGATATTTTTCTAGATATATTTTCTTTAGATTTAAATATCAAGCAATTACATGCTTTAAAATAATAAAAATTATAATTGTAATAGTCAGTTTGAATTACAAATATCGATTCTAATGATATAATGAAGTCTTTTAAACAATTAAATAAAAATAACAGTTCATTGGTGACACCAGAAATAGTGATGGAGTCTAGCTTTCGTTTTAATTTTCATGTTAGTTAATCTTAGGCGACTGACCAGCCTGCTTTGGAAGGTTTTAGTTAAATGTTACACTAAAAACTTTTAGTCGTCGTTTTTAGTGGCACGTTTTGATAATGAACTAAGTAAGAAATTAAGTACAAACATAATCCAAACGACATGTACAATGATTTTTTTAAATTGCACAGAATTTAACAATATATTTGTCCCAAAAATATAACTGTTGGTAATGATGTACTTTTTAGTAAGTGAACTACGTCTGGCATCTATAAAAGTAGAAAAAGACTATGAACTTTACGCAGAACGAAATTATAACACTATTGCAGATTTCATACAGTATGTTCAGAGTTACTCAAAATTATTTTAAAAAAGTTTATAGAATAGCCAAGTGTTCAAGTCAGTGTTCTGAGGAGTTATTCTCTCTTATTCCACCTTTAAATAAAATGAATAGTTATGACAAAATAAAAATGACCTGGAATATTACATGATTGTTTTAGCCAAAGCGCATCCATTCCATCCCGGAGTTGATTTACTTTAAATTAAGTAGGTATAAGTACTATCACAAACGAACATTAATAAAACAAAGAATTAATCACGAAACATTTATTTCATTACAAATAATTTTAATAATCTTTGTCTACAATCACAGTGTCTAAGAAGAGAGCCTGTTTGTGAATATTCTCTTCACCAGACCAGACCTAAAAAACCATCTGACTAATAACTGTGTGAGTGTATTTTTGCTCGTAAAAGCCACAGATTTGAACCATCAATACCAACGTTGTAAAGCTAGGCAACGTACAGTTCCGATTCTCGGTATAGGAATATATGCTGAAATCTTCGTCTCCCCGAACGTGCGCACTGTAATAGCTTTTAGCTTACTTCAGCTGGTTTGCGCGCCAAGGACTGCATATGGGTCGACTAGTTGCAACTATAAGTCCTTCAATCTCTGCACCCCTACCCCGTAAACCATTTTGAGGCGTGTCTGTAAATGCAAGTGCAGGATGGTCTGCATGTATTTTAGCATATCTGATATATATTATATAATATGACTCACATTATTATGGCTACTAATAATCACACTAATATTATAAATGCGAAAGTTTGTGAGTATGTGAGTGTGTATGTTTGTTACTTCTTCACGTCTAAACGGCTGGAGCGATTTTAATAAAATTTGGTATGGAGTTAGCTGATACCCTAGATTAACACATAGGCTACTTTTATCCCGAAAAAATGTTAGGTTCCAGAGGGATTTTCAAGAAACTAAGTTAACGCAGACGAAGTCGCGGGCGACCTCTAGTACAAAATAAAGGCACTATTGCATGAATTTATTTAGCCACTTAAATATGCCCATGTGTATATCTTTCGACTACCAGGATATTTTTACGGTATCTTTAAAATAACCCGACCAAGTGCGTGTAGTGCCACACGTAGTGTAGGGTTCTGTAGTAGCCTGTAGTTACCACAATATATTTGAGCAGGATTCTTTATTTTCGATGTCGGAAATTAGGAAAACCAATTAATATCAATCAAGGTATCTCAACTAAAATATCTTATACAACAAACTGCGTCTCAAGCTCAAAATCAATTAAATTTTTTATGTTTCCTCCCAGGCGGAGATATTTTATTGCGGTTTTTTTAATAGCTTTTTTTTTAGATTTTGTTGCAATGCAAGGTTTTACGCTAAAGTAACTTCATCTATGTCACTATTAATGTTTTCTTGTAAGGAATTTTCAATAAATAAGAAATTTTCTTTAACCCCATTTCAATAACTATTACCCCTAAACTAACAAATCTATCTTAACCGTTATAGTTTTCCTTAAAATTTCATGAAAAGCACTATAATCATGAATTTTCCAGGTTTTTCAAGCCAATAGTTTAGCTTTTAGAGGCTACTCGCTACTCGACACCCACTCCCCAGGTTACATGTAGGGGAGCAACCTTAAAAAAAATATTTTTTAAAAATTTTATTCTACCATTTTGTCATATGTTACGTATCTCCACAAAATTACAGCTCTCTAGTGCTAGTAGTCTCCAAGCAAAACCGGGGACGGACAGACGGGCATGACGAAACGTAATGTATTTTGCTCATAATCGTTAAAAGAAATCTATACAATGACCGTTGCGTCTCAGAATTTAATGTATTCAATTAATTTTATATATATCGGAAATATACACTTCTGGACACATCTATTGGCCCACCTTGTATTTTCAGTTTCGTTTGGTCCTAGCTAAAGTTTTATATTAGGTTGAGCAAAAAGTTTTTATGCAGTTTTGAACCTGGCACATTCACAATTTCATTCAGTCTTTTTTTGGATTTCGAACACAGAATTTAAAGAAACAAAAGACAATTTGGAGCCTGTTTGTTGATATCAAACAATCGAATACTAAGAAAACTTGGCTTTATTGGTTTACTTGGATTTAATTCTTGAAAAAGTGATTGATATCTTTGGTTTTGCAACAAACATTACTTATTCTTAACATTAAGATGAGGTTCTATCAATAATCTATGGATACTTCACCTGAAGTCGCCGCCCAAGCTGTGGCACTTTTTCAGGCCGGACACAGCCTAAGAAACGTGAGTGCTCAACTTAATTTAAGTCGATCTGCGGTCCGAAATGTTTATCGGAGGTACCTAGAGACTGGCGGCTTTGTTCGTCGCCAAGGAAGGCCACGATCTCGGGTCATAACTGAAAGGCAGGATCGATTCATCGTGACGACCAGCTTGAGAAATCGTCACCTTACCTCCATTGAGATACAAAAACAAATTCGCGACTTCCACGGAGTACCTGTGAGCGCTCGAACTGTTCGGAGAAGGTTAAAAGAACGCGATATGGTACCACACAAGCCAGCTAATGGGCCCAAACTAACGCGAGCCCACCGAACAGCGCGCCTTCATTTCGCACGCAGTCATTTAAATTGGACACAGCAAGATTGGAGCCGTGTACTCTTTTCTGATGAGTCTAAAATTGTGTTAGATGGCAATGATGGATAGAAGAAGGTCTACCGACGTAAGGGAGAGCGTTTCGCACAATGCTGCTTTGAAGAGAGGGTTGCTTATGGCGGTGGCTCATGGACTGTCTGGGGCGGTATATCCGCGAGCGGCAAAACTCAACTTGAGGTTGTTACAGGACCACGGTTGCCAACATTAAATGCTGAAAGGTACATTCGTGAGTGCTTAGAACCTCACGTGATACCATACGCGGACTATGTGGGTCCGAATTTCCTTTTTATGCATGATAATGCAAGAGCCCATGCGGCCGGCATCGTCAGGGAAAATCTTCGGGATGTGAACATCACAGTTATGGACCGGCCAGCCAGAAGCCCAGACATGAACCCCATTGAGCACATGTGGGACGAGCTAAAAAGACGTATTAGGGCTCGTCAGCCAGTTGCCCAGACGATGCAGGAGTTGAAAACTGCCATAGAAGAGGAATGGGAGATGACCCCTCAAAATTTCATAGAGCGGTTGATAAACTCTATGCCTAATCGTATGAGAGCTGTGGTAGATGCCCGTGGAGGCAACACGCGTTATTAAATTAAACCTTTATTGGATAAAACATGTTTTTTATTCAAAAATCAATTACCTTTAACAAGGCGCATATCCGACTTGTTAGGCGTAGCTCCATGTCGTATGGTATTCTGAATTCAAATTTAAAACAATACGATCGAAAAATATGGTAAAATGTATCAGGTTTAAAACTGCATCAACAGTTTTTGTTCAATCTAGCAATCATATTTCGGTAAGGGCCATCGAAACCTAAACTCTAAGGTGGGCCAATAGATGTGTCCAGAAGTGTATGTATTAATTTGTTTTCTTTAAATAGTGATCAGCACTCACTTAATACTAGAAATAAAAATAAATTAGCTTTACCATTACTAGGGTCCACAACCAGCACGGAGGAGCTCATCAAATTTTTGGTCACCCATCCATTAACCGACCAATGCGAAAGTTTCTTAACTGCCAGGATCGCTGGCCAAATGCGCTTACTACTCGCGCCATCGAGCTACTTCAATTAATCGAGTTTTATTTAAAAATAAAACACAAATTCATTTCAATGCTTCACTTTCAATAATGTAGCTTACATGATTTTTTTTCCGCCAGCCTGCCGCAGCCCCATTTTTTCTGCAAAAGGATGAAAAGAAAAGAAAAGAAAAAATGATGAAAAGGGTGAGTTTATTCAAATACATGCATTCGTTAAAACTCGCTGAATGGTCAGTAAAACGTACTACGATAAATGAATGAAAACATCTCTCAGCTTTTAAAAATATCATTGAAAGTATCAAACGAGAAACATAGGTTTCCTGTAATTATTACCGGATTAAATCATACGAATAATTATTATAAATTTGAAAGTTTGTGTATTTGCCTGTTTGATATCCAATCACGCACCAACTACAGAACAGATTTGGATGAAATTTAGTGCACATATAGTTTATGATAGAGGAGCTCGATGGTGCAAGTGGTTAGCGCGTTCGGCTGCGATCGTTGAACTTAAGCAACTTTTGTAGTGGTCGGTCATTGGATGGGTGACCAAAAATCACTATCTCGAGCTCCTCCGTGCTTAGGAAGGCACGTTAAACCGTTGGTTCCGGCTGCATCTGCAGTCCCATCCGCACCCACCCACCAATCCGCACTGGGCCCGCGTGGTGAGTCATGGCCCAATCTCCCTATTCTATCCATAGGGAAGGCCTGTGCCCCAGCAGTGGGGACATTAATAGGCTGATGATGATGATAGTTTATGACCTGGATTAAGGCACAGGATACTGTTTATCCTGGAAAATGGACAGGTTGGTATGGAATTCTCTAAGACTAAATTAACGTGGACAAAGACGCGGGTGGATGTTAGTTATCATAACGCATGCTCAATGGAATACCGTCGTAACTCAAAAAAGATTCGATTTCAATCGATTTTTGGGAAATCGCGAAAAAGATCTAGAAATTAGGACTTAAAACCTACTTGTTGATGAATAAAAACCTAAATTGATTTATTAATTAATTATAAATGCTTGTACTTTGAAGTATGATTAACTATCGATAAGACTTGTGTGGGAAAAAAAATCAATAATAATATAAAACTATTTAAAAAAAAATAAAGACATTTTTTTTATAGATTATATAATATAGGAGATTATGGGCAATTGAAACACTGATTTCACTGATGAAAATAACTGTTTTATATTTACTTCGTCACTAAGAAGGTATACGTCTGTTCCCTAGCACTGTCCGATACAAAAAGTGAGAGCTGCACTCAAAGAGAAGTATTTATACGCCTGCATTAAAAAAAGATGCCGCTTAAACCACAGACAAAGTCATTGATACACAGCCTTAGACTTGACCATTGTTTTTTTTTATAACGCAGGTAAAAAATCTTTTTACAGACGATGCCGCCTTTAAGAGGCACACCGCCGAACGGACCTCACACCTGGCTCCCGCAAGTCTTACGGACCCCCCAGTGGGTGAAACCGAAATTATTGTAAAATTACACATGCTAAAGTTATTTCACAGGAATTTCAATTAAATTTAATTTGAAATTACATTTTTAAGTTAAATTTACCATAACAATGATAAAAAGTAGATAAAATATTTTTCAATGCTTTAATCATGTTTCAATGATTTTTAGCCTATTCGCCTTCAAAAGCCAATTACTACCAAAATTGGTTGATTAAGTACATTTTTTTTTATGATTTTTGGTAGTTTAGAAGCATGCGAAGTTTATAATTTTAGCCAGAAGCTAAGAAAACTCCTTTTTGTATTTTTGTATTGAAGTTGAACGTTTCAGTAAATCCTACTAAAAACTAAAGATCCAGCTTTCAAGCCTTTTTTGAGTAACTTTAAGTTAAACAAAACAAAATTCAAGACAATTAAGTCAAAAAAAAAAGACTGCAAAATACCTACTACGAAAAAAGATAGGAATTTTTGAAACCTCGCTGGCAGAAATCATTAAAAATACACAATAAAAATTATAACTCGAAAACTAAGAAAAATCGCGGAACATACATGGGGTATTTTCGGTTACCCCCAGGTGCGAGGAAACTAAAAAAAATTGTTGACATCATTAGTTGGACCACCCTGTATATAAGAGATTAATTTTATACAAATCGATAATTAAAATCAAAATATAAATCATCTAGCCCCTATTATTAATAAATAAATAATAAGCTTGGATAAGTTGCTCTATGTTTGGTCTCCATTCATTTAATAACCACTAGCACTTGAGTAAAATGAACAACACAAGGGGAAATTAGACTAAGCCTATTCCTCGTTTGTTAATAAAGGGGAAATTGTTTAACTTATAATCAATTTATTAAGTCTATATATTGTTTTAAACTTTAATGGTCACTAACATTATAGTAATATAAGTTATTTACGGGATTGTTACCATGTACCTTGTTTTAAGCCATTTTCCGATATTTCGGCACTGTTGCAAGCGCCATGATCACGGAGTAACTGAAGTAATTGCGGGTAGGCTGTTTTTGGCAGACATATCGGTCTACCCTCCGACTAAGTCTTTTATTGCGTTCGATAAAACGTTTCGAAACTCGCTAAAAACAAGGTACATGGTAACAATCCCGTAAATATCTTATATTATTAAATCTATAGTTTTAATTTGTATTATAATATTATGTGTTGTATATTGCGCCTTGACCTGAGTTGGAAAGGAAGTTGCGCGTGGCATGTGAAATTGCATTCCGCCCGTAAGAATTATACGCGCCGGTATGCCATCCCTTTGACTCAAGATAACTAACTGCTGGCCACGCGCAATTAATAAAGAGTGCAAGAGAAAAATAAAAGGTAAGATTTACAATTATTTACAGAAATGAAAGTAACACGATTTTCAAACAAAACCGAAATAAAAAAGAGCTCAAAAAAGTAATTTTGCAGTTATGAGCAATAGTTCTGCGGAACATTTTTTAATCGAAGAGGGATGACTGCAAAGATTCTGTCATAATGTTTTCTTATATAATATGTTACAGCCAGGGCTCAAGCTCGAATCTAAATCTAATCTAATCTAATCCAAAATCTATTCAGGTGTTTAGAAATTATAGTCAAATAGACAGTCGCACATATAAACACATATAGATGAACTTTAAGAACCTAACTCCTTTTTTGGCATCCATATAAAATAAGTTATTAAAAGTTCTTGTAGAGAATACAGTTACTCCCGGTACTGAATTTGACACGTTTGCCAACTTTTTTTTGCAAAAAATCATAATTTTTGAGCGCCCTGTTTACCCCTTTAGAAAAGATTTTGACTATTTCCAATAAAAGTATACAGTAGATTTATTCTTCTTATTGTAAGTTAATGTAGAATATTTACAAATACTATTTTCCTTTTTTTGGACTGATCGTTCTACTGCAGCTAGTCTACGGAAAAAACGATAATATGCACAACTTCAAATGCCTCAATCTCTCAATAATGTTCAATGAATTAGATCAAATTATTTACTACGACATCAGAAATATGTTTTTGTTGTAACATAATGTATTAGAATCTTGATTTTTTATCTCATTAATTATAAAAAAAAACATATAACCTCCGTGAGTTTTAAAAAAAAAATAATGCAGGTTTACCCCGTATTTTGATATTGAATTAAATAGAATTACTATCAAAAACTTTCATAAAACTAATCTACAATCATTGAACTACTGAAATATGTATATATTATTATAATAAGTTCAATAATAATTATTTTATAAGAAGGAACACGAACGCCCTTAAGGGGCACACCGACGAACGGACCTCACACCTGGCTCCCGCAAGTCTTACGGACACCCCAGTGGCTACCCACCGAGGACCCCGCAACTCTTACGGGGGCTTTACAGCATAATATCCGCTAAAAAAGTCCTGCGAATACCTCTACACTGCTTAGTGCGGAGCCGCAGGGTCCCCGCTAGGGATTCTACCACGGCTCCGCCCCCAGCAGCTTCCCGGCCTCGCCGGGGCTCCACGGCAGGGGTCTCCCGCGGTATTACGGGGACCCCGCAGACGTGCGCAGGAAGGCCCGCGCGAGGGGGCTGGGTACGCGGCCTACTGCCCACCGTACCGCCCCCCATCCGCTGCGGAGGGGACTCCTGGGCGTACCCGTCCAAGAACCCTCCGCCGCCCCCCCTTTGTAGGACAGAACTACGAGTGGGCGGGCCGCCGTTCCTGGGAGGGGGGAACGGGAGGGGAAGCGTAATTCTTCCCGACCCTCTCCCCCCTCCCGGTCGCCCACGTCTCCCCGCGTCTTCTCCTAGGAGAAGAGGGGGGAAAGGCGGGCGACAGCATTCGTGTGGGGGTCCGAGCGGCCGAGGCTACTCGGACATCCCCCCCCTCTGAGGGTGCCCGTACAGGTGCCGATGTCTCAGAGGACAACCGCTCCGGGGGTTTGCCCCGGAACCCCTAACCCCCTGCTATTATTCCACATTCCAGTCTAGTATCTGATACGGCAAGATTTCTTTTTGCAAATCAAGCAAACATTTCACTTAACGGATAAGTTAAATTTATGTAAAAGAATACCATCGAAATCCTCCGTCCAAAGTTTGAACATTAAGGTATTCTCATTCATTGGTTGTATCGCTAACTTAGACAACTTGGTCAAACTGAGCGAGACTGTTATTAAAAGTTGTCGCCATAAGATTTTCCGTTAATTAAAATTATGAGAGGCACGGGCGCTGGTTATGTCCGAGACTGCGAAATTGGTATAAGTTACAAGAGAGAAGCAATTTTCTAAGAAATTACATTGAGTGAAAATACACGTTCGATAGCGTGAAAGGAGAATCGGAGGCTTAGGCAGTTGTGCCACCACTGGCTACTAACTATCGGCTATTTTCTCGCTCAAGAAACGTACAGTACCCCTAGCACGAACCAATATCGAATTCGTATCGTTTGCGAGTCCATGTCAAATAAAATGTCATTGTCAAATGTGTACTGATTTTTAGTTCTCGTTACGTATTTTGTGCCGCTGCTGTTCAAGTTTCCATACAATATTTGACATTGACATTTCGGTTTGCAAACTATTCGAATTCGATAATGGTTCGTGCTAGGAGTAAAGTATTCATAGCGTGTAAACAAAAGAGATGCAAATATTAATATCATCTCCGCGAGCGAGTGGCGTGAGTGATTGCCTGTTATACCCGCATACTCGCTTATGGCCCAGCTATAAAATTACCGGAACTAGACACTCGCTTCGCACTGCCCACTAACTCGTTTCTACTGTTACTCCGAGATCATGGCGCTTGCAACATTGCCGAAATATCTGAAACTCGCTAAAAACAAGGTACATGGTAACAATCTATATATAAAACTCAAAGGTGACTGACTGACTGACATAGTGATCTATCAACGCACAGCCCAAACCACTTTACGGATCGGGCTGAACTTTGGCATGCAGGTAGATGTTACGGCGTAGGCATCTGCTAAGAAAGGATTTTGATCAATTCTACCCCCAAGGGGATAAAATAGGGAATAAAAGTTTGTATGAAACTTTGTCAATTTTAAACCGATCGGGCTGAGACTTTGCATGCATAAGAAGCAGGTATAAGAAGAATCATAGATGAATGTCATTGTGTATAATACAAGCCTGAGAACAAAAACTGTAGTCTACGCTTTAGCTCTACACCGAAGCGAAGCGAGGGCGGGCCGCTAGGCCCATATAAAACTTATATTACTATAATGTTAGTGACCATGAAAGTTTAAAACAATATAACTTGTTTCTAGTTTCTAGCTCTACTCACTTATTGTACATTACAAAAGCTTAAGACTACTTAATGTCTAAAAACTTAAAATCATAATTATATTTAAAGATATAATATTGTAGGTAAATTATATTATTTTTCCAAATGTAACTAACTAAATAAATGTAACTATCTGAAGACTTACAAAATGCAAGCAACTAAACACATCAGAAATGAAAGGAACACCTTTTCAACGTAGAGATTGTTTAGATAGATAGATGAAAGACAGTTAATGCGTTTATTTTTTCTTTAACATACATACACATTTACAGACAGAGTAATACAATAAAAAAAAAGATACAAAACATCAGCTTTGAAATATCCATATGTATGCTGCAGAAAGCAAAAGGCCAAGGCTCGGCTAAACATTTGCCAGTTTTAAGGCAAAATACCGATTTTCAGCCATCACCTTTATGAGAGAGTAGACTAGCTTTATTAATAATAAAAATTAAAAGATTTTGCAAGGAGAAAAGAGAAAATGACAATGCAATGGAGACAAACACATATTTACTACAATATAGAGTCAAAAAATGAAGTGATTGTTGGCGAGATAAAATTAGATGATATATCATATCATACATATATATAATAACTATAATTACACATGATTTATTAAAGTATATACAAAAGTGATATCCGGAAACTGTTTGGCAAACATGGCTACCTGCCCTGCCCTGTTTACGTAATTATAATGATGTCGATTCTGGCATGATTCCCTAAACTCAACTTAAATTTGACAACAGTGTGATCCTTGTCATTCTCTATTCATAACGAAAAGAAGATACTGATGTTAAATTTAGTTTAAAGTTGGGACAAGTGCGTTTGCCTCGAAATCCTCCGTGCTCCGGAAGGCACGACAAGCCGTTTCTCCTAGCTGCATCGGCAATCGTTAGCACCCCCCAATCTGATCGGTGCTAACGGTTGCTGATGCAAATGCAGCCGCAGATTCCACTGGGCCTGTGTTGTGAGTCAAGGCTTAATCCCCATTCCATCCATTTTGAAAACCTGTGCACCAACAGTGAGGACATTACTAGGCTGGTCGTTGGCTATATTTAATGAAAACAATAAAGCCAGAAACATATTAACGTGTCGTGGCGTGACGTGGCGCATCGGTTTCATACATTTATCATGGGTTAGAGAGAGATAGAGAGGTTAGAGCGTCGACACGACACGACACGTAAATATGTCTCTAACCATAGTAAATGTATGAAACCGATGTGCTTCTGGCGCGCCACGACACGACACGACACGGTAATATGTTTCTGGCTTAAAACTTATAACTAACATTATATGATATTTGTTTTTTAGGTTTTCACGCACATCACTCAATAAATAAAACTAGTTTTAATGGGTTAATGCGAAACGTCAATAAATAAATAAAGTTTGTGCATTAACCCGTTAAAACTAGTTTTATTTAACATTATATTGTCGACCGCCCTTTCTTGCACAGTTGCTGTTTCAACGCATTTTTAGTACCTAGCTTGTTGTAGTTTTAATATTTAAAGAAGTCGTTAGTGTCTTTTTATTTAAAGCACTTAACTCTTAACCTCCGTTTCGTAACTGATGATTTTTTTTTGTTCCTTTTGTCAGCGATTTTCGTCCATTACGAACGTGGATTTGTGTTTTTAACAAAATATAATGGGAATAGATCATACGCTAGACTAATTATGTCATGGAATTTGTAAAATGCATTATTTGTGTCACTTTTAGTGAATATTATGTTCCATGATCGAGAAACTTATAATGCGATTCAATTAAGAATAGAACCGACTGGGCGCCATATTATGACGTCATAGCTGTCAATTCAAACCAAATAGGTAGAGTGAGCAATAAAAAGTTTTTATTTAATAAAACTTATTTTCTAAGTTTAAGTGAGAAAAAGCATCAGATTTTTTTAATAACATTTATTTTGAATTGAGAAAAAAAAACACCGATTTTTAATAATATTTATTTATTAAGACTGTGAGAAAAACATTAAGCAGAATCTAGCCCTTATATTCCGCTCATCTCTGCATTACCGCCGGAGAAGTTATGAATAATCATGCACTATTACTAGGTCACACACGAACATGCATCCTTTATGTAAACGTAAGTTTGAAATTGAATTTCTGAACGCAACTTAAAGTGACATTTGGTTGACGATTTAGGTTATCAACCATTCATGGCCAAAGCGCAATAAGGGAAAAAAAAATTATATCAACCGATATTAATTATCAATATTTGTTATTGTTTGTTTACAAACGTTTGTTTTTTAATCTTGAATTAGCGTCTCAAGTTCATCAAGTTTTTTTTGTTGCAAACCGTACTTTTCAAGCGACATTTCACAGATAGAGGTCATTGGCTTTCCTATTCTTATTTGAATCGCATTATAGTTACTTACTTGTTAGCAGGCTAAAGTTTTTTTTTGCATGTATATAAATATCGGAGGTAGCTCTTACTTATCATGGGAAGTCACGATTAATTGAGCTTGGCCATGATCAGAAAAGGCTAGTGGAATATTTTCTTCTATTGCATCGCTACAGTTGCTACTGATTTGATCAAAACACGCTGTTTACCTACCTAGTTGAAGTTTTTATGTGTATTATTAGATTCAAATTTTGTGTAAGCCTGTAATACTCATTTACCGTATCTGATTTCTTTAATAGATCAATACTAGCTGACCCAGCGAATTTCGTACCGCCATAAAAATAGGGGCAGGTGGTAGAAGAGAAAATTTAGGGTTGTATGTATTTTTTAATACCACATTATGAAAAATTCAATATTGTCCCAAAAACAATTTAGGGGTGTGCAACGTAGTGTTCTATCAATTTCCTGGGATAACATTACTCCTAACCCATATGAGAATATTACGTTACAATACCAATACCAGGTGGACAACCATTGCCACTTAAGGATATGAAAAATAGATAGTAGCCGATTCTCAGACCCACGGATTATGCATATAAAATTTCATAAAAATCGGTCAGGCCGTTTCGGATTATTTTCCTGTTTCGCTTATGTTTTAATTTTTCCAGATGGGATTCTAATTATTGTAAGTATAAATATGGCCTACTATTAGGGTATTCCATAGATACATCCCACATAATTCAAAAAGGTAATCACATCGAAGCTAAACTAGTTGCTTAAATGTAAGATAATCTCTAGAAAATAGCATAGAACCACCGTGCTTCTGGTGTTTTCTAGAATACTAGTCCGCCAAAGCAAAGACGTGCAGTGAAGCATTAGACTCATTCCCTGACCTAATACAAGTCTCGCAAAGGCGCAGAATATCAATACAAATGTTGTTTATTTAACTCTATTTGTAGTTCACTTTATAGTAATATAAGTTATTTACGAGATTGTTATCATGTACCTTGTTTTTAGCGAGTTTCCGATATTTCGGCACTGTTGCAAGCGCCATGATCACGGAGTTACTCCGTGATCATGGCGCTATAACAAGGTACATGGTAACAATCCCGTTACCATGACCTTGTTTTCGCACTCGGTAAAAACAAGGTACATGGTTACAATCCCGTAAATAACTTATATTACTACTAGAGGTCGCCCGCAACTTCGTCTGCGTTAACTTAGTTTCTTGAAAATCCCTCTGGAACCTAACACTGTTTTCGGGATAAAAGTAGCCCATATGTTATTCTAGGGTGTCAGCTAACTCCATACCAAATTTTATTCAAATCGATCCAGCCGTTTAGACGTGAAGAAGTAACAAACATACACACTCACATACTCACAAACTTTCGCCTTTATAATATTAGTGTGATAATGATAGTGACCATGAAAGTTTAAAACAATATGTAGTTCACTTTGTTTACTCAAAAATCCACCCATGTTTTGATGTAATATGCTCAATTTGTTTCTTTTAACCTCGAAAAAACCCTTTGTATTGATTTCGTTAAATTAACTTGGGAGTTTTAAGACGATAAAGTTATATTTCTTTTGACTTGATAACTTCATTACGTGAACGCAAAGCTCTTAGCGATCACCTTTGAACTGCCAAAGTCGCCTCCGAGTGACTTTGAATTACTTGTTTTTTTATGGCTTATTTTTTTTCTTTGAAGGAACGCAAACTGCATTTTTATTAATAATAATTGAAAAAATCGCTGCATACTTTGTTCCCTTCTTAAACTTTTAGATAGAATAATGGTTAAGAATAAGCCGTTTTAAATAAACAAAAGGTCTACCTTTTTGGAAGCGGCACTTTAACCTGAGGAGCTCGATGGCGCCAGTGGTTAGCGCGTTCGGCTGCGGTCGTTGAAGTTAAGCAACTTTCGCAGTGGTCGGTCATTGGATGGGTGACCAAAAATTTACTGTCTCGATCTCCTCCGTGCTTCGGAAGGCACGTTAACCCGTTGGTCCCGGCTGCATCTGCAGTCGTTAGCACCCACCAACCCGCACTGGGCCCACGTGGTGGGTCATGGCCCAATATCCCTAATCTATCCATAGGGAAGGCCTGTGCCCCAGCAGTGGGGACATTAATAGGCTGATGATGATGATGATGATAATGACTTTAACCTACTACTTATGGTAACAAACAGTGTCGTGAAGTCGCATTTTTTTTTTCAGAAAAGGTTGGCAAAGGTGCTTTGCCCGTCTGGGTAAGTAACATCCATCTTACAGAAGATCACGGCATAGTAATAATACTATCTTTTGATGATGTTCTGTTTCTGACGGTGAGGAAGTACGGTTAGGGTAGGCAATGGTGTGACGGCAGCCCCCCCTTGTAGTTCTGTCCTGCAAAGAGGGGGGCGGCGGAGGGAGCTACACGGGCAAGCCCAAGTAGCCCTCCGCAGCGGGCGGGGGGCGGTACGGTGGGCAATAGGCCGCGTACTCAGCCCCCACGCGCGGGCCATCCTGCGCACGTCTGCGGGGTCCCCGCGATACCCCTACAGCGGAGCCCCGGCAAGGCCGGGAGGCTGCTAGGTGCGGAGACGCGGAAGAATCCCTAAACGGGGATCCCGCGGCTTCGCGCTAAGCAGCTTAGAGGGTGTTCGCAGGGTTTTTTAGCGGATATTATGCCGTAAAGCGACCGTAAGGGTTACGGGGTCCTCAGTGGGCAGCCACTGCTGGGGCTCGTAAGGCTTGCGGGAGCCAGGTGTGAGGTCCGTTCGGTGGTATGCCTCTTAAGGCGCCGTCGTCTGTAAATAGTATTTTTGCCTGCGTATAAAAAAAAGGGTAGGCAATGGTGCTAGTGGTATTTTTAATATTGCAAGCGTATGGTGTTCCGCATTCCGATGCACGGAGGAGCTTGAGGTGATAACATTTTGATCACCCATCCAATGACTGACCATTGGTAATGAATAAGAGCTATTAAAAAGTTAATGATTATCTTAATGATCGTAATGCATGGACATAGTGTTTCTTGTAATTTGTTATTTGATGGGTATTGGTCAGTTTTTGTAACAGTAATATAGTACCTATCTAATGCCGCTTCCTTTATACTAAATATAAAATTTATTGTAACTATCCTAAATGATGTAATGGAAGGTGACTTCAGAAGTATCTCTGAAGTCATTTTTCAACTTGACGACTCTGTATATATCAATAAAGGGAGAAAAGCAGCCCTTGCTGAGTTTCTTGCCGGTTCTTCTCAGTACAAGGTCTCCCGCCGTAGTTTTGCGAACCGATGGCGTAGCTTCTTGACCTTCACAAGTGCTTGTAACAGCCAAGACTGAATAAATGACTTTTCATTTCATTTCATTTCATAAATTTACCACGCCTGCGCCATTGACCGTTTGAGTATAGAACCGTTAAAAACATTTTTAGAAAAATGTCTGGCTGATGTGATGTTAAATTCCCCTCCACAGCTCTTTACTAGCTTACTCAGAGCACCGGGGGAACAATAAAAGAAAACCAAAAAATTAAGATAATGTTATAAGTATATTTTATCCACTTTAGATACCAAAGCATAGGAATTCAGTAGTTTTAAGTTATTGCTTATATAAATCAACAAGTCCAACTATGTTTATTATTTATATAATAACTATGTTTCACTAATTATAAATATCTAAGCTGAATACAGTAGTTCAAAGTTAATGTGTATATAAACCAACAAGTTGTCAGGAAAGGTTATAATTATAAGAATATCAGACATTCATAACACTTTACCATGTACTTACAATATAATACTTACTAATATTTTTTTTTATCCACAAATACCACATAGACTATACTGAATAAGCTATTTAGTGGATTTCAGAGGTTCTACGGCTCGTTTGATCGATATTGGTGACAAACTTAGTTAATTCTAGTTCTCAGTGAGATAACCAGCTATATAGATATATGTAAATATATGGAAATGGGTAAGTCGGGGTCCAACCTCGCCTGTTGTTTCCTTTTCACGTTCACCCGGGGTTAGTAGAGAAATACCTTGATTATGATAGGTTAAGCTGTGTATAATCTGTCCGCTGTTACGGCCGGGCTACATAAAACCGGAGAGCGGCTGGCAAATAAACTCCCGCGCCCCTTCTGGTCCGTGCACAGAACAAAAGTCTCCTTGTTAGTCCTCCAGTATTTCTTGAGGGGAACGTACAAGCCTGAAGTTCACATTGAAAAAAAATGATCAGATATGGGGAAAATACATAGATTACCACATCTGTGGTGGGTGAGGGAGTGAGGGATATTCACGGTCAATGTTTACACTTTAAAATTTGAATCAATACAGGACTGGGGGCCCGTCCCACCCGGTTTGAAGAAAATCAATTCCACGTTCACTAACTTGACAAGAATGATTAGGTATATTTGATGACAAGAATCACTATATTGTGCATAATGCAGTTCAATTAGTGCTAGGAGAATAAATATGAGAGCAGATGATAGCTTACCGTTCGAATTATGAAACTATCCGTAAGTATTTTGTTTCCTATCACAAGTTACCGCCTTATTATTGCAATCGCCTTGTGAAGGTTCGTGTTCGTCCACCTACGGTACAGAATATCAACAGAAAGGTTATTTTCACAGCCCAAACTTGTAAATTATGTAGGAAAAAGAGCCACTCCAATATACCTACGAAACTCAGTTCGGTTAGCGACTCCGCGCTTTTTCCGCCAATATCCTTCGGGATATAAACTTTTCGGATCTATCTCACGACTTCGACGACAATAATATGCCGTTTATTATACTTTGGGCAGAAGAAAAGATGAAAAGTTAACTGTACCACAAACAGATTGTGAAATTTTAAAAGTTGTTTTGACAATTGCTCATAGATGATAGACGGATCGGCTACTCCCAAACATGTGTCTATGATTTGTTTCCCACTTCAACTGAAGGCAAAGGCCACAGTCAAACAGACAGCCGCCGCATTCGAGACGAACCGAAGAATAAACTCAAAACTATATACCTACGCTCGCCGTAAGCTGAGGAAAAGGGAATACCTACCCGAATCAGCGAGGAAATTCAATTTCGAGTAAAATTCAAAATCGATTAAAAACAGCACCCGATAAGGAGGACTCAAATCGATCTGGGAAAGACTATTCAAAATTCAACAACTGTCAAACTCCATCCATTCATCCACGCGCCCCCACAGAGATTCACCGCCTGAATACTTTTTTTTTTTTTTTTTTTTTTTTTTATAAGTCTCAAGGCGAATATTTTAGTCGAATAGGAAAATCGACTCTTCCCTCAAGGCTACCAACCCAATCAATGAAGTTTGACAGCTACGCTGACGTAAGCGGTTCGCTATCAAAGACAAAACAGCTGTCCTACGTGTGTCAGTGTCACGCTCTGTTTAAAAACAAACACTACAGTATCCCCCCACTCACGGCAGAATTCACGTAGGGAATTCGTCGAACGCCCTCGTTCGTATATCCCCATGTCTTATGTACTTTAGTTAAGATATGATTAGGTTATGTTGTATAAAATAATAGAATATTATAAACCGCTAAGTTAAGAAAAAATAAACATACAGAACGATAAATCATTGATAAATCTCTAAGTTGTAACAAAAATAGATAATAATAAATGACAATAGTAACACAAAGTGTATACCACTCAAGGCCGTACCGCAGGCATCTTTGCTCCGAAAATAGATATAATAAAAAAAAATTATAATGTTACCAGTTATACCGCGAAAAACATAATGGTAGAAAATTAACCAAAGAGATGTTATTGGTCAAAGGCGATTTGCTCACAAAATTACATGTTGTGCGTTCGTCCATCGTGTGTCTCATTTACTGTCTCCCGAGAGAAATAAAAAAAAAAATATCATAAATATTCTATGCTCATCATAGGATATTATGATAAAAGTTGTTGTTAATACGTTTTCATTTGTATTAGCAACTTCAATAAAATGCCTTGGTAGGTAAAAAACTAACAAGCACATTAACAAAATGTTCTCCTGGAAAAGTTAAGAGACAATTAAGTGTTTAAGCATTAATTAGGTGGCAAACAAAGAGATCACACTATCGGAGACGAACACACACATGGGTATCTAAGATGCAGTGTGATACCAAGACCCATTGACGATTTCTACGTCACGCCGGGCAGAAGGCGGAATGGGTATTCGTCGGCCGCCACATCCACGGCGATAAGTCCCTACCTAAATATCTATTCGGGGTCAGCGCTTTTGAAATCTTTTATATGCCATTTGCCTACATACTTCCCGTTTTCGTCTTCGAGCTCGTAAACGAGTGGGGAGAGTTTACGGATTATTTTGCAACGTTCATATTTCGGTGCAAGTTTGACTGAAAAGTATTTATGAGCCGCGCTTTGTTTATACGTCCGTTTCCAAATGTAATCGCCTACGTTAAAGGAAATATCCCTACGACGCCTGTTATAATATTTAACGTTCCTATCGTGGGCTTTTCGCAGTGAGTCCTTGACCTCTTTAAAGATTTCACCTAAATGACCCAGATTAGACGCATGAGTATCCCGGGGTACTATCACTAACTCGTCAAGATCGTTGAAACCGGCATAAATACTACCATCGGTCACAGCCTCCCTACCATGAACTAACATAAACGGAGTATATGACGTGGATTCGTTCACAGAGGTGTTCATAGCGAACTGGATCTTATGAATATTCACGTCCCAAGATCTATGGTCATTTTCAACGAACGAGGCCACCGCAGTGATGACAGTACGGTTATAACGTTCGACAGTGTTAACCTGAGGGCAATACACAGGACCCAAATGGACTTGTGGTATATTATATTTGGCATACAAAGATTGAAGTTCATGGCTTACAAATTGCGATCCGTTATCGGAGATCACGGTTTGAGGTATACCATGAATCAAAAAGACATGATCCTCCAGTCGCTGAGCAATCACCCTACCCGTAGCTCGACGTAAAGGAAATAATAAACAATATTTTGTAAAGCAACACACTACTACCAGCAAATAGTTGTTTTGCTGTCTGGACATCGGCAGTGGGCCAACTAAATCGATGCTGATGCACTGGAATGGCCGACAGCAAACTTTAGGTTCTCCCATGAACCCAGGAGTTGCCAGTGAACTGTGTTTGTATGCGTTGCAAACCGAGCAACTCTTAATAAAATCCACGGTATCCTTATACATACCCGGCCAAAAATATCTTAATTTTAAACGTTTATAAGTTTTTGCCACACCAAGATGAGCCGCGATTGGTTCAGAGTGGTTCTGTTTAATTATAGATTCCCTACTCTCAATCGGGATAACCTGTTTCCACTGGTAATCACCACTGAGCTTATTACTACTTTTTGTGAAACGGTATAACCTACCATCAACTATCTGAAAATTTGGACAAGCTCTAGGTTTGTCCGTACAACGTTTAATTATATTATTATACCACGAGTCGGCTGTGGTGTCAGTGATACCTATAGATGCCACGGGAACAGAGCGGGATAACGCGTCAGGTACCACATTTTGTGAGCCACTGCGATGTTCTATTACAAAATTATAGGGTGATAATCTACAACCCCAACGCGCCAAGCGACCGGTCGGATTTTTAAGCTTCAGAAACCATTTTAGACTAGCATGATCGGTAATAACACGAAATGGCCTACTACCCTCCAGATAGGGACGGAAATGCTCGACTACATGTACCACAGCTAAAGCTTCCCGCTCGGTAGCCGAGTAATTTCGCTCGGCGGGGGTAAGTGAGCGACTACAATACGCGACCGGATGCTCCTGGCCGTCTACGGTTTGGGTGAGGGTACCTCCAATGCCAAAATTGGACGCATCGCAATGAACTGCAAATTCCTTCGTGAAGTCCGGACATGCCAAAACTGGAGCACTTGTAAGAGCCGACTTCAAGTCCAGAAATGCTTGCTCTGCCTCATCCGACCATTTAAAGGGAGGAGCACCCTTACGCGTAGAAGTGAGAGCATTTAATGGCCCGGCCATATGGCTAAAGTTTTTAATAAATCGCCTATAATATGATGCAGTTCCCAGAAAACGTTTCACCTCCTTTCTATTAGCGGGTATGGGAAAATCCACAATAGCTCTTATTTTATCGGGATCGGTACGCAAACCATATTCATCAACCACGTGACCCAAATACTTCAACTGTCTTCTAAAGAATTGACACTTCCCCATATTAATAGTTAAATTAGCCTCCAACAATCTATCTCTGACTTTACGTAGAATATCAAGATGTTCGGACATAGCAGGCGAGGAAGTTAAAATTATTAAATCATCCAAATAAATGAATATTTTATGGTTATCCGGGTTAAAATCTGGTGACCCGGATCCCAACAGCTTATTAAACTCCGGCCCAAACAAACTATCCATCAAGCGCTGCTGAGTGGCAGGCGCTGAGGTCAAACCGAAACACATGACCTTAAATTGAAATAGCCCGCGGGAGGGAATAGTGAATGCGGTCTTTTCCCGGGAATCCGGTGATAATAATACTTGATGGTATGCCGATTTAAGATCGATTGAAGACAGGAATTTCGCGTCACGGAGCTGGTCCAGGATGCTACTGATATACGGCAAAGGATAGGCGTCATGCTTTGAAATCGCGTTGAGTTTCCTACTGTCCAAACAAAAACGATAAGATCCATCCGACTTTTGCGCCAGAGTGACGGGATTGTTCCACGCACCATTGCTCGGCTCCACCACATCATCTTTGAGCATTTGGTCTAGTTGCTTGTTCATTTCGGCCAACTTTTCCGGAGACATGATATAGTAACGCTGCTTGATCGGTGGATGATCGCCCGTGTCTATTTTGTGCGTGACCAAGTGAGTCCTACCTAATCCTCTCTTCTCCGCTGATATATCCTCAAACAATCGTATTACTTCCTGAGCCTGCCTACGCTCGGACTCAGAGAGCGACTCAAAATCTTGTAAAAATCTATCGTTACAAGTGATCGAACCAATATGATTACCCCCCGGCAAATACTCACCACCCTCCAATAAGGATAGAACGTCGGGTGCTATCTTAAATTCTTTCCAGAAATTCATCCCAAAAAGTAGCTCAGTGGCGACCCCAGGTACTAAGTAGAATTTAATAGTGGCGGTTCTTCCTCCGACAGTGACTGGCAAAAATATGTAGCCCGTCACTGGAGACGACGAACCGTTTGCAGTAGTAATGTGTGTTAAGTCCCATGACTTATGTACAGTACCAAGGCCAGAAAAATGTTTTATTGCATTGTTACCTACAATAGATATTTCAGAACCAGAGTCTAGCAAGCCTATATATTTTAATTCATAAATAGTAATTTTTAAAAATGGACGGGCATCCCCTCTTGTGTTGTGAATCGGCGCTGTCAGATGTTGACATTCATTTTGACACTTTTTAATAATGTTTTGTTTATTACTATCGAAAAACCGTCGAATTACTTCCAACCACGAATCCCATTCGTGTTTAGACAAAAATGTATAACAGCGCCGATTCACACCTTCCCGTTTTTTGGAAGAGAAGCATTTTTAGCTTTCCCCTGGGAGCACTCGGGACACGATCTTGCCGTCACCCCTTTTCGGCCGCAACGATAACAAACCAAAACATGAGCTTCCCGGCATGTTCCCAAAGTGTGCCCTTCAACACGGCAACGCACACAGAACTTATCATTTCCCACCAGTTGCACGGCTGAGACCTTAGGCAGTTGTCTATTATTGCTATTCTTATAACTCAGATCTGGAGCTAAGCAAGCCTGGGTTATTTTAGGTGGTTCACTAAAATGTTGGGAACGCTCCTTGGCACCTTCCAGAAGTCTACATTTGCGTTTCAAATCTGTCCAGGACTCTATGGGATTCAAAGCTAATTGTGTAGTGTAAAAAGGTCTAATATTAAAAAGTACAATATTCAATTTCTCTTCCTCTGAGAGCGACTTTGACAACCGAGTAAAATAGTTCTGCATAATGCTAAGATAATTCACTATGCTTTCATCGGAACCCTGAGTGCGAGACCGGATCTCTTGTAGCAAACGATGATCATAATCTGATAGTAAATATTCATCAAGAAGCAAGGTTTTCAACCCTAACCAGCTATGTACTTCGGATTGCACCCCACGATACCAACAAAGAGCCTCATCTGTAAACAACTCAGCTGCAGAATTGAACAATTTACCATCTGTTACACCACGAGACAAACATAACTCCTCTAAACGCTGCAAGAATGCCTTTACACAGGTTTTCCCATTAAACCGTATGTTTAGTTTATGTACGGCAGCACCAGAGTCAGGGGAAGCATTCCCAGTGCGTTCAGAAGCAGCATGGACTCTGCTATTCTCTTCCGGAGGCACCTGAGTTAAACTACTCTTAAAATGGTGCATAATGTTATCTAACTTAACCAGAAACTTGTCCAGACGTTCTTGCAGCGCCTCCAATTGAGAGGCGATGCTGTCATCATTATCAGAATCTAAGCGACTAAGTCTATGAAACAAGTGATGTGCTAATGATTGTATTCTGTTCAGTGCTTTAAGGGAACTAGCTCTAGAAGAAGTTTGAGAAGTAAGATCATCTAAACTGTCTAATTTCTCCCTAATAATATCCAACTCTGATTCTATCTCTACTTCACAAGTTAATATTTCATCAGAAGGTAAATCTTTATTTAAAGCACGTACTTGTGCCTTTAAAGCAGGCACCCCGTCCACAGGCTTCGCACCCCTAATTCTGACTTCATATTCCAACTCATCTTTGTGTAACAAGTTAAAAGTGATCGGCCTCTGTTCCATTTTGTAAGTTAAAATTACTCCTAGTGTGGCAAAATAAAGAAATGTTCAATAACAAAGTGTAATTAATATGATAATAAAATCACCTACCTGTTAAGATATATCAGTTAAAATAGTAGTGTTGTAACAAGTGTGGTTTCACCCCTGAGGGTTGAAAATTGTTAGGTTCTAAAGGATTAGGTTTCTCAATGTTAGGTTTCTTCTTGTTAGGTTCAAAAAAGTGAGGTTGGTGAACTAACCTACCAAAAATCAGTACACAAGAGGGTTTTTTTTTTTTTCCTTTAAATAAGGGTATAAAAAAGTAAATATGACTTTTTTGATTGTAAATTTTGAGCCAATATCGATCATCCGATGTTACAAATTATTATGTTTACAACACAGTATAACCAGATAAACAAATCTTTGGATATAAGCCAAATAATTCAGAGAAAAAAGAAAAATTAAAAAAAATCACCAATATCGATCAACCTTTTTTTGAGCAATTAATGACCAAAAAAAAGAGCAAAGCAAATGCTACAAAGCCTTGTTTCCACTTGTTCGGGCGCCACATGTGATGTTAAATTCTCTTCAACAGCCCTCCTTTAGCCCATTCAGAGCACCGGGGGAACAATAAAAGAAAACCAAAAAATTAAGATAATGTTATAAGTATATTTTATCCACTTTAGATACCAAAGCATAGGAATTCAGTAGTTTTAAGTTATTGCTTATATAAATCAACAAGTCCAACTATGTTTATTATTTATATAATAACTATGTTTCACTAATTATAAATATCTAAGCTGAATACAGTAGTTCAAAGTTAATGTGTATATAAACCAACAAGTTGTCAGGAAAGGTTATAATTATAAGAATATCAGACATTCATAACACTTTACCATGTACTTACAATATAATACTTACTAATATTTTTTTTTATCCACAAATACCACATAGACTATACTGAATAAGCTATTTAGTGGATTTCAGAGGTTCTACGGCTCGTTTGATCGATATTGGTGACAAACTTAGTTAATTCTAGTTCTCAGTGAGATAACCAGCTATATAGATATATGTAAATATATGGAAATGGGTAAGTCGGGGTCCAACCTCGCCTGTTGTTTCCTTTTCACGTTCACCCGGGGTTAGTAGAGAAATACCTTGATTATGATAGGTTAAGCTGTGTATAATCTGTCCGCTGTTACGGCCGGGCTACATAAAACCGGAGAGCGGCTGGCAAATAAACTCCCGCGCCCCTTCTGGTCCGTGCACAGAACAAAAGTCTCCTTGTTAGTCCTCCAGTATTTCTTGAGGGGAACGTACAAGCCTGAAGTTCACATTGAAAAAAAATGATCAGATATGGGGAAAATACATAGATTACCACATCTGTGGTGGGTGAGGGAGTGAGGGATATTCACGGTCAATGTTTACACTTTAAAATTTGAATCAATACAGGACTGGGGGCCCGTCCCACCCGGTTTGAAGAAAATCAATTCCACGTTCACTAACTTGACAAGAATGATTAGGTATATTTGATGACAAGAATCACTATATTGTGCATAATGCAGTTCAATTAGTGCTAGGAGAATAAATATGAGAGCAGATGATAGCTTACCGTTCGAATTATGAAACTATCCGTAAGTATTTTGTTTCCTATCACAAGTTACCGCCTTATTATTGCAATCGCCTTGTGAAGGTTCGTGTTCGTCCACCTACGGTACAGAATATCAACAGAAAGGTTATTTTCACAGCCCAAACTTGTAAATTATGTAGGAAAAAGAGCCACTCCAATATACCTACGAAACTCAGTTCGGTTAGCGACTCCGCGCTTTTTCCGCCAATATCCTTCGGGATATAAACTTTTCGGATCTATCTCACGACTTCGACGACAATAATATGCCGTTTATTATACTTTGGGCAGAAGAAAAGATGAAAAGTTAACTGTACCACAAACAGATTGTGAAATTTTAAAAGTTGTTTTGACAATTGCTCATAGATGATAGACGGATCGGCTACTCCCAAACATGTGTCTATGATTTGTTTCCCACTTCAACTGAAGGCAAAGGCCACAGTCAAACAGACAGCCGCCGCATTCGAGACGAACCGAAGAATAAACTCAAAACTATATACCTACGCTCGCCGTAAGCTGAGGAAAAGGGAATACCTACCCGAATCAGCGAGGAAATTCAATTTCGAGTAAAATTCAAAATCGATTAAAAACAGCACCCGATAAGGAGGACTCAAATCGATCTGGGAAAGACTATTCAAAATTCAACAACTGTCAAACTCCATCCATTCATCCACGCGCCCCCACAGAGATTCCCCGCCTGATTGTTTTTTTTTTTTTTTTTTTTTTTTTTTATAAGTCTCAAGGCGAATATTTTAGTCGAATAGGAAAATCGACTCTTCCCTCAAGGCTACCAACCCAATCAATGAAGTTTGACAGTTACGCTGACGTAAGCGGTTCGCTATCATAGACAAAACAGCTGTCCTACGTGTGTCAGTGTCACGCTCTGTTTAAAACAAACACTACACTGAGAATCGAATTTTCCTTCGATTCGTTCAACTTTGTCCAATTAAGGGAGCTCGCTATATTTAAGCATTCGTCTGAGAATCGCAATGAAAAAAAACTGTTATTTATGTACGACAACCAGTTTCTAATTTTAATAAATTACCGGTGATTGGCGACTGAGAATATAGATTCGATCTGATTTGATCGGACAAAACAAAACAATGTGTTTGTTTTTGTTTGCTTGTTTTTTGCTAATATGGATGAATTTTGATTGTAAATATAGGGTATGTATATACCATTCTAACAGTCTTAGGTCCGTATTACAGAATGACCAGTCTTAGACCCGTATTACAGAATGACAACTAAGTGTTGATCTTTACTTGAGTACAGTTAGAAAGGGATGGCGCTATGTGCCATATATAGCGACATCCTTTTCTAAATATGCTCAAGACGAGATCAATCACTGAGAATCTCTTATCTATTAGACAAGTCCGTCCGTCCGTCTATCTGTGGTGCTGTTTCAGCGGCCAAACCGTAAGAGATAGATAAAGAGAATATTTAAGTTATAAGTTAAGAATAGTCTGATAAGACTACAAACCGGATTTGAGTAACGTAGCACTTCCGGTTTTCGAGAAATCAGGTTTTGGTGAACATTTGGCTCACTGGTTTGCTAGTCTTTCTATAATACGGGCTTAATTCTTACAGACTGCATCTACCTCGTATTTGAGTTTATTTTTATAAGACAGGTAAGGCACAGCGGTTTTTGCGCTCAGATTGTATCGTCCGTCTGGGGATGTAGAACCCCCCACCCAGAAGACAGTAAACACTTCCTTGGGTTCATACCATTCAGGCGATTTTACCAAATTTTAATTAAATGTGCGTGCCCTTCGAGGGCCAATGTGGAAAACGAAGGTTTTATATACATATAGATTTAGCAGGACCTTTTAAAACATTGTAGCCTGAAGTATACTGTTGTAAGTCAAATGCTACGAAATCAAAAAGTAAATATCAATATTCATTTATTCAGTTTAGGCTTTAACAAGCACATGTGAAAGTAGGAAGCTACGTGATCGGTTCGCAAATCTACGGCGGGAGACCGAGTACTGAAAAAAACCGACAAGAAACTCGGCAAGGGCTGTTTTTTTTCTCCCTGTATTATTTCGTACAGTGTCGGCAAATTGACAGCTGACATCAAACTTATAAACATGTATTGATGTCAACTTCCATCACATAATGTAAAAATGATAATAATAAATTTATTTATTTATTTATTTTTAGGGAAATAACAGCATTAATTTTAACATAAAAAATATTATATTAAGTTTAAACAATTGCCTAGGTAATTTCCACTATTATTTATCTCACATAGTGTCTAATAAACATGAGAGAAAAAAGAAACAATTTTTGACATCATAATGAACATAAACAAAATAAAAAGAATTAAAAATGTTGTGCCTAAAACGAGTTACAAATTAGTTTTTTTTTTATTTCAAAGAATTCAGATTAAATATATCAATGTGACTTTATTTAGAGTTATCTGATTTCATAGTATAGCTCGCACAATGTAGACCCGCCGGAATGCAAAACGTATCACGTGCTTGTAGATTTGCTCTTGGACATTTTAGCAAAATTTTACTCAAAAGACATGGAGAATCGACAAGACCATTTATAACCTTGTGAAGCAAGACCAAGTCTCTAAACTCTCTTCGGTGTGCCAGAGATCGCACGTCATCCTCACAAAAATCATTGAATTTGTATTTCATCCTTCTAATGAATTTATTCTGTAGTTTTTCTATCGCGTTTATGTGTGTTAAGTATTGCGGATTCCATACCGTTGAAGCATACTCTAGTTGAGATCTTACATAACTGTTATATAAAAGTAATAGAGTTTCTATGTTTTTAAAATCTTTGCCCTGCTTAAATAAGAAACCCAACATTTTATACGGCTTTGGCTGTAATTTTATGAAAATGAGACGTAAAATACAATTGACTGTCCATTATAAACCCCAGCTCTCTCACCTCAGACTTTTTAGTAAGTTTTGTGGTAAAAAGTTTATAATTAAATGTTATGTCAGTAAACATACCAAAGCCCCGAAATATCCAATAAACAATTTTCTAAATACATGAGCAAGTTTAAAAAAGACACTTAGTGCAAGGTTCTCTTCAATACTCCTCTTGATGAGACAAGTTTAATATAACTTTTAAAAATTTCTGAAGGTAACAATTAGTACCAGGTGGTTATTCAATCAAATACGTATTGTATATATTTATGTAGCAATTTTTATAGTGTGTTTTAAATTCATTTAGGGGCAAATCAAGAATATTACTGGGAATCTTATTATAGAATTATATACCTTAACCCATAAATGATCCCTGAAATTTATGTAACCTGTACCATAGCAACTTAAGTTTGTTTTTATTCCTAGTATTAAAAGTATGGTACGTCACTGTGTTTGAGATAAAATTTAATATAGTTACGAACAAATAGTATTCGCTATGTGCGAAGTAGATAGATAGATAGATAGATTAACACTTTATTATAACACCAAATACATAATTACGTAACATTCACAAACAATAATATTAACAAAAGCGTTATAATTGGCGGTCTTATCGCTAAGAGCGATTTCTTCCAGACAACCACTGAGTATGAAAAGTTATACAGAGACCATAGGGGTGTTAAATGGCTTGGAATAAATAGTCACATCCATACATACAGTCTACATCAAACTAAGTATCCTAATTAGACATATAAATATATATACATACATACACATATATATACATATGCATTTAATAACATATAAACATACTTACACATATATACATACACATACATACATAAACATAACATATATACGACAAAAAGTTTACACAGTAAAATCAGATTCACTGCGAAAGATAGAAATTTTTGAGCTGGTCTTTGAATATATTCGAAGTACATGGTGGGGGTATTGTGAAACGATCGCAGCGCTTATCGTGGCAGAAATACGCAACAATCCGGGAAAGTAAAGTCAATTTGCACGGAGTTCATAATAAATAAATTTTTTAAAAAGCCTAATAATAGATGTTGTTGTGTTGTGAACTGCAAAAATAACGGCACAAATAGTCTGTGTTTATATTTCCTACATTGGACTGGAAATTAAATCAAAGAAATAAGTGGATAGATGCCATAAAAAGAAATAAGTAAGCGAAATAACCATAAATTATGATCAATTTTATTTGCGCTATATTTTATGTGATATTCATTATTTTCTTTATTATTTTAGTGTAGATGGGTCACCATGGTATCCCAAACCTGACGACACAATTTGTAGTGAACATTTTATGGGAAAAAAAATCAGACGAGGAAGAAAATCCGAGTTATGCTCCTTCGAATATTCCCTGAAATATATCGAAAGAGGAAGGTTAATGATTCACAGGTCCTAGCTAGATATACACACTTGACAAAACGATGAACCACAAAGTCTCAGATACCACATCAAGTCAAATAATAATTAAATCAAACTCAACCTTTTATGGTCGATCAAGTATGTCAAGTCAATATGTTTTCTGAATCGAAATTAAGAGATACAATTTTTATTTGTATTAGATTAATTTACAACGATCACTGTGATGCTGAAATCCAAGCAGATATAGCAACATCAAGAATTTTAATGACAAATAATTTAAGAAATAAAGATAAAAGCTGTGGCACTGACAAAAAATCGTATGAGGATCAATCTACCGAAACAAAAAGTCAAGAATTTGTTGGTATTTCATCAATAAAAAATGATCAAGAACTCCTAGATCTTGCTGGTGTGTCATTTAGCAATTTTGAGTTTTTATTAACTATAAAAAAACTGTACAGTTTCCACTAAAGACCGACTTCTGATTTTTTTGATAACAATGAAAACTGGCTTGACATTTTCAGCATTGAGTGTGTTATTTGGTGTACACAAAACCACAATCTCACGTATATTTCATTCGATCTTACAAAATGTAGCTTATTCAACTGCTAATTTAATCTTTTGGCGGAATAGAGCCACCGTACAAGCAACAATGCCCAAGTGTTTCAGTCCAGATTACATCAATACAAGAGTTATTATTGACTGTACTGAATTCCGAATTGAAATCCGACAGTATTTAAATTATTATACAATATATAATATTTTTTATTTATCTTTAATTTACTATAGTTACTAGAAATCAATAAAATACAAACTGATGTCATTATTTGGCATAATCCCGGAAAGTTGCGCATTGTAGGTGGCGCTACTGTCGTGCACATAGCGAATATACAATTGTAGATAAATTGCGAAGCAACGGTCAAAATCCCGATTTCTTTAAATTGTCTTGAACTTAGTTGATAAGTAGCTCTTACAGCACGTTTATGCAAATTTCGTTTCGATATCGGCTGCTGTTCCCCAGAGAATAATACCATAGGATATTGTTACGTGTCGGGATGGGGTTCGAAATTATATGTCAGTTTACGCTTGACAGTTCTTTATTCACCGCACAGTTCACACAATTAACACACAATGTTAATTACAAAACACTCACTAAACACTGTATTTCACTATACAAGTCTCTAAACTATCACACTTGAATACTTTTGTTGCACTTTGATCGCCTTTGGATTCGCTCCGAAATCGCTGTTGAAACTCAACTGTCTCTGCGCGGCGTCAATCGCGCTTATATACGCTGATCGACGCATTCTAGAAAGTACCTGTTAAATTGAGAATTAGCTAGCACCCGCGAGTACAAAGCACCTACTTATACCTACGCGGGTAACGCGCAGAACTTGTAAACAAGTGCAGATGTCGTTGCACTTTCTCCCTTACGCCGCACTGCATAAGGCTCATTTTAGAATGAGCTGCACTACTCGACCTCTATCGCGATCCGCGGTGCTCTGGCACATTCGATCTCTAGCACTTTCGCGGTTCCGTTTCGAGAGCGTTTGAGACAATATAATACTGTGAAAGTAACTAAAGTACATCAGAAAGTTGCCTCAATACGACTCACCGAATGTGGGCTCTCACATGAAACGCGTAAATTACAATATAACTGTATCTGACCAATTTTAATTATTTTAATGAATGGTAATATATAGAATATAACTTGTAGGATTACGAACAAAAATTGGAGCTATGCTGAGTGACTATAAATAAAGAAAACCCAATCATTTGGTGGGTTCTCAGTTTTTATGTGCTCAAAATAAATTTTGAGCATAAATTTTGAGCGTCTCGGGACCCACGACAGAAGTGTTAACTTAAACTTAACTAAGCGGCGCTGCGGGTAAGAGTGAGAGAGGAAGAGCCTGCCTACCCCTGCAGTATGCATGAGAGAAATGGAAGCCAGACAGCCTAGCGCCGTAACGCGTTACGTAACGAAGCCTCTCATTAGAAGTTATCACTTCACAATGCTACCCTGTTAGTACGAGGGACTTTATTATATTATCCCTTTTAATGTTTACGTCGCCCCATGACAAAAATTGGAGCAATGTTGAGTGACGTATTAATAAAGAAAACCCAATCATTAATTGGTGGGCTCTTAGTTTTTATGTGCTCAAAATAAATTTTGAGCAACAATTTTGAGCGTCTCGGGACCCACGACAGAAGTGATAACTTAAACTAAACTAAGCGACGCTGCGGGTTAGAGTGAGAGAGGAGGAGCCTGCCTACCCCCACCGTATGCGTGAGAGAAAGGGAAGCCCGACAGCCTGGCGCCGTAACGCGTTACGTAACGAACCCTCTCATAAGAAGTTATCACTTCAAAATGCTACCCTATTAGTACAAGGCACTTTATTATATTATCCCTTTTAATGTTCACATAGCCCCATGACAATAGGTTCTGATGACAAAAGGTTCAAATGCTCTGTGTAAATATTGACGCGTATTTTGATCGAACCTTATCTCCCTTCGGGGAATTGTAGGGAAATAAGATTTGGAGGCGAAGCCTCGTTGTGTTTACTTTGCGTGAAAACACAGCCTTTCATCTCTGCGGTGTCGTGTTCTAATCGATTCTGACTAGATGCGAGTGGGTTCACCTATTTGTTTAACACAAATAATGGAAGGTTATAAATATAATTGACAACTATGATTGGATTCGATGGCGCAGGTGGTTAGCGCGTTCGGCTGCGATCGTTGTAGTTAAGCAACTTTCGCAGTGGTCGGTCATTGGATGGGTGACCAAAAAATTCTAGCTCGAGTTCCTCCGTGCTTCGGAAGGCACGTTAAGCGCCAATCCACACTGGGCCCGCGTGGTGGGTCATGGGGCAATCTTCCTATTCCATCCATAGGGAAGGCCTGTGCCCCAGCAGTGGGGATATTAAGAGGCTGATGATGACGATGATGATTGACGCTCATTCCTTGGAAGCAGAGTCATCCTCTTGTATGGGACGCAACTTGCGTGGATACGCTTTGCTTCGTGCCATACAGGTAGTACCTCCCTAGTGGCGGCCTCTGCCGAGGGCTCCAAGTATTCAGCGGTGCAAATATTCAGTTCTGAAAGAGAACTACAGATTTGTACCGTTTGGTATTGGGACTATGGGTCCACGGGGTCCAAGCGCGCATTCCTTTTTTAAGAAAATGACAAATAGATTACCGAGGTGACTAGTAATCAAAAGGCTGGCAGTTTTCTTGGTCTAGGTATCAGCCTTGCTATCCAATTCCCCTCTTAAGAAAAAGACAAATAGGCTCACTGAGGTGACTGGTAATCAAGAAAGACTGGCAGCTATCTTGGTCTACGTATCAGCCTTGATATTCAACGTAACAATATTGCCAGCCTTTTGTGCAGTGGCGCTGGGGGTGACATACTTTTTATTTTCTAAAATGTATATTATTTAAGTAGGTTAAGGTGATTTGGATATAATAGTTTATAAGTTTTTGTTATTTACATTGTTTCAAAGTATAGAGTAAATAAAATTATTAGTTATGATTTTATTTATTTTTTAAGCATTTAACTGCTAGATGTTTAAATCTAAAGAAAAGTTTACTAGAAAAAAAAATCCACGCGGACCAGGCAGCGGACGGGATTCGAACCCCCATCCTTCGCTATCCGGGCGAATGCACTGACCATTATGCTACCACAGCCCTATTAGCCGCGTCGAAATTTTCCTAGCCTTAAGCTGCAAGGCAGCGCCATCTCTTCGCATTGTAGGTAACCCACAATGTCAAATGAACACTTTTTCAAGTATTAAACATTTGAAAGAATATATATACCACGAATATACCACGGCGAGTGTTCTGAGGAGCTATTCTTGCTTATCCCTCCATCACCTTTTCTTCAGAGGACCACGCGCGCTGGCCTACGTTGCCATCGACTTACTGTGGCCACTATTCCTACACGAACAAAGAAATTTGGCGACTCATTTCTTTGTCGTACTATTCGTAAGTGGAATTCTTTACCCGCGCACGTGTTCCCTCCTTCCTATAATCTGGGGTCCTTTAAGAGAGGCGTGAAGAAGCATTTTTGCGGGCCGGCAAGGTGAGGATGGTTGGTGTAGCAGTTAATAACTGCTGTACCAGCTATCTTCGCGTTTGGACTTTATCACCACTTAACATCAGGTGGGGTAGAGTCATTTGCCTACCTAGTAATATAAAAAAAAAAAAAAAAAAAAAGAAGAAATAGCAATTATAGTTATGATTTTATTACACGTATTTTTTCTTTTTTCACATAATATAAACATTGCAGAGATATATTGATTTGAAAAGTCGCATGACGTCACGTTTGAGTACACTTATAAGTGAAATTTCACTCAAAAGTGACGTCGCGAGCCCCTACTCCCAAACTTTGACGCGCTAGAACTTTGTCATTTTTTGGTTGATTGCGTGCGAAAAATACGTGTCCATTATTTTTTGATTATCTAACTGACGGACTAAATAGAATTTCGTTTACTGTACCCCGTCATCACCCCTATTGTATTACTTAAAAATGTCACTGCTAAATTCCATCCCCATATTATACACTTCTGGACACATCTATTGGCTCACCTTAGAGTTTAGGTTTCGATGGCCCCTACCGAAATATAATTGCTAGATTGAACAAAAACTGTTGATGCAGTTTTAAATCTGATACATTTAACCATCTTTTTCGATCGTATTGTTTTAAATTTGAATTCAGAATACCATACGTCATGGAGCTACGCCTAACAAGTCGGATATGCGCCTTGTTAAAGGCAATTGATTTTTGAATAAAAAACATGTTTTATCAAATAAAGGTTTAATTTAATAACGCGTGTTGCCTCCGTGGGCATCTACCACATCATACGATTAGGCATAGAGTTTATCAACCGCTCTATGAAATTTTGAGGGATTATCTCCCATTCCTCTTCTATGGCAGTTTTCAACTCCTGCAGGAGCCACCGCCATAAGCAACACTCTCTTCAAAGCAGCATTGTGCGAAACGCTCTCCCTTACGTCGGTAGACCTTCTTCCTTCCATCATTGCCATGTAACACAATTTTAGACTCATCAGAAAAGAGTACACGGCTCTAATCTTGCTGTGTCCAATTTAAATGACTGCGTGCGAAATGAAGGCGCGCTGTTCGGTGGGCTCGCGTTAGTTTGGGCCCATTCGCTGGCTCTGTGTGGTACCATATCGCGTTCTTTTAACCTTCTCCGAACAGTTCGAGCGCTCACAGATACTCCGTGGAAGTCGCGAATTTGTTTTTGTATCTCAATGTAGGTAAGGTGACGATTTCTCAAGCTGGTCGTCACGATGAATCGATCCTGCCTTTCAGTTGTAACCCGAGATCGTGGCCTTGCTTGGCGACGAACAAAGCCGCCAGTCTCTAGGTATTTTCGATATACATTTCGGACCGCAGATCGACTTAAATTAAGTTGAGCACTCACGTTTCTTTGGCTGTGTCCGGCCTGAATAAGTGCCACAGCTTGGGCGGCGACTTCAGGTGAAGTATCCATAGATTATTGATAGAACCTCACCTTAATGTTAAGAATAAGTAATGTTTGTTGCAAAACCAAAGGTATCAATCACTTTTTCAAGAATTAAATCTAAGTAAACCAATAAACCCAAGTTTTCTTACTATTCGATTGTTTGATATCAACAAACAGGCTCCAAATTGTCTTTTATTTCTTTAAATTCTGTGTTCGAAATTCAAAAAAAGACTATTGAATGGAATTGTGAATGTGCCAGGTTCAAAACTGCATAAAAACTTTTTGCTCGACCTAATATAAAATTTTAGCTAGGACCAAACGAAACTGAAAATACAAGGTGGGCCAATAGATGTGTCCAGAAGTGTAGTTCTGAGTGAATTTCTACTATACAATTATATGTCTTTCATGTTTCACCGTGTGATGGAGAATGGCGTAACACAGTTTTGCGAGAGCGCTTCCCCGCCAGCCGCTGTGGCGTGCCAAAATGCAATTACTGAGCGCATGCGACGATAATGCAAGCGTAGATTCGTAGAGTGCACCACGATTTCACTATTTATTCCGTTTCACCTGACCCGGTGTACGTAATAGCTAGTTCTGTTCTAATGGCTGCACTTACGTGTTGTGCTAAGTTGTGATTGCCGATCTAAGGGCCTTTATGTTGGAAACAGAATCTGTTGTGGTTACACGGGATGGCTAACTTGGAAAAGTATCAGTTTCTAAGAGGTGATAATTTAGGACGGTTATAATAATAAAAAAAAAGGTTTACTAGAAAAAAAAAAGTTGAGTTCAGTAAGTTGGTCAGTGCATTCGCCCGGATTGCGAAGGGTGCGGGTTCGAGTCCCGTCCGCTGCCTGGTCCACGTGGTTTTTTAGTAAACCTTTACTTAAGATTTAATCATCTGGCAGTTAAATACTTAAAAAAAACATAACGGTTATAATTGTTACGTTTTTAAGGGTTCCCTAGTCCTGACAAGGAGTCCTTTAAGTTGCGTCGTCTATCTGTCTATCTTGGAGACTGTTAGCACATGAGAGCTTGCTTTGAACTTTGCTTGGAGACTGTTAGCACATGAGAGCTGTAACTTTGTGTAGATATATATGTAGATATCAATCACGCCGACAAAATGGTAGAATAAAAATTTGAAAGATATTTTTATTCAGAGTAAGCTACCCTGAATAAAAATTACATGTAGGGATTTATGTTCGAGTAGAGCGTCTCGCCCAACTGTAAAAGCTTAATGGTAAGGCTTGAAAAAACCTGGAAAAATTCATAGTAATAGTGATTTTATGAACTTTTAAGCAAAATTATGATGAGAGGAATACAGGCAGCGGACGGGACTCGAACCCGCACCCTTCGTAATCCGGGCGAATGCACTGACCAATTATGCTACCGCTGTTAATTTGACATTGTGGGTTGCCTACAAAGTGAAGAGATGGCGTTGCCTTGCAGCTTGAGGCTAGGAAAATTTCGACGCGGCCCTCAGGGCCGTGATAGCATAACTGGTCAGTGCATTCGCCCGGATTGCGAAGGGTGCGGGTTCGAGTTCCGTCCGCTGCCTGGTCCGCGTGGATTTTTTTGTAATAAAACTTTTCTTTAGATTTAAACATCTAGCAGTTAAATGCTTAAAAAAAATAAAAACATAAAAATTATGACGGTTAAAATATATTTGTTAGTTTAAGTGTAATAGGCATTCAACTTTGAAAGAAGAAAATTACTTACCTATTGAAAAACCCTGCCTCGGAACCGCCGGAACACTACACCTTTCGGCTAAAGATCTTCCTTCATGAAAGTCGCCAGATGTTCAGTCGGCACCCTCACCACAAATGAATTAAAATTCACATTGTGACGGGACTCCAACCGTGTGACTCTCAGGGAGAACTTGGTCTTTATCCGCAGGTACTCCACGATCTCCTCTACCTTCGTAGAGTAATCGTTCTTCTTATGCATAGAACATTTGAATAGTGATTTGAGATGGGACCTGCAAGGAACATTAGGCGAGTGGGTGAAAGAAATGTGTACAGTCATTTGGTAGTTTTACCTGGAAAGTTTTCCGGGAGTTTTAAAAATTGGTTATTTATTACATTTTAAGGTGATGAATATAACATAATTGTGATGTTGAGGATTCGATATTTGGTAGAGTAGCCTCATCAAAATCCGAGGCCGCGTCGAGATGCAGCCAGGGAAGTCGAATGGGTGGGAAAGACAGGGAGAGGAGTGGACGGTTTAATAATAGTGAGAGGCGAAAGAAGAGGAGAGCATGATATACAGCCATTACAGACGATGAATTTGCAACACCTGGTCCATCAAGAACAACAAAGCGAAGGAGTTACGTTAAATTTTAGCACATTGAATTGCATGTGGATTAGGGCTATCAGGGATACCACATTAAAAGAACGCTCCATTTACTCCAACTCAAGGTGGTGTGGAAATGAGTTTTGGGCCAAAATGCGCGGTGGAGTACACTTTGCCAAAGCTATTGACTTTATGAAAAAAAAATAGATACATAAATTGTAGGCAATTGTCTCTAGTTTCATTTTTATTTAACTGTTTTTAATCGTAAAATAAGTTGGAAAGGAGATTTGTCAAAAAACTGCTTTTAGGCGCCATTTTTCCAATATGGCGGCGCGAGCGGAAAAAATACGAGGTGGCAAAGTCGAAATTCGGATAGAGCACCTCGAAATCTATAAAATTACCAATTTTCAAAACTCCCGGAAAAATTTCCAGGTAACCACTATATTTCTCACCAAATGACTGTACTAAAAAATACATGGTTTTTTTAAACACTTGTTTCACCTGCTTTTAAAAAAACCGGAGGTTTTATATTCGTCATGTAAATACGCTATTTTTGTCACGTGAATCGATCTTAAGTTTATCATCACACATTTTCTCAATTTTGCTACAGAATGCATAACAGTTCGTAAACTCTGTTGCTTTGGTTGCAGGCAAATGTTTGCTATTTTCTAATTAACTGTTCCAAACGTTAGTTAATATTACGAAACTGACAATGAACCAGGTTAAGCTAACTTTAACGGCAATTAAACTGAGCCTGGCACTCTGATAGAAGCTAGCCATGCATTAAAGCATTTCAAATGTGTACTTAAACAATGTTTTATCAACTGCTTGTAAGTAAATTACGGATTCAGAGAGAATTATTTAGTACAACATAAAACATAAATAAATATTGTAGTTGTAATGCAAAACATATGTACAGTCACGTGCTACGATTTGGGATCCTCTCAAGATAGAATGTAGGATCATCATCATCATCATCAGCCTATAATTGTCCCCACTTCTGGGGCACAGGCCTTCGCTATACAGATGAAATAGGGAGATTGGGCCATGATCCACCGCGCGGGCCCAGTGCGGATTGGTGGGTGCTAACGACTGCAGATGCAGCCGGGACCAACAGCTTACCATGCGTTCCGAAGCACGGAGGAGCTCGTGATAGTAAATTTTTGGTCACCCATCCAATGACCGACCACTGTAAAAGTTGCTTAACTTCAACGATCACAACCGAACGCGCTAACCACTTAGGCCATCGAGCTCTTCGTGAATGTCCAATAGCAAAAACATATCCTAAGTGTCGCCGCACACGGGACACACGCCACAACCACAAACGCCGCCACGAGAAGCTAGAAGCGGCTACTAAAGTGGCTGAAGCGCGCGACAGCGGCCGACTAAGGTAAGGGAGAGAGGGGTGGGGAATCGCGCGAGTGACGTGTGGCGGCGTTTTGTATCGGCGCATTAAGTGGCCGGTGCGGGCCACAAGAAGCGAGCAACGACGATTTGTAGCGTGTGGCGGCCACCGGCGTACCGTGTGTGGCGAGTCCATATAAAATGTATGAAAACTACAAGAAATATGCCGGTGGCGGCATCTTGTGGTTGTAGTCGGTGGCCCGTGTACGGTGAAACAAAGAGCCTATTTCTATGAAAGACGTTGCTATGACAGCAGAATATGCGTTGTTTATAATATCAGCAAGTTTACGTGCCAACCATTCGTACTCGAGAAGCGAACTGATATTTCCGATGATGTGGCTATCAATCGACTTACTTTTCCGCTAACGCATTGTAATATTTGGTAATATTTGTTTAGTGTCGCTTTTAGTAATAATATTTTTTTTTGGCACTGACATAACGTTCGTTCGTCCTGACTTAATGATGTAATTATAAAGAAGTTTTGTGGAGATTTTTATTTACTAAAAGTACAACATTTATTCCTTCACGCAAAATCAAATGTAACTCGAGTGAAACCGCGGCCAAAACTCAGTAGTTTATAAATGAGTAAAAAGTTTAAAACTACCCACAACAACAAAAATAAATCAACACATATTCATTTTCTATGCAACATTGGTATTTTAAACAGATAGAGTCTGTGCGGAAAGAGAATGGGATTTAGATTGGAGGGCGCTGTAGTGCTTTTCTACCGTATGTGTAAGGTTTACCCCTTTTAGATTACATGATTAAATACAAAAAACCGCAAAAATCACAACAACAAACAAATCCGTATCAATACAAAACTTTGACGTTTTACAGATTGCTGGATTTGATTACCAAATGAAAATGGTAATGTTAGTTCCGTTTTTCGCCACGCCCATTCTCTTTCCGCACAGAATCTACGTATCTACGTACTAACTATTCTATTTTTCGATATAATGTTAGTTTAAAACGTATTGGTAATAACATTCCACTGCAGTACGAGTGAAACCAATTATGTAATGCCAGCGTTCAGCGGAACAAGCGGGATTCAATTAAATATACATTTCGACTACGCTGCTTGCTACGAGATTCTGGCTACGAATCTCAGTTTCTACGAAGTGCTACGAACTGAAGCTCGTTGACGTTATATGAACAGAGTTTTGTGGTGTTTACTACAACATAATAATAGTTATACAACCCTGTACCAATTGAGGGTTGGTTTCTGGGGGTCTATTAACAGGAGGTTTCTTAAATCCAAAAAAAACTGGCAACCTGTTTCCACAGATCGCTGTGGCCCAATTTATTCGCAATTTTGAACCTTATTCATCTATCATAAGTATATACATAAAATAATTTCGACAGCGCGATTTAGAACATATACCTACCCGAACACTTGACACATTTTATTAGCACCATCTTTCGTAACCAAAGTACTAAATACATATCAAAACCAAAATAAAATCTGTTTAATTTTGAACAATAGTCGTTCATGGTATTATTTTTAGTTGCCATATATTTATGAATACATAGGTGTAGAAAGAAAGTTACCATACAATAATATTTATTCGGGTTCGTAGAAACAACAGTTTCGTAGCTACACTTAAATTCGTTTAGGTAGTTCTATTTTAAGATATCTGTCAAAAGTTTAAAGAAATATCTTCAGAAAATTATTAATAAGGAAGGTAGCGGATTTTTTTCCTCGAGTTTGAGAGCCCGTCTGGGGAAGTAACCTCTACCTTTTAGAAGATCACACTACCTTTTGGTGGTATTGTGTTGCTGTCGGTGAGTAAGGTTCGGGGGCTTCGTGGAGTAGGAAATTGGGTCAGGGCAGGCAACGATGAATGTGATATCCACCCTTTGAACATAAAAAAAGCTTTACACTGGTTTCTATTAGCGCCTTCTCCGCTGATGTCAAATTACTAGCTCTGCTGGAAAGTTGACCATTGCAATACTCTTCATTTTTATTTTACCAGCATTTTTTTAATACTCACGAATTAATGGGTATTGAAGATCTGTCTTGACTTGTGCCAAAGACTTGAGATATCTTGAAACCGTATTATATATGTTATGGGCCAAGTGATTAATGCGGGCAGTATTCATAATGCCAGGGCAGTATAAATAATGCCCAGCCATATCGGGCCATGTGATTAATTACAATCTAAACTCACCTATTTATCACATTGCCCGGCCATTATTAATAATGCCGGACAGCTCGTGGTCCATGTAATAAGTTAGTGTTTAGAAAGCTTGAATTTATCGCTTGGACTGGGCAGTATGAATAAATTCAAAACGTTGCGTTGGTACTATTGTCGAAATGGCTGATGTCTCGCCATTTTGTGTTTATTTTGAGATCTTGGTAAATAAAAATAGTATGGGCTCAACACTTAGAAAAAAAGTTTACTTTATGAAATGAAGAGATAAAATAAAATGATGTAAAGGAATTACATTTTTATTTTATACTTTAAAATCTTATTTACTTATACAATGGCTAAAGCTTATAAGGCGAACAAAGATTTTTATGTTCATTGTTACACCTCGGAAATAACAGACAACTGTAATCGGAACGTGCAAGATTTCGGAAATGAACTTTTGACATTCGGATACGTAATTTTTTGCGAAAGTAGGTAATTGCTAATTATTTAGCACCATATAAATGAATTTTTTAAATGTGGTTAAATAAATCGGTTAAAAGTCAGTACATAATACACATAATTTTTTTTTTGGTGTAAATATGTCTATTACGCAATTTGGTACGGGGTATGGGCATTGTCCTTTAAAAATAATTACTTAACTATAAAACATGTTTCTATTATTACTCTACCCTATAATTGATTTCATTACTTGTAATGCTCGGTCTATCTAACTAAATATTCATTTGAAAATATTAAACATGCTTTACATCACTGCTCAATAGGCACTGGGCATTATTCATAATACCCGGGCAATGTGATAAATTGATTGGATATAATCACATTGTCCGCTCTTATTGGGCATTATTCATATTGCCGGGAATTATGAATAATACCCGATTATTCACTTAGCCCATAACATATACACCAATAAATTAGAATGTGGGTCTATAAATAGGCAGCGTAGGAGGCTCTTGGAAAAGGTTGCTTGTATCTATGTTTCACTGCGTTAATTATTTGTCGTACTGCCGGCGAAGAAGCGAGTAACTGTCAGCTATTATCTCGCTCAGAAACATACAATTGATATACATTCCGCGTACATAAAAATTTGATTGCTGATTATTCCCAACGCCGGCAAGAACTCGCTCCACGTCGCTGTGCAACAAGGTATATCAAAGATAGTACTCGCTCAGCGATGCTTTCTTTACCGTTAAAACGTGCGCGCGTCCATTTTTCTGACATGACACTTATATAATTATATTTATCTAGAAATGTAATATATCAATAACCTAGGTACAAATTGCTCATATTCATCATAAACATTTGCCCCATCGGGATTCAAACCGAGGACATGCTGTTAGCGCCACTGAGGTCAGCAAAGACATATATAGGCACATAGAGATATAATTAATAGGGATATGGAATTTCTACTTACTTCTATAAATATATATAAAACTCAAAGGTGACTGATTGACATAGTGATCTATCAACGCACAGCCCAAACCACTGGACGGAACGGGCTGAAAGGACACCCGGCATTTTGTGCCAAAGTTGCATACTTTTTTATTTTTTTTATCTGTGTTTCATAATTGGGTAACGTAGTCTGGCAATATTTGTTATCAGCAGCTAGCTGTCAATGTCAAATACGTAGGTTTGGTTTGGTTAACGTATTTCTACATTGACTCCCTATCAAATTGTCATTAAGTGCCAAGTTTTTACTTATTAGGAATGATAATGAAATCATGTATTTTAACTTACGTTGTAATTCAAAAGAAGATAAGTATAATCTTTGGAGTCCAAGGGGCGGAAGCAGTTTGTCGTAGAAAGAGTTTTCGGAATCCAGATGGTGAATGCAGTAGTGATCGTAATAGGCGTCAGAAAACCAAGGGTATATGTAACCGGGTCGTCATGAGAAATAAAAGACAATCACAGCAGAGAACATTCACAATCACAGTACGCGGGAGCGGATGCGAAATGCTAATGATTTTTTTGTTTGTATTTTAGGATTGTCAAATTGACATTTGGTTTTTTATTTAGAAAAAGCAAAGGAATCGTGGTTTTTATAGTCACTTGAGTAATATTTTGAAGTAAAATTCTGTCCCTTGAAGATTTAGGGTTTCTATATCAAAAAATATTAATCATTAAATAACTTCTTTCCACGTTTCACTAAAAATAAGGCAAAAGTAGTTTTATGTAGCAAATAATTTGGCTTTATTTTGAGATCAAATTCAACTGTATACAAGTTTAGCATTCTTTCTATGAAAAGTGCCGGGTCTCCTTTGGCATGCAGGTAGATGTTATGACTTAGGCATCCGCTAAGAAAGGATTTTGATCAACTCTACCCCGAAGCGAAGCGAGGGCGGGCCATTAGTTAAATATAAAAAGCGAAAGTTCCATCCATACAAATGTCATTAAGTTCATAATCAATTATAATCAAAATCATTTATTCAGTCTAGGTTGTTACAAGCACTCATTAATGTCTAAGAATTACACCATCGGTTCGGAAATCTATAGCGGAAGACCTCGTACTGAGAAGAACCAGCAAGAAACTTTGCGAGGGCTGTTTTTTTCTCCCTGTTTTATTATTTACAGAGTAGCCAAGTTAAAAAAAAGACTTTAGAGATGATTAAGGAAGCCACCTTTCATTACATAATGTGAAATATACATTAATTGTTCATGTTATAGCAAACTGTATCTTGTAAGTGAAATGCCTCGATGACACCTAGTTCCGATTGCCGGGAAGTTGTGCGGAAGGCGTGTTTCTGCTTGATATTAATTTCCTAGTCAACAACCACTCTACAACACTACTTACTAACGCCAGAACATTCTAGAGGATATTCGTCAAACTTGAGAACCCCAGGAAATGAAAGTCAGAGGTTCATAAAGCACTTATCATCATTATCAGACAAAAAGCAACATGGCCGACGCGGCCAGGAGGGGAGTAGGCATACACAGCTTTCGCAGTCACATTGGGCATAGAAACGATAATGTTTATGTATGTGTCGTAATTACAGTGTTTGAAGTGAAACTTCCTTACGCACGCTTGGCAGGGGGGGGGGGGGGGATTAAGCGGGCGAATGCGTTTACGTCACGTAAAGTGTTTTCGGGCGGAGGCGAGTACGCGCAAATTTTCTTTCTCTCTTTTTCTTATAACTAGTAAATGAAATATGTATATTCTTAGTCTTAGAAGTACGGCGGGCAGTTTCCGAAACTCGACACCCAGTGCGTATTTTACGTGGGGATTGGCATCAGTCCTGCCAACCCAGCTCCTCCAGAAAGCTCAGCTGCCCCCGAATGTTGCTGCAGACCTCTACGGGCTTCTCTCTCTTGTCTTCGGGCTTCCCATTAGAGAAGTCCTTTGTCTTGCAACGCCTCTGCACTCCAGTAGAACATGGGTGCTCGTCTCCTCCTCCTCCAGGCAGGCTCTGCACAGAGGGCTGTCAGAAATACCTATATTACAAAGGTGTTTGTTGAAGTAGCCGTGACCTGTGAGTATACCCACGATTTGTTTTAGGGCTTGTCTAGGTAGTCTGATTAACTTACGTGTTAGCTGCAGGTTTATCTTAGGAACGGCTTCCCTATCTTGCCTGCAGTCCGTGAGTTTTGACCAGTAGTCGATAGGGTACCGGATCATTGGCCGTCCTGCTGGACCCCTAAGCTAAGAATATGTATATGTACATACATGTATATTGGACACACACACATATATAAATTTGTTACTGTTCTGATATGGTTTTGAAGAATGGTCTCGTACAAATTTGAGGAGGCCTATGAGTAAAATAACTTCGTTCAAGGAACACACAAATTCTCTTGATTTTTTCCATTTTCGCTATTAACGGAAAACCATTGAATTTCAACCTTAAAATAAATTACTTTAATAAGTTAGAATGTCTCAACGACTTCAGGCCTGCGTCCAGGGCCGGCTTGTGGTTTGGTTTGAGATGAGGTGAAATTGTTTTTTCCAGTTCCGCAAGGAATGACTGTTAAGTTCAACAAAGTTCCAATCACATTTGAGGAAAAAACCTTCTCAAACATGCTTGGAAATTTCAGTATTAGTTTGACAACCTTCGAAATCGAAATTGCTATACTGGCCAGGTCAGAAGTTTTGTAATACGTAAATTGAACGACTATTAGTCTTAAACTAAGAAATCTTTTTCATCCGTTCTAATTTTGCTTAAAATTTCATGAAAAGCACTATTGTCATGAATTTTTCCAGGTTTTTCAAGGAAATAGTTAAGCTTTTAGTGGGGGGAGGGACGCCCTATTCGTTTAAAATTACTTAAGGGTTCCTAAGACGATTTAGAGATCTGTTTGCGAAATATTGAATCTTAAAGTGTAAGAACATAACACTTTAAGATTCAATATTTCGCAAACAGATCTCTAAATCGTCTTAGGAACCCTTAAATAATTTTAAACGAACTATTCAACGATTCCCTACCTACACTATGGGGTAGAAATGATAAAATCATCTCCAGGTTACATATAGAACAGCTACCCTAAAAAAATTTTTGCAAAATTTTATTTTACAATTTTGTCAGCATGATTGATACACATATCTCCACAAAATTACAGCTCTCTAGAGCTTACAGTTGCCAAGCAAAACCGGGGATGAACAGACAGACATGACGAAACTATAAGGGTTCCTTGTCAGGCCTACGGAACCCTAAAAAAAATATAGGGGCTCAAAAACAAATTAATTGTTGCCCCAAAAAATAACATGCCCCTTTACCATAACTTGTAGAGGAGTAGAACAATTACTTATCCACTAGTATAAAGCAAATGAGGTGATCAAATAAGTTAATTTTCTAATCTGTTGCTAACTTAATTAGCCATTTGTTACTGCTTTTACTATGTAGTTTGATTTAATTGATATACATGTCCAAGCAGAACCGGGGACGGACAGACAGATGAACATGACAAAACTATTAGTGTTCCTTGTCAGGACCACGGAACTCTAAAAATGGTACGAGCTTTTATTCCGAAACATGGCAACCAAGCAAGTAACATAACAAAGGTTTTATGGTGGCTTGCAAATAGAAAACTGTTTTTTTTTCAACACACCAATTAGCTTAACCCCAAAGTTAGCGCTGTTGGCTTGTGTTATGAGATACTAGGGTAACGGATAAAATATAAATACTTATACATGTATAAATTTATTTATATGGAGTAACATATTAAACATGGAGACAGAGACTGGAGTACAAATGCCCGTATTCATCATACAAACATCTGCCCCTACCGGGATTCGACGTCTCGAGTTGGACATCTTGAAAACCGGCGAATAAACCACTCGGCCAAGGTTGTTCATCATGGATTTTTAAAACTGATTGTATTGAAGCTCATTATTTGAGAAAAGTATTATTTGTCTTTAATTTATTTTCGTTTTTATTTATTGTTACTTGAATGCATTAGATGCTACGCCTATACATTCTTTCAAGTAATGATGTTTTTTTACATGATTGTCTTTTTTGTGTCACTAAAGAGGTCCTGCCAGAATAACAGCGCTGCCAGAATGCTGAGGCAGGGTCCTGGTTAGCCCTGAGATTTTTGAATTTGTATCTGTTAATGTATAAATGAGGGTTAATAAAATATATTCTATTCTATTCTAGATGATAGATAGATAGATAATGCGTTTATTTTCAACATACATATACATTTACAGACAGAGTAATACAATAAAAAAAAAAGATACAAGAAATCAGCTATGAAATATCTATATGTATGCTGCAGAAAGCAAAAGGCCAAGGCTCGTCTAAACATTTGCCAGTTTTAAGGCAAAATACCGATTTTCAGCCATCACCTTTATGAGTGAGTAGACTAGCTTTATTAATAATAAACATTTAAAAGATTTTGCAAGGAGAAAAGAGAAAACAGCCATGACAATGCAGTGGAGACAAACACATATTTACTACAATATAGAGTCAAATAATGAAGTGATTGTTGGCGAGATAAAATTAGATGATATCATACATATATATAATAACTATAATTACACATGATTAATTTAAAGTATATACAAAAGTAGTATCCGGAAACTGTTTGGAAAACAAGGCTACCTACCCTGCCACACATAAAACTTGGGGATGTCTAATTTTTGGATTTCTAAAAAGTATATTTTTATCTGCTTTTTAAAAGTGACTTTGGAATGGAATTCTATAAAACTTTACACGTTCGACCATCAATGCCTCTTTTGCTTTTCGCTGAAGTAATGTACTTTTATCTCATGCCTGCCCTTTGACTCACAGAGCCGTCCCTGTTTACGTGTTACGAGGACCAGTTGTTCATAATTTCATTCTTTCACCTTCAACGCTGCGCTGCTTGCAACGTATCTAAGTGGCTTCTCGCTGGGATGTTGAATATTTTTCAAATTTGCTACAGATGGTGAATAACGGGCGTTTTGGCATACAAAGTTAAAAAATTAAGTTTTAAATTATTTACTAGCGGCCTCCCGCGATTTCGTACGCGTGGAGTTAGTCAGAAATAAAGGTTCAATGCTCGTTCCCCGTAGGTGATAGCGGTATAATATGTAGATTATGTTAACCCGACTTCTTAATAATATTCGTGCCAAATTTGAAGTGTATCAATGTAGTAGTTTTTGAGTTTATCCCGGACATACATACAGACAAACAGACAAAATTTCTAAAAATTATATTTTTGGCTTCGGTGTCGACTGTAGATCACACCCCCAGTATTCTTTTAAAAAAATATTCAATGTACAGTTTTGACTTTCCTACCATTTTATTATCATATATATAAAATTCTCGTGTCACAATGTTAGTTACCGTACTCCTCCGAAACGGCCTGGCCGATTATTATGAAATTTCATGTGCATATTCCGTGGGTCTGAGAATCGGCTACTATCTATTTTTCATATCCTTAAGTGATAATGGTTGTCCACCTGTAATGTAATGTTCTGAAACCTACAATGCGCCTTCGCGCCAAAATTCAAACTATTGGGTATTGTAACGTAGTGTTCTCATATGGGTTAGGAGGATTCTTATCCCAGGAAATTGATAAAACACTACGTTACACACCCCTAACATTTTTTTTGAATGATATTTATTTTATTTTAATGTGGAATTAATAATACAAACAACCCTAAATTTTCTCTTCTACCACCTGCCCCTATTTTTATGGCGGTACGAAGTTCGCCGGGTCAGCTAGTATGTATATAGATTACAATGATGTAGTGGACCAGTTTTGTGTCGAGTACATGTAGAAAAAAATCGACTTAATCTTTGTGGTGATATACGGACAGGCGGACGGATATCGTTTGCTTAAAATGGTAAGGGGTCAGTAACAGGGTTCTTTTGTTACTTCTGGGTATGGAATCATCAAATAGCGATTTCTTCTTGCTAACATTTAACTTTTGAGAGATTTAGTCCATGCGACTACGAGTAGTCTAAATTTTTCATCAATGCCCACCATGATCTTTCTCTAAAACCCAAATACATCAAAAACATTATTAAAAGCATTGCAGGCGTGAAAACGTTAAAAAATACAAAACAATAACTGGAATTTCAACGATCAATCATTATATATATAATTCTTCTGTGAGTGTGTATGTCACTGAACTTCTCTTAAACGACTGGACCGATTTTGATGAAATTTTTTGTGTGTGTTCAAGGGGATCTGAGAATGGTTTAGATTCACAAAGAGGTGTAGACAGGACAACGTCTGTTGGGTCCGCTAGTCTATATATATAAAACTCAAAGGTGACTGACTGACATAGTGATCTATCAACGCACAGCCCAAACCACTGGACTGATCGGGCTGAAATTTGGCATGCAGGTAGATGTTATAACGTAGGCATCCGCTAAAAAAGGATTTTGATCAATTCTACCCCCAAGGGGATAAAATAGGGAATGAAAGTTTGTATGAAACTTTGTCAGTTTTAAACCGATCGGGCTGAGACTTTGCATGCAGGTATAAGAAGAATCATAGATGAATGTCATTGTGTATAATACAAGCCTGAGAACAAAAACTGTAGTCTACACTCCAGCTCTACACCGAAGCGAAGCGAGGGCGGGCCGCTAGTATAATATAAGCGTGAATTTCTTATAAACAACTGCTTTATAATGCGTGACCCGTGAGGGACACTTTGTTAAAACTCTTTGAAAATGTGCTCAGGATTTAATGAAAATTTCAAAAGTAGAAAAAGTTTCAAGCGCTCGCTAAACTAAGCAACTCGTGCTAACAAATTAATGGAGCTTGTCATGGCATACCGTGCGAGCTAATTGCACTGCGTTTAAAATGCACTTAACTCTGATTGGGCCACACCGCAGCGCAACCACACGAGTAAATATGTAACATGTAATTTAAATAAGGCATTTTTCTAGGCTTTTGAAAAAATAAATAAACTCTATTACTTTTGAATTGTCACGTTGTTATGTCACGTTATATCACGAGTCACGAGTTAGTTCAACATTCCGCGGTGTGTGTGACGTGAGTCTGAGGGGATTCCATTCAGATTACACACATCGAGTAAGAAAAATACTGGCTGTCAGGTGAGTAAAACCCTTTGCGCGGTAGAAATCGACAATGGGAAGGAGTGTTATTATGAAATATAGTACATGATTATATTATGTTTTTGTTTTCTTAAACATTTAACTGCTAGATGTTTAAATCTAAAGAAAAGTTTTACTAGAAAAAAAAATTACGCGGACCAGGCAGCGGACGGGACTCGAACCCGCACCCTTCGCAATTCGGGCGAATGCACTGACCAATTATGCTACCACGGCCCTGATGGCCGCGTCGAAATTTTCCTAGCCTTAAGCTGCAAGGCAGCGCCATCTCTTCGCATTGTAGGTAACCCACAATGTCAAATGAATACTTTTTCAAGTATTAAACATTTGAAAGAAGAAATAGCAATTATAGTTATGTTTTTATTTTCTTAAGCATTTAACTGCTAGATGTTTAAATCTAAAGAAAAGTTTTACTAGAAAAAAAAACACGTGGACCAGGCAGCGGGCGGGACTCGAACCCGGAACACCCGGGCGAATGCACTGACCAATTATGCTACCACGGCCCTGATGTCCGCGTCAAAATTTTCCTAGCCTTAAGCTGCATAGCAGCGCCATCTCTTCGCATTGTAGGTAACCCACAATATATTATCCATTTGGATGATATATGATTTAAGGACTAATATGTCTTATCTATTAGACAAGTCCGTCCGTCCGTCTGTCTGTGGTGCTGTTTCAGCGGCCAAACTGTAAGAGATAGATAAAAAGAATGTTTAAGTTATAAGTTAAGAATAGTCTGATAAGACTACAAACCGGATTTGAGTAACGTAGCACTTCCGGTTTTCGAGAAATCACGAATTTCAAACGAAACCACACAAAATCTCCGAAGTTCTCAATTAATTAAATACATTTTTTTTTTAATTGGTGAACATTTGGTTCACTGTTTTGCTAGTATATATAATATTAGGTGTTTTTACGATGACAATAAGCTAACTGTTTCAGAATCTCATAAAGAAGTTTTTAAGCATGTGTTTATATACATTTGAAGAATTAGTCTACCAAAAGTGTTTTTCAACAGTACCTATCTTCTTTTGTAATCGAAATACGACACATTAAATGATTTTTATCCAAACGTTAGGGATTGTGCGGGTAAGAATGCATTATCGGTGGTTTCCGTCGCGAGGCCCGTACCACTTGTTTGAACAGGTTAACCTTTGATAGAGATATGCCGCCTGTAATCATTTGACCTTTTCCATTTAATTGCCACTAAGAATGATTGCGAGCAGCTATCAGATTAATTGGAGAATTGTAATGCCTTTTCTGTTTAGTATTTTGAATATCCACGCCAAGCTTGGATGAACATAAATAACTAATAGCAGTTATAGCTTTGTATTATTTTAGCATTTGCACGAAGTATATTACATAGTTTAAATATATTTACAAGAATATTACCTAGTGGATTTTTTTACAAATAAATATATTATTATTGTTATTACTTTAAGGAAAAGATGAAACGGAAATGCACAATGCACAGCTCTTCCCGACGAGCATGAAAATTAGAAGGTTACTCGGTGAACGCTGAAACGATATAGTAATCTTTATCAAATGTATCCATTGACAGCTCTTTTGAATTGTTCATTAATTTTTCCTACCTATTCAGGACATATTTTTGCTGATCTTATAAAATCATATATTGTTTTAAACCTTCATTGTCACTAACATTATAGTATTATAAGTTACTAGCGGCTCGCCCTCGCTTCGGTGTAGAGCTGAGCTTTATGTTCTCAAGCTTGTATTATACACAATGACATTCATCTATAATTCTTCTTATACTTGCATGCAAAGTCTCAGCCAAAATTGACAAAGTTTCATATAAACTTTCATTCCCTATTTTATCCCCTTGGGGGTAGAATTGATCAAAATCCTTTCTAAGCGGATGCCTACGTCATAACATCTACCTACATGCCATATTTCAGCCCGATCCGTCCAGTGGTTTGGGCTGTGGGTTGATAGATCACTATGTCAGTCAGTCACCTTTGAGTTTTATACATATATATAGATTTACGGAATTGTTACCATGTACCTGTTGCAAGGCACTGTTGCAAGTGCCATGATCACGTTACTTCATGATCATGGCACTTGCAGCAGTGCCGAAATATCGCAAACTCGCTAAAAACAAGGTGCATGGTAACAATCCTTTAAATAACTCATATTATTATAAAATCATGACGCTACCAATAGAACGTCACTCACATTCTGATTGCTCTATCTTAAGATTTTTCCATTTACTCTGATTTTTTTGAATTGTGAATTTCTATTTAATTTTGAACTGTACTGTTTGTTCTTAGAAATAAACCTTTCTTTTGAACGACGTTTATATACTATATATGTATTGCTGAAAACTGCATTCAAATCCGTTGCGTAGTTTAAAAGACCTAGGCGTACAGACAGCGGGAGTGACTGTTTTGATACTATATAAAGAGTAGCGCAGAGAATCCGTCTTAAAATTCTAAAAAACTAATAACTTCTTTTTTTCTCAGGCTACTGCATAGATAAACGCGAAGTGGGGTCTACAACTTGGCAGCAAGTGAACACAGCCCTTTGCCTTCCAAACCCGATGAACTGTCCGAATCTGATCGAAGGTCGACAGTACGAGTTCCAAGTGACAGCTCAGAATGAATGAAGCCCCGTCCAAAAAGATTTTTTACTTCATCAACTTAAATCTTTTGTTTGCATATTCCTATTTGTTTTACCTACTTAAATTTGTCACTATCGGCTTTGGATACAAATCTTAATCCAACCGATACGTATTATAAGATTAGTGATTGGGATCTTATATTTACACGAATAAAAATATTAAGTTTTCTTTCTCTAGTAATGGCAGCTTGCAAATTTAAAAAAGGTTATGCTTCAAGTTATGCTACTAAACTTACTTAAACCAATAAACATTCGTAAATGATTACGAATGCAGAATAGATGAAACTTTAACTTGCCTAAGCACACGTTCGCTGTGAAAGAGCGCAAAAAATTTGCCGAGAACTTTCGCCGTGAAATGTAGAAAAATTACCTTTCGCAAACAGAAATGTGCATGCAGAATGAATATACATATACACAGTCAGGTCATAAGTATTGTCACACAGTAAAAACTTTTCTTCTAAAATGCTGGCCACAAAAAAGTTTATTGAATTCGAATTTCGAATTGTTCATGAAAATAAAAATGTATACTATTTAGAATTTTACTCATTTTTAAATATGGAGTGGACGCTTAAAGAAGATCGTGTTGCAGTAATTGCGTTGCATCGTTGCGGTTACGCGCCTATTCAAATTTTTGACATACTGAAAATTTTGAATATAACCAAAAGATTCGGATATCGTACCATCAAACGATACAATGAAGACTCTAGTGTAGATGACAGGTCAAGAAGTGGTCGCCCTCGGTCTGTTAGGACTCTAGCAGAGATAAAAGCTGTGAAGGCGCGAATTCAAATAAATCCCAAACGTATACAGAAACTGTTGTGACAGAATTTATGACCTGACTAGGTATATACCTATACATAATTGTTTTTTCTTATTTCCGATGTATGACGACGTACGTACACTCTCAAATAAACCGGGTTATCTGCTAGTACTATAGAGCTCTGCATAAGTATTCTGTAAGATGCAATCTCTCTTATGATCTCAGTTATTCGGATATCTGACAAATGTCAAATGAGTCATGCTAAATGATGTAATGGAAGGTGACTTCAGAAGTATCTCTGAAATTTTTCAACTTGACGACTTTGTATATAACAATACAGGGAGAAAAAATCAGCCCTTGCTGAGTTTCTTGCCGGTTCCTCGCAGTACAAGGTCTCCCGCCGTAGTTTTGCGAACCGATGGCGTAGCTTCTTGACCTTCACAAGTGCTTGTAACAGCCTAGACTGAATAAATGATTTTTGATTGATAGATTTTAGTTATAATTTTTATTTTTTAAGCATGTTACTGCTTGATGTTTAAATCTGAAGAAAATGTAACTAGAAAAAAATCCACGCGGACCAGGCAGCAGACGTGACTCGAACCCGCACCCTTCGCTATCCGGTCGAATGCACTGACCAATTATGCTACCGCGGCCCTGATGGCCGCATCGAAATTCTTCTTAGCCATTGTTAAGCTGCAAGGCAGCGCCATCTCTTCGCATTGTAGGCAACCCACAATGTCAAATGAATACTTTTACAAATATTAAACATTTGAAAGAAGAAATAGCAATTAAAGTTATAATTTTTATTTCTTTAGAAGAATTTCGACGCGGCCATCAAGGCCGCGGTAGTGTAATTGGTCTTTTTTTCCTTTTGAGGTACGGAACCCTAAAAATGAGGAGGGACTGATACTTTTTATAATTCCTTTTGTTTTTATCCATCGTTTTATCAGGCGTGTGTATTTTTCTACGATTTTTAGTGCCAAAGCCCACGTGGACCAGGCGGCAGATGGAACTCGAACCGATATGTATAGTTATGATAGTTGGAAGTTTTATATTTTTTTCGAGTAAATCAAATCTGAGTTCTATGGTTACCCGGTTTATTTGCTACTAGTGGCCCGCCCTCGCTTCGCTTCGGGGTAGAATTGACCAAAATCCTTTCTTAGCAGATTCCTACGTCATAACACCTACCTGCATGCCAAATTTCAGCCCGATCCGTCCAGTGGTTTGGGCTGTGCGTTGATAGATCACTATGTCAGTCAGTCACCTTTGAGTTTTATATATATAGATGTATAGTGTACCTACATTCGTAAATAAATTCGTAAGGCCGGCCGTTGCCCTCGTAATGATCCCGAACGAATTTGAAGTTTTTTTTGATCCCCATTGTGTTTATAATTTGGTCCCTTTTAAGGGAAAAGAGGTCTGCGCCGCTTAACCTTATAGCGTTTAAATAAATCGAATACTCGGCTGAAAAAATAAAAATTGTAGACAATTTAGGTTTCCCCGTTTTTTTTTCACTTCAAACTTGTTTCAAACAACAAAAAGGAGTATTATATTTCGGGGTTTGTGTATGGTAGGTTTTATTTAGTTTATTTATTTCAACATTATTTAGCATTTAATACTTAGACTAGAATTAGCACCCAGACAACAACCAGAGTGACTAAAATAATACAAAAACATGACAGACTTATCAAAAATCCTACCAATATTTTTAATGTGCAAGTTTTTGTGTTTGTTATTAGATCACGCAAAAACTTTGATGAAATTTGGTACGCATACAGTTTATGACCCGGATTGAGACAGGATACTTTGAATCCCTTAGAATATCAGTGTAGCGTACCTCAAGGATAATCCTTTTCTTTGACAGTTATAGGTTCCATTGACTAAATTTAAATCTCAGATCAAAAATGCTCTTATGAATAAGGGCTATTATAAAGTTGATGATTATCTAAATGATCGTAATGCATGGACATAGTGTTTCTTATAATTTTATATTAAATGGGATTAGTCATTTTTCATAACAGTAATATTGTACCTATCTAATGCCGCTTCCTATATACTACTTAAAATGTTAACTATAAAATTAATTGTAACTATATATTTATATTCTAGATGATGTAATGGAAAGTGACTTCAGACGTATTTCTGAAGTAATTTTTCAACTTGACGACACTGTATATAACAATACAGGGAGAAAAAAACAGCCCTTGCTGAGTTTCTTGCCGGTTCTTCTCAGTACAAGGTCTCCCGCCGTAGTTTTGCGAACCGATGGCGTAGCTTCTTGACCTTCACAAGTGCTTGTAACAGCCTAGACTGAATAAATGACATTTCATTTCATTTCATTTCTGCAGATCTTACACATGCCTCCGCCTTCTGCGGACCCAAGTATTACCAGAATGAACGGCGTGGACGTAGGGACGTGACACTTGACGGTAGACTCGTCTTGCTTAACATCGCGCACTTAAGCATTGCATCAGCCGCCCTGCATCCCATCTGGGGAAGTAATCATAATCAAAATATTTATTCGACACAGACATAGATACAGACTAATGTCTACACTTGTACATACATTTATATAGATGGATAACATTAAACACTTAATAACTATGTACCTGGAGGCCTACTCTATTTCAACGAAAAACGAAATTTCGATCGAAATTTCGCACGTTCCCTACTCTGTTTCCTTTTCATTTCGAAAATTCGTTCGTCCGAAATATTTTGACAATTAAATTCTCCAAGCCTACTCTAATTCACAAAACTTTCGAAGGAAAAGTTGAATTTGACAGATAATTGTTCGAAATTTTAACCTCAAATCGACGAAATGAAAAGTGTTACCTTTTCATTTTCGTTTTGAGATTTTTGTTTTAATTAAGCCTAAAATACTTGCAAGAGTATTTTTAATAATAGCGGCTTAGCTCGAGAAACTTTTTTAGCATGTAAAATTAACCAATAAACCATTTTTTTATTACTTTTTGTAATTTCGATACTTCAAAGTATTAAACGACAAATTGAGGTTGACATACAGTAGATTGTATCGACTCTGCAAATTAGTCGGCTAACACTGTCAAAGAAGGTTCTTTCAATGTCATCTAAAAATTTGCCGTAAACTACCTATATTGTTTCCAAGTAAAAAAACGTTTTCTTAAAAGTAGAGATATAAAGAACTCACAAACATGACTCATTCCATTCGTTCACGAAAACTGTTTATGGTTCCGAAGTTAATGTGCCTGTTCGAAAATGAAATAGAGTAGAGACACTGGCGAAATTTCGTTTGAAATTCGTTCGTTACCGAAATTTCGTTTCGGAGAAAGAGAGTAGAGCTCCAGCATTGTGTCAGTTTTCACTGACGCTGTTTTTCAACTGGATCCTTTTTCTGACATGCGAATGCCAAACACTATGATACGATTACATAAAAATAAAAAAAAAACATTACCTTAATAAACAAACAAAAACAATATGAATTCAAAACAATATAAACACAAACGGTTACACACAACATAAACAACGTGTATTAATTAACTAAAAGCTTGGAATAACAGTGGAAGAAAATAAAGTAATATGTAAGCGTGCAACTTATTCATAAGACTCATCTAATAAGGAAGTCACATTACAAGTACTTATTATAGTAACCGCCACCTTACAGAAATCAGAAATCAGTATATCTTTATTCAAATTGGATGTATAGTGCAACAATTTTGAATCGTCCAAACATTTTTTTTCCCTACCACTCGTTATTGGACATATTTTTAGCTGCGGAGAAAAACGAGCGAAAAAAACTCCACAAAATTAAAAGCATAATGTAACAACATTTACAAATCATTATGTTGTTACAACGTCAATACAATCATGATTTATTTAATATAGAAATCCTGTTGGAATGATTGGAATACAGAAGACCACAGTAAAATAACACCTTTTGTTGGTGTTGTGTTTCTGTCGGTGAGTAAGGTTCCAGGGCTCCACGAGGTAGGGGATTGGGTCAGGGTAGGCAACGGCATTAGTGATAGCTTTAGTATCGCAAGCACCTATAGGCTGTAATTACCGCTTACTATAAGCTCTTTGCCACTCTTTTAGCATAAATAAAACTAATAAGCCTGGTGCCCAAAGCGTGATGTTGGTGATGAATCGCCTGGTGTTTCATAGGCAAATTCTCCGTATTTCGTCCATAGGGAAAGCCTGTATCCCATTAAAGAGGTGTATAGGCTGCTGAGGATGAATAATTATGTAGTGGAGCCGTATTGCGAGTACACATAAGCGAGATGTTAAAAAACACCGAAAAAATTACCTTAACCAAATCACCACCTATCAATTTATTTTTGGATAGAAGAGGAAAAACAAGGTACATTCTGTAATGTAACACGTTTCTCTGAATAATAATTACCCTTCGCTTCCCTTAATATCTGGGGCGTTTATCATAAAAGTCTCATTATTCACTACTAGAAAAACACCGAAACAATCACCTTAACCAAATCATCACCTATCAATTTATTTTTGGATAGAAGAAGAAAAACAAGGTAAATTCTGTTATGTAACACGTTTCTCTGAATAATAGTTACCCTTCGCCTGCCTTAATATCTGGGGCGTTTGTCATAAAAGTCTCATTATTCACTACTTTAAAAAGCACCGAAAAAATCACCTTAACCAAATCATCACATATCAATTTATTTTTGGATAGAAGAAGAAAAACAAGGTAAATTCTGTAATGTAACACGTTTCACTGAATAATAATTACCCTTCGCTTCCCTTAATATCTGGGGCGTTTATCATAAAAGTCTCATTATTCACTACTAGAAAAACACCGAAACAATCACCTTAACCAAATCATCACCTATCAATTTATTTTTGGATAGAAGAAGAAAAACAAGGTAAATTCTGTTATGTAACACGTTTCTCTGAATAATAATTACCCTTCGCTTCCCTTAATATCTGGGGCGTTTGTCATAAAAGTCTCATTATTCACTACTATAAAAAACACCGAAAAAATCACCTTAACCAAATCATCACCTATCAATTTATTTTTGGATAGAAGAAGAAAAACAATGTACATTCTGTAATACGTTTCTCTGAATAATAATAACCTTCGCTTCCCTTAATATCCGGGGCGTTTGTAATAAAAATCGCATTATTCACTATACGAATGCTGTGTATCGGCAATATAAGCAATATAAGGCTAGTTTTCCAAAGCGCTATAACCGCGTTATAGTGGTTGTAAAGAAGTTACGCTTGCGGCAGTTTCGCTTAATGGCGCCGTTTTTATTGAGCGCGCCTCGAGCGATAAATTTTTAAGCGCGATCCTCGAATCGACCTATATATTGCGGGATTACAGAGACAATCACTTACCGATTGTATTATAGCTTAATTGACATACAGACATGGATGGATTCGGGTGAGAATTCGGTATAGACCTAAAGTGGTTTAGTTTGAACCTCAGAAATGATTATTTTTATATGTATGAGGCGCAATAAATTACCTGATATTGAGTCAAAAATAGACGATGCAACAGAACGTATGCCGCTCCAGCCAACCTCACCTAGCCGGCCTGAAGCCAATCCCCTACGCCGCCAGGGCTCTCCTGGTACCCTAATTACTAGCAGATATGCAACATTACCAACATCAGTAGGGCCGCGGCCCTACTCGGTCGGGCATCGTATATATGAACTGTTGGCTGCCGAATTTCACTTGCGCGATGTAGGCTTCCTTACGTTGTGAACGCAGCGCCGGTAGCGCCATCTTTTGAGGAGGGCGAGTGATTATTTCCTCCATGTTAGTTATATGTGGGGCATATAGATGTCGCCGCCACATCATCACGTCGTGGTCACCAGTTTAGGAAGGCCAAAGGGGAAGATCTTCCTCTGAGCTGGGTGATGTTAGCTCGGGGGCCGCGGCCCTACTGATGTTGATCGGCTGTCGTATATATGAACTGTTGGCTGCCGAATTTCACTTGCGCGATGTAGGCTTCCTTACGTTGTGCACGCAGTGCCAGTAGCGCCATCTCTTGAGGAGGCGAGTGGTTATTTCCTCCATATTAGTTATATGTGGGGCATATAGACGTCGCCGCCACAAAATATTATTTAGTTTAGTACGAGGAGTAAAAAGAATTATCTATATATACATAGTTGGTACTTAAAAAAAATGAACTAAAATCGAAAATATACTCCCGGACACATCTATACGTCTCTTAGTGTTAGGTTTCCACGGTCTGCAAAAATGTATGTTTATGGTTTAGCTTTACTTTTAAAAGCACACAAAAAGATGGTTATTAAATCAGCTTCAAAACTGCGTAGGTTATAACTTTTTGCTTAATGTAACTTTTAATTTTAGTTAGCGACCACTTAGAATGCTTAGGCCCAATTAACGTGGCCTGATAGATGTGTCCAGACGTCCAGGACGTGCAGTCATGGTAATATTCTAACTGGAAATCATTTTTCAATCTCTCTATAGGCGGACTTGAGCCTTATTGGCGTTTCTCGGAAATTACGTGTGAAAATTCGCAAAGATTCCAATATTCTCAGTATTATGTACTTTCTATGTTGAAATATAATTTTCCATCGTTGTTTGTGTTTTTTTTATTCTTTAGCCTCGTGGTCAATAAAACAATCCTTTTTTAATTGGCAAAGCTGAGTGTGTAAGTATACAAGTTTCAGGGCCATGTCAATATCGGCGGCTGCCTTAAGGCATCAAGATGATTGATTAATCAAGGATGTCTTGAGTGACTCCAAATTGGGATGAGGCTTTGAGCACGCCTTTTCCTCTAAGCGTTGCCATATCTTGTAATTAGTGTTGCCCAAATTCAGTCTTGGTCTTGCAGTCTTGCTCTTGTTCTTGCATTTTTGCAAGATCAAGACCAAGAACAAGACCGCGTATTTTTAGCAAGACCAAGACCAAGACTGACCGTGCAAGACTTGACCAAGAACAAGACTAATCCGGCAAGACTCTTGCGTCTTGCAGCTAGGACTTAGCGCTATTTCACGGAGTAGTTAGGTATAACAGTTCGGTGTATAGGTACGCTTAGGAATTCTATGAGACGCAAAAAACTGTATCAAAGAATATGAAAAACTGGACCTATGCGCATTACGACTTACGACCAATACCATAAACATACATGGCGAATAAAAAAATATCCATTAAAATCAAACAGATTGCATGCATAGTTTTGTTTTAACCATTGGCACTTTGATAATGCGGCATCAAAGGTTTTGTACTGACTTTTCACAGAAATTTGCCGCGGAAGTACATGACGATGATACACGCGCCGGTGACTTCTATTAAAATCACATACAACAATCGTTGCCGCCGCGCTGAAATCACAACATTTAACACTATTTGATTGCCGCCACAGGGCCTAGGTATACTCATGCAAAATTCTAATTTCGTGTCGTACCGACCCACTCACGCTAATACTATTTAATATATGAGCGAGCGAGACGGTACGACACGAACTTCGATTTTCGAATTTTAGAGTACAGGTGTTCCAAAGAATAAATAAGTTTCGGAGTGTTTAGAATGGAAACGAATACATTATACTGATCACGCAAGTAGTATTATGATTAGATAATGGTAAGGATAGGTAGTAGATGTCATAATAATTTATTCTAGTAAGTATACAGGGTGAAATTGAATGTTTCTATGAAACTTCGTGAGATTGATGGGTTACGTGTATAGAGTATGCCTGATTTTTTTCGGATTTTTTAAAATAATTTTTTTCGTTTTTTAATTTTTTATTTGGTTATTTTTTTGTCATTTCTTCCTTATGAGTAATTATTCATTTTAAACACGTCTACATAGAAGTTATAAAGCAACTTAAAATAAGCACTACTAAAAAAACGGAAACTTAATGAATGCCTTCATTATGCCTCCAGTCGAGATCAGCGCCGGTCGGGGCGACGACCGGCGGCCGCCTAGGTACCTACTACACGCACAAATGACTCGGCGCTTACCTACTCTCCGCTTTGATCCACACTATTTAAAAACAATACAATAAAATAGTCTTAGATGCTATATTATAATTATTTATTCACTGATACACAATACCTTTGAATATTATTTCATAAAGCACAGGTAATTAATCAATAAAGTAAATCTTCTTAAAATTAAGAGCAAATCGGTATAACTTACGAGCTTAGTGAATGAAGGAACTCTTCGTGTCTGATTTGCCCACGTCATGAAATTCCGAACACATTTAATCATAGCCACAGTCACACATACACACAGACACACACACACATAATAATATGTTGTTTTGCGGCAAGCACGGGCGGGCGGCGCGCCGCACGCTGGCAACTAGCTCCGGTTGCGGCGTCTTTGATGATGTGAATTCCGCCCACCTCCCCTCTTCCCCGCACGCGGACGTTTGCTTTGATTGCATGCAAAACGCAGTCGCAAGTATATCAATCCGCGTGGGCGTGCGCACCTTTTGACTTGGTGACATACACTGTGATAATTTCATTATGCCTCGGTATACAAACCAAAAATATTTAGAGATCGTGTACTGCTATCGCGAGTGTGACGAAGTAGGTTTGGTTTACGAATGAGTCCCCAAACCATAGAAGTTGCATTTTGTGCAGTGAGTAGTGATAGGGACACTTTAAAAAAGGTGAAAAGACACGCCCGCAAACATGCCTACCTTTGTTTGTAGCAAAATGGTGGTTTAGAGCAACAATTTTGCAGATAATAATTCAAGTCTCTTTTTATTGCTAGTGTAAATACTTTTTGATTAGAAACAACTAATTGTGTACTACCAGTGTGATTGATTTGATAAAAAGTTCTAGTGAAAAAAATGAATATGTTCCTCGTTCCTCGTTGTACCTACCTATATCGCCGGTCTCGTAAGTACTTTTGAATACCTGGTTATAAATTTCATTCTGACCCAAGTATTAAGCAATAAGTATTTCTTTTTGTTTAACATTTGCCTATTTCCAATCGTGACAAAATTATTATTAACTTTTAAAGTTTTTCTCTGCTTAAGAGAAGATGACATTTGTGCTTATTATTTCAATTTCAATAAAGGCATCTAAGACGATTTTATTGTATTGTGTGGAATCAAACGAGTCAGTTGAGCTCTGTGTAGAGTTAGGTACCTACTCACTCAACGGCTGGCGGGCGCGGTCGGTCGTTGACCCGCGGTGGAATTTCAATGTTTTTCCGTTTTTTAGAAGTGCTTATTTATTAGTAGTTTTTCACTGGATATGTAAGTTTGTTTGTTTAAAATGAATAACTATAACTAACCAACATAAAAATACACAAATTATAAATAAATACATGAAAAAAATATACTTCAAAAAAATCCAAAAAAAGACAGGCATACTCTATACACATAACCCAACAATCTCACGAAGTTTCATAGAAACATTCAATTTCACCCTATATATTATAATACTGATTATATGGGATTATGATTGGTCTTTACTATGGCTATGTTAATTCAAGCTCACAATGTTCCAATTCTAATACGTTTTTCTAAGATCTAAAGTAAACTTTAATAAATAGCAATAGTCTAATAGGTAATTGCAAGACTTGCAAGACTCTTGCTGCAAGACCAAGACCAAGACTGGGAGCGCAAGACCAAGACCAAGACCAGGTGTACTGGCGCAAGACTAAGACCAAGACTTGCTAAGTCTCGTCTTGTTCTTGCATTTGGGCAACACTACTTGTAATCTAACGGACTCAAATCTGAACTGGAGGAGGGCTAGTTTTCGTGCCGGATGAAGTCGATTGCACGCGCCGCCAGCCAATCTTGTGTGCTCTTCGCTTTATGAGCTGGCGCCGAATCTTTATGGAATACCCAGTGCCTGTTATTGACCATGGTATGAGAAACAGGTTCCACAAGGTTCGTCAGGACTGTATTTTGATACAGAACTGCATTCGAATTTTACACCTTTCTAACAAAAATGTTGAGCCCTGTTAAGCCCTAATAAGAAACTCCCAACCATACCATGAGCGAGGATGGAAAATGACCTCGTTGGACACGCGGAATACGGTTGCTCGCTTCTTCACTACTGTGTGCGTACACCTTATCATTTTGTTTGTTGTATCTCTCTTCTACGGTCAAAATTTTTGCGTCCGAAAAACGAATTTCCCGATATTTTTTTCCCGCGTACCGCTTCGACAAAGCGCGCCATCCGCTGCTTAACCCCATCTGAAGGGCCAACAGTTTCTGCTTACGTTTGGGATTTCTTTGAATTCGCGCCTTCACAGCTTTTATCACTGCTGGAGTCCTAACAGACCAAAGGCGACTACTTCTTGATCTGTCAAGAGTCTTCATTGTATCGTTTGATGGTACGATAAACGAATCTTTTGGTTATATTCAAATTTTCAGTATGTCGAAAATTTGAATTGGCGCTAACCTCAACGATACAACGCAATGACTGCAACACGGTCTTCTTTAAGCGTCCACTCCATATTTAAAAATGAGTAAAATTCTAAAAAGTATACATTTTTATTTTCATGAACAATTCGAAATTCAAATTCAATAAACTATTTGTGGCCAGCATTCTAAAAGAAAAGTTTTTACTGTGTGACAATACTTATGACCTGACTGTGTACATGTATGTACATATACATATTTCATTTACTAGCTAAAGAGAGAAAGAAAATGTGCGCGCGAACTGCTTTCTCTTGCTTTTATACCCCACTGAACTCTCGTTCGCCTCACCCGGACACACTTTTCATAACGAATAACGCATTAAGAAGTTTCACTTCAAAAGTACGAAATAAATTTTCGGTCACCCATCCGAGAAACCGACCATTGTGATCGTCGCTTAACCCACTTAACCGCAGATCCCGGAACGTGCTGACCACGATCCGCTTACACTTCAACATATAACGCCCACTCGGAATCCGATCCGGGGGTATTCAATAACATCGTGCGGAGTGCCTATTAATGTTGCCGAAAAACATCGTCACTTCAAACATTGTCGAGAGCGTTGGAGCCGGTTCTGCGTGGCCCACAAAATATCAAGGGCCCTGGAGATTCGGAGAGCCTCCTTGGGATAAACCCAACGTTACAATTTAGGCCATGTACTCACTTGCGACTTTTCATATATCCGAGACTACGGCTAATTTGGAGCGATGTTATTCAAATTCGTTTTATAAATAATATTTAATATATATATTTATGCAGAAATAAGGTAAGACAAGCTGAAAAATAAATATCATAATCATCATATAAAATCACCGTGTTAGTGACGAAACAAAATAAGCAAAATTTTGATTCTATATTGTGTATTTTTTGTCTACCAAGTCTAACTTTTTTGTTTTCCAATATTGATATTGTCACAAACGCTCTCGAAACAAAACCGCGGAAATACTATATAGAGACCGAATTTACCAGAACACTGCAGATCGCGATAAAGGTCGAGTGGTGCGGCTTATTGTAAAATGAGCCTTATGCAGTTCGGCGTAAGGGAAAAAGTGCAACGACATCTGGACTTGTTTACAAGTTATGCGCGTTACCTACGTAGGAATAAGTAGGTACTACGCACTCGCGGGTACTAGATAGCTCATAATTGAACGGGTACTTTCTAGAATGCCTCGATGGGCGTTTATAAGCGCGATTGGCGCCGCGCAGAGACAGTTGAGTTTCAAGAGCGATTTCGGAACGAATACAAAAGCGATCAAAGTGCAACAAAAGTGTTCAAGTGCGATTGTTTTTAAGACTTGTATATTGAAATATAGTGTTTAGTGAGTGTATTGTGATTAACATTGTGTGTAACTGTGTAGTGATTAAAGTACTGTCAAGCGTGAATTGGTATACAATTTCAAACTCCATCCCGACACGTAACAATATAATAAAATTTACTATCTTTATCGTTTCCGGAAAAGAAGTGCAAATATTTAATTCTTTTTAAACATTCTTTAAGCAATTTTATAAAAAAAAAACGTAACTATATCCAACGACTTAGTCTTAAAGCGTGTACAAAGCCATACTGACGTCTATATAAATTGTTGTCAGCGGATCCAGTGTCTAAAAGGATCTTAATGACATGAATCTGCTTGGTTTTTATTTTGCAAGCAATCACAAGAGGATTAGTACGAATTTACTTTGTGTAAGTTTGTAAGTATTATCTTTAAAATACTTATTAATAGAATGGGATGTAGGGAGCATATTAATTTTGGTGAAGGTCAAACACGAGACGACGTACTTTTATATGTATTCGGGATCCACTTTAGTTAAATATAGCTTTTTCCAGCTTGTTTAATATAATTAAACATTAAAATGTACACAAAAGATTGATACTGTATGAAAGGGTAAATAAACAAATTAATGAAAATAATAAACATATATAAATATATATTTATTCATTTCATATACATTTATTATAACTAATCGACGAAATCTTTTACATTAAACTTTTTACAATAGTCAATTTCAGATGTGCATAAATATATCATTAGGAATGTTGATAAATTATGTAATTATTATTATCAGACTATTAACATTTATTTAAATATTAATTATCAACATTGTCTGCATTATTAATTACAGTGACAAGTGGTTTATGGTAACTAAAAAAAGACACATGGACGTTCGTAGATACGTGGTTCACGAATCTTGAAAATACCGCATCAATGGTTGTACCATACCTCGTTGTCCCCATTGCTCTATCAGAAACAATATCTAAATTCAGTTCAGATTTTAAAAAATTTATTAATGTCAATCCGTCATCTTTGTTTGTCAAAGTTGCGCGACATAGGATGCGCACCAAAAACGTAACGAGGTCATTCATCTATACATTTTACTCCTCACATTTTTCTCATACCGGGCCCCTTATATTATGCAAATTGATTCTTAAGGAGTAAACTTTAAAAATTACAAGATCAAATATTAAACGTTAACATAAACCATTTTCTGTAATTGCAAAATTATAAGTCTTAAACGATTGTAACAACTTCTGTTTCCGTCTTGGTTATACCAAGAAATCCGTGCTATAAGTTGCCTCCTTAAATAAATTAAATTTCACTTAGATTAACACAAAAAGGATTTCATTCAAAATATATTCGTCTGTATTTAACTTCTACATGCAGAAGTTGGTCCTTCGTAAAATAATAAGATTATCGAATAGTAATCGTGTTCCAGTGAAGTTTTCTGGATTACAAGTTATTATCGCTGTCGGCCATAGCGCATATTTCATGAGAAACCATACTTTCTATGAAAAAGCAGAAGCTATAAAGGCTGGCAAGACGATTTAGAAGATTCCTTCGAAGTTTTGCATTGTATGAAAATCAAAATTTATATTTTTCAAGATATTCTGCAAACAGAAGTAGTTGCAAAAAAGACGGTAAGCGAACATCAAGTTAGCAGGGAATCAGTAGTGCCAACATACTTCTGTAGCCCTAGCACGAACCAATATCGAATTCGTATCGTTTACGAGTCCAAAGTGTCATTGTCAAATTTGTACTGATTTTTAATTCTCGTTACGTACTTTGTGCCGCTGCTGTTCAAGTTTCCATACAAAATTTGACATTGACATTTCGGTTAGCAAACTATTCGAATTCGATAATGGTTCGTGCTAGTAGTACAGTCAATCTGTCGAAAAAAATATCGTTTCAGTGAAAAAAAAACCTAAAGGGTAAGTCTTGTTTTTTCTGTTGCCAAATGACGTCAGTAAGCCACCTTGGCGATGGGCATATTCAACTCGTAGGCGTTTTTTGAAAAACTCAAAAAAACCCTCAAAAAATTTTTGAAACGCATTTTTCTTGTTTTGTATGCATTTTAGAAACTTTTTTTTTCGACCATAATTGTAGAGGGCGTTAAGTGCTACAATTTATGTCATTGTTGCAATCTCGTACAACAAAAAATGCGCATTGTAGGTGGCGCTAAAGTCTCAAAAAAGTGTTTTTTTCACTTTTTCACCCTGAAAATATCATTTTAATGGAAAACTTCAAATGGCAAAGTTGTTTCGTACATAATTACCAACAACTTTTGTATAAACATTTTTTTTGTATTACTTACCGTTTTCAAGTTATAAATTGCGCTGGTATGAAAAATCCAAGTAGTACTCAACGCCCTCTACAATTATGGTCGAAAAAAAAGTTTCTTAAATGCATACAAAACAAGAAAAATGCGTTTCAAAAAATTTTTGACGGTTTTTTTGAGTTTTTCAAAAAACGCCTACGAGTTGAACATGCCCATCGCCAAGGTGGCTTACTGACGTCATTTGGCAACAGAAAAAACAAGACTTACCCTTTAGGTTTTTTTTTCACCACTCAACCTACAGATTGACTGAACTATAGGGGTACTGATACATTTGACGTTGGAAGTTGCAGCTGTCATTGTCAAATTGGTTTTGACGGATTGTTTTTTCCCGGCAAAATTGGCTGAAGTTCGAAAAAAGGCAAGCCGCCCCATCAATATTAATTATATGCTAAACCAAGTACAATCCCCCTTAATTTATATACTGAGCAAGTTCCTGAAACAAAATAATATAAAACTTTAATTGTAGTAACACAACAAAATCCCTCCTCTTACCCTAGTATACTATATCAATACATATATTTATCTATGTCTCCATATTTAATGCATGGGTGCCTGGTATCACAAATGTTTGTCTATGTGTTGTTACAGATACTCAACGAGTCTGCAGTCGTCATACTGCACAACATCATCAAAACCGTACAGGCTCAGCATATACCTTGTCTTCTTTAACCCATACATTGGCAGAATCGTCACGTAATGACCATAATCACCAAAAATTTAATTGAATTGGCTGAAGTTCGACAGAGTTTAAATATATATATGTCGGAGGATGTGATGAATAGGGTTGATTGTTGAATGCCAAGCGTGAAAAAGCTATTGCTTACACTTTAAATAATTTTATAAAATCTTAATATAATTTGATTTCAATTAATTACAATTTTTGTATTGTTCAGTAACTTAGCAATTGAATAAAAGTCGCTAATAAAACGCGACATAAAATGATTTCATTTTATGTCGCGTCCAATCAGAGCAGAGCACGTGCCTCGAGTGGGGTCGAGGCGTCATATGATTTTCACAAGTGGGAGGTAGTTTTTGCGCGTATTTAAAGGCGAGGAACTGATCGTAGCGGTTCATTACTAGAAAGGTGATACGGTAGTTCAGTGAAGTCAGATTGGTACCTTGAACCCACTGCTCGGTTGTTACGTTATTTAAGTGTCCTTAGTGTAAAGTAAAGTGTGTGTGAAACATTTTTATTTTGTTTTTGTTATAAGAACGTAATTAAAACTATACGAACAGTGATTGAGTGATTGTTTGGTTTTGTGCCTGTATCAAGCCCCAATGACGCCCACTAAGCCCGTGAACGCTAATGACAAAGTGAATAGCCGCTCTCCGACATATACCTATAGATATTTTCATTGCGTTTGTGTTTTACGAGTGTTACATACGGAGTAATTCGGGATTCGCTTATCCACTACTTTATAAGTGAAAAGGTGTTTACGGCTAACGCGTAATTCGACTTAAGAGCTTACGGCACTTCTAACTTCGTGCACACCGATTTGTCGACTGCTGAAAGGGATGAGCTAAAACGATTAAGACTGTCGCGAGCACAGCTGAATGATATGCTTACAAGAAAAGAAAACTATGTTAACGAGCCGCTCAATCTTACCATCGCAAACGCGGAAATGTTAGAGGCATGAGAGGAAAAATTATTAGATACATTTAAGTCCTATGAACAGATTCAGTTAGATAATTTAGCTCTCTATGAAGCTGATTCGGAAAACATATCTACAGTAGAAGAATAATGGGCAAAACTATACTTCCAGGACCCAAGTGGTGATACTTTTTTTTTTTTTTTTTTTTTTTTTTATAGTTAGGTCCGACAAATGACTCCACCCCACCTGATGTTAAGTGAAGGTGAAGTCCAGACGCGAAGATAGCTGATACAGCAGTTCTACCTGCCACACCAGCCATCCTCACCCTGCCGGCCTGCATGTTGCTTCTTCACGCCTCTTTTAAAGGATCCCAGGTTGTAAGAGACTTCACACTAGGTTAGGTTAGTGTTGTGACCATAACGCGCGAGCCGAGCAAGCGAAGCGAGCGTGCCGCGGTAGCGGCCGGCGAAGTGCCAGAAAAAAAAATTGAGAGACTTTTTCTACAAAAAAAGTTCAAGTATAACCTCTTGGGCCCTGGAAGTACTGTTTTACCGAAAAATAATTTAATGTCACTTAAAATTAAATTCTTTATTAATCTGAGAAAAACAATGTACTAATATTGCAACTACAAAGTTACCAAACATTGATATATCAACATATAATGGGAAAGATTTCATAAAGTGTACTCCAATAATCGATCTTTTTGCAGCTGTTATTCATAATACGACGACGACCTCCGTGGCCGAGTGGTTTGTACGCCGGGTTTCATGGTGTCGCCAACTCGAGAGGTCCCTGGTTCGAATCCTGGTGGGGGCAGATGTTTGTGTGATGAATACGAGCATTTGTACTCCAGTCATGGATGTTTAATATGTGTTTCTATATAAAAATATACTTATATATGTACAGTATATGTATTCTATCCGTTACCCTGGTATCCCATAACACAAGCCTTACAGTGCTTACTTTGGGGCTAGGTTAATTGGTGTGAGTGTTGAAAATATTTATATATTTATTATTATTTATAATAATAGTTCTCTCTCCGACGTTCAGAGGTTTTTTTATTTAAGAAAATTCTTAATAGGTGAAGCCTTGTCTTAACTTACCAATTGTTAACGATTCATATAGGCGCTTGGCTTGCTCAAGAAAAGGTTTGACAAACAACAAAGCACGGAACATTTCACATCACATAAATTATATTTTAGAATTACTTTATATGCCAAAGGTGCAGTGGTCTCCATAAGGACGTTTATTTCAGAAGTGCAACAACAATTATATGCGCTTAAGAATTTAAACTAGCCCATCGATAAATGCGATATTTACCTTATTTCTCCTTTGTTAAAAAAGTTAGATTGTAGAGTAAAACTGTACTTCCAGGGCCCAAGAGGTGATACTTGTTTTTTTTTTGTAGAACAGGCCTCTTTTTTAAAAAAAAAAAAACTGCCGCTTTGCCGGATGTTATGGTCACAACACTAACCTAACCTAACTTAGTGTGAAGAACTTGGGCCCAGGAAGTACAGTTTAGTCGATTAAAATACTAACCCAGCATATCAACTAGATAGAAACTCAGAAATACTTCCAACTATGAAAGAATTTATCTAAATATATATATTTAATCTAAATAATTTATTTTAGAAAAGCGGGCTATAGCACTTGAAGATAGTAGTACTACAGAACTAAAAAGGCTCCATGCAAATAAACTGACCAATGTTGCCACAAAATAGTTCATGTTCCTATTGTAATGCTTCCAATCATGCTATATCCGGTCATCTATAGGGGACGTTTTGTAACTTGGACAAACATTTGCCCGTTTTACAAAACGGCCCCTATAGATGACCGTGTTGGGTTTGTGAAGCAGCATAAATTTACACTTGTCAGCATGAGATTTTAAACATATAATATACAATTTATGCTGCTTCACAAACCCAAAACGGTCATCTATAGGGGACGTTACGTAACTTGGGCAAACATTTTTTGTTTTTTTACAAAACGGCCCCTATAGACGACCGTGTTGGAATTGTGAAGCAGCAGAAATATGTTTAAAATCTCATGCTGGCAAGTGTAAATTTAACTTTTTATGTAAGCTTTGTCTTTTTATGTAATCGACTTATTAAACTTATTATTTGGTATCGCTTATAAAAAGAATACTTTCAGTAAAGGAAATGAATTGTTAACTTAATATGTTTCAAAAGATAATGATTTCAATAAAACTGTTGGTTACTCGACAAAACTTCCTTGTGCGACACTGACAATGTTCATAATAACAAAATGATACCCTGAGCAAGGAGGTTAATATTCAGAAATGTCATTAAAAGGAGAATGGGCAGGGCAAATCCATCTAGATTGCGCTTGACGCATTTATGTATCTAAAATCTTCTCCTACCTAGTAATAATTAAGTATGGTATGAAATGAAATGGTATAAATATCGAATTTAATCGAATCAAAATATGACATAACCTTAAATAATGGACAGTCAATTGTATTTTACGTCTCATTTTCATAAAATTACAGCCAAAGCGTATAAAATGTTGGGTTTCATATTTAGGCAGGGCAAAGATTTTAAAAACATAGAAACTCTATTACTTTTATATAACAGTTATGTAAGATCTCAACTAGAGTACGCTTCAACGGTATGGAATCCGCAGTACTTAACACACATAAGCGCGATAGAAAAAGTACAGAATAAATTCATTAGAAGGATGAAATAAAAATACAATGATTTTTGTGAGGATGACGTTCGATCCCTGGCACACCGAAGAGAGTGCAGAGACTTGGTCTTGCTTCACAAGGTTATAAATGGTCTTGTCGATTCTTCATATCTTTTAAATAAAGTTTTGCTAAAGTGTCCAAGAGCAAATCTACGAGCACGTGATACGTTTTGCATTCCCGCGGGTCGGACTAATTATGCAAGTAATCGCTACATTGTGCGAGCTATGAAATCATATAACTCTAAATATAGTCACATTGATATATTTAATCTTAATTTTTTGAAATTTAAAAAACTAATTTGGAACTCGTTTTAGGCACAACATTTTTATTTCTTTTTGTTTTGTTTATGTTCATTATGATACCAAAAATTGTTTCTTTTTTCTCTCGAGTTTATTAGACACTATGTGAGATAATTAATAGTGGAAATTACCTAGGCAATTGTTTAAACTAATGTTATATTTTTTATGTAAAAATTAATGCTGTTATTTCCCTAAAAATAAATAAATAAATAAAATGCTTACGTAATTTAATATTTTCTTTAAACCACCACTTAAGTTTCTAATGATATATAGCGTACGCAATATACACCTGATTCCCTATTGTTTAACACTTATTCCAATAAGACGCAATGTAAAATTAAATTAGCAAAACTCCCATAGCAAAATGACCATTCACCATTGTATTGTATTTATGACGCTTTAACGCTATATTGATCTGGAGATTTCGACCTTATTACAATGCGAATGTTCAAACCACATTTCACGGGAATGGGTCCCAAATAGATGAGGAGCTCGATGGCGCGGGTGGTTCACGCGTTCGGCTGCGATCGTTGAAGTTAAGCAACTTTCGCAGTGGTCGGTCATTGGATGGGTGATCAAAAATCTTATATCTCGAGTTCCTCCGTGCTTCGGAAGGCACGTTAAGCCGTTGGTCCCGGCTGCATCTGCAGTCGTTAGCACCCGCCTATCCGCACTGGGCCCGCGTGGTGAGTCATGGCCCAATCTCCCTATTCCATCCATTGAAAAGACCTGTGCCCCAGCAGTGGGGACATTAATAGGCTGAAGATGGGTCCCAAATCTTAGCACTTGGCTGTAGTAGAATCTGGTGGTACAGAATGAAAATATATCAAGCCCATCTAGTTTCTAAATGCTGAAATTTGACCATAATTATATATACAGATGCCATATAGGTTTACAAATGCCAGTTCTATTGTACCGAAAAAAACAGAAGACAGAAAACATTTAAGCTCGAACTTTTTAAATGAGTGGCGTTTCGTTAGCCTTCTCCTTCAGTAACTCGGGTAGGATACCAAATCTATTAACAAAGGACCAAACACGATAACTTAATTCAGTTTCCCAACACAGATTTAGAAATAAACGAAGTTTCGTATAAAACTTTCTTTTACCGCATAAACTATATAAACTATTAAGCTGGGTACTCATTAGCGAGCTGTAACCGTAACCGTTGCGTACACTGTAACCAAAAAGCATAGTGTGTACGTGGTTCGCTAACCTGCTGCGAGCGGTACGAATTTAAACCAGCCCATCGATAAATGGGATATTTCCCATATTTCCTTTGTCGAAAAAGTTAGATTTAAATACTAACCCAGCATAGCAATCTGCTGCGAGCGGTACGCGTGCGGTTTGCAGCGAGCCGACGTATACAACTGACCTACAAGCGTACACACTAGAACCTTGGAATATTGCTCGCACCTCTGGGATGGCTCCGCCAAGTACTTGCTCGATGCTTTGGATAGGTTTCAGCGGCGCGCAATCCGCATCATAGGCGATGAGGAGGTGACTAAACACCTTGAGCCTCTTCAATTACGCCGTGACGTGGCGTCACTAAGCGCGTTCTATCGTCTGTACCACGGCGAGTGTTCTGAGGAGTTATTCTCTTTTATCCCACCTTCCCCTTTCCTTCAGAGGACCACGCGCGCTAGTCTACGTTGTCACCGTCTAACTGTGGCCACAATTCCAACGCGTACAAAGAAATTTGGTGACTCATTTCTTTGTCACACTATCCGTAAACGGAATGCTCTGCCCGCTCACGTGTTCCCTCCCTCATACAACCTGGGATTCTTTAAAAGAGGCGTGAAGAATCAACATGCAGGCCGGCAGGGTGAGGATGGCTGGTGTGGCAGGTAGAACTGCTGTATCACCTATCTTCGCGTCTGGACTTCACCTTCACTTAACATCAGGTGGGGTGGAGTCGTTTGTCGGACCTATCGATAAAAAAAACCTCGTACTGTATCACGCATGTTAGCGTCGCCGCACACGGGCCACACGCCACAGCCACAAACGCCACCACGAGAAGCTAGAAGCGGCTACTAAAGTGGCTGAAGCGGGCGACAGCGGCCGACTAAGGTAAGGGAGAGAGGGGCGGGGAATCGCGCGAGTGACGTGTGGCGGCGTTTTGTATCGGTGTATTAAATGGCCGGTGCGGGCCACAAGAAGCGAGCAACGACGATTTGTAGCGTGTGGCGGCCACCGGCGTACCGTGTGTGGCGAGTCCATATAAAATGTATGAAAACTACAAGAAATATGCCGGTGGTGGCGTTTTGTGGTTGTGGTCGGTGGGCCGTGTGCGGCGACACTAACGGTTACGACTCGCTAATGAGTATCCAGCTTTAGTGTCCCAATCCATCCGTTCATTGGTTCATTTTGTGTTTTTACTAAACCGATTTAGGTACTTATGTTTGAAAAAATATTAGTATAGCAAAGCAATTTAATCTTACAGCCTCACTTCCTTAGGCTCGTATTACAGAATGAACACTAGGTGTTGATCTTTACTTGAGTACAGTAAGAAAGGGATGTCGCTATGTGCTGTGCACAAAGCGACATTCAAGTAGCACAAGTCGACTTTTTTGTTAGGGTTCCGTGCCTCAAAAAGAAATAAAAAGGAACCCTTATTGGATTTATATTGTCCGTCTGTCTGTCAATCTGTCAAAACCCTTTATCTCGGGAACGCGTGGAGGAATCGTGTTGAAATCTTAACGATATACTCGAAACTACGCTTGCTTAAGCTGAGAAAAAGATAAACTTCTAGGTTAACTTAAAATAAGATACCACCTATTGTATTGTATGTAGTATTACCATACTGCATTTATAGCAATATTTTTTGTTTTTTAAAATATTACTAGAAAAAATTCCACGCGGACCAGGCAGCAGACGGGACTCGAACCCGCACCCTTTGCTATCCAGGCGAATGTACTGATCATTAATGTTTAATTCGGCCATTTTTTTTGTACACTAGCGGAAAGACCCGCTCTGTCACCCATAATGCCATAATCGCTTGCGGTAGCAGCGTAGTAAAAAATCATTTATAGACATGTAATTATCGCTGTCTTACTTTTTCGTATAGCGCTGTCGCGATCACGATGCGGATGACAAATTGCAACTAAAACAAATGCAATTCAATTCATTATTCAATCAATGAAATGCTCTCTGTCTTACTATTGTGCGGCGGCCCGGATTGGCGCGTCCGACGCGAAGGCGGGGCGTAGTAAAAACTACAATAGAAAACCGTTCAAAGCATTTTGTTCGCCAAATAATAGAGCGCAAAATTCCGCGATAGTACCTACAAAGTACAGAACCCTCAGTGGGAGAGTCCGCCTCGGACTTGTCCGGTTTTTTTACGTGATAACACCATAGTTAGTCCAGGCTGCTACAGGCCTTAAATGTAATCCTAATATTGCGAGCTAATGATGCTGTGTAACAAATATCTAATCTCACTGATTCAGTGAGGGACAAAAACATATCATTGGGTAATCTAATTGTAAGTTGACCTTTTTTCTCGAGCCTTTGAGAATTGGTCGCAAGGGCTCGACTCCCAAACCAATTTTCAGTACTATTTGTTGTAATCAAACCGTTGTGGGGGCTGCGATTGTTCCTGCTTCCTTCATTTCACGGCACATTTCTTGGAGGGAACGACTGCCCTAGACTAGGCTGTGATGGGACACGACGGGGGTTTGAATATATCGTTCATTTTGCGGTCAACACAGATTATTCTTCAGTGTTTTTTTCATGAGATTCCAAAAAAGGTTTTCGTGTCAAGAATGTTAGATTATAGTATTTTCAGGATAAACTATGCCTGAAAGCATGGCCGGTTGCAGTAGAGTATAATATATACAAATAAATACAAAAATCTTTTTTATTTTATATGGTTTTATATGAAGAAGACCGCTCCTTCATTCCGGCCTGTGGTAAATAAAAATACAACAAAAACTAAAATTTAAAAAATATGCTACTTACACTTGTGTGTGTGTATGTGTGTGTGTGTGAGTGTGTGTGTGTGTGTGGTGCATATGCGTGTATGTGCTCGAATGTAAACACTGAATATAGGAATATATGTAGCAGTTAGTAAAAATGCATGTGATAGAGGTATTATTATTATTTCAATATTGATTTCCTCTCGGTCTTCCTACTTGTGCTGAGAAAAGCCTTTTCTATATACAAAATCAAACAGTGTCTGTGTCTGATTGCATGGTATGATTATGTATTTATATTGTATGACACAGCAATCAAAGTGCAGGTAAACAATTAATGTATATTTAATCATTATGTAATGAAAGGTGACTTCATGAATTATCTCTGAAGTCATTTTTCAATTTGACGACTCTGTAAATAATAAAACAGGGAGAAAAAAGCTCGGTAAAAGGTCTCCCGCCGTAGATTTACGAACCGATGGCGTAGCTTCTAGACATTCATGAGTGCTTGTAACAGCCTAAACTGAATAAATGATTTTTATTATTGATTATTATCACAAAATCTGATAACTGCCTACAGCTAAAGATACTGAACCTCTACAATAGCAACGTATATTTGCAATATACTCATCAGCCCTCGAACTCTTTACGTTTAATTTCATGCAATAGAAATTGCTTGATTTTCCAAATTTTAATTTAGAAATAAGAAAGCACAATTTTCCTAAATATCCCTCAAATATAAAATCAATTGAGATTCCTTATAAGGATTACCCTCCTTCAAAATCATAGATCAAAAAGCTTCGCGCCGCTTTTCTGAAATTATTGAATCGATGCCTAATTTCAACGGAAATCTTCTTGCAGAAACTCGATAGAAATTATTGTTTCTATCTAGTAACGTCAGGAGCTTTACGCTTGTAAAGGCAATAGGATTTCTTTGTTCTTTGTTTTCAGTTCAGCAAAAGGATAGAACATCTGTACTATCTAAGAGTGATTCAAAAACATAATTTACCTATAATATAAGCTGGGTTGCAGAATCTCTAAGCATCTTTCAATTCTCTGTCAAATAAATACAACGCCCTTCTCATCATTCACGGAATGAGGTTCATATGTATTTGTAGTAAACATATTCTGAATCCGCTCATATTTCGAATCCAAAACACTTCTGTATTCAGAGCGAAAATCCAGCAAATAAATCAAATAAATAGGAAGAAAATACTACCCTTCTACGGTATCTAGCAGAGGTTTTTTTGAGGAAATTCGGCTCCAATGTTATATGTGAGAGCGAAAACAGGCTTTCCTTCAAAAGTCAATTTCAAGGTCTTCAGTGAATCAAATTGTGTGGTCAGCACAGGGAGGGATCAAGGGGCTAAGCCTATTTGTCGAGTTTGATTAAAGCTAACACTACCCTTCTCTATTTAATTCATACAAGCTATATGTAAGCACCCGTAAGTGCGAGGGAATTGGGTCAAAATTACTCACCTTAACTGTTGGAATAATGCGATTTTCTGTTATTTAACATTGAAAATGTTTTTTCGTTCGCTCCAGTATATTTCAAAAGGAAAAAATCAAATATCATTACAACAAAATAGAATTTCAATGTATCCATGAACGTTTATTCCTTGATTGGCATAGTAAAGTTAAGTTACGCGTATCGTATTGTACTATTCTACATGAGTGAAGTTGGTCAATTCATTTACACACCGTGCAGAAATAGGCAACTTAGGTCACGGAAAAGCGTGCGTAAAGTGCGGGTTTAGGTCACACTGTGCTATAAAAATTATTATGCAAAAGTCGATAATTTCGAAAGATAATCCGACAAAAAAGTAACGACTTTTTTCGACCGAAAAATCGTGTGTTTTCACAGAAAATTTTTGATATAACGAATGGCCGAATTTAAAAAATTTGAAAAAAAGCAACTCTGTATTGAACCAAGGAACATTTTAGGTCATTACTCTTTTTTTCGATATTGGTGACGGTGAGACTGTGGTGCCCTTAGCAGCGAGTTTTACGCGGCGCGAGATGTGATATCACGCGGCGGGCGGCTCGCGTGATGCCACGAGGACGTATGAGAGCTCAAAAGACGCTGAATTCGAAGTGCTTTAAGATGATGTAAAAATATTTAAGAAAAAAAAAGAGGGAAAGTTGTTTTTTTTAATAATCTATAATAGGTAGATTCATTTTCAATACCCTTTCAATTCGTGTAGAGCACGAGATCTGCTATTTTTTTATTTATAATCTATATAAAAAAATCTCGTATTATGTTAATTATATTAAATGTATAGTCATTTCAATCTGGTCCAATAAAATATATTATAGATAATGTAAACTAAAAATAATTACATATTATTAATTTCAATTATTTTTGGGGTAGTTGTGACGCTCTAAGTTGTTGTAATACATATATCTACCATTACGATTAGAATCTTCTTACTAAGCAGACCTTGTACCAAATAATGAACAAAATACAGAATTAAGAAAGAAAATAACCGAATTTCTGAAAAGTGGAAAACGATTTTAGGAGCTTCATAATAATCAAAATCATTTATTCAGTTTAGGCTGTTACATGCACTCATGAATGTCTAGAACATAAAGCTTCGGAATATAAACCAGGCTTTATCTGAAAATATTCAAATATCTATTACTTAATGATTGCATTAACAGTTACTGCGATATTTTGCCATGTAAGAAAATGACCCAACACATTTCTGTCTACTGTCATAAATAAGAACTACCGAACTTATAAGTGACATTTTATTTCAACGTATCGTACTGTATATTATTATATTGTTCAGTGTCATATCCTAAATAGACATATTCCTTCGTGTGGAATAAGCCCTTAGCCCGGCCCTCTTCACATGTTCCCCTCTCGTTTTTATCGCAGCCATTTCGCCAGCCGATAGCCTCCCCACATTCCGGAGGAGCGATGTTCTAGAGAACGCACCCATAGCTATATTATTATTATAGTTTTACCTATTTTACTTGCTACATCACAATTGGGTATCACCATTCACAAGATTTTTGCGCGTGTTCGTCTATTTTATGTGTCCGTTGTATAGAGTTGACTTGATAGATCTATCGTTTTTCTTATAAAAGATGATGAAATTTTCTGTTTGCTGCCCCAGATGTTTGGCCCTTCATAGAGCGCTCAGGCATGGTGGGAGTACTTAAATAGGAGCAAGATTAACATATGTGGGGCAACCATATGTTAATCTGTCACGCTCGAGAAAATCCAAAAGTTCTTGCGTGGGCTCCCGTACCATTTCTAAATGGTTAAATCTAAAACACGCAGACAATTAATACAACAGTACATTTTTTAAATTAATCGTTCAAAGGAACCATCGCACTTATACATTTATTTATTTACTTATTTTTAGGGAAATAACAGCATTAATTTTTATATAAAAAATATAACATTAAGTTTAAACAATTGCCTAGGTAATTTCCAGTATTATTTATCTCACATAGTGTCTTATAAGTATGAGAGAAAAAAGAAACAATTTTTAGTATCATAATGAACATAAACAAAACAAAAAGAAATAAAAATGTTGTGCCTAAAACTATATGCGAAAGTTTGTGAGTGTGTGTGTATGTTTATTACTTCTTCACGTCTAGGAGCTGGCTGGAGCGATTTTAATAAAATTTCATTTTCAATTCACATTTTACTGCAGGAAAATATCCCTAATAAATCGTGGGTAACACCGCGGGGCACAGCTAGTTTTCAATAAAAATAAGCCCAGTGACAAGTTGTGGCTTGTAATAAAGCAGGTTGTTACATAAAAAAAACTGTACCGATGGTAACATGATCGCCATTACTGTAACAAGCGAGTGAACGCGAGCGTAAACGAAGCTTGATTGATGGTCGGATAAAATTGAAGAATCTTTCAGTTGGATCAGTTGAGATAATATCTCTTTGGGAATTTACAAGTCTGCAGAGAGTTAGAGCACAGCAAGTAGCTTTTCCACTCAAATTGGACCATTCACCTTGTATACTTTACGTTACAGAGGGTTGCAACCAGTGTTACCAGGTTCGATTTTAAAAAATCGGGAGGCGTTATAGAAAAAAAAAGTAGATGCCGGGGCGTACTTTTTCCGAATTGGCCCCCCCACCCCCCCACCCCCCTAGAATTGGTAAATCAAATCAAGATAGATTCTGTGGCTTCTGCCGCCCCTCAAAGCAATTTTTCTTTAGACAATAGGGATGATGACTATTTTATTTTTCTTCGTTTATCAGGTAGATTATCAAAAAGTATTGGACACGTATTTTTTCTTTTTTCACATAATATAAACATTGCAGAGATATTTTGATTTGAAAAGTCGCATGACGTCACGTTTGAGTACAATTATAAGTGAAAATTCACTAAAAAGTGACGTCACGAGCCCCTACTCCCAAACTTTGACGCGATATAGCGCGTCAAAGTTATAACTTTGTCATTTTTTGGTTGATTGCCCAAAGAAAAAATACGTGTCCATTATTTTTTGATCATCTAACTGACGGACTAAATAGAATTTCGTTTACTGTACCCCGTCATCACCCCAATTACGTTTATTTTATAATTATTAAGAATATATATATTATTAATGACGGAAAATGCAACTCAACATGCAATTTAAAAAAGAAAATCGTAAAAAACAGTAGAAGAGGAGGAATTACAGTAAAACAGGAGATCTCCTGTAAAATCTGGTGACCTGGCAACACTGGTTGTAACTAACAATAGAACCATTTTATAAACCGTGAATTCAGACAACGATTTTGGTTATATTTCAGTTTTAGGGGTTCCGTAGTTCTGACTAGGAACCCTTATGGTTTCGTCATGTCCGTCTGTCTACCAGTCCCCACTTTTTCTTGGAGACTGTTGGCACTAGAGAGATATAATTATGTGGAGGTATGTATTTTAATCACCAAAATGGTAGATTAAATTATGGAAAAAAATGTGTTTTGGGGTAGATAGACATGTAGGGACATGTAAATGGTGATGTTTTTTTTTCAAATCTACCCCATTGTGTGGAGTATTGTTGAATAGGTCCTATAAAATGACTTAGGGGTTGCTAAGACTTTTATTCGATTTAGTGATCCGTTTGCAAAATATTAAACTTTTAAGTGCAAATTTTTGTTCGAGTGGGGCATCTCCCTCTTAAAGCTAACTATTGACTTAAAAAATCGGGGGAAATTCATGATAAGAGTGCTTTTCATGAACTTTGAAGAAAAATTATAACGGTTAAGATAGATAAATTAGTTAATAGTCGTTCAAATTCTGTATTTAAAAAAAATCTTAACTAATAAAAAGTCCTTGGGAAAAATGGTTAAAGTGACTTAGTTGGATTAGATGGCGTTGCACCAACGGCTTCTGCATCGCGCTATAGTTACGTTTTTATAAAACATTTGAAGCTTATATACTCTTCCTAGGGCGGTCGAGCAGGCACCCGAAATGACAACGGAACCATCCACGCTACGGCGGATGGGTCCTCACCACATCGCATACGGCTCTGACTGACTTTACATCATATAAATAAAACAAGTTTCAACGGGTTAGATATACTGATTTTATTTATTTATTGACGGTTTACATCATATTTATAAAAAAAGGAGGAAAATGTATACAGGATGTTTGTTTGTTACAAAAATACAAATAAAGCTTGAAAGGCGTTGAAGTACATCATAAAACGAGTATTTTCTAATTTTCTTAATTTTTTTGCATGAAGGTTTAACTTTTTATAAAAACAGTTACTTTTAATGATGAATAAAAATATCGATCATTTTAAAACACATCACTAGTACGAGGATCATTAAAAATAACAGTTTTTATAAAAAGCTAAAACTTCATGCAAATATTTTAAGAAAATTAGAGAAAACTCCTTATATGATGTACTTCAACGCCCTTCAAGCTTTATATGTATTTTTGTAACACCCTGTATATTGAGAATTCCATTCGTCTTTACAGCCCAGACTGACTCCAAGACAAACCCAATCTGACTTTCAACCCAAGACTGACTGAATTTTAACCCTCCCTACCCACAACAAGTCCACCGTATGCTCGCAGGTCAGTCACCGGGCCTCCCGTATGGGTCTCACCCGGTCGGCTTGACCGCGCCGAGGGCGGTGAGTGAAGCTGTGGGAAAGGGAGAGGACAATCACCGAAGACCGCTCCATTCGTAAAAGCACGATCCTGCAGCATCTGAAACGGACCAAAATCCAGAGCAGATTCCCTGCACGTCGCGGCGCCGGCGACGCCCGAGAAGGAGACCACGGAAAATACTCTTCCTGATATTCAAGTTTTGTGGTAACGGCGGGCAACTACAGACCCCACACTGTGCGTTACACGGCACGCACAAGGCGGATTTGTTTTCTTCTAAAATATCTTCACGTTGACTCTTTAATTGTACACAGTCAGGTCATAAGTATTGTCACACAGAAAAAAACTTTTCTTTTAGAATGCTGGCCACAAAAAAGTTTATTGATTTCGAATTTTGAATTGTTCATGAAAATAAAAATGTATACTTTTTAGACATTTTTAAATATTGAGTGGAAGACTGGCTGGCGGCGCGTGAAATCTACTTCATCCGGCACGAAGACTGGCCCTCCTCCAGTCCAGATTTGAGTCCGTTAGATTACAAGATATGGCAATACTTGAAGGAAAAGGTGAACTCAAAGCCTCATCCCAATTTGGAGTCACTCAAGACATCCTTGACTAAGACAGCCGCCGATATTGACATGAACCTCGTTCGTGCTGCGATAGACGACTGGCCGCGCAGATTGAAGGCCTGTATTCAAAATCACGTCATTTTGAATAAACTTTATTGTCACAAGAATCTATGTTTTGTTAAGTTCATTTGGTATATAAATGGTTACACAACGAATGAACTTGTTTCAATTATTTCATATTAAACATGTGACAGAATTAATGACCTGACTAGGTACAATTTATGAAATTTTGCAATATAAATTGCCACAAATTGATCCAAATTCAACTACTTTCAGGATCTACGAGTAAGTACTTTAAACGGATAATAATTGCAAAGTAGGTGGGTATGTTATTTACAAATTTGCACCGTTGTAGGATATTTTGTAAACGATAAAAATAAAAATCTTTGTAGATGGGGATAATTTCTCCCACAATTTTTATTTACGACCTCCGTGGCCGAGTGGTTTGTACGCCGGGTTTCATGGCTGTCGCCGACTCGAGAGGTCCCGGGTTCGAATCCCGGTGGGGGCAGATGTTTGTGTGATGAATACGAGCACTTGTACTCCAGTCATGGATGTTTAATATGTATTTATATAAATATACATGTATGTATTCTATCCGTTACCCTAGCATTCCATAACACAAGCGTTATAGTGCTTACTTTGGGGCTAGGCTAATTGGTGTGAGTGTCGGAAATATTTATTATTTTTTATTTATTTATTTACACGATTTTTAAGTTTCTCGAGTAACACAAAATTCACTTGTATAGAAGAGCTCTATGTATCGGTGTGAACACCAACACTGCGATCGCAGACACCACGTAGTGTCTACGATCGTGGAAGTAAACTTTTTGCAATATTCAGTTAGAGACCGGTTGACAACAGCAACGAGAAACTCGATGTCGCAAGTGGTTAGCGCGTACGGCCTGGATAGAGCCATCACAGCCCATGTGGGTAACGTCACCAAAACTTAACTGGATACTTAGATTAAAACAAAAAGGGTAGATACGGTACGCTCATACTTGCATCAAACAAAAACTGATCCCACGGCAGCGCGAACGGGACGGCGAGATCCGCGTCACTGCATTACCGACCCGAACGAAACAGCACGTTAAGTTTCAACGGCAGCGCGAACGAGACGGCGAGATCCACGTCACTGCATTACCGACCAATCAGGCGACCAGTACTTGACGTCACTACCGAATAAGATTCCAAACAAACAACAATTTTTATGAAAAAATATATTTTATAGTACTTACGAATGAATAGTGATGCCGTGGGTTTTATTTTTAGTTCTTGAGCAATTTGAGTACTTTTTAAAAATACACTCAGGGATTGTTTTATCATATAAACACAAAATATTAGCAATATTTCTTTTTGGCGTTCACATGTACGTCGTTTGCATGTCAAGTTGTGACTAAAGCGATTAGGGTCGTGGACCACAATTGGTGAGGATCACTTTTGTGAGGCTAGTGTCGTATCTACGCTTTTTGTTTTAATCTAATCTAAGGATAGTATCCTAAAATATCGGTTGGGTCAACTCAGCTCATATGGATGGGGTCATCACTGCTATATTGGATAAGATCACGATATCTCGACTGCGTTGGGTCCTCAGAGATCGACTGTGAAGGAAACTAGATCAGAATCGCAGTAGCGTTTCTTTTGTGTAACGTTACATGTATAAAAAAATCCTTTATTGACTTTAGTTTTTGTTAAAGCGGCAATAGAAATGTACATCGAGAGAAAACATTTCTAGAGAAAATGCCACCCAGTCCAAGTGTCAGGGTGGATTCCAGCGGATGGGGGGCGGTATGGGGGGCACTAGGCCGCGCACTCAGCCCCCACGCGCGGGCCTACCTGCGAACGTCTGCGGGGTCCCCGCGATAGGGTGCGGCCAGAGTGCACTCAGATTCAGATTCAGATTCAGATTCCGAAAACAAGCGCGAGAAATAAACAGTGTAGTCGAAGGGTACGGCCAGAGTGCACTCCTGATTCAGATTCAGACTCAGAAAACAAAGCGCGAGAAAAAGCAGGCAACCTGCTTAGACTGCACTGTTTATTTCTCGCGCTTGTTTTCAGAATCTGAATCTGAATCTGAGTGCACTCTGGCCGCACCCATACCCCGGGAGTCGGGAGACCCCTGCCGTGCAGCCCCGGCAAGGCCGGGAGGCTGCTAGGTGCGGAGACGCGGAAGAATCCCTGAACGGGGATCCCGCGGCTTCGCGCTAAGCAGCTTAGAGGGTGTTCGCAGGGTTTTTTAGCGGATATTATGCCGTAAAGCGCCCGTAAGGGTAACGGGGTTCTCAGTGGGCAGCCACTGCTGGGGCTCGTAAGGCTTGCGGGAGTCAGGTTTGAGGTCCGTTCGGCGGTGTGCCTCTTAAAGGCGCCGTCTTCTGTAAATAGTATTTTTTGCCTGCGCATAAAAAAAAGGGTGGATTCTACCAAACATCTGAATGGAATATCTTCTAGACTAGTCTAGTCAAAGTTTTCTTTACATTTATAAATCGAGACACTTAATGCTTAATACAATAATATTAAATATAAATATACATAATTTTTATTATTTTTAAAGCATGTAACTGCTTGATGTTTAAATCTAAAGAAAATATAACTAGAAAAAATTCCACGCGGACCAGGCAGCAGACGGGACTCGAACCCGCACCCTTCGCAATCCGGGCGAATGCACTGACCAATTATGCTACCGCGGCCCTCACGGACCGCGTCGAAATTCCTTCTAGCTATTCTTAAGCTGCAAGGCAGCGCCATCTCTTCGCATTATAGGTAAACCCACAATGTCAAATGAATACTTTTACAAGTATTAAACATTTGAAAGAAGAAATAGCAATTATAGTTATAATTTTTATTATTTTTAAAGCATGTAACTGCTTGATGTTTAAATCTAAAGAAAATATAACTAGAAAATATAAATATACATTCTGTAAATTTTAACTGACAGGCGGATAGACAGCTGAGGCTGGGGTACCGCAAGGTTCTTTGATTGGCCCTTTGTTATTTAATAATTTTATGAATGATGTCTGCAAATGCTTTTTATATTCAGAATTCTCCTTTATACAAATTATTTCAAAATATCACAGCAAATAAATAATATGAACAATAACTGTACCGCAAATAATCTGGATCGCAATTTATCAAAATGTCAGACAATAACCTTTACTCGAAAACAAAACGAAAGTATGTGATTATACGACCAAATCTTTATATATATAATTCTTCTGTGAGTGTGTATGTCACTGAACTTCTCTTAAACGACTGGACCGATTTTGATGAAATTTTTTGTATGTGTTCAAGGGGATCTGAGAATGGTTTAGATTCACAATTTTGTCCGCTGGACAATGTTTTTTTAATTAAATTTTTTTATGGCGGTACGAAGTTCGCTGGGTCAGCTAGTAGATAAATAAAACTGTAAAGAGTTTGTGAGGTAACGATCTGAGCGTTATACACGATAGCAAACTATTGTCACGACATCATCATCATCATCAGCCTATTAATGTCCCCACTGCTGGGGCACAGGCCTTCCCTATGGATGGAATAGGGAGATTGGGCCATGACCCACCACGCGGGCCCAGTGCGGATTGGTGGGTGCTAACGACTGCAGATGCAGCCGGGACCAACGGCTTAACGTGCCTTCCGAAGCACGGAGGAGCTCGAGATAGTGAATTTTTGGTCACCCATCCAATGACCGACCACTGCGAAAGTTGCTTAACTTCAACGATCGCAGCCGAACGCGCTAACCACTTGCGCCATCGAGCTCCTCGGTTGTCACGACATAGATTTTTAAAATATACTATGGTAACCGTTGGACCGATTTTTTTGTGTATCAAAGCTTATCTGTCTACCCGTAACAAAAAAAAGTGAGAAATTTAGTGTACATAAACACAAAATTCTAGTATTTAAAGTGTTTAAATTATATTAAAGATTGTATAAATGCGTTTTTGGCCGAATTAATTCAGAATAATTACTTCTCCGTAACACAGTTTTAACTAGCACGGGAGGTAAATACATAAAAAATTGCATAACAGAAATAAAAAATTTTAGGAATTTAATGACAATGCTACTGTTTAATAGTTATAAAAATGCTGTTTGGTAAATACCTAGTGCCATATACAGTGAGTGAAGTGTTAATACCAGAAACCCAAATTCGTATACATAGTCTCAAAACTTCATACTATGTACCGCGTAGGTTATCTCTTATCTATTAGACAAGTCCGTCCGTCCGTCCGTCTGTGGTGCTGTTTCAGCGGCCAAACCGTAAGAGATAGATAAAGAGAATATTTAAGTTATAAGTTAAGAATAGTCTGATAAGACTACAAACCGAATTTGAGTAACGTAGCACTTCCGGTTTTCGAGAAATCACGAATTTCAAACGAAACCGAAATGTCCGAAGTTCTCAATTAATTAAATACATTTTTTTAAAAAATCTGGTTTTGGTGAACATTTGGTTCACTGGTTTGTTAGTTTTAAAGTTAATAGCATATTAAGATGCTTCAAGTTACTTCTACTTATTATGTTGAAGTTCTATGATATATTAAGTAGTTACAAGTATGTGCAACGATTAAATATTGTTTTGTTTTATAACATAATACTAAGTAAGGTATTTCTCTCTTTTTCTTATAATACTGTATTGTAGATTTACTGGTTATGCATGTATTTTAAGAAATAATAAAGATTATTACATAATAATTATTATTATATAGATATTTATCACTTTGCACTTTGAGGTTCTTCTTAAGGTCTTAAGTACACAATTGTTAAAATATTAAAAATCCTTTATTGCTCGTACGTTCGTAGTATACTTGAAAACGACTCTCGGGTCTTGAAACCGCAACACGACGTCTACATAAGCGGACTTGAGGTCATCCAGCATAAATTCGTGAAATTTCTCCCTTATAAGTGCAAAACATTCGAGAGCCTCTATTAAATAAGGCGTAATTAATAGACACCATATACTCCTGCTGCAACTCATAAAAAATAATGCAGATTTTATTTTGTTAGCTATAATCTTAGATTAAAACAAAAAGGTAAGGTACGGTACGCTCATACTAGCATAAAATAAAATATGGTCCGACTCAACTACATAAGCAACCCTCATACACGCACACGTCTGTAAATAACATTAAAATTTTCACTAGTGTTGGGTAGGACACGACTGATAAAAGAGTTTGTAAGAGTAGCCTCTTTTTTGTACTGAGCCAGTACAATGTCCCACTTCAAATGAGGCGAGGCGTACTGAAGCTCGGCAATACATTTGAAGAGACGAGTACAAATATGACATTTAGGCGTACAGAAGCTCGACATTATGTTTGTGTGCACGAGTAGCACCTCCTCTACGCACTATCAATCTTGCTGGATCCAGCATGCAGGACAGCGCTATACACGTAGAAGAGATAGAGATACAGATGGATAGTGCGTAGAGGACTTAAATGAAATGTCATGCCTCGCTCTCTCTCTCAGACTTACGAAGAGTGAGTGAGTAACGAGACGCGACTATCGCGACATTTAATATGAAGTAGCGCATTTTAAAATTTTGAGCCGCTCTTACATTTTGAGGTCATGTCCGGGACAAATGTACCGCCTCTTGTAAGTCCTACTCAACACTAATTTTCATACAAAATATGACAATTCGCACTCGCAAACTATTCGAATTTGATATTGGTTCGTGCTGAAAAAACATACGACCGTTTATGTTGCGTAGCTACAAATTTGTACGGAACCCTTTGTGGGCTATTCCAACTCGCATTTTACCGGTGTTTTATCATTCGATGAACACGTGTGTAATTGGTAAACAGATAAATGCATAGTTATAATATCACTGTTTATTTTCCTTATAATATAAAATAAAATTAGGTCGTGTGCACCTAACGGTGGGTCGCTACATACCCTAAAAATGGTTGAGCGAAGCGATGGCTGGTGCTGCTAGCGGAGATAAGTCTGCTCTTGATACATTGGGTACTATTAATCGTTGTATATAACTTTAATCGTACATTTTTTATGCCTAAACAGTAGGCCTAAATATTCCTAAGCTTTGTTAAATCAGATTTTGATGTGTAACATCTTTCCTCTCGCTTTCCTGCAATTTGTGGGAGTGACTTCGTGAAATGGGACGGTGTGTAACAGGCAGTCGCGAAAGCGCGCGCTATTTAATTTGATTTTTGATCGTAATGTTCAAATGGCCCTTTCCTTTTGTAGTAGGTTTTATTTCTTTTTTTACTAATATAAGGTGAGGTTTCAAATGTTACACATCATACGCGACTACTGTAAGGCTCGCTCGTATTTTTTTATATTTTTTTATATGACAGTCATAAATTTTATATCATTTACATTTATAACGGAAAGTGACATTATGAGTTATCTCATATTGAAGTTATTAGTCTCGATGGCGCCAGTGGTTAGCGCGTTCGGCTGCGGTCGTTAAAGTTGAGCAACTTTCGCAGTGGTCGGTCATTGGATGGGTGACCAATAATTTACTATCTCGAGCTCCTCCGTGCTTCGGGAGGCACGTTAAGTTGTTGGTCCCGGCTGCATCTGCAGTCGTTAGCACCCACCAACCCGCACTGGGCCCGCGTGGTGGGTCATGGCACAATCTCCCTAACCCATCCATAGAGAAGGCCTGTGCCCCAGACAGTGGGGACATTAATAGGCTGATGATGATGATGGAGTCATTTTTCAATTTGTATATAATACAGGGAGAAAAAAAACAGCCCTTGCCGAATTTCTTGCCGGTTCTTCTCAGTACAAGGTCTCCCGCCGTAGATTTGCGAACCGATGGCGTAGCTTTTCGACATTCACAAGACTGAATAACCGATATACAATATTTAGTTTTTTTTAGGTAACAGCAGAAACCTAACCAAACTGAGAGAAGCCTTTATCTTATTAGTGAATCGAGTCGAGTGGCCTAATTAATTTACTAACTGACTTCGGGCTCAACGTGTTGTTGTCACACCGAAATTAAGATGTCTGCCCCCTCAATCTAACCTTATCGCAGTACGCAACAGTACAGACTGACAGTTTAATTGATGACGCTTCGCTCCCTGAAGGATTAGTTCTCGATTATGATAAATAGGGGGTGCTGTCTGCCTCTAAGGCTCAGTTCACACGGCATGTACAGTATTCTTACGTGTCGGGATGGAGTTCGAAATTATATGCCAGTTCACGCTTGACAGTTCTTTATTCACCACACAGTTCACACAATGTTAATTACAAAACACTCACTAAACACTGTATTTCACTATACAAGTCTCTAAACAATCTCACTTGAACACTTTTGTTGCACTTAGATCGCCTTTGAATTCGCTCCGAAATCGGTGTAGAAACTCAACTGTCTCTGCGCGGCGCCAATCGCGTTTATATACGCCGATCGACGCATTCTAGAAAGTACCTGTTAAATTGAGAATTAGCTAGCACCCGCGAGTACGAAGTACTTATACCTACGCAGGTAACGCGCATAACTTGTAAACAAGTGCAGATGTCGTTGCACTTTCTCCCTTACGCCACACTGCATAAGGCTCATTTTAGAATGAGCCGCGTTACTCGACCTCTATCGCGACCCGCGGTGATCTGGCAAATTAGATTGTAGCTTTTTCGCGGTTACGTTTCGAGAGCGTTTGTGACAATATCTTAGTTGATGAATTTGTCTATTAGAGGAGCTCGATGGCGCGGTTAGCGGCGTTCGGCTGCGATCGTTGAAATGGTCGGTCATTGGATGGATAACCAAAAATCTGTGTTTTGGAAGGCACGTTAAACCCGTGGTCCCGTCTACATCTGCAGTCGTTATCACCCGCCAATCCGCACTGGGCCCGCGTGGTGGGTCTTAGCCCTATCTCCTTATTCCATCCATAAGAAGGTCTGTGCCCCAGTAGTGAGGACATTAATAGCCTGATGATGGTGATGAATTTCGCTATCAGTTTGCGAATAATTTACATGGTTTAAAATGAAGTCTCTAGCGCTGTCTTTACGCCTAGATCTTTTAAAAAATGCGAAGGATTTATATGTCGAGCAAAAGCTTGATATCAAAACCTGTGGGGCTCACTAGATTTACAGCAAATAGGGGTGAAACGTCTTACACAAGTTTCTGCTGATCACTGTGTCTATGATGTTGATTGTCAATAGATCCCATTAGCAAGGCTGGCTGATGCTGCAGAGACCATCTCTCTTTGCCTGCTTAAGTTGTCAGAGAATCGTATATATTATAATAATATTTTTATTGTAAATGGTGCACAATTACAACATGATAGAAACAACGTACTCATTTTTTGTATAGGCGGCCTTGTTGCTGGACAGCAATCTCTTCCAGGCATCCAAATATGATACTTTACGTAGGAGATCATAGAATACACATAAAACTATTAAAGTCATTTTTCTTTGACGACCTCCGTGGCCGAGTAGTTTATACGCCAGGTTTCATGGTGTCGCTGACTCGAAGGTCCCGGGTTCGAATCCCAGTGGGGCAGATGTTTGTGTGATGAATAATAGCATTTGTATTCCAGTCTAAATAATATATATTTCATTATAAATATAGTTATATATACACAATATATGTATTCTATTTATCACCCTAGTATCCCATAACAGTGCTTACTTTGGGGCTAGGCTAATTATAAATAAAAATAAATAAATAAATATTTCCAACACTCACACCAATTAGCCTAGCCTCAAAGTAAGCACTATAAGGCTTGCGTTATGGGATACTAGGGTAACGGATAGCATACATGCACTCTACATATATAAGTATATTTATATAGAAATACATAATAAACATCCATGACTGGAGTACAAATGCTCGTGTTCATCACACAAAGATTTGCCCCCACAGGTATTCGAACCCGGGACCTCTCGAGTCGGTGACGCCATGAAACCCGGCGTACAAACCACTCGGCCACGGAGGTCGTCAAATAATTGGTTTGAGTGTTGGAAATATTTATTATTTTTTATCAGTTCTGCCACGATTGCAGTCCACGTTAGCTCACTAGTGCCATACATTTTTTGTTTGTCTACAAAAATGTGAAGTTTATCTAATTACAGAATCGGAGTTAGTAGAATGTTATAAGGTACGGTAATTGTACGTGTGAACGCAATCTTAGTAACAACCTCATTATGCACGGCATGATGGAGTATTTGTGTACCTACCCGAAGCGAGCGCAGGTACCAGGTACGCGCCGTAAACATGTACCTTTAACAAGATAAAGATGGTACGGATGCGATACGCTCAGAGGGATATTTATAGGAAATTGCCAAGAGAAATATAAGTTGAATGTTTAAGAGCTATGTGTAAAGCGGTACCATTAAAAATACATTTTCATCAAAATGCAGAGCAACACGAGACGTCATTTTTTTTAATTTCGTGTATAAGGTATTATGTAGCCCAGGCACGAGCAATTAGCGAGAAAGTATTCAGCCGTCAGTTTTCTATGGAAAATGCTAGTTTGTTCTTATGTCCGGTAGGGGCAACCGTTCGTATTGCCCCGTCAGTTTTCTATGGAAAATGCTAGTTTGTTCTTATGTCCGGTAGGGGCAACCGTTCGTATTGTCCCGTCAGTTTTCTATGGAAAATGCTAGTTTGTTCTTATGTCCGGTAGGGGCATCCGTTCGTATTGTCCCGTCTGTTTTCTATGGAAAATGCTAGTTTGTTCTTATGTCCGGTAGGGGCAACCGTTCGTATTGCCCCGTCAGTTTTCTATGGAAAATGCTAGTTTGTTCTTATGTCCGGTAGGGGCAACCGTTCGTATTGTCCCGTCAGTTTTCTATGGAAAATGCTAGTTTGTTCTTATGTCCGGTAGGGGCATCCATTCGTATTGTCCCGTCTGTTTTCAATGGAAAATGCTAGTTTGTTCTTATGTCCGGTAGGGGCAACCGTTCGTATTGTCCCGTCAGTTTTCTATGGAAAATGCTAGTTTGTTCTTATGTCCGGTAGGGGCAACCATTCTTATTGTCCCGTCAGTTTTCTATGGAAAATGCTAGTTTGTTCTTATGTCCGGTAGGGGCAACCGTTCGTATTGCCCCGTCAGTTTTCTATGGAAAATGCTAGTTTGTTCTTATGTCCGGTAGGGGCATCCGTTCGTATTGTCCCGTCTGTTTTCAATGGAAAATGCTAGTTTGTTCTTATGTCCGGTAGGGGCAACCGTTCGTATTGTCCCGTCAGTTTTCTATGGAAAATGCTAGTTTGTTCTTATGTCAGGTAGGGGCAACCATTCTTATTGTCCCGTCAGTTTTCTATGGAAAATGCTAGTTTGTTCTTATCTCCGGTAGGGGCAACCGTTCTGTTACGCGGATAATCGCGAATGGTTTTTTTTTTTAAAAAATAATATTTTAATTACACTTAAAACTTTATTTTAAGAACAATGGAAATATATAGATTTATCGGATAAAGACGTTAAAACGATCTTTAGGCAACCGCACTGAATGGAAGATGGACACGGACTGTCGGATACTAACCGAGGAGACTAGGGCTTGAGTTCTATAGTGCTGACCAGACATAATGGTCAGTAGGAGCAGCAATATACCTAACATATATCAGATATAACAGTTCGTATTGTCCCGTCAGTTTTCTATGGAAAATGCTAGTTTGTTCTTATGTCCGGTAGGGGTAACCGTTCGTATTGTCCCGTCCCGTCCCGTATGGCCTTTATTTGCACGATATTACAATATAGTATTTAATGTTGTATAGATATAACATATAAGACTATTAAAGTCATTTTTCTTTGACGAACTCCGTGGCCGAGTGGTTTTTGCCGGGTTTCATGGTGTCGTCGACTCGAGAGGGGCAGATGTTTGTGTGATGAATAATAGCATTTGTACTCCAGTCCAGGATGTTTAAAATGTATTTCTATATAAATACTTATGCACTTTATATATGTATTCTAACCGTTACCGTAGTATCCCATAACACAAACCTTACAGTGCTTACTTTGGGGCTAGGCTAATTGCACGATATTACAATATAGTATCTAATGTTGTATAGATTTTTTGACGTGACAACGTCTTAAATTAGGTTGCGGCTGGGAGTCACTTATGAAAAAGTGTAACGCTCGGTAACGTTACGATGAGTTTAAGTTTACATGTACAATGTTTTAGTAAACAAAATATATTTCTATAGTTAAAATTTGTGCAATTCTTATTTTCATTCAATTCCTTGTTCCTATTGTGCAATTTAATTATATTCATATCAATAAATATTCTACCGAGAAAAAGACGTTGTCACGTAAAATCTTCGCCCGTAAAACCGACTTTACAGGCAACCATTTTTTATTTTACAATAGAATGGGAGGTGTAATGTGCGTACAACAAGTCACACACACTGTCATCTCTCCCTATGTGTTATTGTCAAATTATGAATGGAAACTTGAACAGCAGCCACACAAAGTACGTAACGAGAACTGAAAATCAGTACACATTTTGACAATGACATTTCGGACTCGCAAACGTTACGAATTCGATATTGGTTCGTGCTAGGGGTACTGATCTCTCTCTAGTATAGAAGCATTATATCTCTGATTAAAGGCCACCTACTACTGTAGTATTTCGATAAAATTATCAGTATACTACTTAAACTGGAGCGCTTATTATGCATTCATGCAACACGAATGCGAAAAGGGCTTGCGTGTGAAATCCCGGAAAAGCCGCACTTCCCGTGTTGTTGGGTACACTGCCTGCGTCATTCGCTGTTTGAGGCTGAGCGAATGAGTTATTTATTTATCAATAAAGCTTCACCTGATAGTAAGTGCTTATACTCTATTGAACTTCCTATGAGGCAAAAGGTAAAGAAAACATTAAACAGTTATTCAAAAGGTGGAATGTCATGCGCATATAAAATCTTTTTTTTTTGAAGTTATACTTCTTTAGGCGCGTTATGAAAAAATCATGTGAGTGAAATTTCGAGATGCGCGCGCATCACTGTAACACAATAGTAACACGATGAAGTTGGCCGCGGGCGCGTTTTGAACGTTAGTGTAAAACCACTAAGTGGTTAATAATCCACCATTATTAAACATCTGTTCGAAAGGTACTTTGAACGATCCACGGAGCTCCATAAGATGATCGCGTTGTCAAAAACAATGTTGGCACGCTCGTCGCCTCTGATCACTGTTTTCATATTTATAATATTTATCCACATGTTTCTAGTTTCTATATAGACACAACGTGTTTTAGTTACTTACAAGTGCTAATTACATATGGACTAATAACTTAAATTCAGTAGTGATTTTAATTGAATATTTTGAATATTTATTTAATTTTTCAAATTAAAACTGAACTTAATTGACTGTGTTAACTATCCTTTTCCAGTCCTTTTATTATTTTATTGTAATTATTAATTATTTGCATGCAATTAAAAAATATTTTTAATGATGCTAAAGAAGCATAACTTCTCACGCGCGTACATAAGTTACACGCATCCATTTTTTTTTTACATTAAATTGGCTAACGCTTGACTGCCACGCGACTGATGAAGAGCGACGTAGCAGCCTAAGGTGGGACGCGCTTGCCAAGAAGAAACCGATTTACTCGCGACTTGAAGGGGCCCAGAGTGTAGGTGACAAAGAGTTCCACAACCTAGCTGTTCTGACGATATAGGTGGAAGCAAACCGTTTAGTACGAGTTTGCGGGACCTGTACGGTATATCTGTGGCGTTTTGCCGTCTCTCTGGTGGTTCTGTGGTAAAAAGGTGAAGGTGGGATTAAGTTATGTAACTCCGAAGCACACTCTCTGTAATGTAACCGCTAAAAAACCGATAAACAGGCAACTTTTCGCCTGTGTTCAAGACTATGGAGTCTAGTCTCGAATAATTTGTCGTTACCGATGAGCTTCTTTGCACGCCTCTCAATGTACTCCAGAGACTCCAGCTGATATTTTGCAGAATTATCTCAAAGGTGCGAACAGTACTCCATGCACGAGCGAACTTGCGTTTGGTACAAGGTGAGTATCTGTTCCGGTGTAAAGTACTTTCGCACCTTTGCGAGGACGCCAAGCTTTTTTGCAGCCAGTTGAGCTCAACTCAATTTCAATTTCAATTTATTGCACTCATGTGGTTACATGGATGGTTACAAGTTACAAATGCATAAAATACCTAACATGAACCCTGTCAGGTTATCGCAATATAGATAAAAATTACAAAAGAGAATTTAACAAATAAACAATTTTATCTATATGAAGAACCTAATTTTTATTAAACAACTTTTTTTTCTCAAAGCATGCATAAATGTCATCTGATTTCATGAATTTTATAACTTACTCAATTGATCTTATTTACAGCAGTAGTTTAATTTTGTAATTATTATTATGGAAATTCGTTTATAAAATTAGATTTGTTAATAATTAAAATTAATAAATATGTCAATAATAACAAAATAATATGTCAATGTCATGTTATAAAAAAAAAGGACTTGATAAGACCTAAAGCTGTGTGTCAACATCATTATCATGAGCCTGTTAATAATAAATATAAATATTTCCACCACTCACACCAATTAGCCTAGCCCCAAAGTAAGCACTATAAGGCTTGTGTTATGGGATGCTAGGGTAACGGATAGAATACATATATAAGCATATTTATATAGAAATACATATTAAACATCCATGACTGGAGTACAAATGCTCGTATTCATCACACAAACATCTGCCCCCACCGGGATTCGAACCCGGGACCTCTCGAGTCGGCGACACCATGAAACCCGGCGTTCAAACCACTCGGCCACGGAGGTCGTCTAAAATTATTTAATGTTCCTCCCCCCTGAGGTACAGGCCTTCCCTATGGATGGAATAGGGAGTTTGGGCCATGAACCACCACGCGGGCCCAGTGCGAATTGGTGGGCGCGGATTGTGGACTGCAGATGCAGCCGGAACCAACGGCTTAACGTGCCTTCTGAAGTACAGAGGAGCTCGAGATAGTAAATTTTTGGTCACCTATCCAATGACCGACAACTGCGAAAGTTGCTTCCCCGATATATCGAGAGACAAGTTCTAAATTCAAAGAATTACCTAATACGCGGCAGATATTTAGCAGAGATACAGCTAAAAAAAATACTTACAGCCTTAAAAAAATAATTAATTAACGCCATGATTGATTTTTAGCACCACTTGATACGCTGTAAATTTTAATTTTCTTTGGCATTCATTTTGTTCACAATATTTATGCAATTAATTTCAAAAATTGGTCCGTGGGGTCCTAGCACTATAAGGCTATTTAAGGAAATAGCAGAGGTAACGCTGCCAGTACCTTCGGATCCTTGCCTAAAGGGACTCCTTTTAATAATATTTTTTAGTTATTAATTTTATTTTTTGAGTTTTTTAGTTTTATTGTTCTAGTATTTATATAAAGAGTAATTATGTGACTAGATAGAGACTTATTTGTGTAATTTAATAAATATAATTTTAAAGTAACACAGGAGAAATGGAATCGAACTGTTCTCAGAGTTTCTCTCTCTTGAGTGTAATTTGCTTTATGCGAAATTTCAATAATGTGATATTTATATTTAATATCTTTTATTCTCAACAATTTTAAAATAATATTTAAGATCTTAAACGTTTAATTTAAATTATTATTGCTGTTAGACTATTATTTTCTTTTTATAAATTAACTATAAGCGCTTGGTCTAAGGCTAAGTAGGCTGCTGCTGAAAATATGTGTCGTGGCACATGTTGCCACGACACATACTCAGCAGTGGCCTGTCTGATACAAAATCTTTAATTATAATACAATAAGTAATTTTTTTTGAGGAGATCGATGGCGGATGGTTGAAGTTCAGCAACTTTCGCAGTGGTCGGTCATTGGATGGGTGACCAAAAATCTTCTATCTCGAGTTCCTTCGTGCTTCGGAAGGCACGTTAAGCTGTTGGTCCCGGCTGCATCTGCAGTCGTTAGCACCCGCCAATCCGCACTGGGCTCGCGTGGTGGGTCATGGCCCAATCTACCTATTCCATCCATAGGGAAGGCCTGTGCCCCAGCAGTGGGGACATTAATAGGCCGATGATGAAGTAATTTTTGTCACAAATTACAAAAAAGAAGAAACGTTTTTATTCTTAATTGCTTTTTAAAATCGTTTCGATTGTTATTCATTACTTTTTTGCATATCTATTTCAATTCTAATCAGGGCCGGGGCTCATTCGCAATTTGTAATTAATGAGTAGGTATCAAAAGTACTGGAGATAATTCAGCGGGCGTCCCGTGTCCCGCATACCGAGTTACGAGGCACGGCACAATTTGCATATTTTTCGACAGAATTAATTCCGATTCAAAAAGGGTTAATTAAGATATTTGGGTCTAGAGCTGCGTGGTCCCTCTCTTTAGCTGATGTGTTGATAATTCATGGTTGCCAGGGTATTCAGAGCGTTAAATGGTATACTTATCCTTAACCCTTGGTTTACCCGGTGACTTCATACATACACATTTTACCCGGTGGAGTCCCCAGGACTCCCGGGTTTGAAATCGTAAATATAATAGGAAATAAACCTTTTTTTTTAAATGAAATGCTAGTTAAATTTGCTTTTTATGTATTTGGTTTTACATTATCTTAACTTTTTAGTTAAACTTATTCAATTACAGTCTTTTATTAAGGAACTTTTAGATAATCGCACTTTTTGTAACAAAATTATGAGACCTATCTTCTAATGTCAACATTTCAAAAACAAATCAATATTATAAAGTAATCTTCAAAGAAATATAACAAAAATATAAACAATTCTTATAAAAAGTAAAAAAGAACATGGTTTGAACAAGAAAGAAAAAACGTGCAAGACCTAGTCAGGGTTGATGACACAGTTATTGCATACTTTTTTTTATAGCTGAGGCACACAGGCTTAGTACAACTATGGCAAATATATGAAGTCGTCTATATATAAAGTCAAGCATCTTCATCAAGGACGTTTATACAACTACGAGACGCCATTATATCAACTGAAAGTAAAAAAATGACAGTTAAAAATACCGTACTATAGACTAAAACTGTAACATTGATACCCCGCTGGAGTCCCACGGACTCCGCTAGCGTGATTACTTACCGATAGAAGCCGCGAACGGTGACTCTGTTCTCCCCCGCACTCGGAGCGTCACTCCGTGATGGTATTGGAACGCACAATTTGTAATTCCAAAAACAAACGATTTTATGAGCGCGGAAAGTTTTCAATGGAGTCCCAGGGACCTACCGGGTAAATTAAGGGTTAACAAAGAATAGATATTACCTATTGATATTTATTTATTTTTCTAAGAGAGTCTACGCAGTATTATATTGTCTAATCAGCATAATATTGTTTAGGGTCCTGCCAGCGGAGATGAGACTGCCCTAACTACCTTGATATTTAAGAAGAAATTGTTTAATTACACCGATAATAAATAACTCTATTTGTATTTATATTGTCTGACACAGCAATCAAAATGCAGGTGAACAATCTCTTATCTATTAGACAAGTCCGTCCGTCTGTGGTGCTGTTGCAGCGGCCAAACCGTAAGAGATAGATAAAGAGAATGTTTAAGTTATAAGTTAAGAATAGTCTGATAAGACTACAAACCGGATTTGAGTAACGTAGCACTTCCGGTTTTCGAGAAATCACGAATTTCAAACGAAACCACACAAAATCTCCGAAGTTCTCAATTAATTAAAAACATTTTTTTTTAAATCAGGTCATGGTGAACATTTGGTTCACTGGTTTGCTAGTATTGTCTAATCAGCATAATATTGTTTCGGGTCCTGCCAGAGGAGATGAGTCTGCCCTAACTACCTTGATATTTAACCAATTATAAATAACTCTATTTGTATTTATACTGTGTGACACAGCAATCAAAATGCAGGTGAACAATTAATGTATAATTTCACATTATGTGATGAAAGGTGACTTCATGAATCATCTCTGAAGTCATTTTTCAACTTGACGACTCTGTAAATGATAAAACAGGGCGAAAAAACAGCCCTTGCTGAGGTTCTTGCCGGTTCTTCTCAGTACAAGGTCTCCCGCCGTAGATTTACGAACCGATGGCGTAGCTTCTAGACATTCATATGTGCTTGTAACAGCCTAAACTGAATAAATGATTTTGATTATGATTATTATAATAAGTATCAGTTGTTTCATACATTACGGTTGATTAGCTGATGCACTTTTGTATGAAACGGCAGATTATTTTTTCGCGATTTCAGCGTTGAATCCTAATTAAAAGTTGTTCCTGTTGATGGGAAGAATCACCCCCTAAGAGGTTGTTGGTGTTTTAAAATTAACCCTGTATATAATCTATATATATATATATATATATATATATATATATATATATATATAAATGTTATGTTGGTTTGTGTACGCTTCAAAAACTCAAAAAGTTCTGCACCGATTGAGTTGAAATTTTAACATGATATAAAATCCGCATCAAGGATTGTTTTTATCTATTTCTGTTACCTGTTCTGTTCTGCGAGAAAACAGTTTTTTTAACGATCAGCTGTGTACCAGTGACTGCGCCATCTGCCAGAAACGAGGAAAATACTCGCTGACAATCGCAATAGTAATGACGCAGTCACATGAGAAACAATTCCGTTCCAATTGTTTATTTACAAAAAAAATTGCATCTGATTCTGATTATTATACAATCTGAATTAAATATTCACTTAAATCAAGAATTTTTGGTGTGATAGTGTTGTGATCGAACTGCGCCTTTCACCAAATCGTAAGTAGAGGTTATATTTTATATCATAGATGGACAGTAAAAATATTTTTTTTTTGCAATTATTATTTATTTAATATTAATTAATTAAATAAATAAGTAAAATATTAGTTAAATAATTAATCAATAACCAAACATATTTATTATTGATGTGAATCTTTTTTAATAATCGTGTTCCCGAGTCGGCAAACCAGATAGTCTTTATATTTACGCAGACAGTGGAAAAACAAAAGATATTGTATATCCACAAGTATTGCAAAATACGTAACCTCTGGTTCAATCACGACTGTGCTGAAGCTGCTTCGCGTAAGCAAGCGGCATATCGTGCTTGGATCAGAGGCCGCGCTCTCAAGGATCCCGGGGTCGATTCACTCAAAGCAGCCTACAATTCTGCTTCCAAGGCCTGTAAGAAGGCTTACATCAGAGCGGATGCCCAGCGTGTTGCACGTGTTGGCCAGGAACTTATAACGCATCCTGCGGGCTCCCGTAGCTACTGGCGTTTGGCCAAGGCCGTGCAAAAAAACTTCTGCCAGCCCTCGCTGCCACCTCTGAGATGCCCAGACGGAACACTAGCTCATAAGCCGCAGGAGAAAGCCGATTTATTGGCAAAACTCTTTGCGGCTAACTCCCTAATCGATGATTGCAATGCACTGCCACCATCATTATCTCACTGTGGCACAACGATGCCTGATATTAAAATCAGGCAGCGTGAGGTTCGTGCCGAATTGCAATCACTCGACGTCCGGAAAGCTAGTGGACCTGATGGCATCCCAGCAGTAGTACTTAAAAAATGTGCAGCGGAGTTGTCTCCCGTGCTCACGCGCTTGTACCAATGCTCGTATTCTTTGGGGCGTGTGCCGGAGACTTGGAGAGATGCTAACGTGCAACCGGTGCCCAAAAAAGGGGATCGCTCAGACCCGACAAACTATCGGCCAATAGCAGTCACCTCAGTTTTATGTAAAGTTCTAGAAAAGGTCCTTAATAACCATCTGACCTGCTACCTAGAGGATCACTCCCTGATTAATGATCGTCAATATGGATTTAGACCGAAACGATCGACGGGTGATCTTCTAGCGTACTTAACTCATATCTGGGGTGAGGCTATCGACAAGCGTGGCGAGTCGTTGGCTATCAGCCTTGACATTGCCAAGTCGTTCGACAGGGTCTGGCACAAAAGCCTTCTCTCCAAGCTTCCGGCATACGGTCTGCCAGCCCAGTTCTGTTCTTGGGTAGCTGACTTCCTGCATGAGCGTAGAATTCGTGTCCTTACGGACGGTAGCAGTTCGCGGTTCATGTCAGTGAATGCAGGCGTTCCCCAGGGCTCCGTCCTATCCCCCACTCTCTTTCTGCTGCATATCAATGACTTGATTCCTCTTGGGAATATTCATTGCTATGCAGACGATAGTACAGTGCATGCGGGGTATCTCGGACAAGCAGCGGCTGGGCAGGCAGTAACCAGGGAGAAACGGGAAAATCTTGTCATTGAACTCAATCAGGCTTTGGACCACATTTCCGAATGGGGTACCAGGAACTTGGTTGGGTTCAATGCCAAGAAAACTCAGGCTTGCGCTTTCACGGCAAAAACATCGCCATTCCTTCCCCTTCCATCTCTTCAGGGCACAACACTACCGCTGCAGAGCAACATTTCCATGCTCGGTATGGAAGTTCGCTCAGACCTGAATCCAAAGGATTACATCGAAACCGTGATCAAAACAGCTTCACGCAAACTCGGAGTCCTGAACAAGGTGCGGCGTTTTTTCACGCCCGATCAACTGTGCTTGTTGTACAAAACGCAAGTGCGGTCCTGCGTGGAATATTGCTCGCACCTCTGGGATGGCTCCGCCAAGTACTTGCTCGATGCTTTGGATAGGTTACAGCGGCGCGCAATCCGCATCATAGGCGATGAGGAGGTGACTAAACACCTTGAGCCTCTTCAATTACGCCGTGACGTGGCGTCACTAAGCGCGTTCTATCGTTTGTACCACGGCGAGTGTTCTGAGGAGTTATTCTCTCTTATCCCACCTTCCCCTTTCCTTCTGAGGACCACGCGCGCTGGCCTACGTTGTCACCGTCTTACTGTGGCCACAATTCCAACGCGTACAAAGAAATTTGGTGACTCATTTCTTTGTCGCACTATCCGTAAATGGAATGCTCTGCCCGCTCACGTGTTCCCTCCCTCTTACAACCTGGGATCCTTTAAAAGAGGCGTGAAGAAGCAACATGCAGGCCGGCAGGGTGAGGATGGCTGGTGTGGCAGGTAGAACTGCTGTATCAGCTATCTTCGCGTCTGGACTTCACTTAACATCAGGTGGGGTGGAGTCATTTGTCGGACCTAACTATAAAAAAAAAAAAATAAAAAAAAAAATTATATGAAATGTATTCTTTGTTTTGTTTCTCATTTCTCAACCATTCAATCACAATGTTCCACTGCGAAGCGTGGCAGGGTACAGCTAGTAATATATATATATATTTATACTCCACTTAGGGGTCCTAATCTTTAGACATACTCAACTATTAGAGAAGTCATTATTTTAAACAAGTTCCAGGGAACAAACACAACACACATACACAACTATTTTAGGGCGATACGATTTTCATTATTCCTTGAATTTAAGTATGGTTTTGACAATGTTGTTATTTAAAGGCTGTTCGGTGCAATAACCGAACATTTATATTTTCCATATATGCAATTACTGACCCCGTCACGGCGGCGCCTGGCCTAATTTAGGTCATGCGTGGTGACGGTGATAATTATTCGTGTTAGTAATTATTAATTACTAGCGGCCCGCCCTCGCTTCGCTTCGGTGTAGAGCTGAAGTGTAGACTACAGTTTTTGTTCTCAGGCTTGTAGTATACACAATGACATTCATCTATGATTCTTCTTATACCTGCATGCAAAGTCTCAGCCCGATTGGTTTAAAATTTACAAAGTTTCATACAAACTTTCATTCCCTATTTTATCCCCTTGGGGGTATATCATCATATCATCAAAGGCTACCTTAGAATGGCCACTCACCATCCAGCCGCTTGAAGAAAAAGGTTTGATCACGCCAAACTGACCGTTTTGGGGAAGACATTTGGAAGGACATACCACTTGATGGAAGGATTTTAGACTAATCATGCCTATTTAATCAAGTCACTTGATGTGTGTGACCACCATTAGTTCAAAGAAGGCAAGAAAGGCAGTGATTTCAATGCCGGTTATTCACTACGGGATATGTATTACATCTAGATATATAAATTGATATCTCATACCATAGTAATCCCGAGATAAAATATATATTATATTCCGTAGTGAAAAACTGGCTTCACTCCAATGTAGATACCTGTATTATCTAATTATATAGAGTACTAGTGGCCCGCCCTCGCTTCGCTTCGGTGTAGAGCTGAAGTGTAGACTACAGTTTTTGTTCTCAGGCTTGTAGTATACACAATGACGTTCATCTACACACATCAAAAGTGTCTAGGGATCAAGCATTTTTATGCGGATTTCTTGAGATTGAGATGTGGCTTTGTAATAAATTTATGATTTTATAAATTTATATGGATCCTTTTTGGTGCATTTCATAATTTGAATCAGGAACTGTGAATCAAATTCGAGTAAAAGATGAAAATCAGCTGTCAATATTTTCCCTATAAAAACATACAACGCATTGAAGACATTATTAGTGCTACTGTTTCCCTACTACTGATTAAAACCAACGTTATTATGGAGCGGCGACGTCATTTAAGCAGGGAAGAAATGCTCAGAGCCGTGGGAATGATAGAAGCTGGTTCCCGGCAACGTACTGTGGCTTTAGCTCTGAATACAAGTCAGAGTGTTATCAGTCGACTTTGGACACGATACCGAAGCACTGGTACCGTGGCTGAGCGCCATGGAGGACGGTATCGCTGCACCACACGGAGACAAGACCGATACATTCAAATCTTAACTCGAAGAGCTCCAACAATAACCGCCATGATGTTAGCCGTGAGGCTTCATCACTCTTCAGGGAACTTAATTAGCGACCAAACAGTCAGAAACCGCTTGCATGAAGTGAACCTTCATTCCCGAAGACCGCTACGGGTACCACCTATAGCAATGCACAATCGTAGGATTCGATATCAATGGGCTCTTGAACACAGAAATTGGGCAGAAGAACAATGGCGTTTCGTGTGCTTTTCTGATGAGTCTCGTTTTGGTATGAGACCGGATACAAGACGTATACGACACTGGAGAACCCCTGGACGCCAACAGCGATTAAAATCCTGCCAGGAAGTCCATCCTTATAGTGGTGGAACCATCATGGTATGGGCGGGTATTTGGATCGGCGGAAGAACTGAGTTGATTTGGATCAGAGGCAACCTCAACGCTCAAATTTATGCTGAGACGATTGTATCAGACGTCATCGTTCCTCTACAAGTGCAAATCGGTCCCTTATTTCAGTTAATGCATGATAATGCACGACCGCACACCGCAAGAGTTGTAAGACAGACTCTCGCCGCAGCTAACATCAATGTCCTGCCCTGGCCTGCTCAGTCGCCAGACTTGAACCCGATTGAGCATGCATGGGATATGCTACAGAGAAGAGCTCTGCCGAATATGGAGGGTATCCAGTCGCAAGAAGACCTTTTTTTGTTGTTGCAACGAACATGGGCGGCCATTCCACAGCGTGATTTGGATGAACTCATTTTGAGTATGCCAAACCGATGTTCTTGTGTTGTTAGTGTTCGCGGTAGAAATACGGATTATTAATTGTTTAAGTTACCCAATAAAATTTTAGAGAAAACTGTTATTTCAGTCTTTTTTTCGAACTTTTGTGTTAGTGGTTCAAATGTCAAAAATCCCTTTATTAGGAAAATGGAAAATGTCTTTATTAATGCAAAGGTGACTTGGTTTATCGTTACTGTGACAAACGAAAACACTTTATTTGATGAATCCTTAAAGAAAATTTTAATTAATATCAATCAGGAGAAAAGTTATTGCAAAAATATATGTTGATCCCTAGACACTTTTGATGTGTGTATGATTCTTCTTATACCTGCATGCAAAGTCTCAACCCGATCGGTTTAAAATTGACAATGTTTCATACAAGATTTCATTCCCTATTTTATCCCCTTGGGGGTAGAATTGATCAAAATCCTTTCTTAGCGGATGCCTACGTCATAACATCTACCTGCATGCCAAATTTCAGCCCGATCCGTCCAGTGGTTTGGGCTGTGCGTTGATAGATCACTATGTCAGTCAGTCACTTTTGAGTTTTATATATTATATAGATAGATTAAGGCGGTTATCATCAAAGGCTACCTTAGAATGGCCACTCACCATCCAGCCGCTTGAAGAAAAAGGTTTGATCACACCAAACTGACCGTGTTGGGGAAGACATTTTGAAAGGACATACCACTTGATGGAAGGATTTTAGACTAATCATGCCTATTTAATCAAGTCACTTGATGTGTATGGCCACCATTAGTTCAAAGAAGGCAAGAAAGGCAGTGATTTCAATGCCGGTTATTCACTACGGGATATGTATTACATCTAGATATATAAATTGATATCTCATACCATAGTAATCCCGAGATAAAATATATATTATATTCCGTAGTGAAAAACTGGCTTCACTCCAATGTAGATACCTGTATTATCTAATTATATAGAGTACTAGTGGCCCGCCCTCGCTTCGCTTCGGTGTAGAGCTGAAGTGTAGACTACAGTTTTTGTTCTCAGGCTTGTAGTATACACAATGACATTCATCTATGATTCTTCTTATACCTGCATGCAAAGTCTCAGCCCGATTGGTTTAAAATTGACAAAGTTTCATACAAACTTTCATTCCCTATTTTATCCCCTTGGGGGTAGAATTGACCGAAATCCTTTCTTAGCGGATGCCTACGTCATAATATCTACCTGCATGCCAAATTTCAGCCCGATCCGTCCAGTGGTTTGGGCTGTGCGTTGATAGATCACTATGTCAGTCAGTCAGTCAGTCACATTTGAGTTTTATATATATATATATAGAAATAATGATATCTAATGCTTTCGTTGCATCGTAATCAAACTGACGCAGCCTATATTACGAAACGTTATCGTAAAAACAAATAGTAACATGCAGAAACACGAGTTCTTTATCAAATTTTCAGGAGATCTATTTTAATTCACTCGCCTTACGTCGAACGCTCGTTTTATACAAATTTTTCGATTCATCATAATCAAATTCCGTATTTTTGAATCGCTCGACGTCAACAAGCGGTCTTAACCATTCGTTGCGTGTTGGTGAATGTGATAGGCGAATGGTAGAATAATTGTCTATATCAGATACTTTCAAGATTTTTTCTCAATCTTTTTAAATTACAGATAAAATGACGATTTATTGAAACGTTTTGATCTCTTCTAACAAAAGTGAAGAAGAAGCTGAGAGATTAAATAACCAGTTATTGAGAATTATACGTTTGTTTTTCACAGCGGTAATGACTGCTTTTTATCTTATTTTGTGTTTTTTTTGTATTAAACTGGTAACACTGTAGATGAACGATTCAAAAATAAGGAAAATCAGTATCACGCGTCTTGGAAGTCGAAAGCGACTTAAGTCGCATTCGACGATACTATGTCAGGCGAGCGAATCAAACATAGAGCTCCAGAAGGATCTCAGTCAAGGCCGACGTGATACGTGCCGATCCGGACTAGGCTGGCACGTAGACGCCGTTACGAGATGAAAATATAGACTTGTTGGTCCCGCGACTTTGTCTGCGTAGAATAATAATTTGTTATCAGTACTATAATTTTATCTTCAAATTTTAGTATCACGAAGAAACAGTTTCTGTACGTAGAAACAGTTTCTTCGTGATACTAAAATTCTTACCAAAAATGTTTTTTTTTTAATATTGTTCTGTTATTGTTTGGACATAGGCCTCTCCAATTGCACGCCACTCAGATCGATTTTGGGCTACTCGCATCCAGCTCCTGCCAGCCACCTTGCGCAAATCGTCAAAGTTTGGATTAGTCACTTACTATTTAAGTTACTTTTAACATGTACAACAGAGAATAAAGGCTATTGTTATTTTTATTTTATTTTATATTATAGTGCCTAGCTCTGCTGTTCCACCTACTCGTAACTCCCTAAGGAAAAAGCATTAAATTATTTAGATTGTTTGTGTGTATTTATGCTTCGTCAAACTTCCACAACATAAACAGAACAGAAACAAGTGAACGAAACATTTAATGTAAACATTGACTTTAAGTCGTTGTTTGTTCTCACAAAGACGCTTAAGCGAGCCTTTTAGACGAAGTTTGATTTGTAAGGAGCCCATTGGTAGTCATATTAGAATGTTAATAATAGGTTACAGACTATAAAGAGTAGAACTAAATTAAAAAATATACATACTGAATAAAACTAGTTTCTACGGGTTAATGCACGAAACTTTATTATTATTGACGTTTCGCAGCCTTTACAGGCTTATACTTTATAAAATACTTTATTAAGTAAATTAAATAATAAATTCATACATAGACAATAAAACTTAAAAATCGAACAATGAAATAACCGAACGCTCAATAAAAGTCTTTCGAAGGTAGCTCGACAAATTAAATAAAAGTTTTATTCTGACGACGAAGCCAGTAAAGGCTGCGAAATGTCAATAAATAAATAGAGTTTCGTGCATTAACCCGTAAAAACTAGTTTTATTTAATGAGTGATGTGCGTGAAAACCTAAGAAAGAAATATATACATACTGTGCACAAATGCATGAAATGGATATGGACAGGACACATGTTTAGAGATGGGCGTTTTTAGATATTTGTGATATCGATGCGCATCGATATCCGATGCCGGCATCGATGCCAGGTGAATATCAGTATCATAGTATCACAGCCCCTCTAGCATGACTGTGGAGTTTGACAGTAGTCTGACAGTTAATGTCGATATATCGCTTTATCATATCCTGTTTCGGTGGTCATGCTAGAGGGGCAGGATGCGATGCGATACGAATTACGACAGATGCGTTTTTTTTTTGTTTTTTTAGTGTTTATGCTGTTGGTCGCAGATGACCTTTACAGTGTCACCGGGTTTGGCTGATGCGTGTTTAGGGTAACTTTGATAAAAACTAGATGGCATCGGCATCCACTAACGGTACCCAGTCGCATCGGATGCGCGCATCCAAACCTGGCATCATTATCACGTTCACGCATTATTATTCTAAAAACGCCTACCTCGTGAAATGCGGATTTTTTTTGCGGCATAGTAACTGAAAATATTGAATGTTGGCAAAATTATTACCTGAAAAGTTGCACTCAGAGCGTTGGTTTTGAACGCAGACCAGTGTCACAAACTTTTCTGTGCCAGTGGCAAAAATTTGAACTACAATTTATCCATAGCATTTTGACATATTTGTTCACCACTAGCGACATCTCCACCAGCACAGATAAGTTTGTGGCACTGTAGTTATAGTAACGTTGACAAAAACTACATGGCATCCGCATCCGATAACGGCATCCAGTCGCATCGGATGCGCGCATCCAAACCTGGAGCTCTACTCTCTTTCTCCGAAACGAAATTTCGGCAACGAACGAATTTTAAACGAAATTTCGCCAGTGACTCTACTCTATTTCATCTTCGAACACGCACATAAAGTTCGGAATCACAGACAATTATCGTGAACGAATGGAATGAGTTATGTTTGTGAGTTCTTTTTGTCAACACTTTTTAGATAACGTTTTTTACTTCAAAACAATATTACATTATGATAACATTTTTAATTACATTAAAACAACCTCTTTTGTAAGTGTAAGCCGACTAATTTGTAGAGTTGATGCAATCGAATGTATGTCAACCTAAATTTGTCGTGTAATACTTTGAAGTATTGGCAATCACTACATAGTATAAAACAAAGTCGCTTTCTCTGTCCCTATGTCCCTTTGTATGCTTAAATCTTTGAAACTACGCAACGGATTTTGATGCGGTTTTTTTTAATAGATAGAGTGATTCAAGAGGAAGGTTTATATGTATAATACATGCATAATATAGTAGAGAAACACTGATAGTTTTAGAGGTTTTTAATGTAAGGTCGTAAATAAACACATTTTTGGCGCTTACATTGCAAACGCTGGCTGAACCCCACGAGATAGATCAAAATAATGTACTACAGTATTGTACACCTTGAAAAGGTCTACAAAAAAATCCGCGATGGTATATGTCTATCTCTTAAGGATAACCCACAATAACCAATTTTTATCCTATACTTTTTACGAGAAATAATAGATTATTTACGAAGCGATTTTAAGCAATATAACATTCATCCTTATCCAATTAAGTACCTTAAATACAATGTGCATTTAATATAGAACAATTTGGCCCTTTAACGCATATAATTTAAATGAATATTTTCGAAGATATTACAAATTTAAAATTCAGGGACATAGCGGTTCCGACGCTACCGGGCTTGGCGGCGCGTGCCTATTGTAATTGGGTATTAGAAGAATGTCATTGTGTATAATACAAGCCTGAGAACAAAAACTATAGTCTACACTACAGCTTTACACCGAAGCGAAGCGAAGGCGGGCCACTAGTACAATAATAAACAAAAAATAGATTTAATTGTAAATTTTCATACTAAAAGATGTTCCTCACGCTAAGCAGCCTTAATTAAAAATACTCACTAGTAATTTTAGGTTTAATTTAAACAAAAAACCCAAAACGAAAATGAAAAGGTAACACTTTTCATTTCGCCATTTTCAGGTTAAAATTTCGAACAATTATCTGTCAAATTCAACTTTTAGTTCAAAAGTTTTGTGAATTAGAGTAGGCTTAGAGAAATTAAATGTCAAGCTATTTTCGGACGAACGAATTTTCGAAATGAAATAGAAACAGAGTAAGGAACGTGCGAAATTACGATCGTAATTTCGTTTTTCGTTGAAATAGAGTAGGCCTCCTGGCATGGTTATAGCGCATCGTTATTCTAAAAACGCCCACCCCTACACATGTTAAGAGAAGAAAAAGAGAAGTGGATAAAAGTAGTCACAGAATGGTACCCACATGATAGCAAAAGAAGCAAAGACAGACAAAGTAAACGTTGGGAAGACGACATGAAAAAGACGGTAGGTCCAGAATGGATACGTCTAGCATAAGACCGCTTAAAATGGAAAGCTTTAGAGGAGCCATTTGATGTAGGACAAGCTGTGAAATAACAAAATAGATAGCATATGTATAGTAATAGTTATATAGGGTTGTTCAACAAGAACTTTGTTTTTGAATTGTGGCTACACCAACAATATGATAGTTTTCACATTCAGTTTTTTGACGTATTCGTAGAAGATGCATTGGCAATTGTAATAATGAATTCAATTTCGCTTGAAAATCGAATGATAATAATTAAAATGCACTATGAAAATAGTGGTTCTGTTACAGTTACATTTTGTCAAATTCGTGATATTTTCGGACAACATAATCGTCCTTCTGAGACCGCTATTAATAATTTGGTCGTTAAATTTGAGTCGACAGGCTCGATACAAAATGTGCCAACACCATCGAGTGTTCGACCGGGTCGTTCAACTGAAAGCATCGTAGCCGTGAGCCACAGTGTTGAGGCAGATCCAAATTTGTCAATTCTGCGACTTATCCAAAACCACCAAATGGCGAATTTTGGCCTATTATTGCTGACGTGGATATCATGGATATGTGGTTTCAACAGGACGGCGCCACATGTCACACAGACAATGAAACGATCAATTTAACGATCAATTAAAACGATAAATTTTAAACCAAATTTCCCGATCGCATAATTTCACTAAACTCAGCTGTTAAGTGGCCAGCCAGATCATGTGATTTAACACCACTAGATTATTTTTTATGGGGTTATGTTAAGGACAGAGTATATACGGGGACAATCGAATCGATTGTAGCCTTAAAACTAACGAAATAGTCCCGCCATTTTGCGAAACAGTGATTGAAAACTTTGATGAAAGAATCGACATCTGTCAGCGTGCTCGCGGTGGACATTTGCAAGATATCATTTTTCATTCATAATTGCCGAACTTTTCTCTTTGTAATTCAATAAAAAATTTTATCATCTTCATCTGAATTTTTTGGTTTTATCTTGTTTTAGAAAACAAAGTTCTTGTTTAAAACCCTATACATAGTTCAGATATAGTATGTAAATAGGATGTTATTTATAAGTAGGTTTAGGAAATTTGTATTTAAATATTATTTATTCCTGTACATATATAATTAAGTATATAGTATAGATAAAGTAAATAGCAATGAAAGGAACTACATAATATGTATTATTCTAACGTTTTACAGCAATAAAGGCTAATTTTATTTATTTATTTATTTTATAATAGGTTGAGGAACAGTGGTACAGACTTCTACAAATATTTAATCTTAAGTGACTAACAAACAAAAATCCTATTAAAATACACCTAAATAGTTCAACCTCAGTTATTTTCTTTAGTCAGAATCTGATCGATATTGTGAACAAAATGTGCAATCACGAGTAACATGAAAATCCATGGAATATTGGAGCTATTAGTCTCACAAAATATCCATATTTAAGGGTCTTTCTACATGCAATAATCAAGAATAATAATAATGAAAATTATCTAGGACCAACTTGAGGACCTAAAAAAACCTGGCCAAGTACGTGTCTGGCCACGCGCAGTGTAGCGTTCCGTAGATATTACTGTTTTTTTAGATAGTTTTCTTTTAAAGAAAATATAAATAGAAAAAATTCCACGCGTACCAGGCAGCAGACGGGACTCGAACCCGCACCCTTAAGAATGCTCCCTTGCAGCTTAAAAATAATAGATTTTTTCTAGTTTTATTTTCTTTAGATTTAAACATCAAGCAGTTACATGCTTAAAAAAATAAAAATTATAACTATAAGTGCTATTTCTTCTTTCAAATCTTTAATATTTGTAAAAGTATTCGTTTGACATTGTGGGTTACCTGCAATGCGAAGAGATGGCGCTGCCTTGCAGATTAAGAATAGCTAGAGGAATTTCGACGCCGCCGTCAGGACCACGGTAGCATAATTGGTTAGTGCATTCGCCCGGATAGCGAAGTATGCGGGTTCGAGTCCCGTCTGCTGACCAGTCAGCGTAGATTTTTCTTTAGATTTAAACATCAAGCAGTTACATGCTTAAAATAAAATAAAATTGTAGTTTTCTTTTTTTTAATTTCGTTTTTCAATTCAAGGTTTTACGCGATATAAGCAAGCAATTACTTCATATAAGTCACTTTTTTGCTACAAAGTTTTTGTACTGTCCGGTCTCTCAGTATCTTTGGTTGCTTGGAGATTTTATAGTACCTGGTCCTTTTAATCTGTCGTGGGCGTTACTCGATGCAATTGCAAGCGATCTTTTTCGGCAGACAAAAAATATCACAAACAAAAGTCCTACGTCTGCGCAGAGTATTACAGATACCCTGATTGTGGGTTACCTACAATGCGAAGAGATGGCGCTGCCTTGCAGCTTAAGGCTAGGAAAATTTCGACGCGGCGAATAGGGCCGTGGTAGCATAATGGTCAGTGCATTCGCCCGGATTGCGAAGGGTGCTGCCTGGCCAGCGTAGTTTTTTTTTCTAGTAAAACTTTTCTTTAGACTTAAACATCTAGCAGTTAAATGCTTAAAAATAAATAAAAACATAACTATTACAGATATTTTAAAACGAAAACTGCCTTTGTTGATTGTTGTTTGGTAAAGGAGAATCGATATAATCCACAGCAATTTAAACCTACATTAAGGATATACACAACTGGGCCAGCACTTAGTTTGATTGTGCCGAAAATTGTGATTCTAATCAATAATATGGACGAAGTCACGATAAATATGTTGTGGTTGATATAGGTGGTTATGGGTAGTCATGCTCTCTTAAAAGTCTCTTCGGTGGTGTCGTGTGAGGCAGGTCGTTACGTTCCCTAAAATATAGTTGAGCGAAGCGAATGGCTGGTTCATGCGTCATGCTCGTGAACGGGTGCTGCCAGCGGAGATGAGTCTGCCCTAACTACTTTGATATTTAAAATGTAAATGTTTAATTACACCTATTATAAATAACTCTGTTTGTATTTATACTGTGTGACACGGCAATCAAAATGCAGGTGAACAATTAATGTATAATTTCACATTATGTAATCAAAGGTGACTTCATGAATCATCTCTGAAGTCATTTTTCAACTTGACGACTCGGTAAATGATAAAACAGGGAGAAAAAAACAGCCCTTGCTGAGTTTCTTGCCGGTTCTTCTCAGTACAAGGTCTCCCGCCGTAGATTTACGAACCGATGGCGTAGCTTCTAGACATTCATATGTGCTTGTAACAGCCTAAACTGAATAAACGATTTGGATTATGATTATGATTATATGTCCCTCCGATACTATGTACGTTTCCTTGTACCTTCACGTTGTTGTATTCTTGGCAGTGCGTCGAAGGTTTAGTTTAGAGCAACACGGAAGTTACTAATCATTCATACATAGTTTCTATCTCGGTTAACACCATATCATCATTTCTAAGAGCTTTAAAAGATTATTTAATAGGTAATAGCATTTTATAACTTGGTGTTAAACACATCGTTAAACAGTCCAGAAATGTTGTTGTTTCAATTTTAAGGTTATGAATGTACCTGCTAAGTCAAAGAGTTTTGTCGTTTCTGCTTTCACCAATAAAAAAACCAATAAACGGGAACTTTTCTTCAAGATATAAGAGTTTTTAGATATATTTTAGTCGGACGAAAGAAACCACAGTAACACGACAATGACGTTTAGTTGTTTGCTATTATGTTGACGTCACAATCATGGTGGACAGCGTTTTTAGTGTTTAAAAAGCATAGACTAAAAACTATTTTTAAAATTGAATTACTACAGCCATCTTCTAATTTTATGAAGTGAAATCGATGCATTTAGGTTCCTCATACCAAAAATTATAAGAAATAAACATTTGTATAGTACAATTTGACATGAGTCAACTAACCTATTAATTTTTTGTCCTTGTTACTAGACTCTCTCACTCTCTGACGTGTAATGGCGGTTTTGTGTTTAACGTGTCTCCACGAATAAATTTAATTTCTTCCTTAAAACTCTTTTTGTCTTGCCGCCCATGACGCACCTGAAGATTCTGGCATTGGTACTTCGAGAATCAGCGAAAATTCAAGAGGTCGCGACAGGTGGAAGAGCGAGCAAGTTGTGTTTTTTGGAAGCATTTTATAATTTGGAAGAGTTTTTAAAGTAACGAAATGAAATTATTATACTTAATTAACATTTTAAAATACTTTATTGACATTTTATTTTAATTAATTCCTAATAATAAGTTGAATGATATTTATTTCAAACAAGTACTGAATTGTATTCAAGCCAAGTTGACATGTTGACACAATACAACATGAGTATTGTATTGTGTCATGTCATTGTTGAGGAGCTCGATGGCGCAAGTGGATAGCGCATTCGGCTGCGATCGTTGAGATTAAGCAACTTTCGCAGTGGTCGGTCATTGGATGGGTGACCAAAAATTTACTATCTTGAGCTCCTCCGTGCTTCGGAAGGTACGTTAAGCCGTTGGTCCCGGCTGCATACGCAATCGTTAACACCCACCAATCCGCACTGGGCTCGCATGGTGGGTCATGACCCAATCTCCCTATTCCATCTATAGGGAAGGCCTGTGCCCCAGCAGTGGGGACATTTATAGGCTGATGATGATGATGATTGTTTTGTAGTGCCCAAACGGGGTTCCATGTTTGTACTTAATGTGTTATAGTTTAAGACCTTTTATTCCATGAAAACAATAAAGAATTGTATTGAGTTGAATATAAAAAAAGAGATATCTAATCAATTTCTGATAGTAATACAAATATAATGACAAAAATAAACACAGACACAAACGAAACTTACAAAAACTCAATAAAGCATCGTGAGAGTCCATCTGATGCCTTAAGTCTAAGTTTAATGAAGCGAGTAGCTTAGCTCTTAAGCTCCAATTATAGTGGCCTTAGCCAAACTAACTTTTACTGTAAATTCTTCTTAACTAAAAAAAGCTGCAAGAGAAATAAATTGTCGAAACTATATAGGTACTTACCAGGGCAAATCCTTTAATGCGTTACAATAAACCACACCGTATTAAGCAGCATAGTTGTTCTGTAAGATGCAATCTTACTTACGATCTCATTTATTCGGATTTCTGGCAAATGTCAAATATTTAATACCTTTTTTTTTCTGACGCAGGCAAAAACTCTGTTTACAGACGACGGCGCCTTTAACAGGCACACCGCAGAACGGACCTCACACCTGGCTCCCGCAAGCCTTACGAGCCCCCACAGTGGCTGCCCACTGAGGACCCCGTAACTCTTACGGGCTTTACGGCATAATATCCGCTAAAAAACCCTGCGAATACCCTCTAAGCTGCTTAGTGCGAAACCGAAATATCTAATACCTGGGAGCCATTCGCCTAACGGAAATGCTTTGGAAAACGCTAACGCTTACGATTTCATTTTGTTATTTCTGACCGCGGAATGTTTTCAAATACCTCACGCTCATTTTTTGAAGTTATACTTCTTTAGGCGCGTTATGAAAAAATGATGAGAGTGAAATTTTAAGATGTGCGCGCATCGCTGTAACCCAAAAGTAACAGCATGAAGTTGGCCGCGGGCGCGTTATGAAAAAATCATGTGAGTGAAATTTCGAGATACGCGCGCATCACTGTAACACAATAGTAACACCATGAAGTTGGCCGCGGGCGCGTTATGAATGTTAGTGTAAAATAATTAGACATCTGTTCGAAAGGTACTTTGAACGATCCACGGAGCTCCATAAGATGATCGCGTTGTCAAAAACAATGTTGGCACGCTCGTCGCCTCTGATCACTGTTTTCATATTTATTATATTTATCCACATGTTTCTAGTTTCTATATAGACACAACGTGTTTTAGTAACTTACAAGTGCTAATTACATATGGACTAATAACTTAAATTCAGTAGTGATTTTAATTGAATATTTTGAATATTTATTTAATTTTTCAAATTAAAACTGAACTTAATTGACTGTGTTAACTATCCTTTTCCAGTCCTTTTATTATTTTATTGTAATTATTAATTATTTGCATGCAATTAAAAAATATTTTTAATGATGCTAAAGAAGTATAACTTCTCACGCGCGTACATAAGTTACACGCATCCATTTTTTTTTTAAATATTTTTATTATCAATGCAAAAGAAACAAAAAGAGCGCGAGGCATTTGAAAACCTCAGGCGGCTAGAAATAGCGTTAGCGTTTTCCAAAGCATTTCCGTACCCGTACAAAAAGAAATGTCAATGTCAAATTTTGTGTGGAAACTTGAACAGCGGCGGCACAAAGTACGTAACGAGAACTAAAAATCAGTACACATTTGCCAATGAAATTTTGGACTCGCAAACGTTACGAATTCGATATTGGTTCGTGCTAGGGATACTGCTTACTGCTTCAGAGTTAGCGACATTTTGCCGTGTAATGGCGTAACGCATATCAAACTAATATCTAAAATGGCGACTACCGAATTCAGAATTGAGATTTTATACAACAGAATCGCTCTATGCTTTTTTAAACTGGCTTTTAGGGTTCCGTAGCCAACAAGGAACCTTTTAATTGATACAGGTGAATTTCTTTCTATTCGCCAGCGATGTTACAGGCTTTCACCTGAAAAACAGAAACCACTTAAAATTGCTTTCTGTTAATTTACAAATTTAACCTTTTACCGAGATAGAAACTATGTATAAATGATTACTAACTTTCGTCTGTCTGCGCCTCACTTATAAGTGAGGTGGATCAAATACTCGAGTTGAAGGTAATTGAAAAATGTGAGAGTACTTGGCTTTCTCCCGTACTTATTACTCCAAAAAAAGATGGCGAGTGGCGATTTTGCGTCTACAATCTAAAACTTAATTCATATAACTTACCACTTGTCAGTGAAATTCTTGTCAATCTCAAAGACGCCATATACCTTTCGAGCATAGATATCGCTGTTAACATTAATACAATTCTAACATTGACCGACAAACCTCGCTTTTTGTGTTTATGTAAATTTATAAAAAATTACAATATCAAACGCTAACTTTTAATAACCTTTCTATTTTTATTTGGAAATAATTGTCTGCTCTACCCATGTCATATAAATTAATATTGTTTAAACTGTGACGTCTTTGTGTATGTGTGTTGTGTTGTGCTTTCAGAAAAGTGAAATACCTATGGAAGAACGTATATTCGGTTATTCACTTTATATCACCTTAATCTGTTTCTACCTAGCAGTCTTTCTCGTGTCTCTCTCACTACTGGACAATGGCAAAATTTTTGTGTAAAACGGAGAAAGCCACAGAAACAACAAAAAATATAGATACGTAAGTGAGGGTTACTTTAGCTCGGGCGGGTAACTTTGTCCCAAATCAGAAAAAATATTGAACTTGCCGCCCCATCAGTATCTCTTGGGTGACCGTAATAGTTCCAGTTGAAAATCACAGATAGCCATATAGGCGCGCTGTGTCGTGTTGTTTTACCGACATCGTTCCTGTATCAAGTTGTCATTGTAACGCGGGATTTTTTGTAACTGAAATAGTTCGCAAGTTCATGCGCAAACTTTCTCAAAACGGTGGTTTTCGGTAAGTTTACAATTTTTCTAAATTTCAAGTTATATTTTTTATTTAACTTAATTATTTTTGGGCAAAAACATCCATTTGTGTATTCAGTATGCTAATGGTGATCTGTTATAAGGGTTACTTAACCCCAACATGGCTTAAAATGAGTTTTTTTCACAGAGAAAACTCAACGAGCTAAAGTAACCCTCTTTAAGGCCAACTTTGGCCCAAAATTAAAAAAAAATATAGTAACCCTTAAATATTATTTTTTCCTATTTTCGTATGTTAACTTTGTAACTTATACTTTAAATTTCACAATGGCAAGATATAAACGTGACAAATTCATCACAAAGAGAAGCTACAGTTTTATTTGAAAAACTAGTGGCCCGCCCTCGCTTCGCTTCGGTGTAGAGCTGTAGTTTTTGTTCTCAGGCTTGTGCTATAAACAATGACTTTATTTATATAATTACACGTGTTATTGTGAGTCAACCATAAAAGATACACATATATATATATTATTATATTTTTTAGGATATTTTTTAGACAATTTTATGTAGAATATTTTCGCCATACATGATTTCTATGTAACTTTAACCATTAAGGCTGCACACGCGACGGAAGCTTAAAAATGGAGTAACTTCTCCCGTTTTCTCAACATTTCCTTTCACTACTCTGCTGCTATTGGTTGTAGCGTGATGAAAAGTATACTATAACCTGCCCAGGAGTATGAAGAATAATTGTACCAAGTTTGGTTAAAATCCGTCGAGTAGTTTTTGTTACTATAAGGAACATACACACAGACAGACAGACAGATAGACAGACAAAAATTTTACTGATTGCATTTTTGGCATCAGTATCGATCACTAATCACCACCTGATAGTTATTTTGAAAATATATTTCATGTACAGAATTGACCTCTCTACAGATTTATTATAAGTAATAGACAAGTGCACATTTTAGGTCAAAGTAACCCGCAGATCGGTCGGTATCGCTAAAGCTTTTTGGGAAATAATGTAGTACTTTATAAAAGTAGCGGGTAAAGTTCCCTTACAGGAAGCAACACGTCATTAATTCCATTAACCTCTCGCGGTTTGTTTCAGCAAAAAAGGTTTGTATTCCGAATAGTACTTATTACGTTCTCAGAGGTCATTGTGAATTCAGTACTAAATAATCCTTTTTTCTCATCTGATCCTCTGATCGACTTCTCCCTCTTCCTTCCTCTCTAGGACCAATTTGCTTCTCTCTGGCAAGAGGGCCATCCCTTCTTTAAATCCGCATCCTTAGAATTAATAAGTTTGAAACTGGCATATTGCAGGGCATCCTAGGAATTATGTTTATGACAATTTTCCGCTAAACCGTCATTGTGATTGAATAACAAACATAAAAACTTTCATACTTGTCTTATATCCCCTTATTGATAAACGCGGAATAAGCTCGGATTAGTTACACCATGTTTTGTCTATGTTGGTTAAATGACAAATGGTATTCGAGTGACAGTGAGGAGCTGAATGGCGCAAGTGGTTAGCGCGTTCGGCTGCGGTCGTTGAAGATAAGCAACTTTCGCAGTGGTATGTCATTGGATGGGTGACAAAAAATATTCTATCTCGAGCTCCTCCGTGCTTCGGAAGGCACGTTAAGCCGTTGACCCGGCTGCATCTGCAGTCGTTAGCACCCACCGATCCGCACTGGGCCCGCGTTGGTCATGGCCCAATCTCCCTATTCCATCCATAGGGAAGGCCTGTGCCCCAACAGTGGGGACATTAATAGGCTGATGATGATGATGATGATTCGAGTGACATAAACAAACGACGGCGTAACTAATCTAAACTTATACCTGGTTTATTAATAAAGAGATATATGTTTCCAGGACTGGTAGAATCAAATGTTATCTTAATAAAGATAAACAATTGCTAATTATTTCTGAGTTCTATTAAGTTTATACCAAGAATCAGACTGAGGCTGGCTTCACAATGAATCAGTATTACATTATTCAAGTTACAACATCCACTAAGGAGGCCGCTATCCCACAGCGTCTGTTGGCTATGACAATTCAAATTTGTGCCAAACTTACACGGACAACATTGATCTACTTTATTAGCCGTAAACTTCTCACACAACGCAGTAATATAAATCTAATAAACTCGGCGACAACGACAACTCAAACAGAGTCGCGACAAACTTTATACAAACTATTGTTCTCAGTTGGAATTCCCTTCGCGAGCCGAGTTTGGGGCGAATAGAATTTTAAAGGAAATGTGTGGCTTAGTTCTCGCTCCCGTGGCGTGTTGTGTTAAGCCGCGTATCCACTAGAGGCAGCCTCGGGTCGAGCGGCTTCCTCACTCCGAGGCTGCACAAGTGGAGACGCTGCCTCAACCTGAGGCATGCCGCGACGCGAGGCAAACTCGTCGCCGCGAGCCGAGCCATATTTTGTCGGTTTCTGTGCCCTGCTCAAAGGCGCCTCAGTCCGAGCCGTGTGTTTAAAGCCGCGTATCCACTAGAAGCAGCCTCGGGTCGAGCGGCTGCCTCACTCCGAGGCTGCGCAAGTGGAGACGCTGCCTCAACCTGAGGCATGCCGCGACGCGAGGCAAATTCGTCGCCGCGAGCCGAGCCATATTTTGTCGGTTTCTGTGCCGTGCTCAAAGGCGCCTCAGTCCGAGCCGTGTGTTTAAAGCCGCGTATCCACTAGAGGCAGCCTCGGGTCGAGCGGCTGCCTCACTCCGAGGCTGCGCAAGTGGAGACGCTGCCTCAACCTGAGGCATGCCGCGACGCGAGGCAAATTCGTCGCCGCGAGCCGAGCCATATTTTGTCGGTTTCTGTGCCGTGCTCAAAGGCGCCTCAGTCCGAGCCGTGTGTTTAAAGCCGCGTATCCACTAGAGGCAGCCTCGGGTCGAGCGGCTGCCTCACTCCGAGGCTGCGCAAGTGGAGACGCTGCCTCAACCTGAGGCACGCCGACGACCACGACGCGAGGCAAATTCGTCGCCGCAAGCCGAGCCATATTTTGTCGGTTTCTGTGCCGTGCTCAAAGGCTCCTCAGTCCGAGCCGTGTGTTTAATGGAGACGGTCGCAAAAATTTCGAAAGCTATCGCCACCTTCCAACGTCATGTCCAATAGCAAGTGTTCACATCCATGTATAGTTCTATTGCGGTATAATTCTTTTATCCACCAGCGATGCTTCCTCTTTTGTATAGCTTTTTGTTGCCTCCTCTTTTTCTTAATAATGGTTATTGCTATTAAAGCAGCAGCTACTCGACGCGCGTCTGGTGCCATCGCGTTTTGGCTTTTGACTGCGCAGTGCGCCGCCGGCGGATCAAGCTGAGGCGACACGCCTCGAGCTGATCCGTAGTCGTTGCCTCAGAGCGGGCAGCCTCAAACTGAGGCTGTTTGCTTCAAGTCGAGGCCGCTCGACGCGAGGCTGCCTCTAGTGGATACGCAGCTTTACACTGTGTATTGCGCTTCGGAAGGCAAGAGTCTTAAGCCCGTATTATAGAACGTGGCTCAAGCAGATATATAGCACGAAGTACACAAAGCTAGTTCTAAATGTAGTCATCAACATGTCCGCACAGCTAGGGCACAGGCCTTCCCTATGGATGGAATGGGGAGATTGGACCATAACCCAACACGCGGGCCCAGTGCGGATTAGTGGGTGCTGACGTCTGCAGATGCAGCCGGGACCGACGGCTTAACCTGCCTTCTGAAGCACGGAGGGACTTGAGATAGAAGATTTTTGGTCACCTATCCAATGACCGACCACTGCGAAAGTTGCTTGACTTCAACGATCGCAGCCGACAGGCGCTAGCCACAGAATCAAAAATCGTTTCGAACTCCGATCAAATTTGACTACACGTCAGTTTAAAAATAACTGTTATTACAACAGATTAAAGTGTGCAAAAAATAACAATTTAGTAACCTCTTTAATTAAAGAATGTCTTATAGAAAAAAGGTCTGAAGCTGCAGTTAGGATCACTCGAAATAATGAATTTTTGGTCACCCATCTAATGTTCGACCATTCGTTAAGATTTTAGGTGACCCTGAGTCGCTGTTTTCCCCTCACCACACCTCGACCTCTGAAATTTGAAAAATTGCATCTGTTAACAAATTCTGATTCAGGATTTTTTAATTGTATTGTTTTTTAAAACTACATAAAATCGAAAAAATGGCTAATATAACCCATCTGTAGAGGACAACATAGCGATGTATCAAACCTCCTACACTCGCGTTACAGCTTTATTTGGGACTATAATACGAATTCTCTCTCTACGAATGGTGTCGACCATTACTTAAGTAAACAAAGATCAAATCTTTGCTTGAGTTTAGATTTTGACGTAAATGTCTTTCAGAAATAAGCAATTACTTAGCTGAGTTTTGCTCAATATTTAATTTTTCAAAAAACTGTTCTAAAATTAAATATTGTTTTAAACTAATTTTAAAACTTGATTTTTCAGTGTGAAATTTTCTTTATTGCGGGCCTTTTTTATGTAAGATCCTGCCGTACAATTGGTACATTTTATTTATTTTCGTTTATGTTGCTTATATCGACGATCGGTCGACGATAAGAAAGACACTCTGAAAATTAATAAATTATCTACATAATTAGCTTAATTATAAGGTTAAATTTGTAAATACGGAACCCTTATACAGTTTTTTTTTTATTTCTTTATCTATGGCAAAGTTTTTTGCGTTCTTATTTCAATATTGCAGGATCGGTATAAAGCCAAAATTAAAACTGACCTGGAAAAGTTTGTAAGAATAAAATAAAATATATTGCGCAGATCTCAAACAAAATTAGAAATTGGGCAATCAAAAGGTGAGCAAAATAACAGCGTCAATGTTTTTTCTTCATTTTTATTAAAAAACTTCCACAGTGTAGCAAAAGTGTGGCGAAACATTGTAACTGCTCGAAGTTAATTTGGCATTCTTACGAAACTGTTTGTTTGCAAAGTTGAGCAACTTGGCTGTTAGCTGGGGGTATCGTTGGTCGAGAATTTACAACATGAATGTGAAAAGCAAACGCACTGGATCCATAATTAATTCACTAACCGCTTCGTTTTGTTAGTGTTGCCAAAATCTTAAACCCTCATCACCCGTGTTTTAGTTCTGATGAATAATGTGTGCCTACTTACACGAAATTTGATTTTACTCCTGGAGTTACAACAACTTCGGTTATGAACATGAATTTTAATTGTTATTCAGATTCAAGTATTAATTCATTCGAGCGCCTATATGGGTACGAAAGGAAAACATAAGCCACCAGCTGCGTAAAGTTTCACGCAGTTTTAGGTGTAGTTGCAGTTTTAGGATCGATTTGCTTTGGCAACCATCCCATCGCGTACCTAGTAGTGACTTATCTAAAATTATCACCCCGCCTCACCTGATATTGACGCAACACACACCAAGAGAGGCACGGCGAAAATACCGAGAAGTTTAAGTTCAACCCTAAATCGTATACAATAAGTTTAAAAATTTCATGCCTAAACTGGGAAAAAGCAAGCGGCGGCTACTACGCTCCGTGGCTATAGGCCACGCTCAAAGTCGCCACGCGCCGCTCTGTGGCTCTAGGTCACGCCCAAAGTCGCCACGCGCCGCTCTGTGGCTCTAGGTCATGCTCAAAGTCGCCACGCGCCGCTCCGAGGCCCTTGGCCGCGCTTGGAGTCACCGCGCGCAGTATCTTCGCTGCGCTTCTTCTGATGTGCGCTACGCCAAGTGTAGATGAGGCCACGTTATGAGAGCAGATGTTGGGGCAGTAAAATGTGCCGCTTCATCAACACTCACTTTGTCTACCTGAACCCAATCCTTTAGCCCGAGGAGCCCCAGAACCCTGCTCTCCAAGAGAAATACCAAAATATAGTGTTATTTTAAGATGATCGCACATAATTCACCATCGTACGCGCCATATGCGCTGCATTTAGAATTCGTTGTATGCAATCATTATGAACCCTCGCATACTTCCGTACAGTATACATACGTTCACGTTGTGCGATCACGTTTACTATGATCTTCTGTAAGGTAGAGGTTATATCTTAAGACAATTGCTCCAATTCTAGAGAGTAATTCTCCTTGCCTTACCTCTTTTAAAAGACAGGCTTTAGAAATGTTTCGAAGATCAATCTACTATTCATCATCATCATCATCAGCCCATTAATGTCCCCACTGCTGGGGCACAGGCCTTCCCTATGGATGGAATAGGGAGATTGGACCATGACCCACCACGCGGGCCCAGTGCGGATTGGTGGGTGCTAACGACTGCAGATGCAGCCGGGACCAACGGCTTAACGTGCCTTCCGAAGCACGGTGGAGCTCGAGATAGTAAATTTTTGGTCACCCATCCAATGACCGACCACTGCGAAAGTTGCTTAACTTCCACGATCGCAGCCGAACGCGCTAACCACTTGCGCCATCGAGCTCCTCATTTACTATTAATCCTACTAATTATATCTATGTTAAATATGTGAAGAAAAAGCTCTGTCGTCTGTACCCCAATAAAAGCATTTTTATTTAAGTAACGATATTCGTATTTTGAAAGTTAGTACGGAGCAAGTTATAAACTCAAATAAATAAAATCTTTACTACATATTTCTTATATGAACCGTCTCCTAATCGGAGAAATTTCTATGAGTGTTTGGTCGTACTTTAAAGATCCGTTTTATTGTGTTTATTTTCGTGGAGGTGTTGAAATAAGAAATATATAATCGGTATATAACAAAAAAAGACATTTATTACTCTTTTCGTCACAGTACAGACACACAATACATTATAATGTAATAAATACTTTAATCCGATATATTAGTTAGACATGCTCCAAATTAAAAATATTATTTCATAGTATTTTTAACATACGTCTATTAATCATTTATCGGTCATTCTCATCTGACATGATTTTTGAGTGTCCATACACATACCTACTAAGTCTGTACAATTCTGAGGTTGAATTTTTTTTGGATTACTTCTAGCAATTATTTAATATAAAATGTTATTTTGTTTTTTGGTGGTATGACGTTTAACCAAATTAAGTGTTTACTTAATTTGGTTAAACGTCATACCATTTTTTTTCTAAACCTAATTTCCATTAGCTGTTCAGTAGCTGGAATGACAAATTCTACCTTTAATATTTCCAAAACAAGCTACGATTTAACATTGGTGTCTTTATATTTTGAAAGAAGATTAATGCATTTTGCTACAAAAAATACATTATCAGTTTTATAAGTGCGTTTATTTAGACATAACGAAAAACATGCTTGTGCTTTCATTTTATCAAATTCTGTCACTGGTTAAGAAATTATGAATTTCTCATTATCTGAGTTAATTATACCTACCTACTCATATTACATTAATATGTAATATGAGTAGGTAGGTATAATTAACTCAGACGTAATCCTAATGGATTACGTCAGTAGTGCTGCATTAGTAACCGAAGCTAGAAGAAGTAGTGTTTCGATGTCGCACTAAACAACATAAGAAAGTTATTTCCATTCGCATCGTTAAGTTTCTCTAATTTCCGTTCTCTTATTAAATTTGAAACCATAATGCCTGTTTTTTTTTCTGTTAAAAGATTATTATGCACAAATGAAATGTTTAATTCAACCTTAAAGGCTTATTCAATATCATCGACGAATGTTTTCATAGTAAAAAATTAACCTCGTGTTCCTCACTTCAACCACCCAATTCCATCACACTAAAACGTGAAGAAAAATATTAAATGCCTAAAAACTACTGTTTGTTACTATTTTATTCTGTTGCAACATCCGTAGTGAATGAATTCATTATCGTCAACTGAGCTGATTGTATGATTAAAGTACCGATGATATTTTTTTGTTATTTCACATAACTGGTAAGTTTTTTCTTTTGGCCAGTCATCTCAACATTGCCGTTGTATGTTGATAATTACCATTGTATGTCTTATTAAAATAGAAATTCTTAATTTATTGAGCATATCTTTAAAGTCTGTCACTGCGAATCTAATTTTGGTCATGCCCAAAAGTATATCACTTCATAAAGCCAAAACAAATAGTTAATTAGAGTGCCAAATGCATTAATTTATAAATTTATACGTGTTTTTCAAGTTTTAAAGTCGGTGCATTGAATTTAATGTAAAATTAAAAATCGTGACGGTAATTATACGATGAACACCTTGCCGTGAGAATGACCGTTATATAGTCTTTATTAATTGTTTTATTATATGATATAAAATAATTATATCAATAAAATAATATTATTAATTTATCGTATCTTCTACAATGTCTTTTTACTAATGGACATTTATATGCGATATTTATGTAATATTTATAAACTATCTAGCTATATAAGAATTTATTAATTAATACAATATAATTATTCATACAAAGCTGCGAATTTTTGCGTTCGCTTAGGCACTAATCATAATGTAAGTACAATACATCTAATTACATATTCATGGAATATAATTAAATAATAAATGGTCTTCATTCGGGGCCTGAATCAGAAAATATTGGTTAGATAATTAGAACTAGGTTCCTTCATATTAAAAAATAATATTTAAATCGAATATTAAAAAAAAGTCTCAGATAAAAAAAAATATCAATAAATATCAATATTAGCTGCTTCAATTAAGCTACGTTTCATACCTAAATCTACGGAAGGTTCTGAGGAGTACTTTTCAGTACTGATTGTACTGTAATAAGCAGATGAGAAAAACATTTTTATTTTTAAGTTTACATAAAACAATAAATTCGCAGAATATAAAATAAAACAAATTACTAATTCACGAGTCAAGTATGACAGATCATGAAATAAGTTTTTTAAGAAAGTATTACCAGAATAAAGTCTATTTAGTTCAGGTTTCAGACGGGCATGACCATTCAGGTCTCGGTAGCATAATTTGTTAATGTGTCCGCCCGGATAGCGGAAGATGCGGGGTCGAATCTCATCTGAAACCTAGACTAGGTGGAAATTTTCCCGCCGGGCCATCTGCACCGTTAGGTAGTATTATTGATGGTACAAATGGCACTGATTTATCCCATTAGTACTATTGATGGTACAAATGGTACTGATTTATACCATTAGTACTATTGATGGTACAAATGGTAATGATTTATACCATTAGTACCATTGATGGTACAATTGGTATTGATTTATACCATTAGTACCATTGATGGTACAATTGGTATTGATGTATACCATTAGTACCATTGAAAAGTTTCTAGTAATATTTTCTTTAATTTTAAACATCTAGCAGTTAAATGTTTAAATAAAAAAAATATAATGATAAGTTTCTTTTTTCTATTCCGTGTAAATAAGTCTACAAAATCTTCAAATTTTTAGGATTTATGTTATTATTTTTAATATTTATTTTAATATACTTTCGCATTATGCATGTTAAAGAGTATTATGTTTATTATAGGATTACAATCATCTATTTGACTTCTATGTATATAGAACTTCTAATATTGTTAAATGACTACAGGTCACATGTGTTCCCAAATCCAGTTCGTTCTATCTATTAATGTCTACTTATGATACAGTCATTACTATATATTGTTTGAAACTTTCATGGTCACTAACATTAAAGTAATTTATGTTATTTATCAGCTGGATTGCCAGGTCTCCAGATTTTAAAGGAGATCTCCTGCTTTTCTAAAATGTCTCCTGTTCTTCTGTTTCTATACATGGAACTACTGCTTTCCTTAGAATATGATTTTATTTTTTAATTTGCGTGTTTACTTGCATTTTCATTTTTTAAGGGCTGCCGTTGCATCTACTGTTTTTTCTTACAGCTCTTTCCATACATCTGTCTCATTAATATATCTTTCTGCTTTCTTCTGTAACATCTCCCGATTTTTTAAAATCAGACCTGGAAACACTGTTTATCAGTCACTCGTGATCAACAGTGCCGAAATATCGAGGACTTGCTAAAAACAAGGTACATTGTAGCAATCCCGTTAGTAACATAGATTACTAAGTCATTACTATGATACTATTTGGATTTAAATATATAAAAGTTATGCATGTTACTAAAGCAAAAGATACGAGTCTAAGAGAAGATTTCTATGGCGTAGTTTTTCAGATTTAAGAAAGATTTGGGGAAATTAATTTTGATAATGTACTTGTTAAAGACCAAAAGGATTAAATTAGAGTTACTTTTTCTTTAAACTTAGAATAGACTTGATATTTAAGAAGATGATTGACGTAAGTATATAATATGTCCCGATATAATGATGAAATAGAAAATTCTTTATGTGAAATAAACAGAAGTAAGGAAGAACTCTAATGTAATATGAACGTAACCAAGTTGTCTAAAATCCAAAACATTTTTAGTTTTTAATGGTACAATACAAAAAATCTTCGTATAATATCTAAAAGTCTATTATTAAAAACTTATCCTAGATATTTTAATACATATTAATTAGTTTTACTACTTATAAATAAATATTGTGGTACCTATATATCTTTCCTAAATACCTAAAGGAGAATTCAATTCTATTTGCATTGCTGCTTCCCATCAATATACAATTACAAAATTAACGCAGCACCTTAAGAAGAAAATACAAAAGTCCCTGACAGCATTTGGTTCTGGTGCGATTATATAAATCTGTTTTACAGAAAATACAAAATATATTATTCGCAAAAAAGTTTTTTTTTTTTTGTCATCCAAAAATTGGTCAAAGTATCAATAATCGTGGACGATTCTTAACTTTAGGACGAAAATTCATTTTGAGATAAAGCCTTGATTTTGCTTTCGTGTTTTTTGTGATACTATGTGTCGCCGCACACGGGCCACCGACCACAACCACAAAACGCCGCTACCGGCATATTTCTTGTAGTTTTCATACATTTTATATTGACTCGCCACACACGGTACGCCGGTGGCCGCCACACACGGTACGCCGGTGGCCGCCACACACGGTACGCCGGTGGCCGCCACACGCTACAAATCGTCGTTGCTCGCTTCCTGTTTCCCGCACCGGCCACAAAACGATACAAAACGCCGCCACACGTCACTCGCGCGATTTTCCACCTCTCTCTTCCTTACCTTAGTCGGCCGCTGTCGCGCGCTTCAGCCGCTTTAGTAGCCGCTTCTAGCTTCTCGTGGCGGCGTTTGTGGCTGTGGCGTGTGGCCCGTATGCGGCGACACTATGCGTTACATAATAACTATATTTGGATAAATCTTTCTAAATATGAAATAAAATATATATCAGACATTTCTAAAGCATTCTAGATACTTTGGATGAAATTGCGTAAAAGTGGTCATATGCCTACTATTCAGTACAGGCTTGATACAGACATAATAAGAATATTAAAATCGTGCTACATTACAGGTAATATATTTATAAATACTAAATTTTCTCTAAACATATAATTTCATTGTGGGTTTCTGGCCTTTCAGTGCCCGGTTAAACTCACATCAAAATACAGAGATCTAATAATATTATTAATTTTCTTTACAAAAATATCACTATTCCACAAGTTCTCTATTAAAGCCCGTTCCATGCAGTATTCTTTGCGAATGATACGAAATTTGTGTTTACACTAGAAGATTATAATGTATATAAAGAGCATTTTATGGGTGTAACGATACCATTAAAAAGGGCTGCAGCAAAAAAATCCTTGGAATTCTCGTATATTTCTCATTATCCAAACCATATTCTTATTTCACAAAAGAGCATTTAGTATTCAAATATGTAATTAATTTAGTAAATAATACATATAACTAGTCTGGCCATTAATACTGTTACATATTTTTTTTTTTTTTAATTTTAATTATTTTCAATTTGGAACACATGTATTAAGAACTTCTTTCGATTTTGCGCCATGTCACTTATTTTTTCGTGTTCATTATCAAGTTTTAATATTGAATGGGGTGTTAAAGAAAATACGATTGCAGTGATCGCCTTGCACAAAGAGGCGTCGGTCCTATTCGTTTATCGTACTATCAACAGGTACAACAACACTTCGTTTGTCGAAGACCAGAAAAGATCGGGGTGGCCGCGTGCTGTTAGAACTACAAAAGCTGTTAATGCTGTTAAAGCCAGAATTCGTCGAAACCCCATTAGGAAGCAAAAAATCTGAGAAATGAAAATGCGTGAAATGAGGATTCCCGCTTGGACTCTATCGCGTATTATAAAACAAGACCTCGGTGTTTATCGTCGATATACAGGACATGCCTTAAATCAATCTTTACAGTTAAAGAAAGTGGATCGACCAAAACGCCTTCTGTCGCGATACGCAGGTGAAAAGCACAGAAATATCCTTTTGATTATTTATTGAAGGACGCTACACTAAGCAAAATGATAAAGTGTACGCTTACAGTTCTAAAGAAGCTGCTTAAGCGGTTGGAAAGGTAGGTATACAACGTGGTCATCATCCTGCGACAGTGATGGTTTGGTGGAGCGTGTCTTATCAAGGAGTCACAAAACTACATTTTTGTGGAAAAGGAGTGAAAACTTCAGCCAAAATTTATCAAGATACAGTCTTGGGTCATGGTGCGAAACCTCTCAGCAATACACTTTTTAAAAATATACCGTGTACTTTCCAGCATGATTCTGCACCTGGTCACACGGCACGGAATATCCAAGCCTGGCTTGAAACCAACGTTCCGGACTTTATAAGAGCTGAAGTCTGGCCCTCATCTAGCCCATACCTCAACCATTTGGACTTCAAATTGTGGTCAGTTTTGGAGGACATGGCCTGCTCTAAACGACACGGCGGCATTGAGTCTCTTAAAAAATCTTTAGAGCAAGCAGTGGCGAAATTTCCCTTTGAAACAATCCTGTCTAAAAGCCAAAGGTGGCTATTTCGTATAGAATATTTCTTTATTATTTGCTGAGACTTTTATAAACATGTAGGTATAAATTTTAATTACATTACTTCATTAAAAAAAATCATTTGTCACAGAACTTATGGCTGGACTAGGTATTTATATAGCATTTCCTACTTATTAAAAATAACATTACTCTTGATATTTAGCTGTATTAATGTTTAATCAGATATAGTCATCGGATATGATACAGTATACGTAAGATATAGTTTAAAGATATGCGTGAATATTATAAGTAATAAGTTAATTTTTTTTTCTAATAATAATGGTTCCCTAAATATGTACAATGTATATAGTTCAATGTTATATTATTATGTTTTTGACATTATTTACAAAACTAGTGCTAAACAATATTCGTTGTATGACATTAATGATGAAATTTGGATTTCGAGGGACTAGAAATTAATTTAAAGTCTAATATATTATTATAATAATTACTTGGAACATATTATTTGTAAATCTACTATCACATAATAACTCTACAGTCGAGAATTCTGTTACATAATTTATAACGGGATAAATATGCGCTTAGAGCAAGGGCTGTAAAAGCAATAAAGATTGTTACTTTAATACTTTAAAGGTTACAATAATAACATTTGACATAAATTATGGAATTAAAACTTTACGAAACAATACTTTTCATTACAGTACCTCCCCGGCAGTAAATATTAAACATTGACCGAATTTTAATAACATTGACTTTATTACCACCAAAAAGTTAGAGATGCGTACCAAATTTTTATTCCACAAAATTTACCTATACATTCTTTGAAACCGTGTCTAACCTTATTTGTAGTAAGACCGTTAATTTCTGTCCAACCAGGTGGTCTTCTCGGAAAGGAACGAAACATTAAAACAACTCACCAATACCAAACAACCAATGAAATCACAACAAAAAACTTTCACAAACAAATCACAATCGCGACAAATCGAAACCGACCACAATAACCACCAATCATGTGCGTGCGTGAAACAAACACTTCAGAAATAGTGAACCTTGTCCGCATTCTCGAAATGCACGTGCTTCTTGCCGTGCGGCATTACAACCAACAACCATCAGGCCGAGTTCACTTTGACTTTCACCTTCACATCACCCTTGTCCTGTCTGTTCAGCTTGTCTGCATCGCAAGGCTCGTTGATCTCTGGTATTCTCTTGTCGTGGTGAGCGTCCGCGTGAGTGAGGACCTCTTGTACGTGGATGGTGAGCTCAGGGCGGACCACGTGGGTGAAAGGCAGCAAGGCGCCGGCCACGTCCATGGTGTTGTTGATGTTGCGGTGCCAGAGCTCTAGCACGACGCTTCGCCGCTGCTACTTGTACCGAGGCGGGCCGAGCCAGCCGCAACCGAACACCTGTTGATAAAATAAATGTTGGCATGAGCGCAGAACACAGAAACGCTTAGAAGGGCCTTGGGGCGCGTCACCGTTGAGTCCTAGCAAATGCTCATGAATTGACCAAAACTTGATTCTGATTGCGTCGTTGCTATCGGGTGTGAGCGCAGATGTCGCGTCGTTTGATTGGCAATTATCCATTAGGTGTATATTAAGTGGCAACAACCTGACGACATTGGTTCTCGTACAAACGGTTTATGATCACCTATTTAACCTCTTTCTGTGTTCTGTGGGAATTAGGGTGTTTAGGAAAAAATTACGTCATCACTTGACGACACTGTGACATGAGGTCTTTTGTACAAAGTTTTTGGTGCGAATTAATCGAAGGAGCATTTAAATTGATTCATTGACTATGAAGACATACGTGAACTGAAGAAATGATTAGACCTTTCGTCTCAATGCTGCCACCTGGTTCCTGACATTCCAGAAAACCCTCATTGCCTGCGTCTGTGTTTCCGAGTTCATACATTCTGAATCTTTTTAAAGCCAGAGTGAATAGGCTCTTTCTGGGAAAGCTAGCTACATCGTAGATCATATCTCTGTTTTCGGGCTGGAAAGGATCAAGAGCTTACCCATTAACAACAAAACAAAACAAAAGAAAAGAAAAGGGAAAGGAAGTTTCAAAAATTTAGGGTTGTATGTATTTTTAATGCCACATTATAAAAAAAAAAAGTGACAAATAAGTAAAAAATAAATGTTAGAATGAATTAATAAAATGAACGAATCAAATACACACATCAAAAGTGTCTAGGGATCAACATATATTTTTGCAATAACTTTTCTCCTGATTGATATTAATTAAAATTTTCTTTAAGGATTCATCAAATAAAGTGTTTTCGTTTGTCACAGTAACGATAAACCAAGTCACCTTTGCATTAATAAAGAAATTTGCCATTTTCCTAATAAAGGGATTTTTGACATTTGAACCACTAACACAAAAGTTCGAAAAAAAGACTGAAATAACAGTTTTCTCTAAAATTTTATTGGGTAACTTAAACAATTAATAATCCGTATTTCTACCGCGAACACTAACAACACAAGAACATCGGTTTGGCATACTCAAAATGAGTTCATCCAAATCACGCTGTGGAATGGCCGCCCATGTTCGTTGCAACAACAAAAAAAGGTCTTCTTGCGACTGGATACCCTCCATATTCGGCAGAGCTCTTCTCTGTAGCATATCCCATGCATGCTCAATCGGGTTCAAGTCTGGCGACTGAGCAGGCCAGGGCAGGACATTGATGTTAGCTGCGGCGAGAGTCTGTCTTACAACTCTTGCGGTGTGCGGTCGTGCATTATCATGCATTAACTGAAATAAGGGACCGATTTGCACTTGTAGAGGAACGATGACGTCTGATACAATCGTCTCAGCATAAATTTGAGCGTTGAGGTTGCCTCTGATCCAAATCAACTCAGTTCTTCCGCCGATCCAAATACCCGCCCATACCATGATGGTTCCACCACTATAAGGATGGACTTCCTGGCAGGATTTTAATCGCTGTTGGCGTCCAGGGGTTCTCCAGTGTCGTATACGTCTTGTATCCGGTCTCATACCAAAACGAGACTCATCAGAAAAGCACACGAAACGCCATTGTTCTTCTGCCCAATTTCTGTGTTCAAGAGCCCATTGATATCGAATCCTACGATTGTGCATTGCTATAGGTGGTACCCGTAGCGGTCTTCGGGAATGAAGGTTCACTTCATGCAAGCGGTTTCTGACTGTTTGGTCGCTAATTAAGTTCCCTGAAGAGTGATGAAGCCTCACGGCTAACATCATGGCGGTTATTGTTGGAGCTCTTCGAGTTAAGATTTGAATGTATCGGTCTTGTCTCCGTGTGGTGCAGCGATACCGTCCTCCATGGCGCTCAGCCACGGTACCAGTGCTTCGGTATCGTGTCCAAAGTCGACTGATAACACTCTGACTTGTATTCAGAGCTAAAGCCACAGTACGTTGCCGGGAACCAGCTTCTATCATTCCCACGGCTCTGAGCATTTCTTCCCTGCTTAAATGACGTCGCCGCTCCATAATAACGTTGGTTTTAATCAGTAGTAGGGAAACAGTAGCACTAATAATGTCTTTAATGCGTTGTATGTTTTTATAGGGAAAATATTGACAGCTGATTTTCATCTTTTACTCGAATTTGATTCACAGTTCCTGATTCAAATTATGCACCAAAAAGGATCCATATAAATTTATAAAATCATAAATTTATTACAAAGCCACATCTCAATCTCAAGAAATCCGCATAAAAATGCTTGATCCCTAGACACTTTTGATGTGTGTATTTCGTAAATTAAATCAAGTTAAAATTGTACATAGAAATGTTTGCTATTGCCTTGTATTGAGAGACAGCATTCTAGAAATGTACTTACAGGTGAATAAAATTACTTAATAATAAATCCAAGTAAAGCAGCGTTATGATTTCAAGAAGGCCAAGTCAACCCTTTCCTTATCATACTTAAATATGAATTCAATGACTCAAAGAGTACAGCAGTTAAACATTAATTTTAACAAACTCCTTGACTCGTTTCAAAATGGGTAGATATCTGGAGTTGGAGAGACGACACGGCTCATCAAAAAGTTTTACAAACTTGTGTTTAGCATTAAAATTTATTTCTTCATCCACCCACCGTTTTATCGATGTTTTAAACTGTATCAACAGTCGTCAAAAGCTTGATACTTCTTTGCAGTTTAAATTGAATTTATTTAGCAAAATTGATTCATTCATTTTAACTGAAATGAAACGGTTCATGAGATACAATACAAGTCTCAATTTGGAGTGAATCTTGTACATGTTTTTGGTTATAAAGTACACAGAACAACTAAAGATGCTAATTAAGTTGATATTAGTAGGTTAGAACTATGATGAAAGTAAATTTCAACACGCTGTTTTATCTGTCGAAAAGTGTTTTATTAATTATTGTGCAAACATATATAAATTATGATTTTTTTAAGCTATTGCATAGATTTTATCGCGGACTTTGAGCGCGGCGACCGATTCAAGAAATTCCGTAACGTCAATAACCTGACAACAGTGCATATGAATGAACACAATTTTCGCCTTTCCAGTATCGATCGAAACGACGCAGTGTGTTAAATTTTTGCCACTATTATTTTTTATTTTAATTATTTTCCTTTTTTTATATATTTGTTTCAGACCCCAGCACCTGTTCATATTTTTATTTGTCTCCCTTTTATTTAGACTTTATAATTATAATTAAAATTTTTGGACTAAAAATGGTAAACTGTGGAGCTTGTGGAAGATTTTTTTGGCGCCGGGAATGCTGTTGTTTGCTGTGCTTGCCCAATAAAATATCATAAGGCCTGCCTTGCCATCTCTTAATGTCAAAGAAAAAACTTGAATTAATATCAAAGAAAAGAAATACTTACTGCATAAATAAAATAAATAAAAAATGGTTGCCTGTAAAGTCGGTTTTACGGGCGAAGATTTTACGTGACAACGTCTTTTTCTCGGTAGAATATTTATTGATATGAATATAATTAAATTGCACAATAGGAACAAGGAATTGAATGAAAATAAGAATTGCACAAATTTTAACTATAGAAATATATTTTGTTTACTAAAACATTGTACATGTAAACTTAAACTTAACACGAGAGACTCATCGTAACGTTACCGAGCGTTACACTTTTTCATAAGTGACTCCCAGCCGCAACCTAATTTAAGACGTTGTCACGTCAATAATTATAATTGCATAAGTTAATAAATAATGCTCTGCAATAGCTTTACCGCGGCAGTCCCCGAGTGCCACACAATGAAATATTAAGATATTAGGTACAATAACAATGGTTCGAATAACAATGAAATATTAAGATATTAGGTACAAATATCGTTGGTTAGGTAAAATAAATATTCGCATACGTTACTGTGTGTAAATAACGTCGGGGTTTTCAGAAAATACGCGATTCTTTAGTATCAATAAAATACGTCTTATATGTACATTACGACGAATACTAGGAAAAGTAATCCATCACACTTTATCAAACATAATGTGAAGACGGATGAAAGGTCACAATATTCTTTGTACAAAATACCTACAGTCTTGTCACAAGGATTGTATTTCAATGTAATGATTAGTTATAATAACGTAAAAGCGAGGTTTCTTCCTGTCAATTTGTCTGTATGTCAAGAAGAAACCTTGAATGTATGTTATTATTTTGATAGTGAATTTTATCTTGGACTGAGATCAATTTAAAAACAAAACTCGTCAGCCTCTGTCAACAGACTGGGTAGTTTTGGACATTAAGTGTCGCCTCACACGGGCCACCGACCACAACCACAAAACGCCGCCACCGGCATATTTCTTGTAGTTTTCATACATTTTATATGGACTCGCCACACACGACACGCCGGTGGCCGCCACACACTACAAATCTTCGTTGCTCGCTTCTTGTGGCCCGCACCGGCCACCTAATGCATCATCATCATCATCATCATCAGCCTATTAATGTCCCCACTGTTGGGGCACAGGCCTTCCCTATGGATGGAATAGGGAGATTGGGCCATGACCCACCACGCGGGCCCAGTGCGGATTGGTGGGTGCTAACGACTGCAGATGCAGCCGGGACCAACGGCTTAACGTGCCTTCCGAAGCACGGAGGAGCTCGAGATAGTAATTTATGGTCACCCATCCAATGACCGACCACTGCGAAAGTTGCTTAAGTTCAACGATCGCAGCCGAACGCGCTTACCACTTGCGCCATCGAGCTCCACCTAATGCGCCGATACAAAACGCCGCCACACGTCACTCGCGCGATTCCCCACCCTCTCTCCTTTACCTTAGTCGGCCGCTGTCGCGCGCTTCAGCCACTTTAGTAGCCGCTTCTAGCTTCTCGTGGTGTTGTGGCTGTGGCGTGTGGCCCGTGTGCGGCGACACTAAGGGTCTGATGGTCTGACACTTATGCTTCCGTACACCCCATGACCAACATCGTGGATTTATGTTTTCTCGTTACTCGCACAACACTCATATTAGAAGTTCTTCAACTTTCTCTCTTTATGGACCGCGGTCAATTTCAGGCAGCTATTGTTCAGACCATTATCTATGTCTAACCGCCATGAGGTTTGTATCCCGCTTTAACATTATTACATCATTTACAGATCGCACCAAACTTCTAGTCTATTCTGAACACTGCAAAATTCGGAAGACCAACGCAAAAGACACTTATAATAGTAGGACGAAGATTGCGTATACGGCTATATATAAACCTGCGCAAAGCAACTCCAGAGTGGACTAGAAGTTTGACGCGAACTTTATGCAGGAGCGTAGCTGTAGCGGGCTACTGTAGAACCAGTCCTATAGTGGGATATCACAGGCTCGTTCACGCACTGAACGGACAGACAACCGACACTTCTACTCTCGCTCACAGCTCTCGTATTACTGACGTGGTGCGAACAAGACAGTGTTGCCTGTCACATAGAGAAATGTCAAAATGCATACACTACAGCTACTCACCATTTGCTAGTCAATCAAAAAAAAAGTAACAAATGCCTCGAGGAGGTCGATGGCGTGGGTGGTAAGCGCGTTCGGCTACGATCGCTGATGTGAAACAACTTTCGCGGTGGTCGGTTATTGATGGGTGACCAAAAATCTTCTATCTCGAGTTCCTACGTACTTCGGAAGCACCGGCCAATCCGCACTGGGCTCATGTGGTGGGTGGCATGGCATAATCTCCCTATTCCATTCATAGGGAAACCAGGTGCGCCGGCAGTGGGGACATTAATAGGATGATGATGATGATGAACAGTTCTTGTAGCGACCTCTCGCAGACAGCCGCGTCGGACCATGGCCCTCTTGGCCCAAGGGTAAAACGCCCCTGGCTGTATGGGTGACTTTACCTGACAGACGACTAATGCCAGAATTTGTAGCATCGGAGTCAGCACCATACGACTCCCAGCTGTGTGAGAGCGAACACGTACAGCGTGTGGTGACACCACTGCTTCAGTTACAAACATTTCTTAGAGAACATTGTATATACCTGACAGACAACGAACGCCAGAAGTAGATTCATCAGAAGCAGGACCACGCCCCAGACGACTCCCAGCTGTATGAGCGCACAGTACAGAGTGCGGTGACACTACTGCTTTTGTAACAAAAAAATCTTTAAAGAACGTTGTAATTATATTCTTTACCTGACAGTCGACTAATGCTAGAAGTAGATGCATCAGAAACAGCACCACGCCCCACACGAATCCCAGTTGTGTCAGCGCGAACAGGTATAGTATGCGGTTATCCCACTGGTTTGGCCACTAACATTTCTTAAAGAACATTGTTACTACATAATATACCTGACAGACGACTAATACCAGAAGTAGGTGCATCAGAAACAGCACCACGCCCCACACGAATCCCAGTTTTGTGAACGCGAACACGTATAGTATGCGGTTACACCACTGGTTTGGCCACTAACATTTCCTAAAGAACATTGTTACTATATAATATACCTGACAGACGACTAATGCCAGAAGTAGGAGCATCAGAAGAAGCACCACGCCCCACACGACCCCCAGTTGTGTGAGCGCAAACACGTACAGCGTGCGGTGACACCACTGGTTCGGCTCGAACAGAGTGGGCGCATAGTCCGGCCAGAGGATGCCCAGCGTCCAGTAGTTGCCGAACGCAAACCTGTTGAGAAGAATTGTCTTCATCATTCATCATCAACAACATTTTTCATGTCCCAAAGGCACCTACAACCTTGGTCGTAGAAGTGAAAATTGTGCTGCGGCCAGGGGGCCATTCGCCTTACGGAAATGCTTTGGAAAACGCCAACGCTTACGATTTCATTTTGTTATTTCTAGCCGCCTGAGGTTTTCAAATGCCTCGCGCTCTTTTTTTTCTTTTGCATTGGTAATAACAATATTAAAGAAAATGAGCGTGATGTATTTGAAAATCTTGGGCGGTCAGAAATAATAAAATAAAATCGAAACCGTTAGCGTTTTCCAAAGCATTTCTTTAGGCGATTGGCCCCCCGGTTTGCAGCCACGACCACGACAGGCTTTAAGGCGTCCACAGTCGTGGTCGTTTCTTTATTTCATTAAATAAAAAACGAGCGAGCCTTACAGTAGTCGCGTATGATGTGTAACATTTGAAACATCACCTTATATTAGTAAAAAAAGAAATAAAACCTACTACAAAAGGAATAAGCCATTTGAACATTATGTTCTAAAATCAAATCAAAGAGCGCGCGCTTTCGCGACTTCCTGTTACACACTTCCGTCCCATTTCACGAAATCACTCCCACAAATTGCAGGAAAGCGAGAGGAAACATGTTACACATCAATAACTCTTATCAAAACTCATTGCAGATAAAAATTACGAAGAAGAAAAATACGAAGTGTGTTCACCCACGAACTGTCCGCATGAAACTGAAAATGGCTGGTCGCATTCACGGTCGCAAATCTAGTGCGCGACTTAGATTAAAACAAAAAGGGTAGATACTGTACGCTCATACTTGCATCAAACAAAAACTGATCCCACGGCAGCGCGAACGGGACGGCGAGATCCGCGTCACTGCATTACCGACCCGAGCGAAACAGCACGTTAAGTTTCAATTTTATTTTTAGTTCTTGAGCAATTTGAGCACTTCTTAAAAACATACTAAGGCATTGTTTTATCATAAAAACACAAAATATTATCAATATTTCTTTTTGGCGTTCACATGTACGTTATTTGCATGTCAAGTTGTGACGAAAGCGATTAGGGTCGTGGACCACAATTTGTACGGATCACTTTTGTGAGGCTAGTGCCGTATCAACCCTTTTTGTTTTAATCTAAGGTGCGCGAGCGTTTATAGCAAACTATACGTAAGTTGGCCGCAACAACTAGTCGTGCCAGCCTTCAGCAACTTTCATATGGTTTCTTTAGTTAATCTGGTCATTGCGACCATTGGCCGTGCTCGTGGCCGTCTAGTGGGCGAGTTGCCTAAAAATGTCTGAATGGTTAGATGAATTCATAACAGGCAGTCACTCGCGCGTTACCTGTCCTATACCATCCGCAAATCCAAGGCCTCGGAACCTTACTGCCCGATCGAAACAATACACTATTGTATTGAAATGAAATTAATAGAAACTTTATTCAATTTGACTTATTATGAGCTTTTTTTAATCGTCTGTATATTTTTGGAGTTTACTCCTTAAGAATCGATTTGCATATATAAGGGGCCCGGTATGAGAAAAATGTGAGGAGTAAAATCTATCGATGAATGACCTCGTTACGTTTTTGGTGCGCATCCTATGTCGCGCAACTTTGACAAACAAAGATGACGGATTGACATTAATATTTTTTTTTAAATCTGAACTGAATATAGATATTGTTTCTGGTAGAGCAATGGGGACAACGAGGTATTGTACAACCATTGATGTATTTTCAAGATTCGTGAACCACGTATCTACGAACGTCCATGTGTCTTATTTTAGTTACCATAAACCACTTGTCACTGTAATTAATAATGCAATGTTGATTTAATTAATATTTCAAAAAATGATAATAGTCTGATAATAATAATTACATAATTTATCAACATTCCTAATGATATATTTATGCACATCTGAAATTGACTATTAAAAAAAGTTTAATGTAAAATATTTCGTCGATTAGTTATAATCAATATATATGAAATGAATAAATATATATTTATATATGTATATTATTTTCATTAATTTGTTAATTTACCCTTTCATACAGTATCAATCTTTTTTAAGTTAAATAAACTCTTTTTTCGTCTGGTTAGACTATCGAACTTAAGGAGCAAACTCCAGTCGTGCGTCGGAGCTAACACACACAATTTTTTATTTGTCCTTCCACCTGTTCAGGGCATCTTTCATTTCACATAAGAAGACAAAAATCTGTCCTTTATGGATGTGAAGAATCGGGTGCGGATGACGGATCGCTTGGTCAATCCATTTACCGCAAGCCTACATACACTAACCGCTATCTCAACGCCTCCTCGCATCACCACTATTAACATCTTAACTCTATAGTTTTAATTATTTATAAGTATGTAAATGAGTAAAATAACAATTTTACTGTAATTTTAGTTTGCGAATTAATATCATTTTCTAATCACAAACTTACTATCTGAATAGTACGGGACACAGGTTAGCAAAATTTAAAAACATTACATATAATAATATTCACATATCCTTATGTATAACATAAATTAGCTACGAATAAAACTTTATAGTAATTTAAGTTATTTACGGGATTGTTACAATCTACCTTGTTTTTAGCGAGTTTCCGATATTTCGGCACTGTTGCAAGCGAGTTTCGAAGAACAGTTACTAAGTGAATAGTGAGAATGTGAACAGTGGTACGGGTATCGAACGTAATAAAAGACTTCATCGGAGGGTAGACCGGTATGTCCGCCAATAACTGCCTACCCGCAATTACTTCAGTTACTCCGTGATCATGGCGCTTGCAACAGTGACGAAATATCGGAAACTCGCTAAAAACAAGGTAAATGGTAACAATCCCGTAAATAACTTATATTACCTACTATAATGTTAGTGACTATGAAACTTTAAAATAATAGACCAATAAAACGTCTCATTACTCGGCAATATCATAATTTGAGGGCATTAAGTACCAAAGCCACCCAAAAATTCGTCGCGCAGGTATGAGAGAAGCATTAAAGGGGCAATAGAAATATACTTAACTAGCGGCCCGCCCTCGCTTCGCTTCGGTGTAGAGCTGAAGTGTAGACTATAGTTTTTGTTCTCAGGTTTGTATTATACACAATGATATTGATCTAAGATTCTTCTTATACCTGCATGCAAAGTCTCAGCCCGATCGGTTTAAAATTGACAAAGGTTCATACAAACTTTCATTCCCTATTTTATCTCCTTGGGAGTAGAATTGATCAAAATCCATTCTTAGCGGATGCCTACGTCATAACATCTACCTGCATACCAAATTTTAGACCAATCCGTCCAGTGGTTTGGGCTGTCCGTTGATAGATCACTATGTCAGTCAGTCACCTTTGAGTTTTATAAATATACTAGTGGCCCGCCCTCGCTTCGCTTCGGTGTAAAGCTGTAGTGTAGACTATAGTTTTTGTTCTCAGGCTTGTATTATACACAATGCCATTCTTCTAATACCCAATTACAATAGGCACGCGCCGCCAAGCCCGGTGGCGCCGCTATGTCCCTGAATTTTAAATTTGTAATATCTTCGAAAATATTCATTTAAATTATATGCGTTAAAGGGCCAAATTGTTCTATATTAAATGCACAATGTATTTAAGGTACTTAATTGGATAAGGATGAATGTTATATTGCTTAAAATCGCTTCGTAAATAATCTATTATTTCTCGTAAAAAGTATAGGATAAAAGTTGGTTATTGTGGGTTATCCTTAAGAGATAGACATATACCATCGCGGACTTTTTTGTAGACCTTTTAAGGTGTACAATACTGTAGTACATTATTTTGATCTATCTCGTGGGGTTCAGCCAGAGTTTGCAATGTAAGCGCAAAAAATGTGTTTATTTACGACCTTACATTAAAAACCTCTAAAATTATCAGTGTTGCTTTACTATATTATGCATGTATTATACATATAAACCTGCCTCTTGAATCACTCTATCTATTAAAAAAAACCGTATCAAAATCCGTTGCGTAGTTTCAAAGATTTAAGCATACAAAGGGACATAGGGACAGAGAAAGCGACTTTGTTTTATACTATGTAGTGATGATAGGTAAATGAAAATGCATTGCCCAGAACATATTTTAAGAAAATTAATGTTTAAGCTCCAAGTACAAACAACCCCCAAACTCGAAACCACAAAGAGGTCATAAAAGTAGGTACTTTTTACATAAGCACATTTTATATGATAACTTATCATCATCATTAGCTTCTTTATATCGTAACTGTGGAAGCACGATTTTTCCCTAAGGATAATCATATAGGAAGAACGGGGAATAACGTATTACGCGGGTACATCAAGACCACCCGCCAAGCATAGGGGGTTTGAGCTGAAATATTTTTATATGACTACCAAAGAAGGTGTGTAATATTATTTGTATACTAAAGGATGATAGTATAGGACTTTTTTCATTGGTTGGTTTTATTGCTCCTATTAGCTGCAGCGTTGTGCTATATAGCAACGAGGTCGATGAGGAGCTCGATGGCGCCAGTGGTTAGCGCGTTCGGCTGCGGTCGTTGAAGTTAAGCAACTTTCGCAGTGGTCGGTCATTGGATGGATGACCAAAAATTACTATCTCGAGCTCCTCCGTGCTTCGGAAGGCACGTTAAGCCGTTGGTCCCGGCTGCATCTGCAGTCGTTAGCACTCACCAATCCGCACTGGACCCGCGTGGTGGGTCATGGCCCAATCTCCCTATTCCTTCCATAGGGAAGGCCTGTGCCCCAGCAGTGGGGACATTAATAGGCTGATGATGATGATGATGATCGCTTACATATATCGATATGTTTTAAAATATCTTGCACTCCTAGTCGTGTCGCGATCCGATACTGTGACTATTGCGTGTCGAGAAAAGTGGGAATTGAGAGTGAATAGTATGTAATAGTATGTGAATAGTATAAATAAATGACATCGTCGGGTGGTAAACCCATATATATATCTGCCAATAAGAGCCTACCCACAATTACTTTAATTACTCCGCGATCATGATGCTTGCAACAGTGCCGAAATATCGGAAACTAGCTCAATACAAGGTACAGGGTAACGATTTCCGTAAATAACATACATTACTATAATGTTAGTGACAAAGAAAGTTTAAAACAATACAGATATATTCCTATTGTGTCCCTACTGTACCGCTTGTTACACTGTTCCCCATTTAAACCTAATTAATTATTAAATTATATATTATAGTGAGTTTAAATGTGAGATGAAATACATGTGTTAGTATAAAAAATGTTTCGTAAATTGTGCAATATTTTCTTTAAAAAAAACCCGGAACTGCGTATTCAAAACAGATAAAAAAACTTTTCATTTCTTCTTATTTAAATGACTGATATAAGTGTGGTAGGTACTCCAAAAGTTTATTTACAATTAAATAAAAATTTGTTAAACTTATTAAACCTAAATCTTTCTGTTTTTAAAGCGCAATTAGAAAAAAGGTTCAGATTCTACAAAAAAAAAAATACTGAATAGTCTAATTTGGCGAAAGGTTAAAAAGGTAACTTGAAACGGTCGCTATAATTGGCTCCCATCTCTCTTATACAGTGAAAATAATGTTACATTAATAAATTTGTCTGAAAGGAATCAAATTGAAATTGCAAAAACTGTTCCTTATGTCGCGGGGAAAGAAAAAGAATTATAAGGGTTGTGAACAAGCAAGTGATAGTCATAAATTTCGTGCGGGATTGGTAATGTCACTGCTAAGCGTCCGTGACAAAGCTAAGGTCAGAATGGCTCGTATAGGAGCTCTACTCTCTTTCTCCGAAACGAAATTTCGTTAATGAACGAATTTCAAACGAAATTTCGCCACTATTTTATTTTCGAACACACACGTAAAGTTCGGACTCACAAACAATTTTCGTGAACGAATGGAATGAGTCATGTTTGTGAGTTTTTTTATGTTTACTTTTTAAATAACGTTTTTTACTTGGAAACAATGTTACTTTATGACAACATTTTTGATAACATTAAAAGTATCTTTTCTGACAGTATTAGCCGACAAATTTGTAGAGTTGATACAATCGATTGTATGTCAACATAAATTTGTAGTTTAATTTAATTTTGAAGTATTGGAAATACAATTAATCATAAAAATTTCGTTTCTTTGTTAATTTTACATGCTATAAAATGTTTCTCCAGCTAAGCAGCCTGGAAGAAAAATACTCTATCAAGCATAAAAATCCCAAAACGAAAAAGTCGGTTTTACGGGCGAAGATTTTACGTGACAACGTCTTTTTCTCGGTAGAATATTTATTGATATGAATATAATTAAATTGCACAATAGGAACAAGGAATTGAATGAAAATAAGAATTGCACAAATTTTAACTATAGAAATATATTTTGTTTACTAAAACATTGTACATGTAAACTTAAACTTAACACGAGAGACTCATCGTAACGTTACCGAGCGTTACACTTTTTCATAAGTGACTCCCAGCCGCAACCTAATTTAAGACGTTGTCACGTCAAAAGAAAAGGTAAGACTTTTCATTTCGTCAATTTGAGGTTAAAATTTCGAACAATTATTATTATGTTAAATTCAGCTTTTCGTTCGAAAGCATTGTGAATTAGAGTATGCTTGGAGAATTTAACTATCAAACTATTGTCGGACGAACGAATTTTCGAAATGAAAATGAAATAGAGTAAGAAACGTGCGAACTTTCGACCGAAATTTCGTTTTTCGTCGAAATAGAGTAGGCCTCCTGTTCCTTTCTCGCTATTCCTATTGATATAATAGTATACCTAACTATGGCTTCTATTATTTGAGGAGCTGGCGAACAAAACGGTTTAATTACGCATTTGGTCAAAATACTTTTTTTTCCAGTTCGGAGGTTTTGGGCCCGCTGAATTTGAATCTCAACTCATTTTCAATCAAAACCGCCTTAAGCATGTTAAAGTTAATAATTTAAAAACCACGTCAAAGGCTCACTGTAAGTCTGTCATTTAGTTTTTTACTGCTTCTGTGAAATTAAATTTTACTTTTATACCGTATTGTTCGCCAGCTCCTCATTTCGTATCCATGAATGTGTGTCGAATTCTTATAATTACTAAATCAAAACTATCGCGAGCTGATTAATAAAGACAGGGAGTCCATTAAGAGCCCATTCACATTTTATGCAAAAAATCATACATTTTTGAGCGCCTCGTTTAACCCCTTAAAAAAGATTATGACTATTTCCAATAGAAGTAAACAGTAGATTTATTTTTCCTATTGTAAGTAAATGTAGAATATTTGCAAATTCTATTTACCTATTTTGTACTAATCGTTCTACCGCAGCTAGTTTAGGGAAAAAACTATATGCACAACTTTAAACGCCTGAATCTCTAAATAATGTTCAATAAATTAGATCAAATTAATTGCCACGACATCAGAAATATGATTTGGATGTAACATAATATATTAGAATTTTGTTTTTCTATCTCATTCTTATCAAAAAAGACATCTAACCTCCATGAGTTTTCCCAAAAAAAAAATGCAGGTTTACCTCGTACTTTGATATTGAATTAAACAGAATTACTATCAAAAACTTTCATAAAACTAATCTACCATCATTGAACTACTGTTTATATATATTTTTATAATTAGTTCATTAATAATTTATTTTATAAGACTCGAAATATCACCCGTAAAATGCAATATTACTAGTGCAAATCTACCTACGCGCCGATCAGTACAGCACCGGTGCAATTTTAATAATAAATAAATAAATATTTCCAACACTCACACCAATTAGCCTAGCCCCAAAGTAAGCACTATAAGGCTTGTGTTATGGGATACTAGGGTAACGGATAGAATACATATACTGTACATATATAAGTATATTTATATAGAAAATACATATTAAACATCCATGACTGGAGTACAAATGCTCGTATTCATCACACAAACATCTGCACTCACCGGGATTCGAACCCGGGACCTCTCGAGTCGGCGACACCATGAAACCCGGCGTACAGACCACTCGGCCACGGAGGTCGTCAATTTTGTAAAAGGGTTCTTAAGTATGTACCTAGTAGCAAATAATAGGATATTTCTTATAACGTTAAGTAACCCTTCAGTAAAATGAAGTAATATGGTTAAAATAAACTTTGGAAACAGTATCATTCTAAATTTTTCATTAAATTTTAATAATCATAAATACCTAATATGATAATTGTTTTTTTTTTTATCATTTAATAAGAAAGAACTTTATCTCAGTTTTATCGTAAGTACTTCGTATAAGATAAGATACTGCGAGTAGCCCATTTTTTTCCTCATAGGTTTTATCTACGTTTCTTAACTTCAAAATTCATCAAAATTTCTTCTCCCACCATTTCCGCAGTCTGCTCCTGCATAATACCCCGCGCTATCACTTTGTCATCGTTGTAACTTTTTAAATATTTGTCGAAATGACATAGTGTAAAAGGCAAAGTTTATCGTCTTTAAATATCAAAAGCGATAGGAGTATTTGTTTTGATACAAAATAATTTATTAACATAAAATGCTATCTAGTTCAACGGATCAGCCTTTTGGGTACCATTACTGACGGCGGCGCAGGGGGCGACATATTTTTTATTTTTAAATTATATGTTCTTTAAGCAGTTAAGTAGGTTATGTTTATTTGGAATGTACATTTTAGTAATCATGTAGTTTTTAAGTTTTTGTTATTTAAATGTTAATAAGTGTAAATATACAAATACAATTGCAATGCAAACGAACATACATATATGTATATATATGCATGTATGTTTCTTGTTAAACACTATACGCTGTCTGTGACAACTTACCATCAGGTGGACTGCCAGCTCCTTTACCTGCATAAACTTAAAAACGCACTCGTACGGTACGTTACCTGAAGAGTTGGAGCTCTTGCTGGCTAGTTAATTTTACAGCATAGCAAACGAGATACGTTTATCATCAAACTTACCATCCCATCAGGAATATGGTGAGCGTGTACGCCAGCACTCTCTCTGGTATGCTGGCTGAGGAGTTGGAACTCCTGCTAGCCAGCTGCGCCCACAGCAGCCAACATATTCCCGCCCCACCAGCAGCTCCGCCCACCACCATGTAGACGGGAATGCGTGGCTCCGCAGGGCAGTCACGGATGTATTGGACACCTGTCCGAGAAATATTATGATTAGGTACTGACCAGAATGGTAAAAAGGAGATTGCTCAAATTGGCCCAAACGCACAAAAAATATTGACATACACGGTAATTCTTGGCGTAATTTATAATTTAATTTACAGTCATTAGATTTCAACGGACACCTTTGTATAATATATTTAATTTAAAAAGGACTTTTAATTTTACCGGTTTGGAAAACACACGAATCATTTTTAATGGCTATGGGTGTAGTAACATTCAGCCAAAGACTGATCGAAGTTGTTTACATAACATAAAAACAAATCTTTTTTGTAAAGATCGATAATTTTTTTTTTATTACACTATGGTATTAATATCCACAACTATATTATCATTTTCACTACATGCAAATGTGCTCAGACAATTATTATTATAGATGGTAGGCGACATCATAAAGTCTATTGCCATACATTTTTCGCCAAACACCTCCATAAACACATTATAATCTGTATATATGTTAGACTTTAAGGTATCTATCTATGGGCCTACGTTGCCTGACTATAAATTAATAAATAAATAAATAAAATTATAAGGTGTGATACACTAAAAATCTAAAATATGGTTATATCTAAAACATAACAAAAATAATGAAGGTACTGAATATGGCTATATAACCTAAATCTCTTAGATTTCTTTGGTTAACGAGAGTTTAAAAATTCTCTCTAATCTGTGGCTCATTCACAATCATCACACAGTTTCTGTCACAGAGTACCTTATTATAACCGGAAATGCATAGATGACACCTGATTTTAAAAGTTACTCTTATGCATTAACTTTAAAAACAGGCAACTATTTGTTAATCTACATGCTCTATATACCTGAATCTAATCCATAATTTCGGTACTTGGCTTGATTTCCCTAGTTTACTACATAACTTATTGTTTTTTATTATTTTAATATGTTCAGTGTATATAGTTTATAGAAGTTCTCAGGGGTGTCCGTCAATAATATTCGTTTCTACATTAATTTATATATAATTTCGAATCTTGGAAACAATTTTTCATGATTATTGGTCTTTAGGCCAAACATGTATGGAAGCTGAGCAATCTCCTTTGCTGTTGGTTTTGCATAAATCAAATAAGTTTCTAGAATAAAGTATATAATATAAGCATGAATAAATTTATTTATATTAATTTCGTAACGTGAAAATTAGTAACAGTTATGGTACATTACTGCAATGGCCAGCAAAAGAGGCATTGATGGACGAACGTGTGAATGTGGGCCAAACCGGAGCCAAGGCACATTTACATAAGTCCGTCAATGCTTAGTTATGGCCAAGGCTTGTATAGTACTCTTTTTCAAATAATGCGCTGAAATTAAACGACTTAATTACTTTTCAAATTACATTTGTGTTTTTTTTTCAATAAACAACTTTATATTGTAAGCCACTTTGAAATTAGAATAAGTTATCTCCTTTGTTGCTAAGATTTATTTTTTGTGCTATCGTACACAAACATGACACTTTATATTACATAAAAAAGTTAATCTCTCAGAAAAATCAACTTACATGAATCACATTTAAGCGCACCTAGCGACATCTATTGTAAAAAATGCTTTTTTTCGCAAAAAAACTGCCGCCTGGTCGTCCTAGTTAGAGACTTATTATTATAATACGATAAAATAAAATATTATTATGTTTCGTCCAATATATTGAAAGTCGACAGCCTTTCCAATTTTATTGCTTTCGTCTTACAAATTTTCGTTCAGGCCACGTGCCCTTACGCGAGTTTATAATTTTTTACCCATTACAAAAAAAGGTTTCCAAAGCCGCCAAAGAAGTTTTCACTTTAAAAAAATGTTCAATTTTAAATAACATGACAGTTATGAGTTAAGTATGTAATTTATTTGGCCGCAAAACCATGACAGATATGGATTGTCATACAACTTTTGCATGGTGCTATTTATTTGGCCAGCACAGAAATTTTGATTTATCTCGAAGAAGGTTCTAAAAATAATGCTCAAATTGCCAACTATGTCTGAAAAATTCTTTTTTGGAAATTTATACTGTAAGTAAGGGGTTAATGGTTAAGATAGTAGCTGAAAGCTTATAGTAATAAAATATGTACACTTTAAACTTTATTATTATTTAAGAGCGGATAGACCGAATTGGCTTCATATTTTGTTTTTCCAATTAACATTGACGATTCGTTTTGTATGAAACATAAATTAGAGTCGGAAGTTATTGTATTAAAATATTTATTTTATATTATTTTATTTTATTCATTAAATAGACCCTAAAAATAAGTTGATTTCAATGTTGATATATATGTATATACAGAAAAATGTTTATTCTTTTCATATTATTAAGCAAATCTCTCTATTATAGTATGTTCGCGATGATTTCGAAAATTACAGAACGGATTTTCACGCAGTTTCACCATCAGTTAGATAATTCGTCAGAAAAGATTCATATGTATATGCTGTAGGATGACATGATAAATCGAAGTTTTGCGAAAATACGGATAATTAGACTGACAATGCTCAATCTTACTGTTTGCTTTTTTTTTCTGCCGCTTCGCCAGTCGCTGTTGCGCAGTACGCTCGCTACGCTCGCTCGGCTCGCGCGTCATGGTCACAACACTAATCTTAGTGTGAACGCAAAACTCCAAAAATATTTATAACTAGCGGCCCGCCCTCGCTTCGCCTCGGTGTAGAGCTGAAGTGTATACTACAGTTTTTGTTCTCAGGCTTGTATTATACACAATGACATTCATCTATGATTCTTCTTATACCTGCATGCAAAGTCTCAGCCCGATCGGTTTAAAATTGACAGTTTCATACAAACTTTCATTCCCCATTTTATCCCCTTGGGGGTAGAATTGATCAAAATTCTTACGTCATAACATCTACCTGCATGCCAAATTTCAGCCCGATCCGTCCAGTGGTTTGGGCTGTGCGTTGATAGATCACTATGTCAGTCAGTCACCTTTGAGTTTTATATATATAGATAAATAAGCCAACGATTCTTTTTGCAATGTTACTGAGACGACTCGCGTTTTAACAAGAATCCAATCGTTTTTCAGTAAGATTGAGAAATTTAATCGCCACTGTCTAATTATCAGGCGGGTCCCTAGTCAAACAGTAATCACTAATGAGAGCCATCTGCCAACCATGAATAATTTTAACTAATTAATCCTAAACCGCCAGCACAAATAGCAACTTCATTAATTTGTGTATTGACCCTGGATTGGATTACAGACTGAATGTCATGTTCATTAAATTGATAAACAGATGATATTCCCCACAAATGCATTAAGCCACAATCAATGCCAAATCACGATGAAGGTTGAGCATATTCGCAAAAAAAATGGGCGCCCATGCAACATACGTGATTTATTGCCATTTTTCTCAATATTGTCACAAACGCTCTCGAAACGTAACCGCGAAAGTACTAGAGATCAAATTTGCCAGATCACCGCGGGTCGCGATAGAGGTCGAGTAAGGCGGCATTCTAAAATGAGCCTTATGCAGTGCGGCGTAAGGGTGAAAGTGCAACGATATCTGCACTTGTTTACAAGTTATGCGTGTTACCTGCGTAGGTATAGGTAGGTATTTCGTACTCGCGGGTGCTAGGTAATTCTCAATTTAACAGGCACTTTCTAGAATGCGTCGATCGGCGTATTTAAGCGCGATTAGCGCCGCGCAGAGACAGTTGAGTTTCAACAGCGATTTCGGAGCGAATCCAAAGGCGATTAAAGTGCAACAAAAGTGTTCAAGTGAGATAGTTTAGTGACTTGTATAGTGAAATACAGTGTTTAGTGAGTGTTTTGGAATTAGCATTGTGTGTTAATTGTGTGAACTGTGTGGTGAATAAAGAACTGTCAAGCGTGAACTGGCATATAAATTCGAACCCCATCCCGACACGTAACAATATTATAATACAGTATATATGTTGTATAGATATTGGTACAGAACCCTTTGTGCGTTACTCGCACTTGGCCTTTTTTTAATGTCGTAGAGTACGACATGACTCGATGAAGTTCATGATATAAACGTGGGACATTCAGAAAGTTTTGAGAAACTAAAAAACTAACTCCTATGAAAAAACTACTTTTATTAAATCTTTTCAAAGAACTCTCCACCAGCCTCTATACAAAGTTTCATGCGTCTGAACAGATTTCAAAACATTTTTTTTTCCAATCCTCCGCAGACACCTATTCCACGGCCTTCTCAAACGCTGCTTGCGCTTCTTCCGGCGATGACACCTTATCCCTTTAAGCTGATTTTTTATTTTAGGGAATAAAAAGAAGTCACACGGAGCCAAATCAGGACTGTAGGGAAACTGTCCCAAGACTCTGACTGGTGCGGAGTCCAGGAAGTCCTTCGGTTTGATCGCAGAGTGCACGGGCGCGTTGTCGTGGTGAAGAAGGACCCCGCGGAACCCGGTGTAAGGTCTCTTGTTGCTCATTGCAGAAAACACTTCTGGCAGGCATTTTGTGCTATACCATTCGGCGATGATGCTGCTTTGGTCTCGAAGTGGAATTGAATTAGGTACCCCGTCAAAGTGAAGAAACTAGCGATCAAAATTTTCCCTGTGCTCGTCGATCGTTTCACTTAGGTTACGTTGGTTCATTATGAAACAGCCAAACTGTCGACTGACGCTTTGTTTCTGGATCGTATTGATAAATCCAGGATTCGTCACCTGTTACAATATCGTAAACGCGCCGTGACGAGCCTGCATCAAATTTTTGTATGTATGTATGTATCATATCACTGCACCAATCCACGCGGGCCTGCTTCTGAGCTTCGGTGAGGTTGTGCGGCACCCAGCGGGAAACTATCCTCCTTACGCAAAGGTGCTCATGCAAAATCTTGTGAACACTTCCTGGACCAATCTGCAGAGTATGCTGAATCTCTTCGTACGTAATTCGTCTGTTTTCATGAATTAATTATTTTACTGCTAGCACACTTTCTTCAGTGACAGCCGTCGTAGGACCACTCCTTTGTTCATTCCCCAAAATAAGACGATCGCGTTTAAACTCTACACCAGCGGTAGATGGTTGCCTTTGAAGTCCTACATCCATAAAAGCAGTTCGAAATCGATCAAATGACTCATCATGTTTTAAGTCACATTTAAAATCATAAAAAGCATAGCACGAAAATGTTCTCGATCTAGATCCATTTTTATGAGACAAGAAAAAAATAACTGAGTTTCAAAAAAAAGGGGAGGGAAATTTGAAAATCGAACAGTGGTATTTTTACAATAATTACAAGTGGCCAGTGTCTTCTACATATATTTTTTACTTTTAATTAATCGAAGTTATCAAAATAATTACAAGTGGCCAGTGTCTTATACATAAAAACTTTTTTCGCAAAACTTTCTGAGTGGCCTAGATTTTAAGCTTACAGTCCCAGTCGAGATCGAATAGGCCATGTTTTATCGCGCTAAAGTTTTGCGTCGAGAATGAGTGCGTCAAGGCGAGCGCCATACGCTTTCGCTTTGTCCATAAACTGACGTCAATCCGATATCGGCCGGTTAATTAGAGCCCGGTACTAATTCCTCGCGTGACGGGGTGCCTTGTGTTAGCGAAACACTGATTTATCCCTATTACCGAAAGCTTCTGATGTTCTGTAATTAGATGTCTGACGCTTTTTGTTTACATTTTCACTAAAGTACACTGCATTACTTAGTTCACTCATAACATTTTCTTTTTGAGGAGCTGGATGGCGCAGCTTTGTAGTGCGTTCAGCTTCAGATCGCGAAAGTTAAGCAACTTTAGTAATGGACGGTTATGAATGAATGAATATTCTTTATTGCACTGCACTATTACACAAAATACAGAAGAACATAAAATACAGGAACGCAAACACAAAACGCGGCCTTATTGCTAAGGTAGCAATCTCTACCAGGCAATCTTTGACTAAATGAAACCATACTATAAGAATAGAAGAAGCAGGCTAGTCCAATTAGATAGTGGTCATTAGATGGGTGACTTAATAGTTATTATCTCGAGCTCCTTCGTGCTTCGGAAGGCACGTTAATCAGTTGGTCCCGGCTGCATCTACGTTCATTAGTAGCCACCAATTCGCATTGGGCCTTCATGGTGGGTCATGCCCAATCTCCCTATTTTATCCATAAGGAAGGCATGTGCCCGAGCAGTGGGGACATTGATGGCTGGTTATAGCGAAATAGGTATATCTTATTATAAAAAGACTCGACAAATGACTCTATCCTAACTCATGTTAAATGTCGGTGAAGTCCAGACGCGAAGGTGAAACAGTTAGACCTGCCACACCAGCCATCCTCACCTTGCCGGCCTGCAAAGTGCATCTTCTTGGCGTCTTTGAAATGATCCCAGGTTGTAAGAGGAGGTCGTATTTCTTGTGAAGAGCAACAAGTGAGTGACATTATTAGTTAGACATACATTTTAATCCCACAAACGTTTCCACACAAGCTACATTTTCAGCACTCCATAAATGTCCCCAATGCTGGAACACAGGCCTTCTCATAGGCAGTTTTCAGTTCGGCTTAGTCGGTGCAAACGACCAGGGTCCGTACCTCACAAAGGAACCTTTATAGGATCACTTTGTTGTCTGTCTGTCCGCCTGTCTGTCAATACCCTTTATTTTGGGAACGCGTGGAGGTATCGAATTGAAATTTAAACCTCAAACTCAAATGTATAGTCCTTTGAAGCTTTGATAAAAAAAACTTCTGAGTTAACGTCAAAAAGAGTTGCGGCCGTTTGTGTTGCATATTTACTCGCACTTGTCCGGTTTTTTTGAAGTGAAACGTCATTTCGGATGTAGTATAAATGGAAAAATCCTATCCCGCTAAGCTAAGATTTAACGAAAATGCGACACAAGTGTCACACGACTATATATGTATATGTCGGCGAATGGCATCTCACTCGCTCCTGCGAAACGTAAAACCGACAACACAGTCAGCGTACCATTGCCTTGTGAAACGTCAAGTAATGACAGTGACAGACTAATGTAAGTTGATTTCTTTACAATAGATGTCGCTAAGTGCGCTGAAACGTGATTCATGTAAGTTGATTTTTCTGAGAGATAAACTTTTTAAATGTAATATTAATAGGCATGGTTGTGTACGATAGCGCAATAAATAAATATTGTATTTTACCACATATATGATAGTACTTTTATACTGATAATTAAAGCAATTCGTGCAAAATTATTCCCTAACCATTCCAAAATATCAAAAAAAGGTAAATTTAAAAAATCAAAAAACCCGACTGCTTAAATATACTTCAAATAAAAACTGAAAAGAAAAAAACAAGTCCAGTAGTCTATAATTCTGTTATTATGGAACAAAGCTACTTTAACAGTCGGGACCCATTAGATATTCAAGAATACATAATATTTTTCAACAGTGGGTCCCGACTGTTAAAGTAGCTTTGTTCCATAATAACAGAATTATAGACTACTGGACTTGTTTTTTTCTTTTCAGTTTTTATTTGAAGTATATTTAAGCAGTCGGGTTTTATGATTTTTTAAATTTACCTTTTTTATTTCACACTTTTTAGTTAGTTAGTATTTTAAGACGGTATATACCGTAGTCTTGTTACTTCAGTAAAGGAATTAATATCGCGGGAATTATAATTAAGTACCTTGCGTCGGTCTAAAAGATTGATTTATTAAGACATATAAAGACTTTACCAGCGGGGTCAAGGCTACAGATGGGCCTCAATTTTCGCAAAAATGTGTGAAGTTAAATCAACTCGTTACATAAATATCTCTAATGTATGTAAATTTTATAGTAAAGTAGCTCTTACTCAAAAAGTCATCTTTTGTTTAAGTTTTTTTTTAATAGTTTAGTAGTAAATATAAAATTCATTTACTTTTATTCGTCGACTATTTAAAATTGGCAGTGGCTGCATTGTCATGTCAATGCCGGACGTCTAAGATTGTGATAAACACAAATTCAGTGTCAGTCCCTAGTCTCATAATTTGATATATGTACCTACATAATTCACAGAAACCCAATATGTAGATGCCAGAAGTTAACTTCAAATGTTTTTAATCAAGGGTGTGAGGGTATATAGGGATATACAATACCAATCAATGACGTTTATGTCGCAGATTGAAGAAAGCAGTAATTCCCCTCTGTTGTTTTGGACAATGGTGGCAACTGCCTTAGATCACTAAATTAAATAATTATGCAATCACCAAAGCAAAGTTTATAATATTTGATTAAACTAAAGGCGCATAATAAAATTTTCATAACGTTAGGTAGAGCACCATAGCAATCTCATTTAATCTCATAGTTCTCTTTGTAGTTTTCTTTTAAAGCGTTCACATTTAACAGGTCAAACTTTGTGTTCGACCCTATTTTATTGGTAGTAATCATGGCAATTATTTCCCAAATTTTTTTTTTGTTTCAAAAAATACCGAATAACGTATCACTGTTAAGCACAAATGCTAAGTGACTTTTACAAATATAATCAAATAAACCTATACTTACTTTATTATTAAATCTTTTTCATCAATTAAATACTTATCTTATCCTAACTATCTATACTAATATTATAAAGAGGCAAGATTTGTATGTTTATAACAAATAATCTGTCAAACTACTGAACCGCTTTCAAATATTAATTCATCATAAGGTAGCTACATTATTTATTATAACATTTTTCTTTATTTAAATACATTTTGTCCGAGTGACATAGGCTATATTTTTTCCCGATAAATAAATTTCGCCCGTACAACGCCCGGGTGGATCACTAGTAAGTATAATATAATATTATAGATGCGAAAGTGAGTTTGTTTGTTGCGCTTCCGTGCCCTAATAGCTAAATCCAATATAATGAATTGCCATATAGAAGTAGATGGGAACTTGGTTCTTAGCTACAACATCGCAATACTTATAGGCGTAGGGTGATGAAAGGGGTGATTTACCTATAAAAATCTACATTATTTACTTTGAATTATTCAGAATTATTACAAAACCAATATTATCGCGAGCTGATAAATAAATACAGGGATTCCAATAAGTATGTACTTACTAGCAAAAAATGGGTTATTTGTCATTATATTAAGTAAACCTTTTTTGTAACATTAAGTAATATCGTTAAAAAAATGAAAAAGAGTAAAATTCTGAGTTTTTCATTAAAATTCAATAATCATAAATACCTATTAAGATAATATATTTTTCATCATTTAATAAGAAGGAACTGTATCACAGTTTTATTGTTAGTACTTCGTATAGGATCAGATACTACGAATACCGCATTTTTTTTTTCTTTTACATAGTACACCGCGCTATCACTTTGTCATCGTTGTAACTTTTTAAATATTTGTCGAAATGGCATAGTGTAAAAAGCAAAGTTTATCGTCTTTAAATATCAAAAGCGATAAAAGTATTTGTTTTGATAAAAAATGATTTGTTAATACAAAATGTGCATTTTGGAAATAAATATCAAATAATATTTTAGTTTTGATTCACTATTTTAGCGGTAATGACTTACACATTAAAAATAGATATATGGTGTCACGAACTTTTTTTTAGAACTATTTAAGAGATACATATTCACTCTACATTACATTCATGTAACTTTTATTGTTTTTGCAGTGCAGGCTAAAATGGCTCGCAGATGGGAGATTTTTTTCCGTCTTATGTGACACTTATTGTTATATATTGGCCAATTCACTCAATAACTACATAAATTATTAAATATATGTAATTATCATATATGAGCTATATTACTGTTAAGTTTCATTAAAATCCATTCACTATTTTTTAGGTGAAAGAGTAACAAAGATCCATACAAACGTAAGATTGAAATTAAAAGCGTAAGTGGTTAATATACAACTTTAAAGCGTTGTAGATCCAAAACAATCATATAAAATGAAACATGGTGTTACGAACCTAAATATGATTTTTGATTATCTAGACAGTGATATCCCACTCGACATATTTTGACAACTTATTTTTTTTCCTTCGTCACAATATGGCGCCTAATTTTGCCCATATTGAATTTTGATTACTATCATATCTTTAGTAGCACTCCCATGATTGAGACGAATCGATTGATGTTTGAATCATCAAAATCGGTCCAGGCGTTTGGTCTCTAGTGTGCCACAAAGGAACAAACATACATATATAGACTGTTAAACACATAACCCTGTCTGCGCGTCGCGCTTCGCGCTCTTGCATTGCGCAGCCGGGTAAAAATGCACAACGTTAATATTCAAGTTTTCAGTTCTGCCGGCACTCCCGGAGTGCAACCCGTCGTTTTTTTGGTAAAATGGGGACAAACAACCTTGTATGGCCCACCTGATGATAAGCAGCCACTATAACCTATAAACGTTTGCGATACCAAAAATATAACTAGCGCCGTTGCCCATATTGACCCAATCCCCTACCCCGTGGAGCCCTGGAACCTTACTCACCGACAGAAACACAGCATCACCAAAAGGAGATTGGGCATCTTAGTATGGAGCTTGGGGACGAACTAAAGATGTTTGTACATCAATCAAAGAAGCTTAAAAAAAAAATGTGTGCGTGTACTAGTGTACACACGTAAGAAGTGAAACTTCTTTATGGCCTTATTTTTCGAAAAATGATCTACATGCAACTTTCCAGAAATTGGTTAAATAAAGTTAAATTAGATAAAGTTTAAACAAAAGGATTTTATTATCATAGACATGAATACAAATTACTGCCTATGAAACTGTTATGATTACACGGCTCAGTAATCTAAGGCACATGTTCCACCTCCGACGATGAACGATAAGCGAGTAGAAACTAGAGACGAATTGGCAGTCCTGAGTTAAAATGCACGCGCACGGCTTTTGACAGCCAAGCCAGCTTAACCGAGCGAGTATAGCTGAGCTAGTATCGCTGAGCGAGTATCGCTGAGCGAGAATCGCTGAGCGAGTATCGCTGAGCGAGTGTCGCTGAGCGAGTATCGCTGAGCGAGTATCGCTGAGCGAATATCGCTGAGCGAGTATCGCTGAACGAGTACCGCTGAGCGAGTATCGCTGAGCGAGTATCGCTGAGCGAGTATCGCTATGCGAGTTTGGCTGAGCGAGTCTTATCTTTAATAACTATTGTCACTCAGCTACAAACGAGTAGAGAGAGTTCTCGCCAGCGACAGTGTGATCATTCAGCTATCAACTATTAATATAAAAAAAGATGGCGCGTAACGGAAAAATGTGACGGTAAATTTTTTTCCAACGCCGATAAAGAAGTTTCACTTCAATATTGCTTATATTTAATACTTTTAGAATTTTTTTACTTCTTCAAAATTCGTACTCTCTGAGAAAAGTTATTGGACTTTAAAGAAATATATCTACTTATCCTCTTTTTACGATCCACGCTACTATGCAACTACTCTAATACCTACATACGTACACATAATCACGCTCATAATCCTAGAAAGGGTTGAGCTGAGCAGTGCTACAGGTAACATTTCGAGCCCTTACCGCCAAATTATCGTAAGCGACACTCGCCAAATTATCGTAAGTGACACTTTTGTCGAAATCCGTTTTTTTGGAAACTAATATTTTAAACCGTAACGGACCCATCTCTGTTGATATTTCCCTCTATTCTTCCCTCTATTATATTATAACGGTGTTCTTTTGGAGGGAAATATCAACAGAGATGGTTCCGTTACGGTTTAAAATATTAGTTTCCACAAAAAACGCATTTCGACAAAAGTGTCGCTTACGATAATTTGGCGAGTGTCGCTTACGATAATTTGGCGGTAAGGGCTCGATTTGTTTACACATTTTATTATTTAACATTACGTCATTATGCATCAATTTACACGGCAATAGCGAGAAATTGACTGACACTGATCGTGATCACAGTGACACTGACAGACATGTACATAGGAAATCATTCCACATTTTAAAAATATCGCATATTTTTTTGAGAGTAAGAAAATTGCTGAAATTTGGTATTCAGTCATCAATAATTAGATAACGATTTTTGGCAGTATTTTCATTAGTGTACAATTGAGAGATAAAAATCCCTAAAATGTCCAATCTCCTTTAGTTTTATTTTACTGTGATCTTTTCTAAGATGGAGGTGACTTCCCCAGACGGGTGGTCCAATTCGAGCGGGAAATCCGTAGTTGCAGGCTCTTCCGGAGTACAGAGCTCGATACAACAAATTTTTAGTCAGAGCAAAGAATTATTAATGAAGGCGTAATTTGCAGACTTTCTTATGCGGAACTCGACAAACAATACACCAGGATTTTTTTTTCTTGATGGGATTGCCCATATGGCTGGTCGCAAAGAATGTAGGTAATTATAAATCTCTCATTAATGTTTTAATCTTGCTTTCGCTCATCATCAGCCTATTAATGTCCCCACTGCTGGGGCACAGGCCTTCCCTATGGATGGAATAAAGAGATTGGGCCATGACCCATCACGAGTGCGGATTCGTGGGTTCTAACGACTGCAGATGCAGCCGGAACCAACGGCTTAACATGCCTTCCGAAGCACGGAGGAACTCGAGATAGGAGATTTTTAGCCACGTAAGTTGCTTAACATCAACGATAGCAGCCGAACGCGCTAACCACCTGTGTCATCAAGTTCCTCCTTGCTTTCGCTCAATAGTACGATATAGTTTATATTTGTAAAACCACAAAATTTACAAAATATCATAAAACTAATGACCCTCGCTCCGGGTCGTTTCTGGCACAAAGATTGTCTATTGCCATCCAGCGTGGCAATGCTGCAAGCATAATGGGCACCTTTACGCCAGAAACGAAACGGGGTGATATTTGAATATTATTCTTGTACATAATGGTATATACATATTAATAATATTTGGAAATATTTATTATTATTTATTTTAGTTATTATATTATATTTTTTAAGGTTTTTAGTTTTAGGTTCATTGTTTCTGTGTATATTTTATTTTAATACATAGGTTTGTATGTAGTCATGAATTAATTAAATATCATATATATAAAGTTTTCGTGTCACAATGCAAGTTACTATACTCCTCCGAAACGGCTTGACTAATTTTTATGAAATTTTATATGCATATTCAGTAGGTCTGAGAATCGGCTAATATCTATTTCTCATACCCCTAAGTGATAAGGGTTGTCCACCCCTTTTTTGTGAAGCAGGCAAAACCTCTATTTACTGATTACGATTACGGGATTCTTTCGCGTTAGGGTTGTCCATCCCTCACTTTTTTTTGTCAATTTTTTATTTTTTTTATAATGTGGCATTAAAAATACATACAACCCTAAATTTTCACCCTTCTACCACCAGCCCATTTTTTTATGGCGGTACGAAGTTCGCTGGATCAGCTCATCATCATCATCATCATCATCATCAGCCTATTAATGTCCGCACTGCTGGGGCACAGGCCTTCCCTATGGATGGAATAAAGAGATTGGGCCATGACCCATCACGTGGGTCCAGTGCGGATTCGTGGGTTCTAACGACTGCAGATGCAGCCGGGACTAATGGCTTAACGTGCCTTCCGAAGCATGGAGGGGCTCGAGATAGTAATTTTTGGTCACCCATCCAATGACCGACCACTGCGAAAGTTGCTTAAGTTCAACGATCGCAGCCGAACGCGCTAACCACTTGCGCCATCGAGCTCCTCAGGGATCAGCTAGTATAGGTATAATTTAAGCCAATGGGACACCGTTTCACATAAAAATGCCACGAGCTGATCCCTTCCAGAGAAACTTCGTCTCAGACAATCTTTCGAAGTTTGCTCCTCCGTAAAGATGTGAATAAAACATATTTTCATCGGAGTTTCGAACAAACAAGACAAAAGATGAAACAAGTTTAGTCGCCCAGAGGGCTTGAGTTTTTTTTGTCCGTGCACAATTTACCTCACATAATTATGTAATATGTCAAAACAAGGAAAATGTTGTTGAATGAGTTTGAAACGGCACTTTTCGGTTAAGTTATTAGTTCACTATGGTTCTGTAACATTCAATGTAACATTTACATATGTATACTTGCTTATGAGGAGCTCGATGGCGCAAGTGGTTAGAGCGTTTGGCCTGCGATCGTTGAAGTTAAGCAACTTTCGTAGTGGTCGGTCATTGGATGGTTGACCAAAAATTTACTATCTCGAGCCCCTCCGTGCTTTGGAAGGCGCGTTAAGCCGTCCGACCCGGCTGCATCTGCAGTCGTTAGCACCCACCAATCCGCACTGGGCCCGCGTAGTGGATCATGGCCCAATCTTCCTATTCCATCCATAGGGAAGGACTGTCAGCAGTGGCTCGTCTGAATTAACTAGTAACTTCTCAAGTACATAGTTGAAAATTCACAATGTTGGTATAAACACATTTTATCTCTACCATTATGAATTCGAACAATAACAACACAATTAGCCTAATCGCGCGGACTTAAAAGCTGTGTGCCGGTGGTATTGGTATAATTACAAAATTTAATTCGCCGTACGGCGCGCGGAAGCGAAACGGTTCGAGCGCCCGCCAGCCATTCCGGGGGGCTATTGTCAAACTACGTAAATTACTTATTGACGAAATAATATTTATAAATTAAAAAACGACGGTGATTAAGACAAACTAAATGATGAGTTGCGATAATTAATAATAATAATAAATATTTCCAACACTCACACCAATTGCACTTACTATCTCAATGGTAAAAGGATAAACAGAGTAACAGTAATCAAAGATTTGGGTGTGACCCTTGACAGCAAACTGACGTTTGAGACGCATATTAATGATACTACAACTAGGGCGTTGCGTATGCTTGGGTTTATAATTAGAATAGGAAAGGACTTTAAGCACTTTTCTACATTAATGCAATTGTTTAACTCCTTTGTCCGTTCTATTTTAGAATATGCGTCCACTGTATGGAACCCACAGTATAAGGTTCATATAATTCAATACAGAGAATCAATCATAAATTTTCAAAATATTTAAATCACAGAGCACATCTGTATAACCAACCTGTGATAATTGTTTCTTCCTTAACGGATCGTCGTGTTGAGAGAGATCAAGTCTTTCTTTATAAAATTATGAACAATCTCATTGACTCTCCATTCCTTTTGAATAGCATTGGTTTAAGATGCCCTCGGGCAGGCTCTCGTCTAAAAAGTTTATTTAGTTTGCCTATAATTAGCACCAAATAAACTGGTAATACTTTTGTGATAAGGTCTTGTACTGATTATAACAATAGGTTCACATCAATCGATATATTTAACTGTTTACTCAAAAATTGGAAAAAATATATACACGATATGATATGTAGATAGTTCATGATTATTAATTGTAACCAACAAAACTTGTTATTTTTTGTTATTGGTAAAAACATTAACGTCTTTTTTCTTTCTCAATTTTAAACCTGAACTCCTTTATATTTTTTATATTATAGTGGAAACTTTATTGATTTATGTTTGTTAATTAGACCTAGGTATAAGTATTTATTCATTGTTTGTTTCCTAAATAAAGATAAAATAAAAAATAAATTAGCCTAGCCCCAAAGTAAGCACTATAAGGCTTGTGTTATGGGATACTACGGTAACGGATAGAATACATATACTGTACTTAAATAAGTATATTTTTATAGAAAATACATATTAAACATCCATGACTAGAGTACAAATGCTCGTAATCATCATATGAACATCTACCCCCACCGGGATTTGAACCCGGGACCTCTCGAGTTGGCGACACTATGAAACCCCGCGTACAAACTACTCGGCCACGGAGATGACTCCGATCCATACAACCTACTTTACTATTGAAATGATTTGTAGTCATCTATATATCTATATACTTATAATAAATCTGTAGAGAGGTCAATTCTGTACATGAAATATATTTTCAAAATAACTATCGGGGGGTGATAAGTGATCGAACCTGATGCCAAAAATGCAATCAGTAAAATTTTTGTCTGTCTGTCTGTCTGTCTGTGTGTATGTTCCTTATAGAAAAAAATACTACTCGACGGATTTTAACGAAACTTGGTACAATTATTCTTAATACTCCGGGGCAGGTTATAGTATACTTTTCATCACGCTACAATCAATAGGAGCAGAGTAGTGAAGGGAAATGTTGGGAAAACGGGAGAAGTTACTCCATTTTTTTTAACTTCCGTCGCGTGTGCAGCCTTAATGGTTAAAGTTACATAGAAATCATGTATGACGGAAATATTCTACATAAAATTCTCAAAAAAATATCCCGCAACAGCATATGTCTATCTTTTATGGTTGACTTACAATAACATGTGTAATTGTATAAATAAAGTCATTGTTTATAACACAAGCCCGAGAACAAAAACTATAGTTTACACTACAGCTCTACACCGAAGCGAAGCGAGGGCGGGCCACTAGTCCTAACTAATATTATAAATGCGAAAGTGATTATGTTTGTTTGGTAGTTTGTTGCGCTTTCAGATCGGATTTGGATGAAAATTGGTACAAATATAGTTAATGACCTGGATTGAGTCAAAGGATACTTTTTATCTCGGAAAATGTAAGGATCCTATGGGATTCTAAAAAAAAAAACTTAGAGCCTTAGGGCCGCAAGTGCTTAATAAAAATCACACGATTTATACTGTACAATAATGCAGACATACGAATTGTATATTATATATTTAAGATACCCTCGACCTCCGTGGACGAGTGGTTTGTACGCCGGGTTTCATGGTGTCGCCGACTCGAGAGGTCCCGGGTTCGAATCCCGGTGGGGGCAGATGTTTGTGTGATGAATTCGAGCATTTGTACTCCAGTCATGGATGTTTAATATGTATTTCTATATAAATATACTTATATATGTACAGTATATGTATTCTATCCGTTACCCTAGCATCCCATAACACAAGCCTTACAGTGCTTACTTTGGGGCTAGGGTAATTGGTGTGAGTGTTGGAAATATTTATTATATATTATATATATCATATTGTATATTTCGAATAATGAAATGAATGGTCTCTTCATGAATCAACAAATATTGAAGTAATTTTAACACATATTTATGTATAATATAGTTTAAATAATGATACAAGGGGAAACATCCCTTCGTGAGATTCTTGCCAATTATTCTCCATTCAAGGTCTATATCAAAATTCGTATACTAATTTATCGATATTGAATTTAAACTAGTTATCCCACTTATATATACTTTGTCATAGTCTTATCATCATCATCAGCTTATGAATGTCCCCACTGCTAGAGCACAGGCCTTCCCTATGGATGGAATAGGGAGATTGGGAATAATATTTTTTTTGTTGTGTTTGTTATTGTCGAAACAAGGTTTGTATAAAATAAATTTTCAAAAAGTCACGGGAATATAATTAAAGCCCGATTTTTTTTAAATAAATTTTGTTATTCCGCCATCTTCCGCAATTAAGAACTCACGTCACGTATGGGTTAGCTGAGCTTATTTCTTCGGCATTCATTCCAAATCAGTGTTATACTAGATTTATAAGGAAATGTAACAAAAATTGCAGGAAAACAGCATACAGAAATTTAAAGCTACATAAATTATGCATGTTTTAGCAAGGAGACAGGTTGGAATATAATAAGTATCAATATGACAATTTTTATTCCACCATAATACAAATCTTAATGAATATGATTTTGGTTTCCAAAAAATAAAACTATTCTTAACTTCCCAGTAAGAATTTTCCAGGATTTAACATTTTTCCAGGATAAATCCAGGCCATAAACTATAATTATGCGTAACTAAAATTTCATTCACATCCATTCAGTAGTTTTTACGTAATCGAGTAACAAACATACGAACATGCAAACGTTCACATGTATATTATTAGTAAGATTAATATGTTACATGAATCTGACATTGAGTGGATAGAAGACAGAATTGACTCCTTGGATAGACGCCCCCCTCAAGGTTCAAGTGGTCGAGATGCCATCCGCCTGGAGTACCTCTAGAGGCACTCGCCAATTCTAGGCTTGAAGCCCCCTTAGGATCTCGCCGTCCCCAAACCCGGTGACGCTGTGAAGGTCACTTGCGACCAAAAAAAACGCAGGCTAAAATTCGCTGTGTGCGTTGCTGCACCTAGTCATAAGATTACTGTTTTTTTTTTCAGTGACGCCTCCGTACTTTTGTCCAGTTCGGTCCACGGTTTCCTTTATCCTAAGGGGACTTCAAGCCGAGAATTGGACACTCGCCAATTCTCGGCTTGAAGTCCCCTTAGGATCTCGCCGTCCCCAATATGCTATATAATCCTCAATATGATCCTGCAGAAAATAAAAGGCCAAGGCTCGGCAAAATATTTACCAGTTTTAAGGCTTAAGGTTTAGGGCTAGGTTTTAAGTTTTAAGGTTGATGGGTCATCATCAGCCTATTAATGTCCCCACTGCTGGGGCACAGGCCTTCCCTATGGATGGAATAGGGAGATTGGGCCTTGACCCACCACGCGGGCCCAGTGCGGATTGGTGGGTGCTAACTAAATAGCAATTATAGTTATAATTGCCATTTCTTCTTTCAATTCTTTCTTCTTTTTACTTTCACGTGTAATTGTAAAAGCTTAAACTGAATAAATGAGTTTTGAATTGAATTGAATAAATAGTGTTTTTTTAAAATATTTATAATTTCGAGGGTAGTTATTTTTCTTATAAAGTAAAGAAATCTAAGTCTATTAAACACTTTTATCTCAATTCTGTTCCTTTATGTGTTATATATTACGTCATGTGATTACGTCACTCTCCATTGTGTGGACATAATAAGCTGGGATCCCACCGCTGCAGCCCGATATCGCATCCGGCATATACCCACCGGCTTTGTCACTGTCCCCGTTTAACAGGAATTTCCCTTTCGTCCCGCAAACACACACGTTCCCACCCTAAAGGAAATTCCTGTCATATGTTCTCTTGTTAAGATAGGTCTACATATTGCAAAAAACTAAACAACTTTATTTCTAAAAGAAGCTGGATTGCGCAGTTGGTTAGCGCGTTAGGCTGCGATCGTTGAAGTTAAGCAACTTTCGCAGTGGTCGGGCATTGGATGGGTGACCAAAAATCTTCTAACTCGAGTTCCTCGTTAAGCCGGTGGTCCCGGCTGCATTTGCAGTCGTTAGCACCCGCTAATCCACACTTGACCCGCGTGGTGGGTCCTGGCCCAATCTCCCTATTTCATCCATAGGGAAGGCCTGTGCCCCACCGGTGGGGATATTGATAGGCTGATGAAGTGACATTTTTATTGGTTTATCTTTAAGCAAGGCACGAGATGAATAAGCAACCTTTCGTTTGGTATGGAATATGACGTATTGACGTCTGTTGCTTTAGGTTTGGGTATAAGGTTAGTTGTAGTACATTACTGCAGCGGCCAGCAAAGAGGCATTGATGGACGGACGTATGCACACACAAAAATATGCCATCAGTTCGCAAAATCACGGCGGGAGACTTTGTACTGAGAAGAACCGGCAAGAAACTTAGGAAGGGCTGCTTTTTTGACCCCTGTTTTATTTCATACAGTGTCATCAGATTGAAATTTGCCATCAAACTTGCAGATATGTGTTGAGGTCAACTTCCATCACATAATATCAAATAGGTACATAATAGACTATCAACGTATTTCCATCAATGCCTCGTTGTGGCCACGGCTTTTATAGTACTTTTCTCTAATAATGCGAAATTAAAACCAAGTAGTACCTAGGAAGAACTTTCGAAGTTCTGGAAAATCAATGTCGAACAACATACATTTTCGGGTGTTAAAGTGTTTATTTGTTTTTTTTTCTCATAACAGCTCTCTATTTCGAAATTTGAATAAAATCTTTTAAAAATACTTTTTTTTTGGAAATGAGAGAATGGGATAAAAGAACCGGCAAGAAACTCAGCAAGGTTTTCGAAGGACGATAAAGTCATGGTTGCAGGAACAATGTTTTTACTCTAGAGGAATATTTTAATTTTATGTTTAAATCCAGACATAATAAGTGACAAATTAATTAAGATTGTAATTTTTATTCTATGTGATATATATTTATTGTAGTGATTTAATAATATTTAATTGTTTGATAATTTGACATGTGTAAATGGAATAAATGGTTTAAAGTTTTATGATTGTAAATTTGACTAAAATTATAACTTATTTTTAATCAATAATATTATGGATTTCTTAACATGTTTATGTGATGACGTATGACGATTAATTGACATGTTTAAATGGAATTAATGTTTTGGTATGATTAACAATAATGTGACCAATTACAATATTAATATAAAATAATTTGATATTTGCATGCTAATTTAGCGAATCATGTTTGAGCACCATATGTATTGTAACATCTTTTTATTGTACCATGTTTCTTGTAAATAAATATGAATATGAATAAGGCCTGTCATTTTCTCCCTATTTTATACAGAGTCGTCAAATTGAAAAATGACTTCAATATAAGATAGCTCACGAAGTCACGTCACTAATGAAAATTGGAATCTCTTCAGTGCAATTTTTAAAGACGTTTTACCTACAAATCAAACAATGATCTTTAATCAAAAGTTCGCTCATATTAGAAATTCATAATTCTAGTTTAGATAAATGATGGTATTGTGTCAGGCAGATTATTCAATTTGTGTTGAAAATCTTTATAAAAGATTATTACGAACGACTACGAAGATAAATGAATTGAATATTTCGTATTTCTTTGAATATTATTAATTTAAGGCATTTTTAAACTTATCAATCAAAGAAAAAAAATGCATGAAAAATATGTGCGTGTGGACTGAGTGATCTTTTCAATAAACTCATCCAACCGCAACCAAATCATAAGAGGATTTAGGAAATAACTGTGAAAACTTCATGGTAAGGTATAAATATTTTGAAACCTAAACAAAGAAAACTAATTAACTGGATCACTCATTCTGGACACCTGAAGAATAAGCCATAACGCGTATACAAGAATATACTACATAAGTGTTTATAATTTGCATTTGAAATAATTGCGAAGAATTTGTGAAAGCTATTTAACATATTTTCGATTAGTTTCAAAGCCACGTTTAAGATTTAGAACGGTTTTATATGGATCACTCAGAATACACTATGTACAGTGGAGTGATCTTTTAAAACACCACCTTATACTGAAAACACCACCAGGACTCGAACCTGGGACCTCTCGATTACGCGACACTTGAAACCCGGCGTATAAACCACTCGGCCACGGAGGTCGTCATATTTTATTTAGACTCTTTTTTTGTCTAATTTTAAATAATTATTATCCTATTAAAGTCGCTCAACGCCCTATGGAAAGGGCTATGCTCGGCGTTTCGCTGAAGGATCGCATCAGAAATGGGGTAATCCGACAGAGAACCAGAGTTATCGACATAGTCCACCGGATTAGCAAGTTGAAGTGGCAGTGGGCTGGCCATATTTGCCGAAGAACCGATAACCGTTGGGGTAGACGAGTTCTGGCGTGGAGACCGCGTCTAGGCAAACGTAGTGTAGGACGTCCTCAGGCACGATGGAGTGACGATTTACGCAAGGTGGCTGGCAGGAGCTGGATGCGAGTAGCCCAAGATCGATCTGAGTGGCGTGCATTTGGAGAGGCCTATGTCCAGCAGTGGACTAAGATAGGCTGTTGATATGTTGATATGATATTATCCTATAGCATAGAACCCTTCTTATGTAAGTCAAACTCACACTTAGGCGGTCTTATTATTCGTATAAGTTACATATCTCAAGGAACGGGAGAAATTTCATTTAGATGAAATTGTCGCGGAATGTCTACTCGCTGCTTATTAACGTCGATTCCTCTTTGGGCTAAGCCACGCGAATATAGACCCTTTTCAACGAGATCTTACGTCAAACACTCCGAGATCTCTACAGAGTGGGCCTTAAGACTTTTTCAGTGTTAAGTTTTTCATGTCAAAGGTTGAGACAAATCCAAAGAGATTTGTTTCAAAGAGTAAATTGCAGACCCGCAAGAATGTAAATCGAGTAAGTGACATAGCTTTATGAGATCCAATTACATAGGTGTGTTATAACATTCTGTATCTTTGATGAAGAAAAAATAATCGAAGGATATATCTACCTACATGATACGAAAAAAATAGACGTTTGTACTTAGCCTGAGTTGGGTAACAAAGGCCCGTTTTACAGAATGACAGCTAAGTGTTGATCTTTACTTGAGTACAGTTAGAAAGGGATGTCGCTATGTACAGCACATAGCGACATCCCTTTCTAACTGGACCCAAGTAAAGATCAACACTTAGTTGTCATTCTGTAATACGGGCCTAAATGTTGTATATACGTTACGCTCAAAGATCGAAAACGCTCAGTGAGCGGAAAAATAGCTCACAACGCGTTGTGGTCACAGTAAAACATCCACATGGCGAAATTCGTGTTATGGCTCTAATGAAAACGCGCACGACGCGTTGTGGCAATCACATAAAGACCAAATAGCGAAATTCGTGTCGTGGCTGACATGCTATTCGATCTCAACGCGTTGTGGCAATGAAGAAAAGCCATGACGCGTTCTGAGCATTCATTGTTTAAACCATATAACGACCATAACCTGTCCGGTTGTAACTTGTCGGTGTCGACTCGGGTGCAAAGATGCATAGAAAAATCAGTTTTATTCATTTCTTTTCTGTTCATGAGAGTGAATTTTAATGTCAGCGCTAATTATGACGAATAAAAAAGAATTGTTTTTAAGAATTCGATTGTGTATTCGTTAAGTAATTATTTAAATGACTATGCTCGTACATTTTACGGATAAACTGGCATAAGCGTAATTAAACATATTTATAACCACAATGATTTGAAAATGCGCACTTATAAAAGAACCATTTTTACTTCTTTTTAATGTTCTCTGAAATGAAGTATTCCAAAGCGTACTAAGAAGTTTGGTGACTCATTTCTTTGTCGCACTATCCGTAAATGGAATGCTCTGCCCGCTCACGTATTCTCTCCCTCTTACAACCTGGGATCCTTTAAAAGAGGCGTGAAGAAGCAACATGCAGGCTGCAGGGTGAGGATGGCTGGTGCGGCAGGTAGAACAGCTGTATCAGCTATCTTCGCGTCTGGACTTCACCGTCACTGAACATCAGGTGGGGTGGAGTCATTTGTCGGATCTATCTATTAATAAAAACGACGGGTTGCACTCCGGGAGTGCCTGCAGAAATTAAAACTTGAATATTAACGTTGCGCATTTTTGTGTTTTGGAATGGTTAGGGAATAATTTTGCACGAATTGCTTTAATTATCAGTATAAAAGTACTATCATTTCTGTGGTAGAATACAATATTTATTTATTGCGCTATCGTACACAAACATGACAATTTATATTACATTAAAAAAGTTTATCTCTCAGATAAATCAACTAACATATTCATATTCATTTATTGCATCTTGTTGTATACATAGGTGTTACAAGTATGGTTAGGTTGCAAACAAGAGCCCTGTAAGGGCACGGCAAATTTATAGATTATTATTACAATTAAATGAATCACGTTACAGCGCACCTTATTGTAAAAAAATGCATTTTCTTCGCAATAAAGCTGCCACGTGGACGTCCTAGATAGAGACTTATTATTATAACACGATAAAATAAAATATTACTATGTTTCGTCCAATATATTGAAAGTCAACAACCTTTCCATTTTTATTGTGTGTCATGATGCGATCAGCCCACGTGTTTAACCTGACGCGATTTTTTTCCCATACAAAAAAAGTGTACAACGTCGCTAAAGAAGTTTTAACTTCAATTAAAGATCAGTGCTGTAACCTTATGTTGCAATGTTTATTGAGTAGCGACCATTTTGGTTATAATAATTTTATATGCCTATGTATTCTATAACCACTGTAAGCTCACCGTTTTGATAACCTAACTTGTTTGATCTCTTATCTAATAGACAAGTCCGTCCGTCCGTCCGTGGTGCTGTTTCAGCGGCCAAACCGTAAGAGATAGATAAAGAGAATGTTTAAGTTATAACTTGAGAATAGTCTGATAAGACTACACACCGGATGTGAGTAATGTAGCACTTCCGGTGGTTTTCGAGAAATCACGTGATTTCTATTTCAAACGAAACCACACAAAATCTCCGAAGTTCTCAATTAATTAAATACATTTTTTTTGGTGAACATTTGGTTCACTGGTTTGCTAGTTTAATAATAATAATAATAATTTTATTTGGAACAAGTGCAATGTACATAAAATTATGAATCGTTAAATCTGCTATAGTTTTACAAAAACTGTATTACAGAATTAACTCCCATTCCCGTATAATATGAAACAGTGTTCTTAACAATGTAAGTATAAATTAATAAATAATAAATAAATAAATATTTCCAACACTCACACCAATTAGCCTAGCCCCAAAGTAAGCACTAATAAGGCTTGTGTTATGGGATACTAGGGTAACGGATAGAATACATATACTTTACATATATAAGTATATTTATATAGAAATACATATTTAAACATCCATGACTGGAGTACAAATGCTCGTGTTCATCACACAAACATCTGCCCCCACCGGGATTCGAACCCTCGAGTTGGCGACGCCATGAAACCCGGCGTACAAACCACTCGTTCTTAACAATGTAAGTACAAATTAAACAAACCGTATTATTACTAGAGAGGAAAATTAAAATGAGACAAAAATATTCACAATTCACAAACCACCGAAGGTAATTTCAAAACAAAAAAGTATTTCCGAGTGCATTTTTATCAATATTATAACAAACCAATAGGTACTAAATTTTACCAAATAATGACTAAAATATAACATTTGAATTTTTATGCTCACATTAGAAGAAAGATCAATAAAGATAATTGAAAGTCAAACGAACTTACCTGTAAGTGACGTTCGACTTGTATTATACGATGTGATTCGCCCGAGAGATTACATTGACACACTTGTAGTAGCACGCATTATGTGCTGCCATCGTACACAATTTTAGAGCAACATTAACCTTTGCCTAAAAAATATAACAAAAAAATATAAAATATGCGTTCGCACTGGGGGTAACTCCACATATTCATACACGTTTGGACTAAAGCGGTCCATTGGTTCTTGCTATTTCGTGTGACCATGGGTAAGATCTAGATATCTTCATAGAATAGCTGATCAGGGACAGGGAGGGTGTGTAATCTCTCGGGCGAATCACATCGTATAATACAAGTCGAACGTCACTTACAGGTAAGTTCGTTTGACTTTCAATTATACTTCTGTGATTCGCCCTTCGAGATTACATTGACACACTTGTAGATGTTTAAAGCTACACGAAATAGCTGACTTTTAGATACTAATGTAAATTAATAAAGTAACACTTGATTTGAGAATAAAATAAAATACTATTATTTAGCTCTAGATAGGTAATTTAAAAATCTATTTAAAATGTTTGTAAAGAGAGCGAGCAAAAAAGGCCGAGTTATTTTTGGATACTTCTCTATTGTAAAATTTCGCACTTGTCCAATCCGCAGTTTTCTTCATAAGCTGTATATTAACTTCTGGCTTAGTATCAGGTAAAGTAGCAGCACGTATAGTGCTGTAAGAAGGTGGTTATGTCTATTCCGCTGTCTGGTAGAGTTGCAAAGATACAGCGACTCGAAGTCTATGAACTAAATAATAATATTAGTAAAAAAATAAAAACACATTCCCATTGCCTCTTCACTGCTGAAACATTGAAATAGTATTCCAAGATTTTTGGCTAGACATATTGAAGGTACATCGTTATAATAAATTCAGTAAATGATGAGCTCGATTTATAGTTGAAGACTTAATCTGATCAGTGATATTTAATTTTGAAATTTTCATTAGTATACAAATTAATATTTGACTTGATTATAAATAAAATAAGTATGTTATGAGCAATAAAAAGAGCCAAAGAGTTATTATTATTAAAAAAAAAAAAACAGCTTTATAAAATGCTATCACTTGGGTCCAAGTTTCCTCTTTAAATAATTATGCACCCTACTTGGGATTCAAGTAGTACTAGTAGTACCCGTGACAGTATATTTTGGTGACAGGGTACGAAATTTATAAATTTCTTCGCATAAACCATTTGACAAGAATATTGTTCATAATTTCTGAATTTATTTTAATAATGACATAACCGATTTTGTGCTGTCATTTATGCTAATTTGATTTTTCTTATTGAGATATCCCCAGACCACAGCGTTTCAAAAAATAGTACATAATTTTATCCACAAAAATAGTGACATTGTTTCAAACGAGCATTGTATTGTTATAACCTGCTATCAGGTATTGATGCTAACATAATATCCGCGACGTCCAGAGAATAACCTTGTCTTATGAACGGTATCCTGATAGTACTGTGACCACCAGGGCAGTTTGTGTTCTTCATCCTTTTCTAATTAATCTTCCCGCAAATAATTATATCTGAGGCTGTGCTAATGTTTTACAAAACCATTGATTTTCGTCATTAGCAAGCTCCCACCACATCAGCGTGTATTATACTTAACTCTGCAAGCGTATCATATTATTATTATATTTGGAGCTAATATTAGATGCAAGGAAAATTTTTTTTTTCTGTCAAATATCCCTGCTTAAGCTGTGTGAGGAAACTGAATGCTTGTCTATTCGGTTTATGTATGAAATGGCAGTGAGATTATATATGCGTAGGAGTATTTCGTAGTCTTTTATGTATTTTGCAAATATTTTAAATATTACATGGCGAAGATTTGCCTAGTAAAGAGGTTGATAAATCTATGTATTTTTGCTATAAAAGGATGCAGTTGAACTAGGTGTATTACGTACCCACACTTTTTTCTGTTAATCGTAAAGATTAATGACTCCAATATAAACTTTTGTGAATTTGTAATCTTGTTTACATTGCGCAAATATTGCAGTGCGAGTCGCATAAATATTTAAAAAATATACGTCACAATATTTAAGCCGAAAAAGGTAAAACTTAGAGCTTTCTGTAGATCAAATCGTAAAATCGTCTTTTAAAACTAAAGAACACACAAGGCGGTATCTCATGATTTTTTTCATTTGCAGTTCTATAACCCTCAAGCTTAGTGTGTTATAATCAGGTATAATATAATTATTTAATGCCTTTCGGTTTCGAAAAAGGCCTTTTTTTTTACTGGTACATTTTTAAATAAGAAAAATACTGACAAGAATTGACCCTCATAGGGATCAAACACCACAATGATTGTGCCGACACTTATACAATGATCTCCTACTAATAGGTATCCAATTCATCTGCTTTAAAAACCGATTTTATTTAGAAGGCAGTTAGCAAAGGCCAAGAAACTGCCGGATGTCCGAATACGTAGTCCGGGCACCCAGGAAGACAAAAGGATCATTGGTGAATTTACGCCAATAATTATATGTGTATTAAAAGAATGTTATCTACCAGCCTGAGTATTCCCAGTGCTCCTGGTGTTGGTGACGGCTGCTGATTCTAGCGGCGCAGGGAGCAGGCTGGAACCACTGGCGGTGCTGGTGGGTCCTGTGGTATTGATGCGGCTGGACCTCAGCTGCATGCGCTGAGGTGCCGGTAGTGCCAGCATAGGTGGTGAGCCCCTCTAGTTTAAAGCTTCCGGAGTCGAGTCGACGCTTCCACAAACTTGTGTTTTCGTAGCGGTTTTGACTTCGTTGATATCGCAGGTAGTCACCATGTCATAACTCTTCTGTTGGGGAATCCTCACAGAAACTTATCGAAAAAGCTGACTCGATACATTTCGTGCCAAACACTTTGAATCTGTGATAAAAATGGAGGCGACACGTATTTTAAAAATTACGTCATTCAAAATATTTGTTTCAAAGTAACACATTACTTATTTTATTTCTTCGTAATATTAAAATACCGTGTAAATACCGTTCAACGAAACAGCAATTGTTGGGTTAATTAACCCTAAACTGTGTCCAGAAAAACAGCTCGCAGGATGCTGGGCACTCGACACAAAATGTTTTTTGCGAAAAACGCAAAGGTGAGTTTAAGTTCTCTTTCTCGTTAATTGCAGGTTCAATAGGTAGTTGCAATTTTTCGCATTACAGTGAACACTCCTTGAGTTTACTTATCATATTATTTATGTATTATTGCGAAGGAAATGATCCCAAAAACCATTCGCATCATAGTCAACACTACTTTCCACAAGTTAACACAATTAAAAGTGTATTTTCATGAATTTAATAATTCCAAAAGGCATTTGCATCATGTTTTACGTTGCACACTTTGTTCAATGTTATTTACTTCAATAGTGTCCGAGTATGTGACAGAAACAGTCCCATGTACTGCTCGCATCACGAAATAAGTCATAGGATTATATTTGATGTCATTACTTCTGTAATGTCGAAGTACGTGAAGGAAACAGCCCCATTGTGCTGTTCGCATCACAAAACATGTTAAAGGAATATAGTTTACAAATGCCCAATTAACGAGTAGTAATTTCGATGTACACGAAGGAAACAGCAATTTTATTTAACATAGGTATAACTTCCATATTTTTTGTGAAGGAAATAATCCCAAAAAAAAATATTCACATCACACAGTGAACACTCCTTAAGTTTATATATCATATTACTTATGTATTATTGTGAAGGAAAGGATCCCAAAAACTATTCGCATCACAGGCAACACTACTTACCACAAGATAACACAATTATATGTGTATTTTCATGAATTTAATAATTCCAAAAGGCATTTGCATCATGTTTTACGTTGCACAATCTATTCAATGTTATTTACTTCTATAGTGTCCGAGTACGTGACAGAAACAGTCCCATGTACTGCTCGCATCACAAAATAAGTCATAGGATTATATTTGATGTCATTACTTCTGTAATGTCGAAGTACGTGAAGGAAACAGCCCCATTGTGCTGTTCGCATCACAAAACATGTTCATGTTAAAAGAATATAGTTTACAAATGCCCAATTAACGAGTAGTAATTTCGATGGACATGAAGGAAACAGTAAATTTTATTTAATATAGGTATAACTTAAATATTTTTGTGAAAAAAATAATCCCAAAAAATATTCACATCACACAGTGAACACTCCTAAGTTTACATAACATATTACTTATGTATTATTGTGAAGGAAATGATCCCAAAAACCATTCGCATCACAGGCAACACTACTTATCACAAGTTATCACAATTAAAAGTGTATTTTCATGAATTTAATAATTCCAAAAAGCATTTGCATCATGTTTTACGTTGCACAATTTATTTAATGTTATTTACTTCTATAGTGTCCGAGTACGTGACAGAAACAGTCCCATGTACTGCTCGCATCACAAAATAAGTCGAAGGGTTATATTTGATGTCATTACTTCTGTAATGTCGAAGTACGTGAAGGAAACAGCCCCATTGTGCTGTTCGCATCACTAAACATGTTAAAGGAATATAGTTTACAATCTAATAATTCTCTTTACGAGATGTAAATAGATTTTTGGAAGATGATGATTCCATCGGATTATAGCAACTAGGTACTTGGTATTGTTTAATTTCACCTTGAACTTTGTATTTTTAAAGATTTATGTAATGTAAGTACCTCTGAGTGTGAATCCAACAAACTTCTTTTTGGTTTTAATTTTCCACCTTGCGCAAATCTTTAATATTCAGATATTTGAAGTCCTGTATACACTTTTTTCACACTTTAAATATAAAAAAATAAGTAACATTATTACATAAAAGTTTAATAAATTAAACGCAAACGCAAAATTACGTGCACGATGGCCGCGACACAAAACGTGTATGAATATGTGGAGTTACCCCCAGTGCGAACGCATATTTTATATTTTTTTGTTATATTTTTTAGGCAAAGGTTAATGTTGCTCTAAAATTGTGTACGATGGCAGCACATAATGCGTGCTACTACAAGTGTGTCAATGTAATCTCGAAGGGCGAATCACAGAAGTATAATACAAATATATTAAAATTACAATATTAGACACTACAAAACAATAAACCAGATTTGATTTGAGAAGCTAACGTTATCGACGCAAGTTGTCTCAGATTACATTCTGTTATAATTATCATTCATTTAAAAGACAAAGAGAAGATGTTTTAAAAGAAAGTACTGGGGCCATCCATATTAGATCGAGTGCGCATCGCAGACTACGTAGGATAAGATTGCGAAGACCCGGTCTACACACGACACGCTATACCAGGTACAGGTACGTACCTGGCGTGTTTCCCTGCTCCCCACGATAACGGCTAACTAGAGCCGAGGTACGAGTCTAAGAGATGCCCTCTAGTTGAGCCGACCCCCTCAGGTTTGAGTGGTCTCCAGGCTCCAGACGGAGAGGAGACTCGCCGATTCTCGGCTGAAGTCCCCTTCAGATCTCGCCGTCCACAAACCCGGTGACGCTGTGAAGGTCATTTGCGACCCACAGCATACATACTTAAATTACTGCTTTTTTTTCAGTGACACTCCGTATTCTTGTCCAGTCCTGTCTTTCGGTTTCCTCGGTTGGTCGGGAGACTTTTTATATACTGTACTTTTGATAAACATTACCCTTTGCATGCGCAATTTTGGCGGACAAAAAAGTCCGCGGACATAAATCCTGAATACAATTAAGAGCTCTTTCACATTTTTTGCAAAACATCGTAATTTTTGAGCGCCTCGTTTACCCTCTTAGAAAAGATTTTTACTATTTCCAATAGAAGTAAACAATATATTTATTCTTGGTTTTGTAAGTTAATGTAGAATATTTGCGAATACTATTTTCCTTTTTTTGTACTGATCGTTCTACTGCAGCTAGTTTACGGAAAAAACGATAATATGCACAACTTTAAACGCCTTAATCTCTCAATAATGTTGAATAAATTCGATCAAATTAATTACTTGGACATCAGAAATATGTTTTTGTTGTAACATAATGCATTAGAATTTTGATTTTCCATCTCATTAATTAGCATAAAAAAACATCTAACCCCCGTGAGTTTTCCCAAAAAACAATGCAGTTTTACCCGTATTTTGATATTGGATTAAATAGAATTACTATCAAAAACTTGCATAAAACTAATCTACCATTATTCATTATTTTAAAAGACTCGAAACATCACCCGTAAAATGCAATATTACTAGTGCGAATCTACCTACGCGCCGATCAGTACGGCAGCGGCGCAATTTTGTAAAAGGACTCTAAACGTAAATAAAATCGCACGTCAGTTTACCTTTAGTATGGTATCAGTAAGTCTCGGGCAAGCAAGGCAGACAGAAGAGTACGAAAGTCAATCAAAAACCTTTACTGTATTTTTGGGTATGAAAGCTCTAATTTAAATAAATTATTCAACATTCAACAATACACAATGTTATAAATGGCATAAAGAAGTCACGAACACACGTGTCAAACACAAAATAACACTATTTTAGCTATAAAGGTAAGTCCAACTTGTAAATGAAATAAACTTTTTCATTATCGCTTTACCTAACACGCGAAACAGTACCACCGTGACTTCTAAATTATTTTCAATTGCGTTTGTGTTGTAATAAAAAACATCAGTTTAAGTTTGAACTACTAAAAGGTTCCGTTCTTTTAAGACTTAATTAAAATCAACGGGATTAACAAGTAAATGTAAAGAATTAATTATTATATTTATTATGAGTAAAATTCATATTTCTTTAAATGTGATCTCCACCTCAGTTGTGCACCTTGCCACTAAAATCTCCACAACACCCTATGGTTGACTGGTAGAGAATGCCTACGGCATTTAGTCCGCCATTGTACAGTATGTGCATTCAGAATAAAATAATAATAATAAAGAAACATGATTCGCTATTGACCAGTTTTTTCATTAATACCTATTTTAGGAAGATATCGACTTTCTCATTCAAATATGCTGTATTATTTAAAAATACTCACCCATTATCAACATTATGACGGGTAGCGTTGACAGGCACGCCAGGAACACAGTCATCACAACTGGAACAAAATTTAAACTTAGTAGGAAATGAAAAAAGAAACTATTAGTTGCATTGGGAAACCTTGAGTTACGGTCAATTCATACTAGCGCAGAGTCGAAGCACATCGAAACGAATTTCAGAAACGTAACAAAGCAAATTTACCATTGAAATGAAATGAAATGAAAAGTCATTTTATTCAGTCTAGGCTGTTACAAGCACTTGTGAAGGTCAGAAGCTACGCCATCAGTTCGCAAAACTACGGCGGGAGACCTTGTACTGAGAAGAACCGGCAAGAAACTCAGCAAGGGCTGCTTTTTTCTCCCTGTATTGATATATACAGAGTCGTCAAGTTGAAAAATGACTTCAGAGATACTTCTGAAGTCACCTTGGATTACATCATTTAGGATATAGATATATATAGTTACAATAAATTTTATATTTAGTATATAGGAAGCGGCATTAGGTAGGTACCATATTACTGTTACAAAAACTGACTAATACCCATCAAATAACAAATTACAAGAAACACTATGTCCATGGATTACGATCATTTAGATAACCATTAACTTTATAATAGCCCTTATTCATAAGAGAATTCTTGATCTAAGATTTAAATTTGGTTAGTGGAAGCTCAATCAGATCTTGGGGAACTTTGTTAAACAATGCAATCATCCCAGAAATGAACCTCTTGATTTTTGGAGTCTGAAACATGGAACGGCAAGCTTGTTCTTAAATCTCGTGTTAAAGTTATGGGTTTGACTTTTTTTTGCAAATGCGTCATAGTTTTTTCTTACATATATTATATTTTCATAAATGTATTGCGATGCGCGTGTTAAAATATTAATGTTCCGTAATTTTTTCTCTCCAACGTAATGTACATATTCTCCGCAACGTAATGTCATATTCCTTCTGAGATAAAAGTATGCGCGCGAATTCCGCTGATCATCAGCTTGGAAGGAATATGTCCTTCTGAGACAAAAGAAGACGCGCGAATTCCGCTGATCATCAGCTTGGAAGGAATATGTCCTTCTGAGATAAAAGAAGACGCGCGAATTCCGCTGATCATCAGCTTGGAAGGAATATGTCCTTCTGAGATAAAAGAAGACGCGCGAATTCCGCTGATCATCAGCTTGGAAGGAATATGTCCTTCTGAGATAAAAGAAGACGCGCAAATTCCGCTGATCATCAGCTTGGAAGGAATATGTCCTTCTGAGATAAAAGAAGACACGCGAATTCCGCTGATCATCAGCTTGGAAGGAATATGTCCTTCTGAGATAAAAGAAGACGCGCGAATTCCGCTGATCATCAGCTTGGAAGGAATATGTCCTTCTGAGATAAAAGAAGACGCGCAAATTCCGCTAATCATCAGCTTGGAAGGAATATGTCCTTCTGAGATAAAAGAATACGCGCGAATTCCGCTGATCATCAGCTTGGAAGGAATATGTCCTTCTGAGATAAAAGAAGACGCGCAAATTCCGCTGATCATCAGCTTGGAAGGAATATGTTAATTACGTAACGGAGATAAGGGTGAATTTGCTATTTTGCTGTTTCTGAAATTCGCTTCGATCGTTTCGAATCTGCGGTAGTATGAATTGACCGTTATGCATTTAACACATTATGATATTTTGTGTCTTATAAGAAATTCAGTCGCACTAGTTGATAAATGAGTGCGTACATGTTGCAAGGTATTTTTTCTTCTCGGATAATGTATATGGTATAATAATAATAATATCTCTTTATTCAGTGTCATTTCTTACATATAATTGACTTAGATCTAAGTGTCGCCGCACACGGGCCACACGCCGCCACGAGAAGCTAGAAGCGGCTGCTAAAGTGACTGAAGCGCGCGACAGCGGCCGACTAAGGTAAGGGAGAGAGGGGTGGGGAATCGCGCAAGGTGACGTGTGGCGGCGTTTTGTATCGGCGCATTAAGTAGCCGGTGCGGGCCACAAGAAGCGAGCAACGACGATTTGTAGCGTGTGGCGACCACCGGTGTACCGTGTATGGTGAGTCCATGTAAAATGTATGAAAACTACAAACGTTTTGTGGTTGTGGTCGGTGGCCCGTGTGCGGGGACACTAAGAAGTATCTCAGTTAGCGTTAACAAATAAAATGGACAGCCCCTTTAAAGAGGCTGTCCATTTTATTTATTCTTACAAAACACCATACATTTTAATAAAGACTTTTTAAACAAAAATCTAATTCACTATGTACTGATAAATACAGATTAAAGCGCTTAAGCAATGGCTTGCTAGGTCACGATTATGCAATTGATGATCTCACAAAAATATTTTTTAAATAACACGAAACAATAAACAAACACGTACGATCACATCAGCGGTCATATGATCATCCATATGTATGTTGCAAAAGTGACAGACAAATAAATAAAAAAATAATATATATTTCCGACACTCACACCAATTAGCCTAGCCCCAAAGTGAGCCCTTGTAAGGCTTGTATTATGGAATACTAGGGTAACGGATAGAATACATATTCTGTACATATATAAGTTTATTTATATGGAAATACATATTAAACATCCATGACTGGAGTACAAATGCTCGTATTTATCACACAAACATCTGCCCCCACTGGGATTCGAAACCGGGTCCTCTCGAGTCGGCGACGCCATGAAACCCGGTATACAAACCACTCGGCCACGGAGGTCGTCATAAACCCGTAGAGCCCCAAAATATTCCTAACACTATCCAATACTAGACAAGCAAGAGCTTATATATTTTTTTATTTTTTAAAGTTGTAACTGCTTGATGTTTAAATCTAAAGAAAATATAACTAGAAAAAATTCCACGCGGACCAGGCAGCAGACGGGACTCGAGCCCGCACCCTTCGCAATCCGGGCGAATGCACTGACTGCGGCCTTCACAGACCGCGTCGAAATTCCTCTAGTCATTCGGAAGCTGCCAGGCAGCGCCATCTCTTTGCAATATAGGTAACCCACAATGTCAAATGTCAAATGAGAAGCAAGAGCTTGTCACATACATATGCAAAGAAGAATAAGACTGACTTTCCCTAATATTATATATGTTATATACACATATAATCATACATGCGGGCTGTCCCCCGCCTTGTACTTACCTACGTCAATAAATCAGTGTGCTTAGCCAACCGTGGTTTCACTTATGTCCTACGCAAATATAACAAGTCTCAAGATTGCTTTACACCTGATAAACACTCACAGTTCTGTTCATGATCTTGGCAGCGCGGCAGACAAAATACACAGTGCCCGAGGCTTCCATGTTGGCGTCTTTGAGCTGGTACGCCACCGAGGGCGGCAGTAAAACCCGATCAGTGCTAAATGATTTCTGACATTCATTCTTACTTGAAATCTTGCTTAGTACAAGCACTCACACTGAAGTACCTACTTGAATGATGTAGTGCCCGGGTTGCGGCGTCCGCCATCTCGTTACCAGACATAGCATTGCAGCTGCATGGACACACACACACACACACACACACACACACAAACACACATACATATGCGCACACACACGCACTCACACTTCATAAAGTTATCATGTGACAAACTCTTGAAAACCCTGTCTTTTTGTTGTTTTTGTCCAATCTTAACTTTATTTTATTTTTTATGTTAATGAATTATATGATTATTATGCAATTTTTAAAATTAAATTAAATGTAATAATTACTGACATATTATAATAACGCAGTTAATATCTAATGTGTACGTAATGAGTTTCTGTAATTGGCCTTAAGATTATATCTATATTTTATTGTATTAAATTTCACAAAAACCGCTGTAGAAACTTTGTTAAAGATATAAATAAATATCTGACTCTTCCTATTAGTCTAACTAAAAATTGCATTACAGCACATAAATACTCACTAGTTCTGTTCATGATCTTGGCAGCGCGGCAGACAAAGTCCACGGTGCCTGAGGCCTCCATGTTGGCATCCTTGAGCTGGTACGCCACTGAGCCATAGGTGGTGAGCCCAACTCCAAGCCCCAGGCCCGCACGCTCGCTGAACTTCTCCTGCTCGCCGCATAGCCTTCGCTGCTCGTCCCCGGAAACCTGTGACATTGGCCAGAATTACTTTTGCGTTTAGAATGAGAAGGTTTTAATTGTACGTAAAGTCAGAAGGAGAGAGAAGCTCGATGGCGCAATGGTTAGCGCGTTCGGTTGCGATCGTTGAAGTTAAGCAACTTTCGCAGTGGTTGGTCATTGGATTAGTGACCAAAATAAATTACTATGTGGAGGCTTCGGAGAGAGATGGTAAATGAAAGAGCTTTTGTGTTAGATTAATTTTATTCGAGCTTAGGCTCCCCTATTTATATGATCATGGTATGGTTAGACAAGGACAGCACATCGACACAATTTCCGTCTCGCTCCAACATCGTCGTAAATATGTGCGCGCTACGCGTCCTTCGCCAGTGTTTCGTGCATCGGTCAATTATAGTGACACAGTACCGATAGTCATTAGATAAGCGCAGCGGGCCGACAATATCTATATGTATGTGTTCGAATCTTTGTGACGGCGGGAACTGTACTAACGGCGTGTTTACGTGCCGATGTACTTTCGCTCGCTGGCAGCTTATGCAGGCTCGCGTCCATGATGTCACTTGTTGGTTCATTGACGGCCAGAAAAATTTTGTTGTCATCTGCTTGCGTGTTGTTTTGATTCCCGGGTGGCAAATATCGTGTTGCGCTTTGAATGCCGCATAGCGATATGCCGCGGGTAAATATGGGCGGGGCGTGGCTGTCGACATCTCACAGGTGATTGGTCGGCTAAGTTGTGGTAAAGTTATCTCGGCGAAATTCAAATTTGATTGTTTTTTCAATTGTTTCAGTTCTTCATCGTTATTCTGGTCAATTGCCAATTGATTGTAGTCTATGACAGTTGGGCAATGTATCTCTTCAATTCGTGATAGGGCATCGGCGACTGCGTTATCTTCTCCACATAAATATTTGATAGATGAACAGAATTGGCTGATGAAGTGAAGTTGACGCTCGCGGCGCGGGGTGTCGTTCTTGCTTTCTTTCTTGTTGAGAGCGTAGACAAGCGGTTTGTGGTCGGTGTATATAGTAACATCACAGCCTTCTATGAGTCTTCTAAATTGTTTTACAGCCGTGTATATCGCTAATAGTTCGCGGTCGTACACGCTGTAGCGGCGTTGTGTGTCGCTCATCGACTTGGAGAAGAATGCCAGTGGTTTCCAGACATTGTTTACTTTTTGTTGAAGTACAGCGCCGAGACTATGGTCTGAGGCATCGGTCATGATGGCCAAAGGACTGCCGTGGACTGGAAACGAGAGTGTGGTGGCTTCTGAGATGCTTTGACGGCATTTTTCAAAAGCTTCATCTGCCTGCGGTGTCCACTCTATCGGCGTCTTGTCGTTTTTCTTTCGGTTATGTAAATATTTGTTTAATTCATGTTGGAAGTCGGCTTGGTGTGGCAGGCAGTCTCGGTAAAAGTTGAGCATCCCCAGGAAACGACGTAACTCGACGATTGTTTTCGGCTTCGGATAAGTAGATATGGCTTTCACTCGTTCCGATGTAGGTTTTACACCGGCCGCTGATACTTCGTAGCCGAGGTAATCTATTGTTTCTTTTCCAAATTCGCATTTTTCTATGTTTAGCGTCACTCCGTGCTTGTCCAACCGCTGTAAAACTTGATGAAGGAGTTTCTTATTTTTTTCTTCGTTTTCTTCGAATAAAAGGATATCGTCAACGAAGCAGAAGCAGCCATCTATGCCTCTCAGTACCTCGTGCATGAATCTTTGAAAGGTTTGGCTGGCGTTTCGTAGACCAAATGTCATACAGTTGAATTCAAACATTCCAAAGGGTGTTGTAATTGCAGTTTTCTGTGCGTCTTCCTTGGCAATTGGTATCCAGTAGTACGCCATTTTTAAATCCAATTTTGAGAATATTTTTTTGTTATGCAGTTGGTATGTGAAGTCTTGTATGCGAGGTACAGGATACCGGTCAGGTTGAGTGACCGCGTTTAGTCGTCTGTAGTCGCCACACACGCGTAGTCTCCCGTCTTTTTTCTTTACTACATGAAGTGGGCTGGCCCATGGGCTTTTCGATGGTTTGCAAATGCCCATTTCTAACATGCGATCGAACTCTTCTTTGGCTGCCTTATACTTGTCCGGGGGTAGCGGTCGGGGACGGGCGTAGAGTGGGGGGCCGGTAGTTTCGATATGATGGACAACTTCATGTTTCGCAGGCTGTTTCAAAGACATAGGGCGTAGGACATCCGGGTATTGTTTCAAAATGTCATAGTATGCTTGATTGTTGCTTATAATGTGGACTGATTCGGTGTTTGTAGAAACTTCTAATGCGTCGATTGATAGTTCGGTAGTTTTGTCAACTAACTTCTTCTTGTCCAGGTCCACTAATAATTTGAAGTGACGAAGAAAATCGGCTCCCAGTATAGAGGTTTTCACATCTGCGACGACGAATGCCCAAGTAAAGTCTCTTCTTAGTCCAAAGTTTAGCCTGATGGTTTTCTGCCCGTACGTCTTGATCGGTGTATTATTTGCCGCGTATAAAGTGTAGGCGCTTTCAGATTTGTTGTTGTTTCTCTTGTGATTGGCGGCCAAAACGGAGATGTCTGCGCCTGTGTCCACGAGGAAACGTTCGTGAGTGTCACGGTCGTGTACACAAAGGCGATTACTGGTGTACGGGACACCGACGTCCGCCACGGTCGGTGTCGGTTCTAGTTTCCCGACGGCTTCTTTCTTCTGCAACATGGGGACTCGCAGCGTTTTGCCTTGTCTCCGAAACGGAAGTGGTAGCGGCATTCCCAGTTGTCATCTCCGGGTTTCGGTCCAGGCACACGTTGCGTTGATTGCGAGCGGGAACGGGATTGCGATCCAAAACGACGGTTATATGGGCGGCGACGATGCCGGTGTCTCTCGTGGGTTGGCCTTCCTCGACGTAGCTCGGCAATCTCTAGCGTGAGCTTTTCCACTTGTTTGGCTAGAGCTTCCAGTGGTGTCATGGAGGTTGAAGCTGCAGGTGATGAGGTCGGTGCTGGTGACGTGACGGCGGCGATAGTGGGGCTTCCTGCGTACTCTGACATCTTGTCCGCCATCGCGGCTAACGTGTCTAGCGACGATTCGTTATTTACGGAGAGGACGACGCGGACTTGTGCGGGTAGGTGGTTCAGCCACTCTATTTTCAGCCCCTCTTCAGTGATCATTCCGCTTGCGAGTTCTCTCATTTTTCTCAAAAGCTGGGAGGGCTTTTGGTCTCCCAGTTCCAAGCCGCTGATTAGCTTCTGGAAGTTCCGCACGTCCGATTTGTCGTAGGCCTCGAGTAATCGTTGCTTTACTTTCTCATATTTTCCCGTCGTAGGTGGGTTGTAAAGTATGTCCGTTAGGTGCTGGAGATCGACGGCCTGTAGCTGCTGTAGTAGGTAACGGAATTTCTGGTCATCGGAGGTCTTCAGTGGATCGATCACGGCTTCAAATTGGATGAACCAGGCCCGGGGTATCTCTCTCCAGAAGGGTAAGAGCCGCGACTGGATAGATACGGCGCTGACGTCGAGATTAATGTCCGATGCTTTTTCGTCCGACGACATTGTATCAGGCTCCACGAACTAGATTTTTTTCTTATATCGGGGTCACCAATTATGGAGGCTTCGGAGAGAGATGGTAAATGAAAGAGCTTTTGTGTTAGATTAATTTTATTCGAGCTTAGGCTCCCCTATTTATATGATCATGGTATGGTTAGACAAGGACAGCACATCGACACAATTTCCGTCTCGCTCCAACATCGTCGTAAATATGTGCGCGCTACGCGTCCTTCGCCAGTGTTGGTGCTTGTGCCGTTGGTAGAAGCCGTGGATGCGCTCGGCGGTGATAAAAATATTGCGACGGTTGATTGGCGACATATAAATATCTCAGGCCGCGCGCTCCGCGCCAGTATGCAGTGCGCCGCCGCGCCGTGCGGGCACGTTCTGTATGCGCATGACTCCCATAACTATCTCGAGTTCCTCCGTGTTTCGGAAGGCACGTTAAGCCGTTGGTATCTGCAGTCGTTAGCAGTCACCAATCCGCTCTGGGCCCGCGTGGTGGGTCATGGCCGAATCTCCGTATTCCATCCATAGGGAAGGCCTGTGCCCCAGCAGTGGGGACATTAATTGGCTGATGATGATGATGATGATGATGATGAAAGTCAGAAGGTGAAAAACTCAGCGAAAAGAGCTGTGTGGATTGACAGAGTCACGAGGTACGTGATTACCTCTGCTTGCTTCGTTAAGGACTGCGTCTATAAAAGGTGATATCATCGTCATTGCAAGCAAAGCACGTTTATCCGTTGGTCCTGGTTGCTATGTTTTGAATATATTGTAGGTACTAGACTGGACATCAGTGTCAGTTTTTGTTTTCACTACTAAGTCTCCACTATTAGACCAACCGTCTATATAGGATGTATTTCATTAACATACGGTTCAGAGGAGCTCGATGGCGCAAGTGGTTAGCGCGTTCGGCTGCGATCGTTGAAGTTAAGCAACTTTCGCAGTGATCTGTCATTGGATGGGTGACCAAAAATTTACTATGTCGAGCTCCTCCGTGCTTCGGAAGGTACGTTTAGCCGTTGGTCCCGGCTGCATCTGCAGTCGTTAGCACCCGCCAGTCCGCACTGGGCCCGTGTGGTGGGTCACGGCCCAATCTCCCTATTCCATCCATAGGGAAGGCCTGTGCTCCAGCAGTGGGGCATTAAGAAGCTGATGATGATGATGATCACCATTGTGATAATGCTGCCGGGAAAAGCCATTTTTATGAATAAAATCGCTTCGGGAATGTGGGTCACGCGGAAGTTGGTACAAGTGATGATGTTAGTGAAGTAAGTGAAGACGCGAAGAAAGCTGATACGATGGAAAGGTGTGATGCTTAAGTGTCGCCGCACACGGACCACCGACTACAACCATAAAACGCCGCCGCCGGCATATTTCTTGTAGTTTTCATACATTTTATATGGACTTGCCACACACGGTACGCCGGTGGCCGCCACACGCTACAAATCGCCGTTGCTCACTTCTTGTGGCCCGCACCGGCCACTTAATGCGCCGATACAAAACGTCGCCACACGTCACTCGCGCGATTCCCCACCCCTCCCTCCCTTACCTTAGTCGGCCGCTGTCGCGCGCTTCAGCCACTTTAGTACCCGCTTCTAGCTTCTCGTGGCGGCGTTTGTGGCTGTGGCATGTGGCCCGTGTGCGACGACACTAAGGGCGCTTACTAATGACCGGTTCTTCGCCTATTCACGGTTTCTACACTGGCCGGTGTAAGTCAAGCTTTTCGAGCACGTTTTGTACGTTTGTACCTACACCAAACCGTCGCTAGCATTAGTGTCGTTAACAAACTTTCATAGTTGGACGAACACCATGACCGAGTGGTTTGTACGCCGGGTATCATGGTGTCGCCTACTCGAGAGACTCTCCGGGTTCGAATCCCGGTGGGGGCAGATATTGGTGTGACGTATACGAGCATTTCTACTCCAGTCATGGATTTTTAATATGTATTTTTATATAAATATACTTTTATGTACAGTATATGTATTCTATCCGTTACGCTAGTATCCTGTTACTCAAGCCTTACAGTGCTTACTTTGGGGCAAGGCTAATCGGTGAGAGTGTTGGATATATTTATTTATTATTTTATTTATAGTGTCCCATACCTTAGTGAACGTAATAGTGTACCCTGTTAGCTAATCTTATTATACTATATAAAGGATGGGATAATGATGAACACTGAACAATGCGCGATTTTATTGAGTTATTAACAACTTTTGAGATCATTATAACAAAAAGTATCTCGCAATCTTATCCTTGTTAAAATTATAGGAAACTCGTCGTGCCAAGTCAGTTCAAAGTTTGCAAGATTATTTGAATAATTTATTTATAACTCGCGAGTTGGATTCGTTTGCCAACTGAAGTATCTCTAAGTGACAAAAGTAAAGGATGAAAGCAAAAGTCTCGTTTTGTCTTTTCATATTTTACGAAGTGATAGAATAGTATCCGTCAAATGAGTTCTGGATTAGTATTTGTTTTTGCAACATTTTTTGCATAAATAAAATCATAACTATAATTGCTATTTCTTCTTTCAAATGTTTAATACTTGAAAAAGTATTCATTTGACATTGTGGGTTACCTACAATGCGAAGAGGTGGCGCTGCCTTACAGCTTAAGGCTAGGAAAATTTCGACGCGGCTAATAGGGCCGTGGTAGCATAATGGTCAGTGCATTCGCCCGGATAGCTAAGGATGCGGGTTCGAGCCCCGTCCGCTGTCTGGTCCGCGTGGATTTTTTTCTAGTAAACTTTTCTTTAGTATTTGTTTATTTAGGCACCTTAAGACCACGGTCAGTAGTGGCCGCAATCTTGGTCGCAGATAGGTGTGAGCGTTCCAGAGACGAACTGGTTTCAAGGACCGTTTTGTGTTCCGCGACGATAGAACCGTTTTACGTTTCGGATCAAAACAGTCTTCGTCGAACAACTAGTCCACGGATTGTCTACACGCCAATTTGTACTTAATGACGAAGCAAATACAGTCTCTAATAGAACGCATTGATATGAGACCGTTTCGTTCTATGACAATTAAGCTTTGATTTTACAATAAGATAATCTTTATTATGGAACACTTTAAGTCGATTATCGTATAAAACTACTTTTATTTCGATGTTTCGTCGTCTCGTTCGCAGCACGGTGGTGCCAGTGACGGTAGCGCCATTGTGCCGCTTATGTATATGACCTTATCGCCATAAAAATAGAGTGCAAGTTTGAGTAGCAACAAATGGAAACAAAAATAATAAAATTTATTTAGAACCGCAAGTCGGCATTGCAAATTAGCAATACTTTCACTCGTCGAAACGAACGTTGACAAGATTTTGTTTAGTTTAGTTTCGTTACGTTGCATTCGTTCGACCGTCGCGTCGCGTGTCGTTTCGTTGCGTCACCCAGCCGCAACCAAAACCAGTTGCGAACGAGAACCGTTTCGAGTACTAGTTTTCGTTTAAGAGAAAACGGTTGCGTTTCGTCGTCAAACAAATTAAGAACTACCCACCACTAGTCGCAGAAGATACAGTTGGGCTGCAGCCAAGTTTGGGGCCACGACTACGACTGGTCGTAAAGCGGCCACAGTGGTGATTGTCTTTTTTTTTAAATTTATTTATACTTCATTGACATACATGTGCAAACGGCGGACTTAATACCATAGGCATCATTTCATTTTTATTCATTTCATTTTTATTCCATTAAATTATATTTTTTTATCAAAACTCATTGCAGAAAAATACTTAGTCATATTAAGTTACAGAACGATACGAAGCGTGTTTACTGACGAACTGTCCACATGAAACTGAGAATAGCTGGTCGCGACCAAGAGCTCTATTTTTGAATCACTCGTCTGACATAGTATCGTCGAATGCGACATAAGTCACCTTTGACTTTCAAGTCGCATAATACTGATTTTCCGTATTTTTGAATTAGTCGTCACCGGGGTTACCTGTTTAATACGAAATGTAAAATTTTACTCATTTCACGCAGAAATAATAAAAACCGGTATTTACCGCAATGAAAACCGAACAAAAAATTCTCGTTGTCGTTTCACATGAAGCATGATAATAATAGATCATCGTCGTCTCATAGCACAAAAAAATGACAATTATTCTATGATTCGCCTCCACCATTCGCCATGCAGCGAGTGGTCTCACACATTCGTTGCACTCGAGCGATTCAAAAATACGGAATTAATTATGTCGAATGAAATTTAGAAGAAATCGAGCGTTCGACGCAAGACGAGTGATTCAAAAATAGAGCTCCAAGCCGCTTTCGCGAACGCAGATCTGGTGACCGAGCGTTTATAGCAATCTATATGCAAGTTGGCCGTAATGACCAGTTTCTTCAGTTAATCTGGTCGCTGCGGTCACTGGTCGTGGTCTTGGACGTCTAGTGTGCTAGATGCCTTATTGCACCTATTCACATGTAGACTTATAAAAATAACTTCCAAAAGACCAGCTCTAAGAATTAAATATAGGGCTTAAATAACAAATAGCAACCAAAAGTATAGAAAAAATAAGTTTCCTAAATAAAATACCAGAGAAAATTTGACAGATACAATTAGGGCCCCAGTACCATGATTGGTCAGTGCATTCGCCCGGATAGCGAAGGGTGCAGGTTCGTCTGCTGCCTGGTCCGCGTGGATTTTTTTCTAGTAATTTTTTCTTTAAATAATATAAATTCTAGTTTTTTGTCACACAATAATTTACAATGAAGTGCACTACACGTCATAAAAATTTGGAGCCTGTCGGAGGCTGACTACCACCCTCCATAGAAATTTGAATCATGTCTTTTAATTGTTTAAGTAAATGCTCCCCTTATTGTGAACTTTATTTTTATAGTTATAGCGGCTATATAATAATTATTTATGCAATTGTAGTAAATTTAATGATTTTAATTTAACTTTTAATATACTAACACATTATGAACTAAATTTCGACTCCGAAATAAATCCTGCTTCTTTACGTGTCATTTAGTTTCACATTAGTGTTTAAATACCTACAATCATAAACAGTTGCTACAAGACTTTATCTACACCCATGATAAGAATCCTCCTTATACGATTCTGAAATCATGAGGCGTTCTTAAAATTCATGAAAACTTTCGGCGCTGTGGCAGTGAAACGCCCGTGAATGACAATGTCCTTGTTTTAAAATTTATAATACCACGCATCGCGCAATGAAAATTGTGGCTGTTTGACGAGTAAAGCCTTTGCGCGGAAGGGGTCGCGGAAGCGAAGGAGTGTTATTATGAAATTTAGTACAACATCATATCATCCGTTTGGTCCCTATGACTTATTAGATATTTAATCTGGGCAATAAGCTAACTATTTCAGAATCTTTTCTAGAGGTTTCAAGGCATGGGTGTAGATTAATATATATTTAATAAGTAAAAGCACAGATTACTTAATAGTTACTACATATAAAAGGGAATGGCAACTTAAAAATTATGGTTTATGAAATATCTCTGTGGGTTCCCAGTTTGTACCAAACTGTGAAAACAAACAATGAACCTCTGAAACACAAACTCAAAAATCATTTATTCAGTATAGGCTTCACGAGCACTTGTGAAGGTGAAGAAGCTACGCCGTTGGTTCGCAAAACTACGGCGGGAGACCTTGTACTGAGATGAACCAACAAGCAAGGGTAATTTTTTTCTCCCTGTATTATTATATAAAGAGTCGTCAAGTTGAAAAACGACTTAGAGATACTTCTGAAGTAAAATAGAACAGAGCAGAAATGAATAGAATTTATTGATCTTAAAAACATACAATACAAAGTACAACTCATATTTGTGACAAATACAAGAATTATTGCGAGTAGGCACCTAAAATAGGAAATCTCTGATAACTAAATACTTAAAATACTATACACATATTATATATATATATTAACTTAATACTTGTGAACAGGATTCATGAGCAGGAAAAAGAAATCAATTAACTTATATAATCTAGTTATAATTTTTATTTTTTTAAAGCATGTAACTGCTTGATGTTTAAACTAAAGAAAATATGACTAGAAAAATTCCACGTGGACCAGGCAGCAGACGGAACTCGAACCCGCACCCTTTGCACCGCTACCGCGGCCCTCTCGGATTGTGGGTTACCTATAATGCGAAGAGATAGCGCTACCTTGCAGCTTAAGAATGGCAAGAGGAATTTCGACGCGGTCCGTGAGGGCCGCGGTAGCATAATTGGTCAGTACATTCGCCCGGATTGCGAAGGGTGCGGGTTCGAGTCCCGTCTGCTGCCTGGTCCGCGTGGATTTTTTTCTAGTTATATTTTCTTTATATAATCTAGTTTGAATGTATTCAATTCAATTAAATATATTTATTGTTTCATGTGTTAATAATAATTATTAAAAATACACTTGAACATAAAAGACTCGACTAAATGCGCGCGCGTGTATAGTGTGTATGTGTGTGTGTTTGTGTGTGCAGTGGATACTAACACACACAATACGACACAGGGTGTAGAAAAGCTTCTGTTTTTGAGAAATTTAAATCCAAAAGCCACTTTTTAGTGACCTTCTTCACTGTATGACGATTTTTTGAGTCTAGTGACAGTATATTATTCAGTTTGTTATAAAAAAAACTACAAAGAAAGTAATAGAATCTACAGCTGAAGGCAGTTTTATAAAAGGAAGCACTGTGTATCAGTAGTTTACGTCGCGTCGGGAGGATATTTTATTGTTGTTATCGACGTCAGCTGCAGGGATATTTGAATGTCGTCGCAAAATAATGCTAAGTATGAGCAGCTGCCTGACTGTGAGAACCTCACACAATTTTTAGAGGTCTTCCATCGGATAGCGAAACGGTTTAAAAGTTGCAACCTTTAATATAGCTCGCTATGCACGCTCATGCTTAATCAAATGGGTGGAGGCTGCTCCACCTAAGGCTTATAATGCAATAGGCTATCACCGATTGACAAAGCGCAAAATAAACTAACTTCATATTTTTTTGTTCGACCACATGACGCAACAGTTTGAAAACAAAAAATAACTTTCTCATTCTGGAATAAGATAGGAATCGTTCCAATTAGTTGTTGAGAAAAGCAATACAGTGTCGTAAGCTTATATAATTAAATTGCCATTGGGTAGCCGCAAGTTACACATGTCATTAACATAAATTTAGAAGAGTTTAGGTCCCGAAATGCTACCCTGTGGGACACCGTATTCTAAAAGTTGCTCTGAACTAATATAATTAGCTAGTTTCACATATTGACTACGCTTAACTAAAAAGCTTTTAAATAGCTCGAGTTGTGTTCCCCTTATTCCATTTTTTTTATTTACTCACAAAACATACTGATTATTTTTTATTCATTCTTGAATCTTTAATGGGTCCTGACTTTAAAAGTAGCTTTGTTCCTTACTTTACAGAATTATAGACTACTGGATTTGTTTTTTTTTTCTTCTTTTCAGTTTTTATTTGCATTGATATTAAAGCAGTCGGGTTTTTTAATTTTTTTAACTTCATTAATAAATTATTGCAGTAATTTCGGTTGCGTGTAAATGTAGTTTTTAAAATTTCACTCTCCGGATCGAGATTAGACCGTTTGTAGGTATAATTTATCCCTGTTTCTAAAGCATATTAGCAAGCCTGAAGTAATTCAGGGTTTGATGGTCGCTTGGCGATGCGGAATATTTGCTATTATGGAACTTTGTTTTATTGCTTTAGTTAAAGAATCAATGTCACAGCTAAATTTGTATCGTCGTAATTGTAGACACTAGTAAAACCAATGCTTTGTTACTGCAAAGACAAGAAAGAGAAATCCGTTTTTGTAGCAAGTTTTGTTGGTGTAAGAGATTTGTTTTTACATAAGTTGAAAAGTATAGTAGAGTGATCCGTGACTGCAGAGTTAACAACCAACTAGATGGTAGATTTATATTGAGTGCGGATAATTAGATGATCTAGAGAGATATTGTCATGTGTGGGATAGGTATGACGCGGCAGGAGACCATGTGTAGCAACAATAGTCAAGTATTCGGAACTAGTTTTATCTACGTTACCTGGCATGATGTCGAAGTTTGTATCACCAATAGAGTCACCTTCCATTACATAATTTAAAAAAAAATGGGTGCGTGTACTTATGTAGGCGCGTGAGAAGTTATCCTTCTTTGGCATCGTTTAAAATTAGTTTTTGATTGCATGCAAATAATTAATTACAATAAATTAATAAAAAGTCTGGAAAAGGACACAGTCAATAAAGTTCAGTTTTAATTTGAAAAAATAAATAAATAATCAAAATATTCAATTAAAATCGCTACTGAATATAATTTATTAGAACATATGTGATTTGCACTTGTATGAAACTCAAACACGTATTCCGAATATACAAACTAGAAACATGTGGATAAATATTATAAATATGAATACCTATAACTGTTACTTTATTACAAAAAATAAAGATGTGGTTTTGAAAACGTCAATAAATAAATAAAGTTTCGTGCATTAACCCGTAAAAACTAGTTTTATTTAAATAAAGATGTGGTTTTTGGTTCTACTACACCAATGGTCAAGAGATGGCGCTGTAGTCTCCTGAATCGCGCTTTGGTTCCGTTGTTCCAGATTAATAAATACTTTTGATAGGCCTTCACAATGCAGTCGTTAGCACCCACTAAATAGAGATTCTATTTCTATTTTGTTGGTAGATTTTCTTAATGTGCGGTAAACACAAAAGTAACGCATGCTGTTAAAATTTTGTGTTACAGTGATGCGCGCGCATCTTAAATTTTCACTCTCATCATTTTTTCATAACGCGCCTAAAGAAGTATAACTTCAATAAAGTTACAATAAGTTTCAATTTACTCTATAAATTATTTTCAGTTAAAATGGTCGTATATTTAAACTAAGCTACGACGATTCAAATGCGAGCTTAAGATGCTATAATTCTTGATGTGTCTGGTGGGCAACAGCTACCCATATCAACGTCAAGAGCCACACGATGAGGATAGCACCTCCTCGAATCGTTCGAATCGGTCCTCAATGAATTCAGTACGGTCAGAGATTTCATTGGAATACTATTTACAGTGTAGATGGTATTGACAAAACTTCGACCGATTGTTCTTTGAAATAGCAGTCTATACAATTTTACTTATGGGACAGGATAGTCCCGGCCATTTAGTTCACATTTTTTTAAGGAATTTCATAAAGTGTTAACAGATTGTCAATGTGTGTAATTTTTTGAAGTGAAACTTCTTTATCGGCGTTGGAAAAAAATTTACCGTCACATTTTTCGGTTACGCGTCACATTTTTCCGTTACGCGCCATCTTTTGACGTGACAACGTCTTAAATTAGGTTGCGGCTGGGAGTCACTTATGAAAAAGTGTAACGCTCGGTAACGTTACGATGAGTCTCTCGTGTTAAGTTTAAGTTTACATGTACAATGTTTTAGTAAACAAAATATATTTCTATAGTTAAAATTTGTGCAATTCTTATTTTCATTCAATTCCTTGTTCCTATTGTGCAATTTAATTATATTCATATCAATAAATATTCTACCGAGAAAAAGACGTTGTCACGTAAAATCTTCGCCCGTAAAACCGACTTTACAGGCAACCATTTTTTATTTTTTTTATATTAATAGTTGATAGCTGAATGATCACACTGTCGCCGGCGAGAACTCTCTCTACTCGTTTGTAGCTGAGTGACAATAGTTATTAAAGATAAGACTCGCTCAGCCAAACTCGCATAGCGATACTCGCTCAGCGATACTCGCTCAGCGATACTCGCTCAGCGATACTCGCTCAGCGATACTCGCTCAGCGATACTCGCTCAGCGATACTCGCTCAGCGATACTCGCTCAGCGATACTCGCTCAGCGATACTCGCTCAGCGATACTCGCTCAGCGATACTCGCCCAGCGATTCTCGCTCAGCAATTCTCGCTCAGCGATACTCGCTCAGCGATACTAGCTCAGCGATACTCGCTCAGCTATACTCGCTCGGTTAAGCTGGCTTGGCTGTCAAAAGCCGTGCGCGTGCATTTTAACTCAGGACTGCCAATTCGTTTCTAGTTTCTACTCGCTTATCGTTCATCGTCGGAGGTGGAACATGTGCCTTAGATTACTGAGCCGTGTAATCATAACAGTTTCATAGGCAGTAATTTGTATTCATGTCTATGATAATAAAATCCTTTTGTTTAAACTTTATCTAATTTAAATCTAAAGAAAATATAACTAGAAAAAATTTCACGCGGACCAGGCAGCAGACGGGACTCGAACCCGCACCCTTCGCAATCCGGGCGAATGCACTGACCAATTATGCTACCGCGGCCCTCACGGACCGCGTCGAAATTCTTTCTAGCTATTCTTCAGCTGCAAGGCAGCGCCATCTCTTCGCATTATAGGTAAACCCACAATGTCAAATGAATACTTTTACAAGTATTAAACATTTGAAAGAAGAAATAGCAATTATAGTTATAATTTTTATTATTTTTAAAGCATGTAACTGCTTGATGTTTAAATCTAAAGAAAATATAACTAGAAAAAATTTCACGCGGACCAGGCAGCAGACGGGACTCGAACCCGCACCCTTCGCAATCCGGGCGAATGCACTGACCAATTATGCTACCGCGGCCCTCACGGACCGCGTCGAAATTCTTTCTAGCTATTCTTCAGCTGCAAGGCAGCGCCATCTCTTCGCATTATAGGTAAACCCACAATGTCAAATGAATACTTTTACAAGTATTAAACATTTGAAAGAAGAAATAGCAATTATAGTTATAATTTTTATTATTTTTAAAGCATGTAACTGCTTGATGTTTAAATCTAAAGAAAATATAACTAGAAAAAATTTCACGCGGACCAGGCAGCAGACGGGACTCGAACCCGCACCCTTCGCAATCCGGGCGAATGCACTGACCAATTATGCTACCGCGGCCCTCACGGACCGCGTCGAAATTCTTTCTAGCTATTCTTCAGCTGCAAGGCAGCGCCATCTCTTCGCATTATAGGTAAACCCACAATGTCAAATGAATACTTTTACAAGTATTAAACATTTGAAAGAAGAAATAGCAATTATAGTTATAATTTTTTATTATTTTTAAAGCATGTAACTGCTTGATGTTTAAATCTAAAGAAAATATAACTAGAAAAAATTTCACGCGGACCAGGCAGCAGACGGGACTCGAACCCGCACCCTTCGCAATCCGGGCGAATGCACTGACCAATTATGCTACCGCGGCCCTCACGGACCGCGTCGAAATTCTTTCTAGCTATTCTTCAGCTGCAAGGCAGCGCCATCTCTTCGCATTATAGGTAAACCCACAATGTCAAATGAATACTTTTACAAGTATTAAACATTTGAAAGAAGAAATAGCAATTATAGTTATAATTTTTATTATTTTTAAAGCATGTAACTGCTTGATGTTTAAATCTAAAGAAAATATAACTAGAAAAAATTTCACGCGGACCAGGCAGCAGACGGGACTCGAACCCGCACCCTTCGCAATCCGGGCGAATGCACTGACCAATTATGCTACCGCGGCCCTCACGGACCGCGTCGAAATTCTTTCTAGCTATTCTTCAGCTGCAAGGCAGCGCCATCTCTTCGCATTATAGGTAAACCCACAATGTCAAATGAATACTTTTACAAGTATTAAACATTTGAAAGAAGAAATAGCAATTATAGTTATAATTTTTATTATTTTTAAAGCATGTAACTGCTTGATGTTTAAATCTAAAGAAAATATAACTAGAAAAAATTTCACGCGGACCAGGCAGCAGACGGGACTCGAACCCGCACCCTTCGCAATCCGGGCGAATGCACTGACCAATTATGCTACCGCGGCCCTCACGGACCGCGTCGAAATTCTTTCTAGCTATTCTTCAGCTGCAAGGCAGCGCCATCTCTTCGCATTATAGGTAAACCCACAATGTCAAATGAATACTTTTACAAGTATTAAACATTTGAAAGAAGAAATAGCAATTATAGTTATAATTTTTATTATTTTTAAAGCATGTAACTGCTTGATGTTTAAATCTAAAGAAAATATAACTAGAAAAAATTTCACGCGGACCAGGCAGCAGACGGGACTCGAACCCGCACCCTTCGCAATCCGGGCGAATGCACTGACCAATTATGCTACCGCGGCCCTCACGGACCGCGTCGAAATTCTTTCTAGCTATTCTTCAGCTGCAAGGCAGCGCCATCTCTTCGCATTATAGGTAAACCCACAATGTCAAATGAATACTTTTACAAGTATTAAACATTTGAAAGAAGAAATAGCAATTATAGTTATAATTTTTATTATTTTTAAAGCATGTAACTGCTTGATGTTTAAATCTAAAGAAAATATAACTAGAAAAAATTTCACGCGGACCAGGCAGCAGACGGGACTCGAACCCGCACCCTTCGCAATCCGGGCGAATGCACTGACCAATTATGCTACCGCGGCCCTCACGGACCGCGTCGAAATTCTTTCTAGCTATTCTTCAGCTGCAAGGCAGCGCCATCTCTTCGTATTATAGGTAAACCCACAATGTCAAATGAATACTTTTACAAGTATTAAACATTTGAAAGAAGAAATAGCAATTATAGTTATAATTTTTATTATTTTTAAAGCATGTAACTGCTTGATGTTTAAATCTAAAGAAAATATAACTAGAAAAAATTTCACGCGGACCAGGCAGCAGACGGGACTCGAACCCGCACCCTTCGCAATCCGGGCGAATGCACTGACCAATTATGCTACCGCGGCCCTCACGGACCGCGTCGAAATTCTTTCTAGCTATTCTTCAGCTGCAAGGCAGCGCCATCTCTTCGCATTATAGGTAAACCCACAATGTCAAATGAATACTTTTACAAGTATTAAACATTTGAAAGAAGAAATAGCAATTATAGTTATAATTTTATTATTTTTAAAGCATGTAACTGCTTGATGTTTAAATCTAAAGAAAATATAACTAGAAAAAATTTCACGCGGACCAGGCAGCAGACGGGACTCGAACCCGCACCCTTCGTAATCCGGGTAGCATAATTGGTCAGTGCATTCGCCCGGATTGCGAAGGGTGCGGGTTCGAGTCCCGTCTGCTGCCTGGTCCGCGTGAAATTTTTTCTAGTTATATTTTCTTTAGATTTAAACATCAAGCAGTTACATGCTTTAAAAATAATAAAATTATAACTATAATTGCTATTTCTTCTTTCAAATGTTTAATACTTGTAAAAGTATTCATTTGACATTGTGGGTTTACCTATAATGCGAAGAGATGGCGCTGCCTTGCAGCTGAAGAATAGCTAGAAAGAATTTCGACGCGGTCCGTGAGGGCCGCGGTAGCATAATTGGTCAGTGCATTCGCCCGGATTGCGAAGGGTGCGGGTTCGAGTCCCGTCTGCTGCCTGGTCCGCGTGAAATTTTTTCTAGTTATATTTTCTTTAGATTTAAACATCAAGCAGTTACATGCTTTAAAAATAATAAAAATTATAACTATAATTGCTATTTCTTCTTTCAAATGTTTAATACTTGTAAAAGTATTCATTTGACATTGTGGGTTTACCTATAATGCAAAGAGATGGCGCTGCCTTGCAGCTGAAGAATAGCTAGAAAGAATTTCGACGCGGTCCGTGAGGGCCGCGGTAGCATAATTGGTCAGTGCATTCGCCCGGATTGCGAAGGGTGCGGGTTCGAGTCCCGTCTGCTGCCTGGTCCGCGTGAAATTTTTTCTAGTTATATTTTCTTTAGATTTAAACATCAAGCAGTTACATGCTTTAAAAATAATAAAAATTATAACTATAATTGCTATTTCTTCTTTCAAATGTTTAATACTTGTAAAAGTATTCATTTGACATTGTGGGTTTACCTATAATGCGAAGAGATGGCGCTGCCTTGCAGCTGAAGAATAGCTAGAAAGAATTTCGACGCGGTCCGTGAGGGCCGCGGTAGCATAATTGGTCAGTGCATTCGCCCGGATTGCGAAGGGTGCGGGTTCGAGTCCCGTCTGCTGCCTGGTCCGCGTGAAATTTTTTCTAGTTATATTTTCTTTAGATTTAAACATCAAGCAGTTACATGCTTTAAAAATAATAAAAATTATAACTATAATTGCTATTTCTTCTTTCAAATGTTTAATACTTGTAAAAGTATTCATTTGACATTGTGGGTTTACCTATAATGCGAAGAGATGGCGCTGCCTTGCAGCTGAAGAATAGCTAGAAAGAATTTCGACGCGGTCCGTGAGGGCCGCGGTAGCATAATTGGTCAGTGCATTCGCCCGGATTGCGAAGGGTGCGGGTTCGAGTCCCGTCTGCTGCCTGGTCCGCGTGAAATTTTTTCTAGTTATATTTTCTTTAGATTTAAACATCAAGCAGTTACATGCTTTAAAAATAATAAAAATTATAACTATAATTGCTATTTCTTCTTTCAAATGTTTAATACTTGTAAAAGTATTCATTTGACATTGTGGGTTTACCTATAATGCGAAGAGATGGCGCTGCCTTGCAGCTGAAGAATAGCTAGAAAGAATTTCGACGCGGTCCGTGAGGGCCGCGGTAGCATAATTGGTCAGTGCATTCGCCCGGATTGCGAAGGGTGCGGGTTCGAGTCCCGTCTGCTGCCTGGTCCGCGTGAAATTTTTTCTAGTTATATTTTCTTTAGATTTAAACATCAAGCAGTTACATGCTTTAAAAATAATAAAAATTATAACTATAATTGCTATTTCTTCTTTCAAATGTTTAATACTTGTAAAAGTATTCATTTGACATTGTGGGTTTACCTATAATGCGAAGAGATGGCGCTGCCTTGCAGCTGAAGAATAGCTAGAAAGAATTTCGACGCGGTCCGTGAGGGCCGCGGTAGCATAATTGGTCAGTGCATTCGCCCGGATTGCGAAGGGTGCGGGTTCGAGTCCCGTCTGCTGCCTGGTCCGCGTGAAATTTTTTCTAGTTATATTTTCTTTAGATTTAAACATCAAGCAGTTACATGCTTTAAAAATAATAAAAATTATAACTATAATTGCTATTTCTTCTTTCAAATGTTTAATACTTGTAAAAGTATTCATTTGACATTGTGGGTTTACCTATAATGCGAAGAGATGGCGCTGCCTTGCAGCTGAAGAATAGCTAGAAAGAATTTCGACGCGGTCCGTGAGGGCCGCGGTAGCATAATTGGTCAGTGCATTCGCCCGGATTGCGAAGGGTGCGGGTTCGAGTCCCGTCTGCTGCCTGGTCCGCGTGAAATTTTTTCTAGTTATATTTTCTTTAGATTTAAACATCAAGCAGTTACATGCTTTAAAAATAATAAAAATTATAACTATAATTGCTATTTCTTCTTTCAAATGTTTAATACTTGTAAAAGTATTCATTTGACATTGTGGGTTTACCTATAATGCGAAGAGATGGCGCTGCCTTGCAGCTGAAGAATAGCTAGAAAGAATTTCGACGCGGTCCGTGAGGGCCGCGGTAGCATAATTGGTCAGTGCATTCGCCCGGATTGCGAAGGGTGCGGGTTCGAGTCCCGTCTGCTGCCTGGTCCGCGTGAAAAATTTTTTCTAGTTATATTTTCTTTAGATTTAAACATCAAGCAGTTACATGCTTTAAAAATAATAAAAATTATAACTATAATTGCTATTTCTTCTTTCAAATGTTTAATACTTGTAAAAGTATTCATTTGACATTGTGGGTTTACCTATAATGCGAAGAGATGGCGCTGCCTTGCAGCTGAAGAATAGCTAGAAAGAATTTCGACGCGGTCCGTGAGGGCCGCGGTAGCATAATTGGTCAGTGCATTCGCCCGGATTGCGAAGGGTGCGGGTTCGAGTCCCGTCTGCTGCCTGGTCCGCGTGAAATTTTTTCTAGTTATATTTTCTTTAGATTTAAACATCAAGCAGTTACATGCTTTAAAAATAATAAAAATTATAACTATAATTGCTATTTCTTCTTTCAAATGTTTAATACTTGTAAAAGTATTCATTTGACATTGTGGGTTTACCTATAATGCGAAGAGATGGCGCTGCCTTGCAGCTGAAGAATAGCTAGAAAGAATTTCGACGCGGTCCGTGAGGGCCGCGGTAGCATAATTGGTCAGTGCATTCGCCCGGATTGCGAAGGGTGCGGGTTCGAGTCCCGTCTGCTGCCTGGTCCGCGTGAAATTTTTTCTAGTTATATTTTCTTTAGATTTAAACATCAAGCAGTTACATGCTTTAAAAATAATAAAAATTATAACTATAATTGCTATTTCTTCTTTCAAATGTTTAATACTTGTAAAAGTATTCATTTGACATTGTGGGTTTACCTATAATGCGAAGAGATGGCGCTGCCTTGCAGCTGAAGAATAGCTAGAAAGAATTTCGACGCGGTCCGTGAGGGCCGCGGTAGCATAATTGGTCAGTGCATTCGCCCGGATTGCGAAGGGTGCGGGTTCGAGTCCCGTCTGCTGCCTGGTCCGCGTGAAATTTTTTCTAGTTATATTTTCTTTAGATTTAAACATCAAGCAGTTACATGCTTTAAAAATAATAAAAATTATAACTATAATTGCTATTTCTTCTTTCAAATGTTTAATACTTGTAAAAGTATTCATTTGACATTGTGGGTTTACCTATAATGCGAAGAGATGGCGCTGCCTTGCAGCTGAAGAATAGCTAGAAAGAATTTCGACGCGGTCCGTGAGGGCCGCGGTAGCATAATTGGTCAGTGCATTCGCCCGGATTGCGAAGGGTGCGGGTTCGAGTCCCGTCTGCTGCCTGGTCCGCGTGAAATTTTTTCTAGTTATATTTTCTTTAGATTTAAACATCAAGCAGTTACATGCTTTAAAAATAATAAAAATTATAACTATAATTGCTATTTCTTCTTTCAAATGTTTAATACTTGTAAAAGTATTCATTTGACATTGTGGGTTTACCTATAATGCGAAGAGATGGCGCTGCCTTGCAGCTGAAGAATAGCTAGAAAGAATTTCGACGCGGTCCGTGAGGGCCGCGGTAGCATAATTGGTCAGTGCATTCGCCCGGATTGCGAAGGGTGCGGGTTCGAGTCCCGTCTGCTGCCTGGTCCGCGTGAAATTTTTTCTAGTTATATTTTCTTTAGATTTAAACATCAAGCAGTTACATGCTTTAAAAATAATAAAAATTATAACTATAATTGCTATTTCTTCTTTCAAATGTTTAATACTTGTAAAAGTATTCATTTGACATTGTGGGTTTACCTATAATGCGAAGAGATGGCGCTGCCTTGCAGCTGAAGAATAGCTAGAAAGAATTTCGACGCGGTCCGTGAGGGCCGCGGTAGCATAATTGGTCAGTGCATTCGCCCGGATTGCGAAGGGTGCGGGTTCGAGTCCCGTCTGCTGCCTGGTCCGCGTGAAATTTTTTCTAGTTATATTTTCTTTAGATTTAAACATCAAGCAGTTACATGCTTTAAAAATAATAAAAATTATAACTATAATTGCTATTTCTTCTTTCAAATGTTTAATACTTGTAAAAGTATTCATTTGACATTGTGGGTTTACCTATAATGCGAAGAGATGGCGCTGCCTTGCAGCTGAAGAATAGCTAGAAAGAATTTCGACGCGGTCCGTGAGGGCCGCGGTAGCATAATTGGTCAGTGCATTCGCCCGGATTGCGAAGGGTGCGGGTTCGAGTCCCGTCTGCTGCCTGGTCCGCGTGAAATTTTTTCTAGTTATATTTTCTTTAGATTTAAACATCAAGCAGTTACATGCTTTAAAAATAATAAAAATTATAACTATAATTGCTATTTCTTCTTTCAAATGTTTAATACTTGTAAAAGTATTCATTTGACATTGTGGGTTTACCTATAATGCGAAGAGATGGCGCTGCCTTGCAGCTGAAGAATAGCTAGAAAGAATTTCGACGCGGTCCGTGAGGGCCGCGGTAGCATAATTGGTCAGTGCATTCGCCCGGATTGCGAAGGGTGCGGGTTCGAGTCCCGTCTGCTGCCTGGTCCGCGTGAAATTTTTTCTAGTTATATTTTCTTTAGATTTAAACATCAAGCAGTTACATGCTTTAAAAATAATAAAAATTATAACTATAATTGCTATTTCTTCTTTCAAATGTTTAATACTTGTAAAAGTATTCATTTGACATTGTGGGTTTACCTATAATGCGAAGAGATGGCGCTGCCTTGCAGCTGAAGAATAGCTAGAAAGAATTTCGACGCGGTCCGTGAGGGCCGCGGTAGCATAATTGGTCAGTGCATTCGCCCGGATTGCGAAGGGTGCGGGTTCGAGTCCCGTCTGCTGCCTGGTCCGCGTGAAATTTTTTCTAGTTATATTTTCTTTAGATTTAAACATCAAGCAGTTACATGCTTTAAAAATAATAAAAATTATAACTATAATTGCTATTTCTTCTTTCAAATGTTTAATACTTGTAAAAGTATTCATTTGACATTGTGGGTTTACCTATAATGCGAAGAGATGGCGCTGCCTTGCAGCTGAAGAATAGCTAGAAAGAATTTCGACGCGGTCCGTGAGGGCCGCGGTAGCATAATTGGTCAGTGCATTCGCCCGGATTGCGAAGGGTGCGGGTTCGAGTCCCGTCTGCTGCCTGGTCCGCGTGAAATTTTTTCTAGTTATATTTTCTTTAGATTTAAACATCAAGCAGTTACATGCTTTAAAAATAATAAAAATTATAACTATAATTGCTATTTCTTCTTTCAAATGTTTAATACTTGTAAAAGTATTCATTTGACATTGTGGGTTTACCTATAATGCGAAGAGATGGCGCTGCCTTGCAGCTGAAGAATAGCTAGAAAGAATTTCGACGCGGTCCGTGAGGGCCGCGGTAGCATAATTGGTCAGTGCATTCGCCCGGATTGCGAAGGGTGCGGGTTCGAGTCCCGTCTGCTGCCTGGTCCGCGTGAAATTTTTTCTAGTTATATTTTCTTTAGATTTAAACATCAAGCAGTTACATGCTTTAAAAATAATAAAAATTATAACTATAATTGCTATTTCTTCTTTCAAATGTTTAATACTTGTAAAAGTATTCATTTGACATTGTGGGTTTACCTATAATGCGAAGAGATGGCGCTGCCTTGCAGCTGAAGAATAGCTAGAAAGAATTTCGACGCGGTCCGTGAGGGCCGCGGTAGCATAATTGGTCAGTGCATTCGCCCGGATTGCGAAGGGTGCGGGTTCGAGTCCCGTCTGCTGCCTGGTCCGCGTGAAATTTTTTCTAGTTATATTTTCTTTAGATTTAAACATCAAGCAGTTACATGCTTTAAAAATAATAAAAATTATAACTATAATTGCTATTTCTTCTTTCAAATGTTTAATACTTGTAAAAGTATTCATTTGACATTGTGGGTTTACCTATAATGCGAAGAGATGGCGCTGCCTTGCAGCTGAAGAATAGCTAGAAAGAATTTCGACGCGGTCCGTGAGGGCCGCGGTAGCATAATTGGTCAGTGCATTCGCCCGGATTGCGAAGGGTGCGGGTTCGAGTCCCGTCTGCTGCCTGGTCCGCGTGAAATTTTTTCTAGTTATATTTTCTTTAGATTTAAACATCAAGCAGTTACATGCTTTAAAAATAATAAAAATTATAACTATAATTGCTATTTCTTCTTTCAAATGTTTAATACTTGTAAAAGTATTCATTTGACATTGTGGGTTTACCTATAATGCGAAGAGATGGCGCTGCCTTGCAGCTGAAGAATAGCTAGAAAGAATTTCGACGCGGTCCGTGAGGGCCGCGGTAGCATAATTGGTCAGTGCATTCGCCCGGATTGCGAAGGGTGCGGGTTCGAGTCCCGTCTGCTGCCTGGTCCGCGTGAAATTTTTTCTAGTTATATTTTCTTTAGATTTAAACATCAAGCAGTTACATGCTTTAAAAATAATAAAAATTATAACTATAATTGCTATTTCTTCTTTCAAATGTTTAATACTTGTAAAAGTATTCATTTGACATTGTGGGTTTACCTATAATGCAAAGAGATGGCGCTGCCTTGCAGCTGAAGAATAGCTAGAAAGAATTTCGACGCGGTCCGTGAGGGCCGCGGTAGCATAATTGGTCAGTGCATTCGCCCGGATTGCGAAGGGTGCGGGTTCGAGTCCCGTCTGCTGCCTGGTCCGCGTGAAAAATTTTTTCTAGTTATATTTTCTTTAGATTTAAACATCAAGCAGTTACATGCTTTAAAAATAATAAAAATTATAACTATAATTGCTATTTCTTCTTTCAAATGTTTAATACTTGTAAAAGTATTCATTTGACATTGTGGGTTTACCTATAATGCGAAGAGATGGCGCTGCCTTGCAGCTGAAGAATAGCTAGAAAGAATTTCGACGCGGTCCGTGAGGGCCGCGGTAGCATAATTGGTCAGTGCATTCGCCCGGATTGCGAAGGGTGCGGGTTCGAGTCCCGTCTGCTGCCTGGTCCGCGTGAAATTTTTTCTAGTTATATTTTCTTTAGATTTAAACATCAAGCAGTTACATGCTTTAAAAATAATAAAAATTATAACTATAATTGCTATTTCTTCTTTCAAATGTTTAATACTTGTAAAAGTATTCATTTGACATTGTGGGTTTACCTATAATGCGAAGAGATGGCGCTGCCTTGCAGCTGAAGAATAGCTAGAAAGAATTTCGACGCGGTCCGTGAGGGCCGCGGTAGCATAATTGGTCAGTGCATTCGCCCGGATTGCGAAGGGTGCGGGTTCGAGTCCCGTCTGCTGCCTGGTCCGCGTGAAATTTTTTTCTAGTTATATTTTCTTTAGATTTAAACATCAAGCAGTTACATGCTTTAAAAATAATAAAAATTATAACTATAATTGCTATTTCTTCTTTCAAATGTTTAATACTTGTAAAAGTATTCATTTGACATTGTGGGTTTACCTATAATGCGAAGAGATGGCGCTGCCTTGCAGCTGAAGAATAGCTAGAAAGAATTTCGACGCGGTCCGTGAGGGCCGCGGTAGCATAATTGGTCAGTGCATTCGCCCGGATTGCGAAGGGTGCGGGTTCGAGTCCCGTCTGCTGCCTGGTCCGCGTGAAATTTTTTCTAGTTATATTTTCTTTAGATTTAAACATCAAGCAGTTACATGCTTTAAAAATAATAAAAATTATAACTATAATTGCTATTTCTTCTTTCAAATGTTTAATACTTGTAAAAGTATTCATTTGACATTGTGGGTTTACCTATAATGCGAAGAGATGGCGCTGCCTTGCAGCTGAAGAATAGCTAGAAAGAATTTCGACGCGGTCCGTGAGGGCCGCGGTAGCATAATTGGTCAGTGCATTCGCCCGGATTGCGAAGGGTGCGGGTTCGAGTCCCGTCTGCTGCCTGGTCCGCGTGAAATTTTTTCTAGTTATATTTTCTTTAGATTTAAACATCAAGCAGTTACATGCTTTAAAAATAATAAAAATTATAACTATAATTGCTATTTCTTCTTTCAAATGTTTAATACTTGTAAAAGTATTCATTTGACATTGTGGGTTTACCTATAATGCGAAGAGATGGCGCTGCCTTGCAGCTGAAGAATAGCTAGAAAGAATTTCGACGCGGTCCGTGAGGGCCGCGGTAGCATAATTGGTCAGTGCATTCGCCCGGATTGCGAAGGGTGCGGGTTCGAGTCCCGTCTGCTGCCTGGTCCGCGTGAAATTTTTTCTAGTTATATTTTCTTTAGATTTAAACATCAAGCAGTTACATGCTTTAAAAATAATAAAAATTATAACTATAATTGCTATTTCTTCTTTCAAATGTTTAATACTTGTAAAAGTATTCATTTGACATTGTGGGTTTACCTATAATGCGAAGAGATGGCGCTGCCTTGCAGCTGAAGAATAGCTAGAAAGAATTTCGACGCGGTCCGTGAGGGCCGCGGTAGCATAATTGGTCAGTGCATTCGCCCGGATTGCGAAGGGTGCGGGTTCGAGTCCCGTCTGCTGCCTGGTCCGCGTGAAATTTTTTCTAGTTATATTTTCTTTAGATTTAAACATCAAGCAGTTACATGCTTTAAAAATAATAAAAATTATAACTATAATTGCTATTTCTTCTTTCAAATGTTTAATACTTGTAAAAGTATTCATTTGACATTGTGGGTTTACCTATAATGCGAAGAGATGGCGCTGCCTTGCAGCTGAAGAATAGCTAGAAAGAATTTCGACGCGGTCCGTGAGGGCCGCGGTAGCATAATTGGTCAGTGCATTCGCCCGGATTGCGAAGGGTGCGGGTTCGAGTCCCGTCTGCTGCCTGGTCCGCGTGAAATTTTTTCTAGTTATATTTTCTTTAGATTTAAACATCAAGCAGTTACATGCTTTAAAAATAATAAAAATTATAACTATAATTGCTATTTCTTCTTTCAAATGTTTAATACTTGTAAAAGTATTCATTTGACATTGTGGGTTTACCTATAATGCGAAGAGATGGCGCTGCCTTGCAGCTGAAGAATAGCTAGAAAGAATTTCGACGCGGTCCGTGAGGGCCGCGGTAGCATAATTGGTCAGTGCATTCGCCCGGATTGCGAAGGGTGCGGGTTCGAGTCCCGTCTGCTGCCTGGTCCGCGTGAAATTTTTTCTAGTTATATTTTCTTTAGATTTAAACATCAAGCAGTTACATGCTTTAAAAATAATAAAAATTATAACTATAATTGCTATTTCTTCTTTCAAATGTTTAATACTTGTAAAAGTATTCATTTGACATTGTGGGTTTACCTATAATGCAAAGAGATGGCGCTGCCTTGCAGCTGAAGAATAGCTAGAAAGAATTTCGACGCGGTCCGTGAGGGCCGCGGTAGCATAATTGGTCAGTGCATTCGCCCGGATTGCGAAGGGTGCGGGTTCGAGTCCCGTCTGCTGCCTGGTCCGCGTGAAAAATTTTTTCTAGTTATATTTTCTTTAGATTTAAACATCAAGCAGTTACATGCTTTAAAAATAATAAAAATTTTATCTAATTTAACTTTATTTAACCAATTTCTGGAAAGTTGCATGTAGATCATTTTTCGAAAAATAAGGCCATAAAGAAGTTTCACTTCTTACGTGTGTACACTAGTACACGCACACATTTTTTTTCACATCAATTCAAGACTATTTCAATTTTTTTTTCTGTCAGTTTTCAAACATCGGCGCTCTTGCCATAATGTTAATAGCTTTTTCATTACTGCGTTCCCTCCAAATGTGAAGATAGACATTTTTTATTGGTAACTGTTTCTGCGTTTGTCTCCGATCTCGTCTGGAAGAAAGCTAGAATAGCGCTAAGGCCTCACGGAGCGGTTTTTACCCGCGCCTGCTGCGGGCGATCGAAGACTTGTTTTATTTCAAAACTCATTATTGTGTGAGGCGGGTCGTTACGTTCCCTAAAATATGGTTGAGCGAAGCGATGGCTGGTTCATGCGTGATGCTCGTGAACGGGTGCTGCCAGCGGAGATGAGTCTGCCCTAACTAATTTGATATTAATTTAAGATGTAAATGTTTAATTACACCTATTATAAATTACTCTGTTTATATTTATACTGTGTGACACAGCAATCAAAATGCAGGTGAACAATTAATGTATAATTTCACATTATGTAATGAAAGTTGACTTCATGAATCATCTCTGAAGTCATTTTTCAACTTGAGGACTCTGTAAATGATAAAACAGGGAGAAAAAAACAGCCCTTGCTGAGTTTCTTGCCGGTTCTTCTCAGTACAAGGTCTCCCGCCGTAGATTTACGAACCGATGGCGTAGCTTCTAGACATTCATATGTGCTTGTAACAGCCTAAACTGAAGAAATGATTTTGATTACTGATTATTGATAAGACCGCAGTTTTGTGCGGTCGCAATCACCGCGGCTGTGAGATCCGCGCTGCGTCTGCGGGTGATCGCAATCAACCACGTGCCAGCGGCCGTAAAACACGTCATCACGGCAAAGCGGAATATTTTGTTAACAATTAAATTATTTTTTATGCGGGGTCCCATACATAAAAAGCAGACAAAATATGTTTTTTCTTTTTTAACTCAACATGTAAAACATTATTGTCTAGAGCTGGTTTAGAGGAATATAAATACATATCATCATCATCAGCCTATTAATGTCCCCACTGCTGGGGCACAGGCCTTCCCTATGGATGGAATAGGGAGATTGGGCCATGACCCACCACGCGGGCCCAGTGCGGATTGGTGGGTGCTAACGACTGCAGATGCAGCCGGGACCAACGGCTTAACGTGCCTTCCGAAGCACGGAGGAACTCGAGATAGTAAATTTTTGGTCACCCATCCAATGATCGACCACTGCGAAAGTTGCTTAACTTCAACGATCGCAGCCGAACGCGTTTACCACTTGCGCCATCAAGCTCCTCGTCCAAATACATATAACTTTTATTATTTTTTGCTTTCAATTTGTCATTTTTAGTCAACCTTTATTCCGGGGTCTATATGAAAATCAAAATCTAGTTAACGGCCTGCTCTGCGTTAAGCATTAGCGGCAGCATTATTCCGTGCTCAACGCAGCGCAGGTCCCATACTAAATGTGAAATTTTTGTAGGTGTTGTCTGTCTCACATTCTGTAATTATAGGAAAGAAACTGATATAAGCGATATTGTAATGTACTTTGTAAGTTGTGATGAAAACAAGCAAATAATTTTACGGAACCCTAAAAGAGCGAGGCCAGACTCGCTCTTAGCCAGTTTTCTGTAAATATGATAATCACATGGTAAACTTATCTTGTAAGTATGACTATATTTTACCTTATCTATACTTATAATAAATCTGTAGAGATGTCAATTCTGTACATGAAATATATTTTTAAAATAACTATCAGGGGGTGATTAGTGATCGATACTGATGCCAAAAATGCAATCAGTAAATTTTTTGTCTGTCTGTCTGTCTGTGTGTATGTTCCTTATAGAAACAAAAACTACCCGACGGATTTTAACGAAACTTCGTACAATTATTCTTCATACTCCAGGGCAGGTTATAGTATACTTTTCATCACGCTACAATCAATAGGAGCAGAGTAGTGAAGGGAAATGTTGGAAAAACGGGAGAAGTTACTCCATTTTTTAAGCTTCCGTCGCGTGTGCAGCTTTAGTAGTTAAAGTTACATAGAAATCATTTATGACGGAAATATTCTACATAAAATTGTCTAAAAAATTATCCCGCAACAGCATATACCTATCTTTTATGGTTGACTCAAAATAACACGTGTAATTATATAAATAAAGTCATTGTTTATAACACAATCCTGAGAACAAAAACTATAGTTTACACTACAGCTCTACACCGAAACGAAGCGAAGGCGGGCCACTAGTATAAAATAAGATTATCTTTCTAGGGTTAAAGGCATCCGACTTATAACGCTCAGGAAAAACAGACGCAGGGAGATTATTCCACAGCCTATCCGAGCTGTATAAAACAGTACCTATAAAAAATGAAATCGCGTTGTAAGGTTCTGAGGATTATCAACAATATAAGGTTCAAACCCTGATGAGATCTGATCCTTTATCGGAAAGCCCCACGTTGGATTGGATAATTGATCACTTGGGAGCTATCACAGAAATATAGCCTAGAAGTAAAAGACTGACAGACAATTTAATTTGCGTCGATATTTTAGATAAAATTGTATTTATATATTTTTTTTATTGTTTTAAAGCATGTAACTGCTTGATGTTTCAATCTAAAGAAAATATAACTAGAAAAAATTCCACGCGAACCAGGCAGCAAACGGGACTCGAACCCGCACCCTTTGCAATCCGGGCGAATGCACTGACCAATTATGCTACCGCGGCCCTCACGGACTGCGTTCAAATTTTTCTAGCCATTCTTAAGCTGCCGCTGCAGCTGCCGCTGCATTTCGTGGATTCGAGTCCCGTCTGCTGCCTGGTCCGCGTGGAATTTTTCCTAGTTATATTTACTTTAGATTTAAAATTGTATTGTAGACCAGCTTATCGTCATACACTTGGTCGTTAGCCCGAATTCGGGTGCACGATAGACATTCCTCGATTTCGGGCACCCAATGTAATAAGTACATTGTTTAACTCACATTCGGGTACTGAAACATGGGCAAACGACCCTGCGCCCGCGTCCGGGTTGGCACGTACCAGTGACGTCAGATTGAGGGCATTTCCCCCAAATTCTGGAAAGCATTTTTTGGGGAAGATTTGGAGGAAAAAGCGGTGTCCAATACAATAACACATTCAGGATGCTGTTGGGGCTGCCGCGATATTGTAATGCATCAACGATGTTTGCTGACGCCCATGTTGACGATTACAACGCTATTATGCGCAAAAGAGTAGCGACACTGATGCGCAGAGTCAGGGGTAAATCTAACAGCATCTTGGCCGTCATAGCAGGCAAATTGGAGTGTCCATTGTGGAGACATTGGGTACAATCTCATGTATCTACATATACTAAATATAGAAAATAGTTTAAATAGAATTGTACTAACATAGTTTCTAAGTTTTAAAGTTACTAACCCTCTATGCATATATATTTATAAAGTTAATGCTTATAATATGTTAATATGTATATATAATAAATTACCCGACAATATAAAATTAGAAACTGGGACAATGTTTAAAATTAAGTTGACAAAATGGTTACAAAAAAAATGTTATTATAGTATTAAGGAATATATGACAGATGACAAAATAGCTGACTGCAATATTTGCACACCTGCCTGCAGGTAAAATACATGTACTTCCATAAAATGTATCAACTTGTGAACTGTATTTTGGCAAATAAATTAAATTATTATAATATTATTATTATTATGAACTATACGGTCTGAAATAAATGATTACAAATTATTATTACTACTTGAAAGAAAAACTGCTGCAAAAAGAGAGCTGTTCCTATACGGGCATACTCCACTCCGTTAATTTATACTTATGCCGCAATTGCATTTAGTCGTTAGCACGTATGCGGGTGCACGAAAGACATTACTCGAATTCGAGCAACCGAAACAATATTTACACTGGAATACGGGCTGGAAGACGGTATCGGATAAACAAAAGGAAATCTACCCCAATACGGGAATACTCGACTCCGTTCATTTACACTTAAACGTTTACCCGAATCCCATTTATACTCGAATTCGGGCCAACGACAAGTGTAATGGCGCCATTAGTCGTTTGACAGAATTCCATAGGCAATCCGTATACGAGCTAACGACCAAGTGTTCATCATCATCATCAGCCTATTAATGTCCCCACTCCTGGGGCACCGGAATAGGGAGATTAGGCCATGACCCACAACGCGGGCACAGTGCGGATTGGCGGGTGCTAACGATTGCAGATGCAACCGGGACCAACGGCTTAACTTGCCTTCCGAAGCACGGAGGAACTCGAGAAAGAAATTTTTAGTCACCCATCCAATGACCGACCACTGCGAAAGTTGCTTAACTACAACGATCGCAGCCGAACGCGCTAACCACCTGCGCCATCGTGCTCCTCCGGTATTGGATAAACAAAAGGTAATCTACCCGAATACGGGAATACTTGACTCCGTTCATTTACAGTAGTATCCGTTTGTTATGACTCCGCCTATATTGACCAACCGCCTATTATGACGTAGTTACACAACGAAGTTTGGTTTTCATATAAAATTCATTGTAACAATGTCGGATATAATGACTTCGCTTACAGTGACATGTCGTTTATTATGACCCATTTTTAATAAATTTTGTCCATTTTTAATAAATAAATAAAGTTTCGTGCATTATCCCGTTTAAACTAGTTTTATTTAATGAGTGATGTGCGTGAAAACCTAAGAAACAAATAAATTTTGTCCGTTTATAGTGACCGACATTGGGGCCGTCCATAAATTACGTCATCGATTTTTTCAGATGCTAGACCCCCCCCCCTACAATCATCCTAACGTCATTTCTTAATGACCCCCCCCCCCCTTCTCCCAAAATTGACGTCATTACCAGTTTGACAAAATTAAAACATTGCAGATTTGAGAAAAGCTAGTATTATATGTAATATTATTGTTAGAGTATTTTATCTGTAGTTATTACTGTATTTGTGTACATCTATGTTGCATTATGTACGTTTATAATGGGTTATTTTAGTATTGTACGTGCCTTAGCCGCCTCTAACATTTGCAGTCTCACTTACTGGTGGTGTGCTGGAAGAAATTTCTTTTTAGAAATAATCTTTTTGTACATGAACAATAAACAATAAATAAATAAATAAGAATGACGTCAATTTCGAAACACCCCCCCCCCCCCTATCTATCATTTACCGTCATCCGCAGACCAACCCCCCCCCCCCCCCTAATTTAGAATGACGTAATATATGGACGGCCCCATTGTTCTTTACACCTACGGTAATGTTCGTTGTTTCCCGACAACATTCGGCACGTGGCTCGTATATGTTTTGAATCTCAAGAGTAATTTACATTTGAACATTACGCATTATTTTAGTGATAACCTATAAGTAAAAAAAAATGACTTTTAACGTCGTAAAGCATTTACGACTGAGGAAAAAGGTGCAATAATATACTGATTAGAAAATGGAAAATGAAACTTATCTCACTATCTTTTTTCACAAAAATGCTTTGTATGACGTCCGCTTAGTATGACGTGTTTGTCGATTGCCTTCGAAGTCATAGTAAACGGATTCTACTGTACACTTAAACGTTTGCCCGAATCCCATTGGTACTCCAATTCGGGCCAACGACAAGTGTAATGGCGCCATTAGTCGTTTGACAGAATTCCATAGGCAATCCGTATACGAGCCAACGACCAAGTGTTCATCATCATCATCAGCCTATTAATGTCCCCACTCCTGGGGCACAGGCCTTCCCTATGGATGGAATAGGGAGATTGGGCCATGACCCACCACGCGGGCCCAGTGCGGATTGGTGGGTGCTAACGACTGCAGATGCAGCCGGGACCAACGGTTTAACGTGCCTTCCGAAGCACGGAGGAACTCGAGATAGAAAAATTTTGGTCACCCATCCAATGACCGACCACTGCGAAAGTTGCTTAACTTCAACGATCGCAGCCGAACGCGCTAACCACCCGCGCATTCGAGCTCCTCAACCAAGTGTTATTGCGCCCTAATTATTAGTATATCCATCCCAAAGGTAAGTGTAGTAAGAAAAGGTACTGTGTGTTGCTATTTTTATTTTGTACTTCAAAGCTAACCTAAAGTATTAAACTTGAAAGAGCTAAAGTGACACCATCTCTCCGATAGAAGTCTGACACCCTCTCCATTATTACACAAAATCTCGGATCAGATTTGTTATCTTTTATCGTGAATCAAAGTTGGAATTCCCACTTCATTTTAACCCAGCAAGGTTCAAATTTGAATGTCACTGGATCATCCGAAGGAGATCAATTAATAGAAAGCAATGAGTGAATGTACGATATCCTAAAACAATAGACAATGTTAGCTTGATTGATTTATTTAACTTGGTTCTAGGGCCTTGTCATAACATTAAATAATAATTAAAATATCTGCAAGGATCTAATCTACATCAAAAACTTTACAATAGACTTAAATTCATTGATTTTGGATGAACAATAATGTAAGATAAAATGATTTGTCTAAGACAAATTTAAGCGTAGAGCTTTTTTTATTTATTCTATTTATTCAGAAAACCAACATTTTAACAAAAATATATTCTATCTAATAACAAGGCCAATAATAGGTTTTTTATAGAATCTGCAATAGTACTACGATGTGAATAGAGAATCTCTTATCTATTAGACAAGTCCGTCCGTCCATCCGTCCGTCCGTGGTGCTGTTTCAGCGGCCAAACCGTAAGAGATAGATATAGAGAATGTTTAAGGTATAAGTTAAGAATAGTATGATAAGACTACAAACCGGATGTGAGTAACGTAGCACTTCCGGTTTTCGAGAAATCACGTGATTTCTATTTCAAACGAAACCGCACAAAGTCTCCGAAGTTCTCATTTAATTAAATACATTTTTGTTTGGTGAACATATGGTTCACTGGTTTGCTAGTATACATATAATGGTATACTAAGCACATACACGTTTTAAAGAAAAATCATCAGTAGTACACTCATCAGTATGATTCGCTCCATTTCAAGTCATAATCCACATCAAAGTCATTAATAAATATATATTATATCTAATATATAAAATTCTTGTGTCGCGGTGTTAACCACAAACTCCTCCGAAACGGCTTTCCCGATGCTCATGAAATTTTGTGTGCATATTGGGTAGGTCTGAGAATCGGACAACATCCATTTTTCATCCCCCTAAATGTTAAGGGTTAACCACCTTTAAATTTTTTTTGTACAATATTTTTTGTTTTTTTTGATACATCATATAAAAATATATACAACCCTAAGTTTTCTCCCTTCTACCACCAACCCCTATTTTTTATGGCGGTACGAAGTCAGCTAGTATATATATACTCCTGGACACATCTATCGACCCACCTAGCATTTTAAGTTTTGGCCTATATGGTTGTGACGGTCCCTAGATAATAATAAATTATATTACATTGAGAAAAAAGTTTTTAAGCAGTTTTGAAGCTGCTTTATTATTAACCATTTATCGTTTTTTTTAAGTATATTATTATGGCACAGCCTAACTTAATTGTATTTTGCTACAGACTGTTGAAACTTATAACACTAAATGGGCCGATAGATGTGTCCGGAAGTGAATATATATAAAAATAATAGGTTAAAGACGGCCCTGATCGTAGAGTATCTGCGGATCAAGACGATCTCCTTGAGAGTCGCACGGTTGGAATCTAGCCATCCATATGAATTTTAATACATTCGTGGTTAGAGTACCAACCAAACATCTAGCGAATTTTATGAAAGAAAAGCTTTGGCCCAAAGGTGTTGTGTTCCGAGGTTTCCGAGGCCGGATACCGGACATTAAGTTTTTACTAACATAAGTATGGGGAGCTCCATGGCGCAGAGGAGCTCGATGGCGCAGGTGGTTAGCGCGGCTGCGATCGTTGTAGTTAAGCAACTTTCGCAGTGGTCGGTCATTGGATGGGTGACCAAAAATCTTCTTACTCGAGTTCCTCGTTAAGCTGTTGGTCCCGGCTGCATTTGCAGTCGTTAGCACCCGCCAATCCACACTGGGCCCGCGTGGTGGGTCATGGCCCAATCTCCCTATTCCATCCATAGTAAAGGCCTTTGCCCCAGCAGTGGGGACATTAAGAGGCTGATGATGAACATAAGTATTAAGTTTATTTACTAATTACGATGTTTTATACCTGTAATATATGTTACACTTTAAAAGGTATGTATCTATGGGCCTACGTTGCCTGACTATAAATAAATAAATAAAACATTGTACATAAACTAAGGAGCCAGGTTATGTTCATCATTGTGTTTTATAATACTTGATTATTAGAATTTAAACGTGTTTGGGTCTAAAATAACAAAACATAAAAATTTCCATCGTGAGGACGGGTTTAAATTGTCGAGTGTCTGAAATCCTCTGGTTCATATGTGTAAAACCGGAAATAATTAAAAAAGTGTCGTGTCGCGATCCGATACTGTAAGTGTTGTGTGTCGAGAACAGTTTCGAGTGAATAGTAAGAATATGAACAGTGGTACGGGTATCGAACGCAATAATAGACTTCGTCGGAGGGTAGACCGATGTGTCTGCCAATAACAGCGTACCCGCAATTACTTCCGTTACTCCGTGATCATGGCGCTTGCAAACGTGCCGAAATATCGGAAACTCGCAAAAACAAGGTACATGGTAACAATCCCGTTAATAACTTATATTACTGTAATGTTAGTAACCATGAAAGTTTAAGACAATATAGTGTTTGGGTCTATAGCAGGTATTCTATATTCACAAAACTTAACAGAGTTCCTTGTCGGGCCGTTTCTTAGGTCATTTTATTTATTATTCAGAGATAAGACACCTGGTCGTACATTTACGGGACTGATTTTCTAGCTTTCGACGTGGGTTTCCAGCCTTTCTTACTGAAAGAGAAATGAGCTAGATATTTGAGTGAACAAAGTGTAACATATTTTTTGATATTTATCAAGAGAAAGTTTTCCCGAAAGAACTGTTTAGTTGAAGAAGTTGTTTGACTTATTTTGCAAATATTTGAGCTCTTTGAGAGCATTTGTGTTAACTAGAAGTTTTCTACCCCTTTTTTTATAGATAGGTCCGACAAATGACTCCACTCCATCTGATGTTAAGTGAAGGTGAAATCCAGACGAGAAGATAACCGATACAGCAGTTCTACCTCACGTCAGCTATCCTCACCCTGCCGGCCTGCATGTTGATTCTTCACGCCTCTTTTAAAGGATCTCAGGTTGTAAGAGGGAGGGAACACGTGAGCGGGCAGAGCATTCCATTTACGGATAGTGCGATAAAGAAAAATGAGTCACCAAATTTCTTTGTACGTGTTGGAATTGTGGCCACAGTTAAACGGTGACAACGTAGGCCAGCGCGCGTGGTCCTCTGAAAGAAAGGGGAAGGTGGGATAGGAGAGAATAACTCCTCAGAACACTCGCCGTGGTACAGACGATAGAACGCGCTTAGTGACGCCACGTCACTGCGTAAATGAAGAGGCTCAAGGTGTTAAGGCACCTCCTCATCGCCTATGATGCGGATCTCGCTCCGCTGTAACCTATCCAAAGCATCGAGCAAGTACTTGGCGGAGCCCTCCCAGAGGTGCGACCAATATTTCACGCAGGACCGCATTTGCGTTTTGTACAACAAGCACAGTTGATCGGGCGTGAAAAAACCCTGGTCTAAGCACGGTTTTAAAGTTGCTTAACTTCAACGATCGCAGCCGAAAGTGCTAACCACTTGCGCCATCGAGCTCCTCACTCTTATAATTCACTTTGTTATGTATATTTATGAAACAACAGTTGATATTTTAAATCTAAATATCATTTTTTTTACTAGTCAAAATTTCACGCGGACCCGGCAGCAGACGGGACTTAAATGGGTATAAAACGTTTATAACCAAGGCTTTGAAATATGATTGGTATTAATCTTCTATAAACTTATCTATGCACCATTATTTTATGATTCCATGCCTTATTTGCTCTTTGCTCATACTACCATGCAAGAGCGAGAGAGAAATAAAAAAAAAGACTTTTACAAAATTTTCCGTCTAGTAACATCTACATATAGGTAGGATATAAAGCTCCATTTAATAGATTGAATTCACGAATGCAAGGTTATGTTGACTGGAGAAGCATATCCTTTGTGCAAGTTTATGGTCTACCTACGCAAGCGTCCGCCATATAAATATGGTATGCTTGATACCAAAATCTATCACGCGCGGAGCCTGAACTAACCTCATCTCAAACCTCGTGGAGTCTTTTAGTCTTACTTCCTGAAAGAAATACGACACCACCTAAAGGACTACTTCTGTAAGTATCTCCCCACGGTCTTCTTTAAAAGGGGTAACTTCCCTAGACAGGCGCTCCAGTTCGAATGGAATACTCGCTACGCAATATCTCCCTAAAGCCTTGGATCAAAAAGCAGGATCGCTTTTGTTTCACCAAGCGGTCGCCAACGACATATCTACAAGGAGGCGAATCATCTGAAAGCTACTCGTAAATGGTCTCGTAAGACAACCCCCTGAATGGTGAAATTAATTTATTCATAAAAACTTTTATAAACACATTATGAATGATAAAAAACTACGCAATTTGTTCGCAGATCTATGTTAAGAGCATTTGTACTGAGAACAAAAAGAGAATTTCTTTTGTTTTTCAATGACCTCACAAATAAGAATAACACTGACCTGACTAACTGAACTTGATGCTCTCCTTGATCCAGCATCAGATAGCACCCCCGTTCCACTCTGACGACCACCAAGCGACGCTCTGTACGGCGACACACTCCGACCTCGATTACCTGATAAACAAAGCCTTGATTTATATAGGTAATGTGTTTTTGATTATCCAGAATCTTTGAGCACAGACCATTAAACTTGAAAGTAAATGTACTGAATCATTTATGGCTTTTAGGCTACACATCAATCTAATCTATCTAATTACATAGTTTCGGAGCCAAAGAAGTTTGAGTCACAAAATAGTTTTAACAATGTTATTTTGTGTCTTTAAGAACTTGGTATAGATAATCGGGAGACATGTTAAATAATTTTGTTTATTATTATTATTATAATAGAAATAAAAGTATATGAAAATTTTCAGTATAAATAAAAAAACATAAAACTTACTTGCAGCTTGACTATCTTCACTTGCTCGCCTTTCTCTTGAAATTAAAGGTTCTTGAAATGTTAAAGTGAGACTTCCTCTTGGACTTATTTTGGAAGCATCGCCATCCGCAGCCACCAGGCTCCCTCTTGCACTCCTCTCTGATGGTGCAATACTTCCCCTGGGACTCCTTTGTGAATCGGGTACTAAAGAGCCTCTTGGACTCCTATTGATTTCTGGGATATCTTTACTTTTTACAGGTGCATCTGGTGCACATCCCCTAGGGCTTGTCCTTGGACTGGGACCTAATTCTTTCTGACTCCTTGCGGGATCTATCTGTATACTCGCTACCGAATGCCTAGGACTTCTACCTACATCTGGGACGAGGGAATTTCTCGGTTGATTCCACGATGTGCCTTCTGGAATTAAACTCCTTCTTGGGCTTCTCGCAGACATATCTGGCGTAATACTGTTTCGAGGACTTCTATTAAAATCCTGTGGGTTTAAACTTAACCTTGACCCGTATGCTAGGTCAACACATAAATTGTTCCTACTTGGTGCGAGAGTATTCCTAATTTGAGGCGCTGTATCTGGTGTTATTGAGTTTCTGGCTGATCTTATTTCAGGTACTAAAGAGTGGCGTGGACTCCTGTGATATGTATCGAGGGCGGATTCGGGAGCTAAGCTGGCTCTAGGACTTCTCTGCGGTGGTGGTGGCTCAATTTCATCATCAGTCTCTGTGGTTGCCAGCGATGCTCTCCTTGAAGGATGGGCAGATGATCTAGGAGATCGAGCTTGGGGTGATGTAGCAGCACTTCTAGAAGCTCGGCGACGCCTCGATGATGACGTTCTGTGCAACATCTTTGTCACAACTATCTTCGAGTTTCTTCTTACTGCATATTAAATTTTTCACTTCTCGCGTTTCTGAAAAAAAAATAGCTTAATGTTATTATAAATTGAATATATATTTCAATTTACTGAGTAATTTAAAGATTGGTATTCGCGAAAATTAACAGTATTATTTGGATCGGAGTCAATTAAAGATCTCAATATTAAGTTGTTTGCACACAATTCCTCGCCATGAAACTAAATGTCTAAAGTAAATAAGGTGAATCTTAGAATAAGCCTCATAATTTATCGCAACCCCGGGCACTTCATGTAATATTCCAGCCATGTTTACACCGATGCGATGTTCTGAATGATCTATACCTATTTGCTGTAATGGATAATGCACTGCAAATCCTGAATCGAGTTTTGCATTTAACTCTGTGAAAACAGGACTAATTTGTTAGCTATACAAATTGTTAATTAACTTTTCATACATGGTTTGACGAAACTAATTAACGAGCTTATAACATGATGTGAATCAGACTTATTCATGGAAAATATAGTAATCAGGACCCTATTACTCGGTTCTGCCAGTGTTTTATGCATGAATTTCAAAGTAGTTACAAAATTCCTTTGATTTGCGCAGAGTGTTCATCAGACTGGCAGTTGTGATGACTTTGGAATTAGTTTTAGTTTCTCACGAGCTATGTTCTGTGTCGTCAACAGTTTCCATTGTATAGGCAAACTTGTTTATCGACGTATGTACACAAATTTCGTTACCCTGACGAAGCGTTATGTACGAAGTCACATAATAATGGTTGAGCCTTCACATATTGTTCGTACGACCTTAACTAACGATTTCTATTCTGATGTATAATCTTGATCCATTAGAATGTACGCGTTAAGCTTACACAATTGTAGACTGGTTTTACAATGTATGTATTAATTGTGTTCAATTTTAGAACGTTAACGGTAAATGTGTTTCAATTTCAACTAACTCATCAAACATTTTCCAAGTTGTGCCTTGAAACGGAGAATGAACATTTTACGATTTGCAACAGGGCTGTAGCACGGAACTGAAGTTTCTTTATTACAATATGTATCTCTGCCATTACATAAATTATAACATAGGACAGATAGAGAAATATTACCTAAGAGAAATAAGAATGTTTTCATTCGTGGTCGAGCGCCATAAGGATGGTTTTAGTTTAATTGGTAAAATTAAGTTTCTATTCTGTTATGTGTGGCGATATACCAGAAAACTTCTCGCGCCCACTTATCTTTGGGATTAATGTCGCTGACGCTGAGGGCACTAGCTGATTACCAGAACAAACATTGTTTATGGTGCCTTTCGTGTAAAAAAGTGACTTGCTCTCTTCCTTCAAAAACTGTCAATACGACTTTTCTCTCGGACTCTATAAGATTATTGAAATATTCGTTAGAATGTATTGAAATATAATTGTGACTTGCGCCTTCTGGGATGACGGCAAAGCAGAGTCCAGCCGCCTCAAGTTACGCCCGTTGGAGACCACACAACCCATCGTCCTGGAGGTAAGTGGGCGCTTCCTTTTTAGGTATTGAACCACACAATTTTCTTTCGGTGTAATCCACCCCAGGTGTGGGCTATTTACACGCGCCACACCAATTCGCTTCATACCAGTCTAATAACGTGGCAAAGAGGCTGGTTCGATATTCACTAGAGGATGCCGGCGATTTCGTCTGTTATAAAAATTCATCCGTTATTTCACCACTTTATGTTTCACTAGTTGTACCCCGCGGTGATACCCGCGGTTTATTAGAGATATTTTCCCCCAGTAAAACGAAGCCTATGTGTTAATCCAGGATGTCAGCTAACTCCATACCAAATTTTATTAAAATCCCTCCAGCTGTTAAGACGTGAAGATGTAACAAACATACACACTCACAAACTTTCGCCTTTATAATATTAGTGTGATTTTAACAACAAAATGTAGACTATTTGCTTTTGTAATGTTCCTTCTTTTCCGCACCAAAATTTAACAAATTATATTCAGCGGTTTATACGTGCAAACTTACACAATACAAAAATACTTTTCACGTTTAAATTGTACCTGTGAATACAAATCGATTGTTCGAGCAATCAACAGGTTGTTTTCTCTTCTTATTAACTTGCAAGCCAATAAAAATTTACTTTATTGGGTAATGCAATTATAGCGATTGGAACAAAATAGAGTTTTTACAGCTCATTGAATATTGAGCTCATTGAATTTAGGCGCACGACCGTTTGGTGTTCCACAGGATCTGGATTCGGAAACCAGTAGAGGTATTTCTTTATGTGATAAGTAATTTAAAATAACGAAGATAAATCTGCTCATCTGTTAGAAAGAAAGAAAGAAATAATTTTATTTGAGACAACAAAAAACATAATAATATAAAAAATTAAATAAAACAATTAAATTTAGTCTCAAAACGGACCTAACTCAGCATAGTGCTAATGTTGCCGCCATTAGCGCTGGTCTTCCGTTGGAACCGGTTTGGTGTCGCACGAATCAATAACAACAAGAACAACAAATAACATAAAAAATAGAAAACAAAATAAAAAACCAGGAATAAAAATAAAAACAACATGCTTGGCTGAACGTATCAAAATATCTCTGCCACAGCCATTTAAAAAGAGAGAAGAGAAAAAAAAAACATTTCTCTCTCCCTCTCACCACACGCTATGGCAAAAGACATTTTGTGACGCCCTGTTTATATCTCGTAGGTCATCTGCGACTAGCAGCATACACACTATAAGTTAACTTTACCTGCTACTAGGCAAAATAAATAATTTGTGTTCGCTTTTACAATAAAGTCCCAAGCAAGAGTTAAGCCTGACTAAATTTAAATCGACCATAAAAAAAGTCTTGTTAAGAAAGCTTATTATAAAGTGTCTGATTATATTACAGACAAAAATGCTTGGGTTTGAACTATTCCAACCATTCCAACGGGTGTTTCTATATGATTTATATTATGAATCATGTGTTGACGGTACTTCTATTGAAAAGCTGTATTTAAAGTTGATTACGTAAGGAAGAAAATCAGAATATTTAAGAAGATTTAAATGACAAAATGGCGTGTTCATGATTTCTCCATTGTTTTTGCTTTGTAATTGTTTGCAGTATCCTATAGATGCGTCACGATATATATATCTTTATTTATATAATTCTTCTGTGAGTGTGTATGTCACTGAACTTCTCTTAAACAACTGGACCGATTTTGATGAAATTTTTTGTGTGTGTTCAAGGGGATCTGAGAATGGTTTAGATTCACAATTTTGTCCGCTGGACAATGTTTTTTTAATTAAATTTTTTTATGGCGGTACGAAGTTCGCTGGGTCAGCTAGTATAATATATAGTCGTGTGACGCTTGTGATGCATTTCCGTTCCATCTTTGCCATAGGATTTTTCCTTTTACACCCCGCCCGGAAAGAAGTTTCACTCTAGAAGTGCTTTTCTATATCATAACTTTTAGTATTTTATCAACTGCTTTTTTGGCAGAATATTGAAACCGCCCCTAATATTCATGTTGAATACATCATCATCATCATCAGCCTATTAATGTCCCCACTGCTGGGGCACAGGCCTTCCCTATGGATGAAATAGGGAGATTGGGCCATGACCCACCACGTGGGCCCAGTGCGGATTGGTGGGTGTTAACGACTGCTTATGTAGCCGGGACCAACGGCTTAACGTGCCTTCCGAAGCGCGGAGGAGCTTGAGATACCAAATTTTGGTCACCCATCCAATGACCGACCACTGCGAAAGTTGCTTAACGTTTGCAGCCGAACGCGCTAACCACTTGCACCATCGTGATGATGTTAAATAAATTCACATTGTTATAATTGGTACTTTTTTTTCATTCTGCCAAATAGTCTATTATGTATTCTGCAGCAAAAGTCCGCAGTAAACCCTACTAATCTTAAATGGCGCGGGTCTGTTTATCTATTTGTAGTAATACTCTTATCTGTTAATACAATAAGCTCTGCAATGGCTAGCAGATTCAAATAAAAGTTCAACCTAAGCTAAGAATATCACACTGTAGTGCGTGGAACGAAACACGCCACCGTGCATGGCACCTTTAGGCGCTTTGCAGACGACGGGGCGGGGCGGGCTTTTTGTCCGCGAAGCAATAAAAACCGCGTCTGCCCGTCGAATGCTGCGGCTGCCGTCGCCGCGTACACAAAGCACACGACGGGCAGAGGCAGTCGGTTCAGGACGTTCGTTCTAGTGAATAGTCCATCACTAAATAGCGCGGCGCGGACTGAGCTAGCCGCCCCGCGCCGCCGTCTGCGTTACTGCATATAAACTGGTTTGTATGATCCACGGCGGGCAGCCGCGTACATGCCGCGCCTCCACTGCCCGCCGGGCAGCTGCGGCGCGGTCTTTTTGCCCTCTGTGTGCGTTTGTAGTATAGGATTCACTTTGTGCTATCGTTCGCGGCGAAATTGACCAGCCCGCTCCGACCCGCCGTCTGCAAAGCGCCTTACCAACATTATGTCTTTGCCGCGACATGTACGACGCGCGCAGGGTGACCATATGTGGCAGGATCCTGCCTTTTCGGCAGGTTTAGCCATTTATTTTACTCTGGGGCATATTTGTTTGACATTTTAGAAATCTGCCAATATTTGGCAGTTTATAGCAATTTAAGTTTTTTTTTATTTATTTAAATGAGTAGGGTGCGGATCGACAAAAGAAAAAACAGTACGTAGGAATTTTAAAATTTCGAGGATTTCCCATAACATCTCTAGTCGATTTTGTAGTTCATTCCATTGTAAACCATAAAGTGTGGAGCATAATGTTTATATTACCTACCTTTATTTTAATTTGTCAGTTGTTTATGTAATTAGTCGGACTAGAAAAACTGTCGGAGACACAATTTTATTTTGTTTCTGATTTCGTGCGGTGTGTCGAATGGTTACCATAATACCATGAAACGTCAAAATGAACGATTATATCGCGTAGTAGTGTATAAAATTGTATAGTGGAACAACACTGAACAGTCCTGTGACAAAAACTAGGAACTTAGTATGCATAGTAGCGCCCCTCCCGTTCTCCAGCGGGGCAAAAATTGGAACTACCTGTATTGAAGGCAGCGCCAACTTGTCAATGTCATAAAAAGGACATAATAATCATAATCAAAATCATTTATTCAGTTTAGGCTGTTACAAGCACATATGAATGTCTAGAAGCTACGCCATCGGTTCATAAATCTACGGCGGGAGACCTTGTACTGAGAAGAACCGGCAAGAAACTCAGCAAGGGCAAGGGCGGTAGTATAATTGGTCAGTGCGTTCGCCCGGATTGCGAAGGGTGCGGGTTCGAGTCCCGTCTGCTCCCTGGTCCACGTGGAATTTTTTCTAGTTATATTTTCTTTAGATTTAAACATCAAGCAGTAACATGCTTTAAAAATAATAGAAATTATAACTATATTGAACTGTTAAAAATTCTAACTTTCTATAGTCTCTGTATTCTTCAAGTAAAACTTTTCCTTTCCATAGAGCGATAAAGGGAAGTTACGATCCATAAACTTCGCTGCGATAACAATATGTGGGTCACTGATTGTGATTTCACATGAGGAAATCTGACAAAGTCACTGAATATGAACTAAACTCGAATGATGTAGTATTTACCGAGTCCAGAACACGATATTAAAAGCTTAGCAACTTCCGTTTTTTTTTAAAGCTAGGTAAGCAAATGACTCTACCTCATTTGATGTTAAGGGTATACCAATCATCCTCACCTTGTCGGCCTGCAGAAATGCTTCTTCACGCCTCTCTTAAAGGACCCCAGAAGGGGGGAACACGTGCATGGACAAAGCGAATTCCACTTGCAAATAGTGCGACAGGTTCGAGTGGTCTAGAGGGTCCAGATGGGGAGGAGACTCCCCCCGTGGGGAGACGGCATCCGCCTGAAATCGCGGCTTTATAGGCACTCGCCAATCCTTGGCTTCAGGTACCCTTAGGATCTCGCCGTCCCCATAGCCGGTGACGCTGTAAAGGTCATCTGCGACCAACGATTGACAAGAGCTATCAAAGACGATATTTAAGGGTTAATATATATTTTTTTTAATTTTGGGCCAAAGTTGGCCTTAAAGAGGGTTACTTTAGCTCGTTGAGTTTTCTGTGTGAAAAAACTCATTTTAAGTCATGTTGGGGCTAAGTAACCCTTATAACAGATCACCATTAGCACACTGAATACACAAATGGATGTTTTTGCCCAAAAATAATCAAGTTAAATAAAAAATATAACTTTAAATTTAGAAAAAAATAGTAAACTTACCGAAAACCACAATTTTGAGAAAGTTTGCGCATGAACTTGCTAACTATTTCAGTTACAAAAAATCCCTCGTTACAATGACAACTTGATACAGGAACGATGTCGGTAAAACAACACGACACAGCGCGCCTATATGGCTATCTGTGATTTTCAACTGGAACTATTACGGTCACCCAAGAGGATGGGGCGGCAAGTTCAATATTTTTTCTGATTTGGGACAAAGTAACCCTCACTTACGTATATGTTGTGTGTGTGTGTTTGTTGGATACGTGCGCAACTCTTCCCGACAAGCATTAAAATTTTCAGGGTAACTCGGCGAAGGCTGAAACGCTACAAGCGTCACGAGCGTCACATCCGACAATATATACATATATATATGAATGATGTGTGCGCTGCTCCATTCCCCTATGCCTTATGCACCGCCTAATGTTAGGTTATATAAGAAAAGAAGTTTCACTTCAGATGTATAGTCCGTGCTTACATTTTTTTTTCTTTTATACAAACCTTTCCTGGCATAAAAATACAACAAACATAAATTATTAGGTATCCAATTTAGTGCAGTCGTTCGGAAGTTATGCATAGATTAAGCTATTAATTTTTAGAGTTCCGTGCCTCAAAAGGAATAAACGGAACCCTTATAAGATCACTTTGTTGTCCGTCCGTCCGTCCGTCTGTCAAGACCGTTTTTCTAAGGAACGCGTGGAGGTATCAAACTGAAATTCATATCTAATACTCAGGTCTACTGTCCCTTGGAGCTGTGAAAAAATCAAACTTCTAAGTCAAAGCAATCAAGAGATATAACCGTTAATGCCGCAAATTTTTGAAACTCGCACGGGAATCAAAACCTACAGGGTACTTCCCGTGAACTTAAAATCTTGAAATTTGGTACGAAGTAACGTCTTATAGTGCAGATAAAGGCAAAATTGCGAAAACCGTAAATTTTTAGTTACATCATAAAAAATATTTTTGAAAATTTTAAAGTTACTACCTCTTTTTTCACGAACGCGTCGAGGTATTAAATTGAGTTTGTACGAAATCTCGGTGCGCAAGTCCGACAATTTCGTCCGGCACTTGCCTGGTCTTTTATTTATATCGATAGATTAGCTATAAGTGTATGTATGTGAGCAATGTGAAGGAAATCATACAACTGTGTCCATTGAATCGTAGCTAGTAATGCCGACCCAATCCCAAAGTATTCCATCGTAAACACGGAATCCGTACCTACAATACTATTACAAATTAATCATGAAAATTTTATTGAAAAGTAATAGAAATAGAAAACAAGTACACTATGGGCACCTGTCAAAAGTTATTTATAATGTGATTCAACTAAGAAAAGGGCCGACTGGGCGCCATATTGTGATGTCATAGCTGTCAATTCAAACCAAATAGGTAGAGTGAGCAAAAAAAAGGTTTTTATACAATAAAACTTATTTAAAACTAGTTTTTACGGGTTAATTGAAATTTGGTGCAATAAATAGAGTTTCGTGCATTAGGCCGTAAAAACTAATTTTATTTAATGAGTGATGTGCGTGGTTAAGTGAGAAAAAGCATCAGATTTTTTTAATAACATTTATTTACTAAGGTTGAGAAAAAAAAACACCGATTTTTAATAATATTTATTTATTAAGACTGTGAGAAAAAACATTAATCAGAATCTAGCTCTTCTACTCCGCTCATCTATGCATTACCGCCGCAGTAGGTAGTTATGAATAATCATGCACTATTACTAGGTCACATACGAACATGCATCCTTTATGTAAACGAAAGTTTGAAAACGAGTTTCTGAACGCAACTTAAAGTGACATTTGGTTGACGATTTAGGTCATCAACCATTCATGGCCAAAGCTCAATAAGTGAAAAAAAAATACCAACCGATATTAATTATCAATATTTGTTATTGTTTGTTTACAAATGTTTGGTTTTAATTCTTGAATTAGTTACTTAAAACGGTTCCAAGTTTTTTTTTGCAAACCGTACTTTTCAAGCGAAGTTTGACAGATAGAGGTCATTGGCTTTCCTATTCTTATTTGAATCGCATTAAAGTAAAAAATTAGATAAACTAAATAAACTGGAGGATTATACCTACACCACTACTCGGGAACAAATATTTATGAAATACTTAACACAACTTTTAGTGGTACAAAACCTTTTCAGTAAGTATATATTTGTGAAATTAATGAAACTTTTAACTTCGTCCGGTACTCAACTGTTTCCTTTTATTAAAAAAAAATAATAAGAAAAAAATCAATTCTCCAATTACCCTTGACGTTAAAACTTTCCCAAATCAAACGACGCTAATTTTGTTAAAAACAAAAAAAGAATTCTCTCCAACTAGGTATTTACAGTGGACAAAGAGATCTTTATCCTTTCCGTAACTCAATCGAGTTCCGAAGAGGTAACTCAATATTTATTTTTACCTACCTCTTTAATGATTTCAGGTTGAGCGAAACGCAAATTTGGAGAAGAGATCAAAACAGATACTTTAATATCGAATCGAGAAAAAAACTGAATAAGTTTTTTATTAAATTATAATGGAAATTTTCTAGAAAGTGTTAACAGTCCATGATTCATCCGTAGTACGAAGTTTCGTAGTCAGTGGATAATAACAATACTAAATAAGAAAATATTACTAGAAAAAAAAACACGCGGACCAGGCAGCAGACGGGACTCGAACCCGCACCCTTCGCTATCCAGGCGAATGCACTGCCCATTATGCTACCGCGGCCCTGATGGCCGCGTCGAAATTTCTCTAGCCTTAGGCCGTATACAGAAAGAAATGTGTCGTCGAAATGAAGGTCCTTCCTGGTAACAGTTACACAAAGGAAGCAGATTGAAGAGTATAATGCGATTCAACTAAAAATAGGACCGACTGGGCGCCACATTTTGACGTATATTATAGCTGTCAATTCAAACCAAATAGGTAGAGTAAGCAAAAAAATGTTGCTATTTAATAAAACTTATTTACTAAGATTAAGTGAGACGAAACATTAGATTTTTTAATAAAATTAATTTACTAAGGTTGAGAAAGAACACAACCGATTTTTAATAGTATTTGTTTATTAAGACTGTGTAAAAAAAACATTATCAGAATCTAGCTCTTCAATTTCGCTCATCTCTGCACTACCGCCGGAGAAGTTATAAATAATCATGCAGGTCACATACGAACATGCATCCTATATGTAAACGAAAGTTTTAAATCGAGTTTTTGAACGCAACATAAAGTGACATTTGGTTGACGATTTAGATTATCAACCATTTATAGCCAACGCTCAATAAATGAAAAAAAAACAACTAATATTAATTATCAGCATTTGTTGTTGTTTGTTTAAAAATGTTTGGTTTTTATTCTAGAATCAGCTGAGTGCTAAAAAAGTTGTCCGAGATTTTTTTGCAAACCGTACTTTTCTAGCGACATTATTTTGACAGATGGAGGTCATAGGCTTTCCTATTCTTTTTTGAATCGCATTATAGTTGTACATTAATTTCAAAGGGCGGTGCCAGCTTTCTTTCTGTATACGGCCTTATGCTGCAAGGCAGTGCCATCTCTTCGTATTGTAGGTAACCCACAATTTCTTTTTTCTGGTAATATTTCTTTAGATTTAGATATCCAGTTGAATGCTTCAAAAATAAATAATATAGCAATCTGATTTTTTTTCTTCTAATTTGTACTACAAAAGAATTTCATCATCAGCCTATTAATATCCCCACCGCTGGGGCACAGGCCTTCCCTATGGATGGAATAGGGAGATTGAGCCATGACCCATCACGCGGGCCTAGTGCGTATTTGGTGGATGCTAACGACTGCAGATGCAGCCGAGACCAAGGGCTTAACGTGCCTCCCGAAGCACGGAGGAGCTCGAGATAGTAATTTTTGGTCACCCATCCAATGACCGACCACTGCGAAAGTTGCTTATGTTCAACGATCGCAGCCGAACGCGCTAACCAATTGCACAATCGAGCTCATCGATTCTCGATACATGAAAAAGTGAAGTGTGACGAGTACGATAATTAGGTACAGATAGCGAGAGGCCCGCAAGAAGCTCAGGGCAAACAAGGAACTTCGATAAAATAATTTTTCAGTTACCCATCTGATGACCGGCCATTGAAAAAGTTGCTTAGCTCCCATAATCGAAGACCAGACGTGCTCGACATTACATTGACAGTACCTTATATTACAGCAAAGATAAGAGTTACATTCGTATCGCAAATGTGTCCACTCTTTTGACCTTGACTACCCAAGATGGGTTTATAAATCGTCTCTAATCGAGAAGCAATAGATTTCGGCTGTCGACAGTCAGGCAACGGCCATTTTTCACGCACAGCCTAAATTAAAACAGTACTCTTAAAATATTTGTGGAGCTGCGAAAATAAAATCGCCTTTTCGCTTAATGAAATTTGTGCTTATTGAGATTGTGAGGGAGCCATAGTGAATGATTGAATACCAGCAGTGAATCTCGATTTATGTCCAATTCATTAAAATTGTCAGCTTGTTTTTGGAGAATAAATTCGGTAAACTATTCGCAACAATTTATCCGTAGAAGTAAGATGCATTGGAAATTTGAATACAATTATAATTAAAAAAAAACCTTCGGTACTGGTACTTCGAGCCGGATCAGTTTGTACGGGATGTGTGCACGTACAAGAAAAGAAAATGGATTTTACAGAGATACCGTTTATTGGCACACGAAACTTATTTGACTAATGAAAAAGTGTATGGAGTTTACGAGTCGCGGATGAAACGTAGCCTGATGCGTCGCGTTCTAGATTCGACACGCCAAAGTAAAAATGCAGTGCTGCAAAATATAAAATGTGAAATAAATTATATTGTGCGGTTTATTGAACCGTACATATTGGTTTATGAAATATAAAACACGCTTTTATATAATTTCGTTAAAAACAAGAACTTAGAAGCATTATTGTTACCCACTCGCGCCGTGTGTTATTTGCAAATGATCGCAAAAGGATTCCATTTCAATCTCCCAGCTTTGTCATTGTCGCTCCTCAAAGACAATGGAAGGAGCGTTTCTGCGAGAATAGGGGGGGGGGGGGATCGATTTTTAAACTAAGCCTGAAGTCTGTGGAACTAATAATTAATCATGTGTACAAATTGACAAATCCTCCAAAGCCTTCTACGAAACTTTTGAGAGTCTGTCGTACTCAGTGCCGTGGCATTAGATTTTCGTTTTATAAAAGTTGTGGGAAATTAAACAGCCTCTCGTACCTGACATTAAGTGTCTTTAAATGGTGTCCGATCGCAAGGACACTTATTCGTCAAGAAAATGTGAAATGCCAATCATCTTAAGGGCGCTTGTAAACGAGACGATTTCTACGCGGGTCTAGGCACGGTTTTAAACCGTGTCTGCGTCCGGTCATTAGTAGAGTATGGGACACTATGGAGGTTTGTAAACGACACCGGCGCTAGCAACGGTTTAAGGTCGGTACATACAAACCGTGCCTAGACCTTAGATTAAAACAAAAAGGGTAGATACTGTACGCTCATACTAGCATCAAATAAAATATGATCCGACTCAACTACATAAGCAACTCACACACGCACACGTCTATATATAAACATCAATCGAGCGAGCGAGACAGAACTATACGCTTCAACGCAGCGTATTGTTGTCCTTTTCTTGCTTACAAAATGGCGATTACGTAAATAATATTCACGACAAACCGTGATTTTTGAGAAAAAATGTTTTCACAGTTTTACGAATGAAAAGTGTTGCCGGGGCATTTGATTTTGAACTATTTGTGTTCTTTATAAAAGCATCGAAGGCATTGCTATATCTTCATAACACAGAATATACGCAATATTGTTATATTGAGTGTACATGCAGCGTGTTTGAATGTCAAATTGTGACTAAAGCGAATTATGGTCGTGGACCACAATTTAAGCGGATCACTTTTGAATGCCGTATCTTCCCTTTTTGTTTTAATCTAAGGCCTAGACCCATTGTTACTCTGGCTCGTGAAGATGTGTAACCACTTACCAACAGAACCAAGAGTTGCTAGCTTAAGCATTGACGACAAATTATATATTTCATGACCCAAGTGACATAATATTATAAATGAATTTTAATATTTTTCTTATTTGGGTTCTATCATTAAGGAAACCATGCGCTTTCATTTTGATAATCAATTTAAAGTTTTCTCATATTCAAAGTATAAAGAATAGTTGATATATATATATATATGTGTGTATAGTTATGACTGCATGGGGTGGTTCGAAATTAGTAGGTATAAAGAAGTTTTTCTTTATAATCTGGAATTTTACTAGCGACACCGTTGTACCTACAGACGATTAGCTGTCAGCTGTGAGCTGTGGGCTGATTTCTGACTTTGTAAAATCTTTTATTGAATTCAACAAGAAGTAAAAAAAAACTTCTCAGTTCATACTTTAATTACAAAGATTGTAACAAATGCGCTTAAGCAGAGTTGGTTGATAACAAAGTGTCTTTTCGGTCAAACACACATTGTCGTGGCGTAACAAGATTCTACGTCTGAGGACGTAACGTAGAGATTCTGGATTCTCGTACAGTTACAAGCAGAATTTATACAAAACTTGTGACACTTTTTGTCAAAATCTACAGCGGTATGTTTAGGGCGTCCGCTGCCTTAAGGTTATACCACGAGAGGCTATACCACGATCTGTGTTGTCACGATCTCTAAAATAAAAATCTCATAGCAAAGTGTATGAGATATCTATTTACCTCGTATCATGTATAGATGCTGCTGTGATACTTGATAGCAGGCCGGGAAGTCTTCATGTAAATAAAAGGTAGGTTCGGATAACGAATTGTATAATGTGACTCATGGACGCAGGAAAACGGAAGTGTAAAATCAAAGACAACATTTCTACTCGTAATTAACAATCGGCAATAGAAAATAATAGCATTGGATAGATACATAACACTGTTATATCCCGAACGTTAGAGTTCTCATACGTTTGGCAAGCCTGCGCGGCGCGGCCTCGCCCGCGACAACACAGATCGTGCGACAGCACCTTTACGGAGCTGACGTCCGTCTCTGGGATACGCTCCGTGCTCTAGGGTTGCAACGATATATCGGAATATCGATAATATCCATAATATCGAGACCAAAATATCGATATTTAAAATTCACTGATATCGATATCGGAAATACCAAAATATCGATATTTCGTTGACTAAATTTGAACACAATAATATCAATTAATTTACCTGCTATGAATATCTAAATTGAATAATATCGAAATAACTATTGCTTTGAAATCGCAAGAGCTTATAAATGTATTAAAAAAATCTTGAACCCCAAGAAATATACTAAACTGGTGTGGATTCTGGCATGATTCTCTAAACCTAAAATTAAATTTGACAACAGTGTATCCTTGTCATTCTCTATACAGAATGAAAAGGACTGATGTTAAATTTAGTTTTAAGTTTAGATAATCATGCCAGAATCGACACCAACGTAACGTACGATATAAATATCGATATTTCAAAAGACTTTGCATCCCTACCGTGTTCCGTCGCGGGACCCTTCCAACCCGTCGCGGGACCCGGGACGGATATCTGCCTCATGCAGCGTCGCCAGTATAATTCCGATCACGATTATTTCTGTTTTTTTTTATTATTCTGTTTTAGTCACGTTATTACAGTGGTCTGGGTTATTTGGTTTGTTTTGTTTGTTCTTTTCATTTATTTGTCAGACCTTGTTTTTTTTTTGTCGCAGTGGAAACGCATTTACGCGTTCAACCCGCCAGCTGACGACCGACGAAGATATGCGAGACTCCCTCGTCAGGGTCCTCTCCCGGCAAATACCGCAGAGGGTCCCCAACAGAGACTACCTGCTAAAACCACTGCGTGCACCCTCTGGGGGAGGATGAGGCCTGGGGACGGAACGAGCCAGTTCTCCAGGCCACCACCCTAATTTTTAGGGGGCTGGTAAGGCCCCACCTCTCGGGAGGGGGAGGACTAGGTGCAACTAGTCGATCTCCCAGACAAGCGTTGTTAAACCGCCTGCGGCTCCCTTTGGAGGGAAGGGACGCAACTGTACGATCCCGACCCCCCTTCTCATCTACTCACTGAAGAGACCCGCCTAGGCTTACACCTCGCAGATCCCTTCTTTATTTGTCAGACCTAGTCCCGGGGTGACGCTATTCCATACGTCCCCGGGGGCTGGGGCTGAGGGGTGGCTGCAGCGCTGCTCCTCCTTCATCTCCTCTTCAAGCGGCTGCTGCACACATGGATGGAGCACTGTTTCCCCGAGCCCTGGTTCTCCGAGTACGATTATTTCTGTTGATAATACTGCCTGTTTTTGTGTCTGGGAAATGCCTTACGCATCCTTCAACCACTGGGGGAGCGAGAAGATGGTATGTGGGACTCCTCCCTGCCCACTTCAGCCAGCCCTGGGGCACGCTGAAGTGAATAGAGCCCTACCTACGCCCTGAACAGGGCCACTAAAACCAGATAATACTCCTGTATCGTCACCCGACACGCACTATGAGGACCGCGGTTCCCCTACTGCGTGCTGTGAGGGCGAGTGTGGTAGCGGCTCCCGTTTCCGAATGTTGAAACACCCGCGAGGTATTGATAATAAGCTAAATGACGATGCAAGAGGACAGAAGACAGCAAATCGCGTGTGACCCGTCACCCGCTGGTAGACCCGCCTCCGCCTCCTTCTATGAAATGACATGAAACAGCACGCGCAGCGGACACCCTAAGTTAATTATTAATATAAATAAATATAAATATTTCCAACACACACCAATTAACCTAGCCCCAAAGTAAGCACTTCAAAGGCTTGTGTTATGAGATGTTAAGGTAACGGATAGAATACATATACTGTACATTTAAAAGTATATTTATATAGAAATATATATTAAACATCCATGATTCGAGTACAAATGCTCGTATTCATCACACAAACATCTGCCCCCACCGGGATTCGAACCCGGGACCTCTCGAGTCGGCAACACCATGAAACCCGGCGTACAAACCACTCGGCCACGGAGGTCGTCAAATTATTTATTTTAAGAGGTTTGCAGAATTCATCATCTGCTTTGAGAACTAAGTTTATTTTTTATCATAAATATTGGATCCCTGTTGGACTACAAAAGAAATCGAACTCTGAATCGTAACTACAGTAATTAAATTACTATTGTACGATTTCATTCGCTCATCGATCCACTGCTATTAATTTCCGATTCATCTATTCTTATTAAATCGCAGACAAAGTCGCACAACGCAAGCGTGTAATGCAACGCCTTATGAGCAACCCGGCTACGTTTTATCTAAAATTTCCCAGAAACCTCACGCCACGAACATGTCGGAGACACAGGAAGAGACATGTTTTATCTTTATTAACTCATAACACGAGTGGAATTCTTAAAATGGCGGTGCCCGCATCCGGCTGACGCGATTAGGCAGGAAACAGACCGGAAATTGCAGAGCCGCTGTACTCAAACCACAGATTATATTTATAACAGCTGACATTGCGTTCAGTGGGTAATAAATCAAATTTGCGAACGCGTTTGAGCCGTTTGGTGCGAGCTAATTCGTTTATACACAGTGAACTTTAACACTGGTAGGTTGTATAGTGATTAAAAGGAAGTCAATCGTGTATGTCGTTAGTACATTTGGCGGCGATCTTTGAAGATAAGCAACTTCCGTAGTGACCGGTCTTTAGATGGGTGACCAAACCGTTCTCAATAATTTCACAGACCGATAGCATATCATTCGAATCTCACAAGACAGCGAAAGTTAAAAAAAAAAACCTATTCATTTCGCTTAAAAGCGTGTCAAAATGAAACCTTCATAATATTGCGCAGTAGACAAGATAAACCAATTTCGGTTTGATCTAAAGTCTATGAAAAAATAAGAGGCCTTGCTGCGATCCGAAAACGAACTTAAGCTGTTTGGCGCAAAGCCTCGTTTGCCTTAACATCTGTTTAGTCGCAGAAAATACATCTTTCTCTGGAAAATTTAATCGAATTAAGCACTCGGATGTCACTTAATTAACAAGGGTACGAAGCGAAATCAAAGATGGCATCTTCTTTAACATATTAATTTATCTAGAAAAACAGCCAGGAAATGGCGTAATTATGTTTGGTTTCTAGGGTTCCTTAGGCAAACGATCTCCAATATTTCCGAAATCTTTCTATCAGTGTACTATTTCATTTACTGTCGGTAGAATAATATGAATATTAACAGACAGACAGTTTTAATTTTCATAAAATGTATAATTATTATGGTTGCTTTACAATTTTATTAACATTTTATCACCTTCAACATTAAAGGATTTTATCCTGTAATTTTCTCATGAATTGAGGAGCTCGATGGCGCTGGTGGCTAGCGCGTGCGGCTGCGATCGTTGAAGTTAAGCAACTTTCGCAGTGGTCGGTCATTGGATGGGAGTCTTCAAAAATCTTCTATCTCGAGTTCCTCCGTGCTTCGGAAGCCACGTTAAGCCGTTGGTCCCGGCTGCATCTGCAGTCGTTAGCACCCGCCAATCCGCACTGGGCCCGCGTGGTGGATCATAGCCCAATCTCCCTATTCCATCCATAGGAAAGGCCTGTGCCAGCAGTGTGGACTTTAATAAGCTGATGATAATGATTCATATTGTATTTTAAGTACAATGATACAAAATCCAAAGCCAAGGTATGTTTTGTTCCTTAGCATCCTATAATTATAGATGTCCTCCGTAATCGCTCTCTTATTATATAGTGAAGGACATAACAAAGGTTCAAAGTGGGAATTGTTTCCCGGAGCCACAGGAGTACAATAAACGGGCGACACTCAAACGAGAGCCTTATTCTCAAAGCGTACATGCTTGGTTACAACGCTGCGACAAGAAACTTTGACGATGGCAATACGAATAATGTTGTGCTTTTCATGTTGAGGATTTGGACAATCTAATATATATATAAAATTCTCGTGTCGCGGTGTTTGTGGTTAAACTCCTCCAAAACGGCTTTCCCGATTGTCATAAAATTTTGTGTGCATATTGGGTAGGTCTGAGAATCGGACAACATCATCATCATCCCCATAAATGTTAAGGGTAATCCACCCCTAATTTTTTTTTTTTTCAATATTTAGATATATATTTTTTTATGATACATCATACAAATATACATACATCCCTAAATTTTCATCTTTCTACCACCAACCTCTATTTTTTTATGGCGGTACGAAGTTCGCTGGGACAGCTAGTATATATATAACAATGATGATATTCGTAGGCTGGCTGGAGTGGGCTGGATGAGAGTAGCACAAAATCGGGAGCAGTGGCGTGCATTAGGGGAGACCTATGTCCAGCAGTGGATGAACATGGGTTGATGATGATACGAATAATGTCTTGGGGTTCGTACTTGGGGTACAGTTTATTTACCCTTTATAAAACTATGATGTAGGCGTCAATAATAGTTTTTAACATCAACCTCATTAAGACCTGAACTTTGATATAAACTTTTTCAAGTGACTTTGAAACTTAAAAAATCTCTGTGGAACTTTTTTTGGGAATGGAAAATTGAGAAAATACCTCTTGTTATTTGGTTTTAAGAGACCTTGCGAAACAAAATATTTTTTTGGTAAAAAAAAGTGTTCTAGGAATTCAGTCTGTATTGTTGATTAGTAACAAGCATTCAAACTTTCACATTTAAAGTATTACTAGTAGTTAGACTCCGTGGCCGAGAGGCTTGTTAGCCAGGTTTCAAGGTGTCGTTTACTCAAGAAGTCCCGGGTTCGGATCTCGGTAGTATACTGATAATAGTGAAACTTCGATTACTAGGCAGTCTCGTCAGTGAGCTCAACGTTGAATCTTATCAGAGAATAGCACGGATAGCCATCAAAATATATATATATTTCTTTGGCGTTTTCTTCCCACCCAGAAGAACACAGTTTTATCTAATAAAAGACCCGTTTTTTCTTAGAAAAGTGTCACTCGAGCCCTGATCAAAACGCAATTACCAATTGATTTAACATCCACTCGATTAGAAATGTTCAAAGATTGTAGTAAGGTTCGTTTTTTTTTAATCAATGGAGACAATATCGAGGTTGTCTTTTTTAAGAATCCGTGTTTTTATTCCGCCGTTTTATGTAGTAACAAATTCATAAAATATATGTCGGAGGGCGTGAGCGGGATAGGCGGTTGGCCACGTGGTTCGTCTTGATCCGCCATCTTGGGTATTCAATGATAGTTCCCGAAAATAAAACCGTAGTCTAGTGACTAAGCTTATGTTTAATTTGAATCTTCTTATTACTTTACAAAATCAGTTATGATTGCCTAGGTACAAACGGATTGCTCTGTGTAGCGTGGAGAGTTCTCTGCTATCGTACGTTCACTATCGCGGCTCACGTCTGAATGCCGAATGCCCCTTCCAATGAAGCATAGCCCCTTAAATACTACCCTTAGCATAGACCACTCCCAAGTGATGACAGCTGTCACTGTCATTACTTGACGTTTCACAAAGCAATGGTACACTGACTGATGACATTTGTTGTCGGTTTAACGTTTCGAAGGAGTGAGACGCCATCCGCTGACATATATATATATCGCAGTCATCTGGTTGAATCTGCTATTTGATTGAATGACTAGCGCGTTCATTGAATGACGACATTTAATTGAATGACTACAGGGCAACTCGTCAAGTTGTTTAATATGACGTTCAACGTCTTAACTGAACGTCATTGAGCATAGTCGTTGAATGGGATATAGCCGACTTTGTAATTATGTAAGTAAAAGAAAAATACCATATTATTTACGACAGATTCGTGATAAGTGGGTAAGGTTAGGTTAGTGTTGTGACCGGAGCTTAGCGCTAGCCGAGCGAGCGAAGCAAGCGTGCCGTGGCAGCAGCCGGTGAAGCGCTAGATAGATAGATAAATAGGTATTTGTAGGTTTTTTATTTTTTTTTTCTTCCTTCCTGCTGTTTGATGCTTTATTTGTTTTGGTGACTACTAGCACCGCAGTGGGAACTAAATTTCAATCACCTGAATGATTTTACATCCGCACTGTTCAAACGGCTAAGTTACAATCCGCTAACTAGTTGGGCGTTGAGTGACTTTTGTTCATTCAACGTTCGGCCTAGTCAATTAAATGTCGTCATTCGATGAACGCGCTATTATGAATAGATACTAACGTATAGCAGATTCAACCAGTTGTCGGCGACATATAAATATATATATCATCATCATCAGCCTATTAATGTCCCCACTGCTGGGGCACAGGCCTTCCCTATGGATGGAATAGAGAGATTGGGCCATGACCCACTACACGGGCCCCGTGCGGATTGGTGGGTGCTAACGACTGCATATGCAGCCGGGACCAACGGCTTAGCGTGGCTTCCGAAGCACGGAGGAGCTCGGGATAGTAAATTTTTGGTCACCCATCCAATGACCGACCACTGCGAAAGTTGCTTAACTTCAACGACCGCAGCCGAACGCGCTAACCACTTGCGCCATCGAAGTCTTCAATATATATATATAGATATATCTAAAGTTAAATTAATATGAGTCCTTTAAAAATCCGTAATTCTTTAAACGATATAAAGAAAAAATAAGCATATTTAAATAACCACTCGGCCACGGAGGTTGTCTGGGCAGCTAGGTATGCGACCACTGACCACTAATCTGGGTATCACGCCATACCCTCGATGCGACCGGATTTTTTTTATGAAAAAGGGAGATATTGACATGGTTAGGGGAGGGCACTGAGAACAATTCGCTCAGGACCCAATCCCCACGGAGCCCAGTGCGAATTTCTACTTAGAAATATAAGTGGGTAGGATACTATTTTTATGATATAAAGATTGGGCCACGACTGCCATGCGGGCCCAGTGCGGATTGCTAGGTTGTATAGCTTTGTGGCGGCGACATCTATATGCCCCACATATATACAACGGATGGAGGAAATCATTACTTACCATCCTCAAGAGATGGCGTTACCTACACTGCGATCATAACAGTATGGAAGCCTACATCGCGCAAATGAAATTCGGAGGCTAACTCATCATATATACGATGCCCGACCAACTTCAGTCAGGCCGCGGCCCCTGAGTTACCATCACCCACCTCGGAGGAAGATCTTCCCCTTTGGCCTTCCTACAGCTTCATAAATATTTTTAACTTCGTTCCAACTGAATGTTCCACGACACTAAGATACAATTTGGATCGATCATGAAGTTGAATGGACAATCATTTCAAAACACTGTCTAAACCAGCAATGTAGCTTAAATTGTAATCAAAATGTCAATCAATCAAACCGTGCGCGGTATTTTGTTATTGCGCATTAATCGAATGTCCCAGCTACATGATATAATAATATTCTGTCCGTTTTATTGGAGTTTATATTGATAATGCCGTAGTTAAGCTATATGGTTTCAGATTTTATGACATATCGTAAGAGTGCTTGTTATTGATCCTGCCTTTCACAGGTCTTTGCTGATGGCTGGGGATGCCCATGATGCTCCGGGGCATCCCCAACACTCCCTCTTCCGAGGGAGAGAAAGAAAGAGAGAGCGATAGAGAGAACCATTTTATTGACCAATAAAACACAAACATATAATTATGAACTGCTAAAATAAAAAAAACATGTATAAAAAGTAAGCATTACACACATTTATAAACCTAAAGCCATCATATTGGTCAATCACCACGACTTTGACGACCTCCGTGGCCGAGAGGCTTGCACACCGGGTTTCATGGTGTCGCCGACTCGAGAGGTCCTGGGTTCGAATCCCGGTGGGGGCAGATGTTTGTGTGATGAATACGAGCATTTGTATTCCAGTCGTGGATGTTTAATATGTATTTCTACATAAATATACTTATATATGTATCAGTATATGTATTCTATCCGTTACCCTAGTATCCCATAACACAAGCCTTACAGTGCTTACTTTGGGGTTAGGTTAATTGGTGTTAGTGTTGGAAATATTTATTTATTCTAGGGTAACGGATAGAATATATATACTGATACATATATAAATATGCTTTATGCTTTGAAAATTGATGATGATGACCCACGCATAAATATGTAGCATGACGCTCTGGAGCTCGATGGCGCAAGTGGTTAACGCGTTCGGCTGCGATCGTTGAAGTTAAGCAACTTTCGCAGTAGTCGGTCATCGGATGGGTGACCAAAAATTTAGTATCTCGAGCTCCTCCGTGCTTCGGAAGGCACGTTAAGCCGTTGGTCCCGGCTGCATCTGCAGTCGTTAGCACCCACCAATCCGCACTGGGCCCGCGTGGTGGGTCATGGCCCAATCTCCCTATTCCATCCATAGGGAAGGCCTGTGCCCCAGCAGTGGGGACATTAATAGGCTGATAATGATGATGATGGTGACGCTCTGTCGCATGTTGTTGCTCTATCGTAAATTAGTCTTTAGGAACACTATGGAGGTTTGTTAACGACACAGACGCTTGCGACAGTTTGGGGTACAAACCTACAAACCGTGCCAGTGAACAAACTCGCTGCTTGCTAGCCGGCATCGGCCATTAACAAGCACCCTTTTTTTCGTCACGATAATGCTCAAACTAAACATTGGACCAGCGGCTTTATATATTGATCTAGTGCAGTGGTTCTCAAACTTTTTAAATGACGGAACCCTTTTGGGAAGCAAAATACTTGATGGAACCCTACAATAAAACAATTATTTTTATAAGTGTATTCTATATTAATCAGCATAATAAAAGTACAATGTATCCGTTACTAATTATTATTTACTTCACCACTTGGTAAGGACAATAATAGAAAACATTAAAAAAGAAAAAATCTAACTAGTGGGAGGTATGAAACTGTTTTTTATTTTTCATCAATTGCTTGATATCAGGTTTGATGGAAGAAAGTTGGAGTCTCATATCAGCTTCGGCGTCCAGTCTATTGCGATATTTTGTTTTCGTGGCTGCGTAGGTAGAGAATCCTGTTTCGCACAAATATGTAGTTGGGAACGGGAGAAGAATATCCAGAGCCATTTGGCCAAGCATTGCATATTCATCTTGGATTCTGCACCAAAAATCATTAAGAGGCGTCGTTTTGAACAATGACTCCATACTTGTGTCTGATGACATTTCTAAAAGAGATTCATATATCTCATTTGACATGTTTTCAGGCTTTTCCAAGTTGGGTAAAAAAGGATTATGAATCCAGGAGTTCACTTTAATTTTTGTATTGTGTTCTTCGGGAAAATACTTTTCAAAAGATGCGCGCATCGAACTGAGATATTGGACCAATTCTTCAAACACATTATCTTCAAACATTTCTGAGTCGTTTTCGCTAACAAACTCAGTGAGTAACGTAAAACTTTCTATTTCTTTCTTACCAATGCAAATGATCCAAAAATCTAATTTTCTTTTAAAAGTAGTTATTTTATTATAGGCCTGAAACACTGTTGTCTGTTTACCTTGCAATGATAAATTTAATTCGTTAAGTTTTTGAAAGATATCCGCCATAAAAGACAATCGGAACAACCAAGTTTTATCATACAAACGGTCCTTCAAATTAAAAGAAGTATCTGCTGAAAGAAACATTTGTAACTCGGCTCTAAGTTCAAATAGCCTTGTTAAAGTTTTTCCCCGAGACAGCCATCGCACTTCTGTATGGAGCAGCAGTGTTTTATGTTTGCTGCCATAATCTTCACACAATAATGAGAACAATCGGGATTGTAGTGGTCGTGATTTGATAAAATTAATTATTTTTACCGCTTCATCCATAACTAATTTTAGATTAGACGGCATTTGCTTCATCGCAAGTGCTTGTCTATGCAGAATACAATGACTGGAACTACAATTAGGCGCTTTATTTTTCATTCGTGACACTGCTCCTGCTGTTTTACCTGTCATCGCCTTGGCCCCATCTGTACAAATGTCAATGCAATTGTTCCAACTGAGATTATGTTCTTCAAAAAATATATTTATTTTATTAAAAATTTCTTCCCCGGTAGTGTTTGTAAGCAGCGATGAACACATAAGCATGTCTTCTTCAAAAGAACTTTTATATGGATATCTCACAATAACCAGCAGGATAGCCAAACCAGCGACATCAGTCGACTCGTCCATTTGCAAAGCGAATCGTGTATTTTGTAGACGTGTAACTAGTTCTTGTTTGACGTAGCTTGCCAGATCATGGATTCGTCGTGAAACAGTATCGTTTGATAGCGGAACAGTAGAAAGATGCTTTGCAGATTTTTCATCAAGCATACATTTTGTTATGTCTAATACACATGGTTTTATTAATTTCTCAGCGATAGTGTGCGCTTCACCTGCTTGTGCAATGCGATAGCTAACTAAGTATGATGCCTCCGTGGCCTTTTCGTTGGTAGTTTGTGTTACATGCATCATATTTTTTTGACTTTCTAATAACTGATCTTTTTTGCGAACAAAAAATTCTTTATTCTTGTCTTTAGTCTCGGGGTGTACGGTTTCTAAATGTCGACGCAATTTGGCAGGTGCCATGGAACTATTAGGAAGCAGTTTACTACAGAGCATGCAGAGAGGTGAGCCGTTGGAATCAACAAATCCGAAACTGATATAAGATTCATCATACTTCCTTTTTTTCGTCTTTGAAACCGTCGAGCTTGACGTCGTGGCACTCGTGGCATCATCTTCTGGATCGGTGATTGCTAAATTCTCCGCGCGCATTGCTTTTGAACATTCAGCGTCATTAGAAGATGTTGTTGGAACACGTTTAACACCTTTAAGCCAACGTTCCATTCTTCTTTATTTATAATGTTACAAGTCAGGATAGTGGGGTTTAAATAATGCACAATCGTTACTGCGTATAAGAGACTAAATTTAGAACCTACAGGGAAGAAATGTATAAAACTGAGACAACAGAATACAGCAGGCAGTAAAACAATGAACACCAGTTTCTCGCTAGCGAGCTTGTAAGTAGGTAGTAACTTATCGCTCCGAACGCTAATCATCAACTGACGACGCCAACGCGCGATCGCCGCTTTTATACTTAGTCCTAGACTCGATCTCAAATATTCTCGAAAATACTCGAGTCGGCACCTTTGATAAACAAAAAGCAAAAATAAAAACAGAAATTTAAAAATAGCGTTGTAAACAATATCGACTTTATCCTTTGAAGTTAGAGACGAAAGTCGCTAGTTGACAACTATAGCGTCTAATTCAGAGGCGGCTTTTATCAAAGAGACTGAGCGCTTACAAGTATACTACCCGCTCGTTTTAAGTTTGCCGCTGGCGATAGGTATGAGTGTATGACGTTCGAAATTTTTTATTTAATTGTAACAATAAAAATTGTGTACGTTAGATATTTGGGTAAAACTATGACACATTATAAGTTTTGTTGTCACGTGGGGGAGGGTACGCGCATTCCACAGACCGGCAAACTTAGAGCGAACGCGTTGTACAAGTATAAAATTGTTGAGACCAAACTTATGAGATATTGTACCAGCTAATGTAACACAAGCTTATACAAATACAAATAAATAAATAAATAACATTCATAGCGTTTTGTCTCCGCGCGGCCGCGGAGTCCGCACAGCCGCGGAGCGACCAGAGAGAGGTGTTTTGATTTTTTTATTTCTAAATTCTTGCGGAACCCCGACAGAGGTATCACGGAACCCTAGGGTTCCGCGGAACACACTTAGAGTATAGCTGATCTAGTGTTTTATGATATCACTCTTCGTAATAAAATCACTGTAGGTATTATTTATCTATATTCTTATATATGCCTCGCCGGCATCAAGTTATTGATTTCATGTAACTACCTAACCTGAAGACCTTACTCATCGACAGAAATACAATACTATCAAATGGTGGGTCGTGTTATTTCACTATAGTAATCTTTGAGGTCAAGGTCGATTCCTCAGAATGGGCACTTCAATTTGAGTGGATCACCCGCTACGCCCTACTCTACTTAAAACTGTTATTTTTTTGCAAATGGCTGTGGATTTAGGTTTTGTTTTCTGAACGATTTTTAAAAGACAAAGCCACTTTTCCTTATTTTACTATGAAAATAAATAAACGTAAATATTCATGAAATCTATATAACAATATATAAAACTCAAAAGTGACTGACTGACGTAGTGATCTATCAACGCACAGCCCAAACCACTGGACGGATCAGGCTGAAATTTGGCATGCAGATAGATGTTATGACGTAGGCATCCGCTAAGAAAGGATTTTGATCAATTCTACCCCCAAGGGGATAAAATAGGGAATGAAAGTTTGTATTAAACTTTGTCAATTTTAAACCGATCGGTCTGAGACTTTGCATGCAGGTATAAGAAGAATCATAGATGAATGTCATTGTGTATAATACAAGCCTGAGAACAAAAACTGTAATCTACACTTCAGCTCTACACCGAAGCGAAGCGAGGGCGGGCCACTAGTATAATAATATTTCCCATTAACGCTTACACCATTGAGTATAACAGAAAACACATATGAGGAGCTGGCGAACAGAACCGGACTTGTCCACTACGATTCAAAAAAAGTTTTTTTTTGAATCGTGATGTCTTGACCCAGTTTCGTCGATCCCTGTTAATATATTCAATCAAAACCGGCTCGAAGTCTTAGATTAAAACAAAAAGGGAAGATACGGCATTTGCGGCTCAAAAATGATCCGCTTAAATTGTGGTCCCAGACCATAATTCGCTTTAGTCACAATTTGACATTCAAACACGCTGCCACGGTACGCTGCATGTACAATAAATATAACAATATTGCGTATATTCTGTGTTATGAAGATATAACAATGCCTTCGTTGCTTTTATAAAGAACACAAATAGTTCAAAATTAAATGCCCCGGCAACACTTTTCATTCGTAAAACTGTGAAAACATTTTTTCTCAAAAATCACGGTTTGTCGTGAATATTATTTACGTAATCACCATTTTGTAAGCAAGAAAAGGACAACAATACGCGTATATTTCTGTCTCGCTCGCTCGATTGATGTTTATATACAGACGTGTGAGTGGCGAGAGTTGCTTATGTAGTTGAGTCGGATCATATTTTATTTAATGCTAGTATGAGTGTACCGTATCTTCTCTTTTTGTTTTAATCTAAGCTCGAAGTAGGCAAAAAAAGGCTTTAAAAAGTGCATTTTCAAACAAAAACGGACTAGTCCGATATGTTATTAGTCACCTCCATAATAATATATGAATATTAGTTTTTTAGCCACCAAGTAAAATTATCTGATATTAGTTTTTTAGCCACCAAGCAAAATTATCTGATATTAGTTTTTTAGCCACCGAGCAAAATTATCTGATATTAGTTTTTTAGCCACCGAGTAAAATTTTTTTTCGTTTACTAATCCGGTTCTGTTCGTCAGCTCCTCAAACGTCTGTTCAGATTGTCGAATACAAGATGCTTTCAAACAACACTCCTGACTCCCTTTGCCGGTAAAAACAAAATCTTTACACCAAACCGCTTGTTCGAATTTGACTCTTATTACAATGCAACGGAATGTATATCACATTGGACGCTCGAGCAGCAAAGGAGTCTGCTGAGAAAATTCCAGGAAATACTTCCTTTTATATTATAACAGAAAACAGTGTATTGAGAAATGAATAATGATAGCCAACCGTAAATAGAACAAGCCAATATGGACTCTATGCAGTGCGCGTTAAATTACCCAATTGATTGGTAACAAGAGCTTCTTTGTAAAAGGTTCTCTCTATTTATATCGAATGTTGCCAGCGTTGAAAAAGATCCTCCATCTGTATCGTATTTTGTAACCGTATTGTAAAAAAAAATTGAGTAAAAATACTTCAGATAAATACGATACTTGTATTGAGTAGCTATTGAAATAACAGATTATATTTCGTAACGGAATATATCTAAACAAACTTTTTATTTTATTTGTATAGATATGTATTTTCAATTCTAATTGTATTAGTAGGACAAAAGACAGTTATCCCACCGCCCCGAAGGCGAGGCAGTGACAAACTGTCGGCTATTTTCGTCGCTCAAAAAACGTACAATAGATATACATATGTGCAAACAAAAGAGATGCATATATTAATAGTTGATCGCTGCCTGTTCACACTGCCGGCGAGAACTCGCTCTACTAGTTTGTCGCTGAACGATATGAGCTATCAAAGATAATACTCATACAGCGATGCTCGCTTGGCCGTAATAACGAGTGCGTGTGCATTTTTGCTCAGGTCTGTCACCGCAATCGAGTTGCGCGAGACAACGCGTGTCTCAGAGACGCCCTCTAGTTGAGCCGACGCCCTCAGGTTCGAGTGGTCTAGAGGCTCCAGACGGAGAGGAGACTCCCCCCGTGGGGAGACACCATCCGTCTGGAATACCTCCAGAGGCACTCGCCAATTCTCGGCTTGAGGTCCCCTTAGGATCTCGCCGTCCCCAAACCCGGTGACGCTGTAAAGGTCATCTGCGACCAACAGCATACACACTCAGAAAAAAAAGCGAGACAACGCCCGTTGTACTCGCGTATTCGCTTAAAGCCCAACGATAAAACTATCAGAACTATACAGTCGGTTCCCGCTGCTCGCCAACTCGTTTCTAGTCTATAGCTCTACTCGCTTATCGTTCATCGTCGGCGGTGGGACAAGTACCTGAGAATGTGAGGCAAAATGCTGTCATGTAACGGAAATGTAATCAGAAGCGATGCAAGGCATGTGACAATTAGGGTAACGAACTTGAACGTACACGTTAAAGGAAAGGATGTTACTAAGTCCCGTCAGCTGCATAGTCCGCGTGGAATATTTTCCAGTAAAATTTTCTTTAGATATAAACATCTAGCAGTTAAATGCTTAAAAAATTAAAATATAATAAATAAATACCAAGTATTTATAAAAAAATAGGTATAACAATTTAGTAATTGAATAAATTTAATGTAAAAAAAACTTTATTGGCTCTCTAAAGCGATAATTAATATTAAAACTAATATGAGATAGCAGGTACGGAGAATCTAACTTAGAATGAATAATTGTATGCGGCAGACATTTTATTTAAATATTTCCTACGAAATATCAAAGACTGCATACCAAATCTCAACAATGTATCTTTATTAGTTGGGTTAGAGATTAAAATCTTAAACAGACTTATTTCACAAAACGCTTTTGAATTTGTTCAAGTATGTTCATATGTACCAAATAATATGGTGACCTAATTACGTTATTGTATTCCAGCAAGCTCCATACAAGTGCATATATATATATAGTACTAAATATGGCGAGATCTTTTAAAATGATCTTGTGTTTCTGCACAGGAATCCCTATATTTGTGATGATTTTTCTTCGAAATGATAAATCACTTTCAAACATCACTCCTAGATCTCTAATTTTAGATTTACCATATAAAAATATTGCCTAAAGAATAATCAAAATGAACAACATTCTTCTTTTTAGTGAACGAAATCCCCAAAATACTTATCGACAATGGCATACGGTTCTCTTGAGACCATTGGTATAAAACATATAAATGTCTTTGAAGACTCATTATATCACTGATGCACATAATTGTACTATAGAGCTTTAAGCCATCAGCGTATAGTAGACACAGACATGATTATCGAGTAATAAGATCGTTGACAAAAATTATGAACAGAAGAGGCCCTAAGTTTGAGCCTTGAGGTACAGCAGTCGGAACTGTAAGTGCTGAAGAAAGGTCACCTTTTATATCAAATAGTTGAATTCTTCTACTTTAATAACTGTTAACGTTCCTGAACAAACTTCCATGTACACCGATTGATTCCATCTTCCGGTAGAGCAAGGAATGATCAACTCTGTCAAAAGCCTTTGAGAAGTCGGTATAAATGTAATCTACTTGTGCTCTCCTAGAGAAAGCATCACATACAGAATATCTAATATATAAAATTCTCGTGTCGCGGTGTTTGTGGTTAAACTCCTCCGAAACGGCGTTCTCGATTCTCATGAAATTTTGTGTGCATATTGGGTAGGTCTGAGAATCGGACAACATCTATTTTTCATCCCCCTAAATGTTAAGAGTAATCCACCCCTAATTTTTTTTTTCCATTTTAGATATTTTTTTTTTAATTTTTTTATGATACATCATACAAAAATACATACATCCCTAAATTTTCAATTTTCTACCACCAACCCCTATTTTTTTATGGCGGTACGAAGTTCGCTGGGTCAGCTATCTATATAAATCAAAACTCAAAGGTGACTGACTGACTTAATGATCTATCAACGCACAGCCCAAACCACTGGACGGATCGGGCTGAAATTTGGCATACAGGTAGATGTTATGACGTAGGCATCCGCTAAGAAAGGATTTTGATCAATTCTACCCTCAACTTTGTCAATTTAAAATCGATCGGGCTGAGACTTTGCATGAAGGTATAAGAAAAATCATAGATGAATGTCATTGTGTATAATACAAGCCTGAGAACAAAAACTGTAGTCTACACTTCAGCTCTACACCGAAGCGAAGCGAGGGCGGGCCGCTAGTTTTTTTGTATATTCCAAAGGTGTGATGTTGTTGAATTACCTTTTAAGAAACCATATTGCTGAGTTGACAAAATTGGTTTGAAGTAATGATACATAACATCATATATAAAACTTTCAACAAGACAATATACATGTAGGATGATAACTTTTACAAGACTTAAACAGGGACAACATGAGCTGTTATCCAAGTAGTCGAAAACGTACCCGCTTTTGAAGATTTATTTAAAAAAATGCATAAAGATACACTAATAGGCTTAACTAATCGTTTCAATAATACTTCCGTTCCGTAATAGAATTTCATCAGTGACAGGACCCTCAGGCTTATTAAAAATCTTAATTTCAGATTGTTTATCGCTTTCACTTATATAAATTGCATTATTACTCTGCCTCATATTGAAATTTCAGACGTCTCTCCTATTTATTTCATACTACCGAAAGGTACTTCTGCCTTGCGTTTCACTCGTATTAATTTGAGGTAAAAAATTATAGTAGGTCAACCATTAAAGAAAGATATATGCTGTCACGGTTTTAAAGGGAAACAATTCCGTGATACATGATGACGTTAGATCACGTAACGGAAGCTCATAAATTGAATGTATTTTTCCCGTTTTTGCATAATTTTTCATTGATGTTCCGCTCTTATCAGTCGTAACGTTATGTTATATAATCTTCCTAGAGGCATGTACAATCCAATATAAAAAAAATCAATAAAAGATGGAAACCCCAATAATAGGTATATTCAATCGGAGTATCAGCTATTATTTAAAATTTAAATAAATTGTAAATAAAATCGAGTGGGGTATTTCAAAGAACCGAAATAGATATAGAATCAAAAGCAGTTGTAATAATATTACCGCCCACTTGGTATTGGTAAAGTGTTATGGCTATTGATAGAAAATAATTCCTCTGTTTGTGTTGGAAATTGATTCTAGAACCCACATTAAGTATTTGTATAGACACGATATTGGATACAACGCACTCGTAATACAAAATAATATTGTCATAAAAGTTCGCCTTTATGTCGAAAATAGCTTTTTAGGGAAAACAAGAAAACATCTAATCCAGAAGCAAGAAGCGTATTGAGAAATTAATCACTGAATTGCCGGTTAATATAATTCAATACGTCACATGGAAAATATTTTAAAACATTTTTATGAGTAAAACACTACATTGACAAAGAAGTCATCTCCAACGGCATATTTCAACTTATTCGGAAATTAAAGTGACAGATCGCTAGCCCACCCCTCAGCTGTGTAGCCATCTAATTTTATTTTTCACGGCCGGAAAATCAAAAAGTTTTCTGGCCTTCTTTTCCTCTTATTATTCGATTCCTGCTGTACACCCAGATTTTATGTCTTAGATCAATCCTGAATAGTTTCTCAACAAACTTATCTTTATATTAGATGTATAAATTAAAAACTATTACTTAATAGGATAAAATGAAAAACATTGTTTTAAACTTCCATGGTCCCTAACATTACAGCTATTAACGGGATTGTTACCATGTATCTTGTTTTTTATGAGTCTCCGATATCTCGGCACTGTTGCAAGCGCCATGATCACGGAGTAACTGAAGTGATTGCGGGTAGATGATATTGGCAGACATATCGGTCTACCCTCTTACGTCGTCTTTTATTGCGTTCGATATCCCTGCCACTGGTCACATTCTCACTATTCACTCGCAATTGTTCCCGACACACAATACTCACAGTATCAGATCGCACAACGACACTTTTCTGATTTTTGCGGTTTTTAACATATGAACCACTGGATTCCAGACACTTGAAAATTTTACATGTACATGAATGTACATGGTAACAATCCCGTTAATAGATATAATAAAATGATAAATATGAATCATTAAATTATGAAAATATTTGTCTCAGCTAATGGCAGATATCATTCAGTTACACATACGAGTGGATAGTTCCACGTATCACCACTGACAGGGTAGTTGCTGATAGGTTTTAAATAATTGCGAAATATAATATTTGCCACTTCCTACATATCTCTTTCTTTACTTCCTGAACTGTGTTGCTTAATAAATCGGTGATATAAAAAAAAATCGGGATAATTCTTCAATCAGTGAAAATATCATCATCATTATCAGCCTACCTACCATTAGGGCCCAGTGCGAATTGGTGGGTCTTAACGACTGCAGATGCAGCTGGAATGAACGGCTTAATATGCCTTCTGAAGCCTTAGATTAAAACAAAAAGGGTAGATACGGCACTAGCCTCACAAAAGTGATCCGCACCATTTGTGGTCCACGACCCTAATCGCTTTAGTCACAACTTGACATGCAAACGACGTACATGTGAACGCCAAAAAGAAATATTGCTAATATTTTGTGTTTATATGATAAAACAATCCCTAAGTGTGTTTTTAAAAAGTGCTCATATTGTCAAGAACTAAAAATAAAACCCACGGCATCACTTTTCATTCGTAAGTACTATAAATTTTTTTTGCTCACTCTACCTATTTGGTTTGAATTGACAGCTATGACATCAAAATATGGTGCCCAGTCGGTCCTATTCTTAGTTGAATCGTATTATAGGCATTCCGTAAGATGCAATCTCACTTACGATCTGTTAATTGTTTTAAACTTTCATGGTCACTAACAGTACGGTAAAATAAGTTATTTACGGGATTGTTACCACGTACCTTGTTTTTAGCGAGTTTCCGATATTTCGGCACTGTTGCAAGCGCCATGATCACGGAGTAACTAAGTTACTCCGTATTAATATTAGACTGTAACTCAGTTACTCCGTGATCATGGCGCTTGGAACAGTGCCGAAATATCGGAAACTCGCTAAAAACAAGGTACATGGTAACAATACCGTAAATCTATTTAAATAAAACTCAAAGGTGACTGACATACATAGTGATCTATCAACGCACAGCCCAAACCACTGGACGGATCGGCCTGAAAGGACATGGCTAAGAAACTGCCCTTAACGTGAATAAATATTTCGCACTAGCCAGTAACTTTATTAATTATTACGTGTTTATTATTCTCATACTACTTTCGTGAAATAATCAAATATTTAAAAGTATAAAAACTGACTTCATGTCTATTTAAAAAACAAAATGTTCCGTTTTACAAAATAAATGAACAATAAATGTACACAAAAAATATTTGTGTAAGTATATCGAAAAAAACAATATTATTTCTAAACTCCTTCAAACTATGACATATTTGGCCCTAATTTCTATCAAAGTTAATCACTGAAGGCCTAAAATAATCATCATCAGCCTATTAATGTCCCCACTGCTGGGGCACAGGCCTTCCCTATGGATGGAATAGGGGGATTGGGCCATGACCCACCACGCGGGCCCAGTGCGGGTTGATGGGTGCTAACGACTGCAGCCGGGACCAACCGCTTAACGTGCCTTCCGAAGGACGGAGGAGCTCGAGATAGTAAATTTTCGGTCACCCATCCAATGACCGACCACTGCGAAAGTTGCTTAAATTCAACGATCGCAGCGGAACGCGCTAACCACTTGCGCCATCGAGCTCCTCAAAATAATGGATTTTTTTATTCTGATCAGGCTTGAGACAGGGCTGTACGATAATTAATCCTTTAATTTTTGCAAATGAACAAAATAAAACTTCACAGATTTCCTGTCAGGCCGCCGATAACAGATTATTTGTATTTATTTTTGCTTTAAAAACACTTTTTGTGAAGAGTGAATCAGAGAAATGGGAAGAAAGTTTCTAAGAAAATGCGAAATTGATGACTCTGTAAATAATTGGCAACAAGTTTTATCAACTGTAGTAAGGTAATGACATAGTAGGAGTTCTGATAATTTTCAAGATTGTGACTTTATCAAAAGTTCCTGAGCCTTTTTTCATAAAAATTATAAATATTCAGCCATTTACCATTAAATATTACTAAGTACAGTATTTAGACATTGTCATGACAGTCGCTCATACAAAACTTTACCATGTCCTTTGGTATGCAGGTAGATGTTATGACGTAGGCATCCGCTAAGAAAGGATTTTGATCACTTCTACCCCTAAGTGGATAAAATAGGGAATGAAAGTTTGTATGAAACTTAGTCAATTTTAAACCGATCGGGCTGAGACTTTGCATGCAGGTATAAGAAGAATCATAGATGAATGTCATTGTGTATAATACAAGCCTAAGAACAAAAACTATAGTCTACACTTCAGCTCTACACCGAAACGAGGCGAGGGCGCTAGTATAATAATATTTCCCATTAACGCTTACACCATTGAGTATAACATAAAACACAAATAAGGAGCTGGCGAACAAAACCGGACTTGATAGATGAATGTCATTGTGTATAATACAAGCCTAAGAACAAAAACTGTAGTCTACACCGAAGCGAAGCGAAGGCGGGCCGCTAGTTACGTTATATTCCTTGTGTTTTTGTTCCGTAGTATAACCGTTGTTTTTGAAACTCTAGTAAAATTTCAAAGCGAACGCACACTCAGTTTGTTTATAATTGCACTACAGCAGCTAGAAATAACTAATAATTATTCACTAGTAAGTTTACACGAAAAACAGAGCCAGCGTTCTGGTTCACTATAGTGCGAACTACGAGTATAATTTGCATATCAATACGTGTTCACTCGCGCTTAACTAAGTGTACGGTATTTGATAGTATTGAAAATAAAGTGCCAGTTGTTAGCATCTGTGTTTAGAATGAATATTGGCAGGGGTTTTTACTATTTTTGCAAAAAAACATATTCATAATTTTACTAAAAACCCACGAAAACGATAATAGTTTTCTTATCTATTGTCACGTGACCCAAAGCGCTTGGGATTGGCGGAGCCTAAAATGACGTCACACGCAAGTAAACTTCCGGTTAAAGTGACATTACATTGCATCGTTTGACGTTTTAATAACAGTCGTGTGACGTCACTCACTAGTAAGACGCCATATTGTCCAGAGAAACGTTTTCGCGGTACCTTGAAAATGCAGTTTTTGATTTGGTTATTTTTACTGAAATACACAACAGAATGATGAATATCCACTTTTTACAGACTCCATAAACATTAGTCAATAACGTGAGATCGATTTCTAAAACTTGTCAAATACCCTGTTATGATTGCTTGAATACTTCTGTACCCTTGCACGAAACAATATCGAGTTCGTATCGTTTACGAGTACGAAATGTCATTGTAAAATGTGTACTGATTTTTAGTTCTCTTTACGTACGTTATGGCGTTAATGTTAAAGTTTTCATACTTTGACAAAATTTGACAATGACATTTCGGACTCGCAAACTATTCGAATTCGATAATGGTTCGTGCTAAGGGTACTGTAGGTTGCAGTAGCCACTTATCAAGTGTTTTGTGAAAATATCAACTCGTCTCAGCTGAAACGAATAAGAAACTTGTTTATTTGAAATATCGCTACATCTCTTAGTAAACTTTTTTTTATTATTATTATTATCAATAAGAAACAAACAGTCACATATGTTTACAATTGATACAGAGATATCATTGGTCATATAGTTTCCTTAATTAATTAAAGTATTAATTTATCCTAGCATTGTTTCCCAATATAAACTGCAACATAGACATTTATCCGGCTCGAAGGACCATGAAAAGGTTTTGTCTGTCCGCTCGATGGTTAGCGTCCAGATCCTTTGGTTTATATGGTAAGAAAAGAATAACTCCAAAGTTCGTGTAAAACTGTATAATAATTAAACTTACAAATGTAAAATAGTAAAATCTATCTAATATATAAAATTCTCGTGTCGCGGTGTTTGTGGTTAAACTCCTCCGAAACGGCTTTCCCGATTCTCATGAAATTTTGTGTGCAAATTGGGTAGGTCTGAGAATCGGACAACATCTATTTTTCATCCCCCTAAATGTTAAGGGTAATCCACCCCTAATTATTCTTTTCAATTTTAGATTTTTTTTTTATTTTTTTATGATACATCATACAAAAATACATACAACCCTAAATTTTCACCTTTCTACCACCAATCCCTATTTATTTATGTCGGTACGAAGTTCGCTGGGTCAGCTAGTATAATATAAATACGAAAAATGATTATGATTGGTATTGAGCACGCGTCGCGTTAATGGTAGCTTATTACGTACTAAAATTAATTCCATATTTTATGTATAAATTGCAACTTGCTGAAGTGCAAATTACTGCGCTGTTCGTTTGCGTAGCACAGAACACACACATAAGAAACAAAATTACATAAAAAAATTAACTAAGCAGCAAAGAATTGTTTAAGCAAAATGTCCATAAAACAATCAAAATTTAAAAAAAAATCAGCCTTATATGCGTTCAGCAATACTCCTCCTAAACTTATGTTTGGATGTCTCAAAAATATAAATATTCATGAAAGAGTCATTGTAAAGTGCGCAAGCTCTCTTTATAAAACTATTGCTTCCGTGATAAGTTTTACTTGGCTTAATAAAAAATAACGCTTTTTTTACGATTTGTTCTCTCTTGCCTTCTGGATACACGGAAATATATTTTCTCTAATAAAACATTCAACTTCATCTATACACCGCGTTTCATATAATTTCATCATCATCATCACCAGCCTATTAATGTCCCCACTACTGGGGCACATAGGGAGATTGGGCCATGACCTACCACGCGGGCCCAGTGCGGATTGGCGAATGCTAATGACTGTATATGCAGCTGGGACCAACGTCTTAACGTGCCTTCTGAAGCACGGAGGAGCTAGAGATAGTAAATCTTTGGTCACCCATCACCATGGTTCTTAACTTCAACGATCGCAGACGAACGCGCTAACCACTTACGCCATCGAGCTCCAATAATTGTAAGTACCTATATTTCCCATAAAACAAATATCAGTAAATAATTATGAAAAAGTACACATTTCAGCGAACAATAAACAGTTGTATGAAACACAGTAAAAGACATTAATGGAATTGATCCAACTTATGAGAAATTAGCTACAAACTTATTAACTCAAGTCAAGAGGTCAATATCTTAAGAAAAATTTACTAGAAAAAATTCCACTTAGTTTAGGTTTCAAAAAGGATTCGAACCCGCATCTTCAGCTATCCGGCGAATAACACAAAAATATAATTTTAAAATATTAGTTCAGACCCTTCCCATATGATTCTATCCATCCATGCGGGTTGTGATTTACCCGCCAGATGCAGGTCGATGGATGCCAAGGACTGCAGATACAGCTAGAACTAACTCGATATGATACATTTTGGTCACCCATCTGCAAACCAGACATCGAAATGGTAGACAGATAGATGAATAATAGTTTGATTGCTTCATGACATTAATAAAACTGCTTATTTTTATAGTTGTTTTTTAGGCGTTTAACTCCTATAATTTAAATCTAAAGGAAATTTTACTAGAAAAAATCCACGAGGACCAGGCAGCAGACTGGACTCGAACCCGCACCCTTCGCTATCCAGGCGAAAGCACTGACCTTTATGCAACCGCAACCATGATGGCCGTGTCGAACTTTCTAGCCTCTCTATGGCTGCAAGTCAGCGCCATCTCTTCGCATTGTAGGTAACCCATAATTTTTATTATTTTTAATATTGGACTCTTTCATTTTTTTTTCAAACGTGTAACTGCTTTATGTTTAAATCTAAAGAAAATACTCGTATGACTAGAAAAAAATTCCACGTGGACCAGGCAGTAGACGGGACTACTGCCTGGTCCGCGTGGATTTTTTTCTAGTAAAATTTGTTTATTTTTATATTCATGCAGGCAAACAAGCTGACAGTCCACCTGATGGAAAGTGGTCACTGTTACCCATGGACACTTGCAGCACTCATGCGTTGCCGGCTCTGGAAGAAAAGGTTTACCCGTCTTTTGAAGACCGCCATATCATAGCTGAAAGGAAAAACAGCTGTGGGAAGTTCGTTCCAGATCTTGTAGGTACGCAAGAAAAAGGAACGCGCTTATCTCATGGTGCTAGAACATCCAGCGTCCAGATAGTGGGGTACAAACTTCTCTCCGTGGCGTGTGGTTCGGTGAAGGACAAGATTACCTTTTTTTATGCAAAATAGGCAATACGTTTGACCACAATCTCACCTGATGGAAAGCGATAATGAGGCCTAGGATGGTACACGCCTGCCTAGAAGATGCCTGTTCACTCTGACCTTGAAGATGTCCAGATTATATTGGTCCGGGAAAGCAGACCTCGGCAAGGAGTTCCACTCCCTAGCCGTTCGCATAATGAAGGCCGAAGCAAATCGCTTCGTGCGAATGGGAGGAACTTCGACAACATCAGGCAGATATCTCTCCGAAACTGTGTGTCGTCTGCATAACCAAAGATACCGGGAGTTAGGAGCAGATCATTGATCATTGAACACCGGCATTGATACCAAGCAGATCCTACGATGCGCCATTAATGACCACTCGTATCGATCTGCCCCTCAGAAAATCTGCAATCCAGTTGCAAAGTCCGGCAGCGATTCCATATGAAGGAAGCTTGCCAATGAGACTTGCATGCCAGACCCTGTCAAAAGCCTATTTCATTGTATGGTTAAGCTATCACTGTAAATGTAATCCTCCCTTTCCATCTATTCCATCTACAGGGAAGGCACGTGTCCCAGGAGTGGGTAAATTAATAGGCTGATGATGATGATAAACTTAATAGTGGCCAACGACAGAAAAAGGCAGAAACTCATCGATACATTTCACCTTAGAGCATAACACTGAATTTTAGTTTGACTAGAATGCTCGTATTCCTTGACTTCTTCAAACCTCATACAAATCACTGCGCCATTAGTGAGCATCCCGTGTTTGAACAAAAATCTATATGTCCACATGGCATAATACTGTAATTCGTCCGTGCAGGTTCATCGTTATGACAAAAGCGGGTATTCAATTTGCAACTTTCCCAACGAGCCCAAACATTATTCAAAAGTTGTCAGGGCGAAGTTCGGCTTCGGGAATCGTTCAAGTTGGCCCATTAGGCGATCATTCATTCGCTCGCGGGCCATTCGAAATGAGTGAACTGTGAACGCGAGTACACCGTCCGTTCAGTTCGGAGGAAATTACTTCGAAAAAGTTTGTTTGGAGCCACAATGACGAGCGTGTTCCTGACGGTCACCATTTTGTACAGTTTCCGTCTGATTCTTAAGTTTCTCTGTCACTACTTGCAACTGTAATTTCACACACAATCGGTGGAAAATACCTAAAGAACCTATGATGTTTTAAAGTAACAGATACAACATAATACACTCTTTCAATTTGGCAATTCGACAGTCAGGTAATGGCCCGACTTGCATTCAGTCAGGTTCAGGGCACGTTCTCTCTCCGCGGCTACACTTTGCTACAACGTGTAGATATTTTACGTTTTTTCAGACACAAAGCTTTTTTGTACACAAAATACACAGGAAGTATTAGAGAGAAGAAAGCCGTGTCATTTCATTCGTAAATATAGTTTTAAAGAAATGTAAAAATATTTAGTGATTACTTATTTTGACAGTTGCTGAAACCTTTGTCACATAGAGAATAAAGAGCGAGGTGTGATCTGTACCCCTAGCATGAACCATTATCCAATTCGAATAGTTTGCAAACCGAAATGTCAATGTCAAATTTTGTATGGACACTTGAACAGCAGCGGCACAAAGTACGTAACGAGAACTAAAAATCAGTACAGATTTGACAATGACATTTCGGACTCGCAAACGATACGAATTCGATATTGGTTCGTGCTAGGGGTACTGCTTTATGAAAGAGAGTAAAATTGACTACTTTAATACACTCTAATGGCGGCTCTTGGCAAGTGAAGTTGGCGCGGGGATTACCTACTTGTGCCATTTTAAAATGCAATAATTTTGACGCATAAATATGTATTATCTAATATATAAAATTCTCGTGTCGCGGTGTTTGTGGTTAAACTCCTCCGAAACGGCTTTCCCGATTCTCATGAAATTTTGTGTGCATATTGGGTAGGTCTGAGAATCGGACAACATCTATTTTTCATCCCCCTAAATGTTAAGGGTAATCCACCCCTAATTTTTTTTTCAATTTTAGATATTTTTTTTTTTTTTATAATTATGATACATCATATAAAAATACATACAACCCTAAATTTTTACCTTTCTACCACCAACCCCTATTTTTTTATGGCGGTACGAAGTTCAGCTAGTGGTCTATATATTATACGCCGTTTTTAAAGAGCAAACAGATATAGTTTACTCGAACATTCCCACAAATTTAATCCCAGTCCTCTATCCTCCTAATCCTAATCTTTGGATACTAAATCTATATAAAACAACATCTCAAGATCGTACTTAAGATCGTTCTCGGAGTTGAGAGTGATCTACTATAGGGGGCTTAAATAAAAGAAAACTTTTGCATGAAGGGTTCCGTATCAAGCAAAATTAGACACTATCTTGTAATATTATAAAATGTAAAAGTTCGTATGTTTGTGAGAAAATTTAAACTGTGTGCTATCACGGTTCATGAGTTAGTATATAATAAGTACAGCCTTAGTAATAGAGTTTCATTTTTACCCTTTGGGTATGGAACCGTAAGTGTCGCCGCACACGGGCCACCGACCACAACAACAAAACGCCGCCACCGGCATATTTCTTGTAGTTTTCATACATTTTATATGGACTCACCACACACGATACGCCGGTGGCCGCCACATGCTACAAATCGTCGTTGCTCGCTTCTTGTGGCCCGCACCGACCACTTAATGCGCCGACGCCGCCACACGTCACTCGCGCGATTCCCCACTCCTCTCTCCCTTACCTTAGTCGGCCGCTGTGGCGCGCTTCAGCCACTTTAGTAGCCGCTTCTAGCTTCTCCACGCGCGCTGGCCTACGTTGCCACCGACTTACTGTGGCCACTATTCCTACACGAACAAAGAAATTTGGTGACTCATTTCTTTGTCATACTATTCGTAAGTGGAATTCTTTGCCTACGCAAGTGTTCCCTCCTTCCTACAATCACAGATCCTATAAGAGAGGCGTGAAGAAGCATTTTTGAAAGCCGGCAAGGTGAGGTTGGTTAGTGTGGCAGTTTATAACTGCTGTACCAGCTAACTTCGCGTTTGGACTTTATCACCACTTAACATCAAGTGCGGTAGAGTCATTTGCCTACCTGACTATTAAAAACCACAAACAACATATATTACCAAATAATCTCAACCATAAAACGGGTGTATGACACGGTTTGATGTTAAAGGTATTTCATTTCATTTAATTTCATTCATTTAATGTTACGCCTACATAGATGGCGGCAATTTAAATTGTATCCAGAGTTCCGGAATTAATCTGTGATGGATGATAAATCCAGATGACATCAAAACAACCGAAAATAAAACTGAAAACAATACTGAACAAATATTAATTTCATTGGTTCGGGTACGCCATGATCTTTCACGATTTATTCAAAACGTAAAAACTTGGTTCAGAAACCGAATGCAAATCAGTTAAATCAAATTATTGAGAACGAATATAATGTCTGTATTTATAGGGTCAAGTGATTCAACATGATGCTTCATGTTGGATACATAAGTTTATTGCTATAAATATTAGATAAATCATTTATTTCCATCAGTACAGCATACAAAATCAAGTAAACAAATAGAACAATTAATCAGAAATCAATATATCTTTATTCAAATTGGATGTATGGTACAACTCTTTTAAATCTTTTTTTAGCTGCGGAGAAAAACGAGCGAAAAAAACTCCACAACATTAAAAGTCTAATGTAACAACCTTTACAAATCATTATGTTGTTACAACCTCAATACAATTATGATTTATTAAATATAGAAAACCTGTTGGAATGATTGGAACAGTTCAAACCCAAGCATTTTTGTCTGTAATATAATCAGACACTTTGTAATAAGCTTTTTTAATAAGTGCTTTTTTATACTATCTTTAAATTTATTTATGGTTAACTCTTGGATATTGCTTGGGACTTTATTGTATAAGCGAACACAAAACCAAAAAAAAAATTAATTATTAATTTTGTGCAGCCTAGTAGCAGGTAAAGTTAGTTTATTTTTGTTTCATGTATTAAGTGTGTGAACATCACTGTTTTTAAGAAACAAATTAATATATTTTGTTAATAATCTTAATAATAATAATTACTAAATATGTAACTGTGTGCCGCAACGACAGAAAAAGGCAAAAACTCAGCGATTCCTTTGCTTTGAGAGCAAAGAACTGGTTTTCAGTTCTGCTTAGAAAGCGCGTAACGTACAACAACAACGACGCGACATGATTAATTTATTATTAAAAAAAATATGGCTATGACTACTTATTTACAGGTAAGTGATTTTGAATTTCTCTGTCTTATCATCATCATCATCATCATTATCACCAGCCCATCTTAGATTACTGTTGGATATAGGCCTCTCCAATTGCATGCCACTCAGATCGATCTTGAGCTACTAGCACCCAGCTCCTGCCATCCACCTTGCGCAAATCGTCACTCCACCGTGCCTGAGGACGTCCTACACTACGTTTGCCTAGACGCGGTCTCCACTCCAGAACTCGTCTACCCCAACGGTTATCGGTTCTTCGACAAATATGGCCAGCCCACTGCCACTTCAACTTGCTAATCCGGTGGGCTATGTCGATAACTCTGGTTCTCTGCCTTATGTTGCATCTTAAATAAAATTAAGTAAATAAAAATAATAAAATAAAATTCAACTTTCTCCTACTACTAAAAATAAGTGCTACCTATAGCTTATTTAATTAATGTTCCTGATGGATAGTGAAACCTAAAAAGCTAGTTTAGGGGACGTCAAAAGTGTAAGTATGTTTGTCAGGTTCCTCCCGACTTGTATAGCTCTGCCAATATTTGTTTATTTAAAAAAGGTGACCAAGGTAAGCGGCCACCATAGCCTGTAGACGCTTCATCATCAGCCTATAAATGCCCCCACTGCTGGGGCACAGGCCTTCCCTATGGATGGAATGGCGAGTTCGGGCCATGACTCACCACGCGGGCCCAGTGCGTATAGGCGGGTGCTAACGACTGCAGATGCAGTCGGGACCAAAGGTTTGCCGCACCTGTAGGATAAATGTGCGAAGATCCAGTCTACACACCAGAAAATGCTATAACATGCTATACCAGGAGGAACTTGAGATAGAAGATTTTTGATCACCCATCCAATGACAGACCACTACAAAAGTTGTTTAACTTCAACGATCGCAACTGAACGCGCTAAACACCTGCGCCATCGAGCTCCTTAGACGCTTGAAAATGTCACTTGCACTGTTGCTGCCTATCCGCTCTGGAACCCTTTACTGTAACTTCTATAAGGTAGAGGTTACTCCCCCTCCCCCCCCCCCCCAAATAGACGCTATGCCCTATCTGCCCACTTGACGTCCGTATGGCGCCTGTTCTGTGTGTGGAGGTTATATTTCCGGACTCCAGCAGCCAGCCCAGCTTCGCCAAGAGCTGCCCCTAGTACCTAATCATTAGTGATTGTTTCTCGGAGGTTTTATGCACAAACATAAATTACATTATCACCAGAGTATTGGAATAAGACCTGATGGCGCGATTTCAATTGGTACTTGGCCCGAATAGGAGTGCCAATGGAATTCGGGTAAACAAGGTGTAAATGAACGGAGTTGAGTACACCGGTAAACAGGTAGATTTCCTTTTGTTTACCCGATACTGTCTTCTAGGACCTATTCCAGTGTAAATATTGCTTCGGGTATCCGAATTCGAGTAATTTCTTTGACGACCTCCGTAGCCGAGTGGTTTGTACGCCGGGTTTCATGGCGTCGCCGACTCGAGAGGTCCCGGGTTCGAATCCCGGTGGGGGCAGATGTTTATGTGATGAATACGAGCATTTGTACTCTAGTCATGAATGTTTAATATGTATTTCTATATAAATATACTAATATATGTAAAGTATATGTATTCTATCCGTTACCCTAGTATCCCATAACACAAGCCTTATAGTGCTTACTTTGGGGCTAGGCTAATTGGTGTGTGTTTTAAAAAAAAAATGTCTCTCGTGCACCCGAATATGGGCTAGAAGCCAAATCAGCATCATTACACATTTAACATTCCACTCGCTTACAATATCAGGAATCATAAATTAAGTGTCAAAATTTATATTCATACATTTACTTCAGATTTACGACTTAGGGGCTGCGCAAACGTAGAAATGATGTTTTTATTCGACAGCACACATTCACAGGAAACCGTAATCGCTGTGTCCTGTAACGGCGATCGGACACAGTTGCTGGTTGCTACTATAGATAGGTATAGATGCACTGATTTATTTATTTACTAGTGGCCCGCCCTCGCTTCGCTTCGGTGTAGAGCTGTAGTGTAAACTGTAGTTTTTGTTCTCAGGCTTGTGTGATAAACAATAACTTTATTTATATAATTACACGTGTTATTCTGAGTTAACCATAAAAGATAGACATATACTGTTGCGGGATATTTTTTAGACAATTTTATGGAGAATATTTCCGTCATACATCATTTCTATGTAACTTTAACCATTAAAGCTGCACACGCGACGGAAGCTTAAAAAATGGAGTAACTTCTCCCGTTTTTCCAATATTTACCTTCACTACTCTGCTCCTATTGATTGTAGCGTAATGAAAAGTACACTATAACCTGCCCAGGAGTATGGAGAATAATTGTACCAAGTTTGGTTAAAATCTGTCGAGTAGTTTTTGTTTTTATAAGGAACATACACACAGACAGACCGACAGACAGACAAAAATTTTACTGATTGCATTTTTGGTATCAGTATCGATCACTAATCATCCCCTGATAGTGCATCAATCAGTGTATCTATACCGTTGAAACTTAATTTATTTAATAAGTGGTGTGCGTGAAAACCTAACAAACAAATACACTGGTAACCTAGCTGCTGTGTCTGGTGGCGGCGATCGGACAGTCACCGATCGCTATTTCTGAACGCTGGTACAATTCGTTGCTTATTTTCCGCCAGTTTCACGATGAGCTTGTGTCAGTGTCATACAGGATTCAGACACCGATTCCACCGGACATAGACCAATCGTCCATTTGCGCAACTAACAACAATTAGGAAATTTTATTTTTATAAGGTTGTTTGTGTCTTCATCTGACGGCATACAGTTTCCAGTTACAGATACTAAACAATTTTTAATAAGATAAGATAATCATCATCATCAGTCTATTAATGTCCCCACTGCTGGGGCACAGGCCTTTCCTATGGATGGAATAGGGAGATTGGGCCATGACCCACCACGCGGGCCCAGTGCGGATTGGCGGGTGCTAACGACTGCAGATGCAGCCGGGACTAACGGCTTAACGTGCCTTCCGAAGCACGGAGGAACTCGAGATCGAAGATTTTTGGTCACCCAACCAATGACCGACTGCTGCGAAAGTTGCTTAACTTCAACGATCGCAGCCGAATGCGCTAACCACCTGCGCCATCGAGCTCCTCATAAGATAAGATAATATAACTCTTTATTATAACACCAATTAAGTTACACTATAAAAAATAACATTTAAAATTAGAGTGTCACGTTTTAGACATACTCATTGATCGTCAATAAGTATGTCTAAATAAAACTAGTTTTTACGGGTTAATGCACGAAACTATTTTTATTTTTTAAAAATGAAATATCATTATTCTGACGATGCAGACCTGAAAAGGCTGCGAAACGTCAATAAATAAATAAAGTTTCGTGCATTAACCCGTAAAAACTAGTTTTATTTAATGAGTGATGTGCGTGAAAACCTAAGAAACAAATAAGTATGTCTAAACTGGAACTGTATACAAAAAATGATTTCGTTTGCGCAGAAAGTGGCTGATTCTTTACTGGTTCTATAGAATAAAAATATTCTTTGGTAACTTGTAGCCGACACAAGACACAAAAGTGTCCACGTTTGCGCTGCGCCAATCGCAACCTCCTCCTACCCCCAGCCTCTACATTCTTCGCTATGTGAATAATACTATCTTGAGACATAGATATTCTGTTAGCTTACATAGTATTCCATATATTACAATGGAATGCGTGTGTTAACACAGTTTCTCACATATAATATATCTACAGTATACTAATACAGTCTCGTTTGATGAAAGAGCGACAGAAAACAAGATTGGTGACAGATGTAAACTTTTCCACGCATTTATTTGATGCGAAGTCCGTACACTTAGCAACTTTTCACTTTGTTTCTGAATATAAGTATCCATCCCATAACTATAGGTACCATAATAACACGACATTTGCGACGACATTTGTGATTGGGCAAAGAAAATAAGATAGCTTTCTTTTAAACGTATCAATTTGAAACCCTTGTTTTTTGTAAGTTTAAAAACCCATGCAACTGCGTATCGATCTCCAAAGATGACGTAGCATATGTTATATGTATAATGTAAACAAGCACAGGATTTATGAAATATGTATCTCATATTGGGCCGCCCCGCGACTTCGTCCGCATTAACTTAATTTTTTTGACAAACCCTCAGGAACCAATTTTTTTTCGAGATAAATAGTATCCCATATCTGAATCCAGGCTATAAATTATGCGTACCAAAGAACAATGCCCACTTTCCATACATTTGAAAACCTGATAATGAAAGTTAATGTATAAATACAAACTAAACTGGAAAGATTACGTATAAATTAAGTAAATATTACCCTATAGTCATTTTTACGATTTAAACGCAGGAAAATTAGAAAAATATCTATTATTTTTTAGATTAAATTTATTTTTTTGCTCTGGTAACACTGGAGTGTTCAGATGTTCTTTTGCATTACCTATCTGCAATATTTTTTATTTATTTACGACAAATTATATAAAAACAGAATATATTTCGATCAAGTTAAATGACAAAATGCAGTGCAGTTATTTGTGAATTGATTACCTTATGGTTACAAGTGAACAGACAGCGTCCCTACCTGCCAAACCGATATGATTAACCAAACAACAATGGTAAAGAATAATTTGTCCTAAGAGTGAAATAAGCAATTTATTTTGAGCAACATCAAGTGGATTGTATGAAAACAACAGACTAGTAGATGCTTACACATATTACAGCAATCCTACATTATTTTATTTATTATTAAACAAAACTAGCAAACCAGTGAACCAAATGTTCACCAAAACCCAAAAAAAAATGTATTTAATTAATTGAGAACTTCGGAGATTTTGTGTGGTTTCGTTTGAAATTCGTGATTTCTCGAAAACCGGAAGTGCTACGTTACTCAAATCCGGTTTGTAGTCTTATCAGTATTCTTAACTTATAACTTAAACATTCTCTTTATCTATCTCTTACGGTTTGGCCGCTGAAACAGCACCACAGACAGACGGACGAATGGACTTGTCTAATAGATAAGAGATATCAAAGCAATCTAATTAACAAACTCTGTGCAGGGCGGGTTGTCAAACACCTGTCATATTCAAAGAAACCCGTTTTACAAATCCTTCAATTGTACTGCACGACGAATTAATGAGGTGATAATAATATTAATTTAAATTATTCTGTAGTAAGAGTTTCATATAAGAAAACATACACATAAAATACAGTGTAAAAGTATTTGAAACGCATAAAAAACAGGGTTGAACAAATATTGTTGACAAGTGGCAGTGTATAAAATGGAACACAGCAAACACTGGATCGTTGAAGTGCGTTCGGAAACTGTAACTTACACATACCGTAAACCTACTGAAATAATAAACTACCTTTTTTTCCTGCTATTCTTTTACCACGTTGATTATTGTAATAAACTTATAATTAAATTAGCTTTTTTTTGACGTATATGTACGTATATGTATCTCTATACTAGATCAGGTCAAAAATGGGCATTGTTCTTTCATTCAAACCCGTTCAGCCGCTTTTGAGTGATTGAGTACCTAACAAACATTAAAAAATATCACATTCAAATAATAAAAGATTAATAAATAAATATAATAATATAATAATATAATTAATAAATAAATATTTCTAACACTCACACCAATTAGCCTAGCCCCAAAGTAAGCACTGTAGACTTGTGTTACGGGATACTAGGGTAATGGATAGAATTCATATACTGATACTTATATAAGTATATTTATATAGAAATACATATTACATATCCATGACTGGAGTACAAATGCTCGTATTCATCACACAAACATCTGCCACCGGGATTCGAACCCGGGACCACTCGAGTAGGGGACACCTTGAAACCCGGCGTTCAAATCACTCGGCCATGGAAGTCGTCAAATTCATATTTCATCATCATCATCAGCCTATTAATGTCCCCACTGCTGGGGCACAGGCCTTCCCTATGGATGGAATAGGGAGATTGGGCCATGACCACGCGGGCCCAGTGTGGATTGGTGTGTGCTAACGACTGCAGATGCAGCCTGGACCAACGGCTTAACGTGCCTTCCGAAGCACGGAGGAGCTCGAGATAGTAAATTTTTGGTCACCCATCCGATCACTGTGAAAGTTGCTTAACTTCAACGATCGCAGCCGAACGCACGAACCACTTGCGCCATCGAGCTCCTATATGTAATTCATATTTATTGTATGAGTATTATGTGGTAATTTCATCTGTCTCCATTTCATTAACCGTATGTTAATGAAATACATGCTATATAGACGGTTGGTCTAATAGTGGAGACTTAGTAGTGAAAACAAAAAATGGTTGCCTGTAAAGTCGGTTTTACGGGCGAAGATTTTACGTGACAACGTCTTTTTCTCGGTAGAATATTTATTGATATGAATATAATTAAATTGCACAATAGGAACAAGGAATTGAATGAAAATAAGAATTGCACAAATTTTAACTATAGAAATATATTTTGTTTACTAAAACATTGTACATGTAAACTTAAACTCATCGTAACGTTACCGAGCGTTACACTTTTTCATAAGTGACTCCCAGCCGCAACCTAATTTAAGACGTTGTCACGTCAAAACTGACACTGATGTCCAGTCCAGTACCTACAATATATTCAAAACTATCTCGTCCCCTGACACATTTATATTCTGTTCCCGCAAAACCCTCGCGAAGTTTTTATTTCGCTCCAAAACCCACATCAGAAAGTTAGCGTAGGTTTTCATAGCAGGTGCTTATATTAAATTTTATCGACAGTTCATAAATGTGTTTAATAAACTACCAGAGCTTCTTGGAAACTACGAGCACGTTGTGTTCATTCATTCACGCTTCCCACACTGTCCCTATTTCAAATTAAGTAATTTTCATTCCATATTCCGAGAAAACATACATACATTTCGTATACAAAATTAATGCTACATATGGTTTTATTCTGATTTTATTTCTGTAACGTTTTGTTAGTTTGTTTGAGTTGATATAGGGATATGTTTTCATTTTGTTCTATTGTCCTACTATACTAATATAAATAAATGTGAAATGTTGTATGTTAATAACAGATAACAATATATATTATTAACAATATTTTCTAAAATAGCATATTATTTAAACTCACAAAATAGATTAACCACTAAATAAACTAAATACTTATACCAAACTAAAAATAAAACTATATTATGTAAAAAATCGACCCCAAATCGCTGCGCTCGCAGGGTAGGATGCCCAAGAGGCTGGCGGCATTTCCCCGTTGAATGGCCAGGCTCAACCTTTGTCCGAAATGCGCGCCAGCCCTTGGATCCCCTGAGGCGTCGATGAGGCATGTGGAAATCTCCTTTAACAGCTGACGGGCTTCCGCACTCCAAGGCCCCAAGGTCTCCACGGCAAAAGGCGCAAATATATACCGCTCTCCCAAGGCCCCATATTTACGCCTATTATTGGTTTCGGCTGTCGCTGCAGCTACGCCGGCTTTTCGAGCGGTCGCTCTCACGTGAGATGGGGCAACAGTGTCCACGCATGTATTGTATGTTTGTATGTGGGTTACTCAATCACGTAAAAACTACTGAACGGTTTTGGATGAAATTCGGTACGCATATAATTCATGACCTGAATTGAGATAAAGAATACTTTTTAGCCCAGAAAAGTGTAAGGCACTTTATAAAATATTTCCTGAGGGACGACACGCAATACCAGGTACAGTATACATACATATCAGGGCGTTTTTCCCCGCCCCTCACGACAGCGGCTAACTAGTGCCGAAATCCGAGTCTCAGAAACGCCTTCTAGTTGAGACGACCCCCTCAGGTTCGAGTGGTCTAGAGGCTCCAGACGGAGAGGAGACTCACCCGCCTGGAATACCTCTAGAGACATTCGCCAGTTCCCGGCTTGAAGTCCCCTTGGGATCTCGCCGACCCAAACCCAGTAACGCTGTAAAGGTCATCTGAGACCATCAGCATAAACAATAAAAAAAATGCTCGAATTTACAGTACCAGGCTAGGGCAGTAACTTTTACGTTATTGTCCGTATTCACGTACGGTATTACTAGTAAGTAATAGTTTACTTTAATGCGAGTAAAAATCAACGCGTCGCGTCCTACGTTGTGAGTTATACGACCTTCACGTTGTTTTGTACCGTTGTGGTTGCGACATCTATATGCCCCACAGATATTTTATTTTATTTTATTTTGTAAGGAATAACAAACAGTTGTACAGTTTGTGTTACATAAAGATTTACAGAATTGTTATTACTAATTATACAACCAGCAACGTTATCCACGGATTACTATTAAAGAGTAATGTGCTATGCTATACACTAATATCTTTGTGAGATGTGAGTAGTTACTGGCAAAGAATCACAAAAATGAAAACTGCAAAAAAAAAAAAGGATAAATATCAAATACCTGAGGAGTTCAAGAACTTGGTGTGACAATTAGTTCATAAATGTTAGTCTTGAAGGAGGTCGTCGGGGCTGAGAAAATATCAATCTCGTGGGAACTCATGTGTTCATTAAAAGTAATATACAACGGATGTAGGAAATCATTACTCACCATCCTCAAGAGATGGCGTTACCTGCACTGCGATCAATATTAGTATGGAAGCCTACATCGCGCAAATGAAATTCGGAGGCTAACTCTTCATATATACGATGCCCGACCAACATCAGTCGGGCCGCGGCCCCCGAGCTACCATCACCCAGCTCGGGGGAAGATCTTCCCCTTTGGCCTACCTACACCATTCATGAGTAGGGACCATTTCATCAGATTGAAGCCGAACAAGGATTTAGTGTTGCCGCATACGGGACGACCACAACCACACAACGCCGCCACCGGCATATTTCTTGTAGTTTTCATACATTTTATATGGACTCGCCACACACGGTACGCCGGTAGCCGCCACACGCTACAAATCGTCGTTGCTCGCTTATCGTGGCGCGCACCGGCCACTTAATGCGCCGATACAAAACGCTGTCACACGTCACTCGCGCGATTCCCCACCCCTCTCTCCCTTACCTTAGACGCCGCTGTCGCGCGCTTCAGCCACTTCAGTAGCCGCTTCTAGCTTCTCGTGGCGGCTGTGGCTGTGGCGTGTGGCTCGTGTGCGGCGACACTTAGTGTTGTGTTTCTGCAATATAGGTATAAGGTTGCACGAAAACTAACTAAAAATTAAGGATATTTGGGGGACAAGTTTTTTATAAAAAATAATGCGATTTTACCAATTGCACCAACGAAAAATTGGGTGCCTGCGGTTGTAGTATCTTTGTGTGTTTGGTTGAAATATAGACTTTCATTTTAACAGTGGTAGGTACCGCATGTAATATCCTGCTTTCTTGACAAGCCAGGAAGGCCCGATAGTTTAAAGAAGACGGATTAACGACATTTAGATGTTTTCTAAGGTAAGGAGAGATATTGATACTGATGGATATTTATAAGACGTTCAACCAATCCGTTCACACTTAACATAAACCTTATTCGTATTCGACATAAAGGTTAAAATTCAATGGGAAACGTGACAGTTCACACGCATCCCACCAACATTTGTTTCCATTACAAAGACGTTCCAATCGCGTGAAAGTAGAAAGATGGTCCCGAATAATTCATGGTGTTAACGCAGTGAAGGTATTGATTTAGATCAGACACAGGACGACCGAGGGGTAAACACATAAATAAATAAATAATTCTGAGTATCGAAGCTGGTTGTGGACTGCCATACACGAGCATGAATGTTGTATCAGGTCTGACTCGATTCCGCGTTCACGAAATCTTTATGTATTCATCGAATTACAAACCTTATTTGAACTATGTTTTTTGAAGTGAAACTTCTTTACGCACGCTTGACTTGGGGGGTAAGCTGGCGAATGCGTTACGCGTTACGAAAAGTATGTTCGGGCGAGGCGAACCGGAGTTGAGTGGAGGATATAAGCAATAGAAAGCATTGCGCGCGCACATTTTCTTTCTCTCTTTCTCTTATAGCTAGTAAATGAAATATGTTTATGTACATACATGTACCTCACACGGAGGGAAAGTTTAATAAATATTGAAGATAGGATATTTTACTGAAAGAAGACATCATTTTATTTTTAATACTGACAGCGCTAGAGTTACGTGCCGCGACATATAGTTACTAAGACAATCCTTTGCGGACTGGACATTTATTTACTTTCTGAAAATATTTTTGGTTTGTGTACATGACACAAACAGTGAACATTGTTCAAATCTCATATCTAAGTATACGAGATATCTATTTACCTCGTATCATGTAAACATTCTGCTAAATCTCGAACGTTAGAGTTCTCATACGTTTGACGACCGTGCGCGGCGTGGCCTCGCCCGCGACTAAACAGATCGTGGGACACCACCTTAAGATGGATATCCAATCACATTTGAAAGGACAATGGCGAAATATTTGTTGAAGTATATCTTAAGCGTCTATAGATGTCATTATCAGAAATGTTAATAAAATAATCTCAAAAGATTTATTAAACAATTCAAGATGGTTGTCCAAGTCTACAATTAAAAACTTAAAAAAGGGAAACACAATTGAGTATTTATTTTTTATTTTTATTATGGCTTGGCATCATGGCTTTTGAGCCATTTATTTTAAGTGATTTTAGTGATGAAATCAACTTTAAATATGTTGTTCGTATGTTTTGCATCGCTTTACGCTTAAACTTTATTTAATTATCTATCAAAAATATCGGGAAATATTATTTTTCAATATTACACTGAAACCATAATAAATAATCTCCACAATACAAATAGAGTATGGCGACAATTCTAACGCAAAAAACTATAACTGTCACTGTTATGCTTGTCATCGAATTATTGTTGTTATTGTTGACATTACCGTTGTTTGTGCATAAGTGCATGCGTATTGCAACGATTTAAATCGGCGCATTGTGTTTTTTTTTTCGTGATTTGTGTTTTTATGTGACTTGGACTCTCGAAATCTTCCCTGCGACTGTTGAGTAGTGCTTGAAGACTTCCGTATCTGATATTTCGGACGACTTCTTACTGTGGATTTTGGACACGATTCCGTCCGATACTGTGTATTTTAATTCATTGTATCTACTATCTACGATATTGTGATCAAAGATATGGAATAAAAAATATATAAAAAAGTGTTTCATATTTAATTAATATCCCATCACTACACTATTAGAAATCCTTTTTATACTTTATTATTGCTGTGGTCATTTTCAAATTGTTAAGTACCTACTTCTTACAGCACAGATATTGTATTCGAACTAAATAACCCTGGTCTGTTTAGTATTATTAAGTATTTTGACGCGGTTGGTCAGTAAGTACCTACGCCCACTGATCATACATTATAAAAAACAATTTTTTTCGTCACTAATCTACGGGAACCGTATACTTTTATAGTTTCGTTTACGTATTTTTTATTTTGATATAAAAATACTCTTGAAATACTTTAATAATTGATTGTTTTTGTATTACTTAGTATGACATAACCTCCAAAACTTCAAAGTTGAATATCTATAAATCCAGGCTTCCTATAATAAAAGAAATAAGACGAATCAAATCGAGAATCTAAACTCTATAATTTAAGATGCAATTCATTTATAGACGCAAAAAAAAATTTCAACAAAAATTTGTATGGGAGTTCGCCATTGTCCTTTTCTGAGTCAAATTTTCTTTTGCCCGCCTCGCAGTGTGAAACCCGAATGACCAAGACGATCCCGGTGGTGGAGTGGTATATTTACTGATTTTCAAGGTGCCGCCTATTCTTAGCTCCTGGGTTGGGATACCGGCAAGACCAATGTCTGTATTTGTTATGTGTACTCACTTTACCATCCTCTACAAATGCTTCTACACGCCTCTTTTAAAGTAACGGGGAAAAAAGTCCACTTGCGATTATTACGACTAGAGATGAGTGTCCGAATTGTAGGGCATGCACTTAAAACAATGTTTTTTTTTTAAATGTGTGATGTTTCATATATCAGGCAATTTTCATTTTTTATTATATATTTTATGGAATAATATGCAGAACTGCAGATCAGACGGCGATACGATATAAGTATTTTACATAATCATAATACCTCAATGCAATAGTAAGTGATAAATATTAATACATATATTCCGTTTATAAATTGTTTAGAATGTCAATGTCAAGATTTAAGATAGATGAGACCAATATGATGTGTAAATTTTATTCATAGAATAAATCGTCTTTTTTCTTTTTGGCATATAAATAAACATTGTGCTTGTTAATGCTGTCTACATTCAGATTCCATATTCTAATAATTTAAAACGCTACTTATACGAAATACTTAAAATATCAAGCAACAAATAATAAGCAAATGTATGTCATTCGATTACTTTTCTCTAGTAAGAGGACACGATTTTAATTACATAAACTGAATAATAATACGAGGCGAATAAAATTCAATAAGCACCCGGCGACCTGACTATTGTACATTACACCTGCATGTTTTTACCAACGGACGACGAGACTTAGACAGGGTCTTCATTCGTTCGTGGTTGACATGTAGGTGATTTACTCACACACACACATGTAATAAATATGATGATCTATTATAAAATAAAATAAAATATGTTTATTCTCTTTAACTTAACCTATTTATCTAATTACATTGTTGGTGCACTCCTATTAAGTATAGCGATACCTGTAGCAGGAGGCACCGCTCTTCCATCACCGTTACAAGATTAAGCTAAGAGATGATCTATTCCTGCATTGATTGAGCCAACCAGTCTTCCTCGCGCCTCTTTAATTGGTAAAGATATTTGGACTTTTATTTACGTCGGCCCTACCCGGTCGACTAGCACTTGTCAAGCCAGAAAACTGCTAGTGACCTCTGATTGGGCATATGACCCAAAAGACATATCTCCCCTGCGCACCTCACGATTCGCATCCTCATTTATCATGCGTATCTATGCAATAGAGAATGGCTCCTTATGCTTCTGTATTCCCCGATACAATATAATATTGAAGGCAGGAGCAAAGAGGCATTATTTTAGTTTGCATGCTGCAGCTTAAACCACACAGTTGCTTAACATCAGTCACATCTTACGATGTCATTTATTCGGATTTCCAAAAAATGTCAATATCTAATACTGGCTGCTTCTACAGATATAGCGATAGCGACATTTTGCCGTGTAATAGCGTAACGTATATCAAACTAATGTCAAAAATGGCTGCTACCGAAATCGGAAGTAAGACTTTATTTTGCAGAATTTTCAAAAATTTAATCAGACTTTATTTTTTGCTTTTTTTATATTAAGGTAGGCAAATGACTCTACCCCACCTGATGTTAAGTGGTAATAAAGTCCAAACGCGAAGATAGCAGTTATAAACTGCTACACCAATCATCCTCACCTTGCCGGCCTGCAAAAATGCTTCTTCACGCCTCTCTTAAAGGACCCCAGGTTATAGGAAGGAGGGAACACTTGCGCGGGTAAAGAATTCCACTTACGAATAGTACGAGAAAGAAATGAGTCACCAAATTTCTTTGTTCGTGTAGGAATAGTGGCCACAGTAAGTCGGTGGCAACGTAGGCCAGCGCGCGTGGTCCTCTGAAGAAAAGGTGATGGAGGGATAAGGGAGAATAACTCCTCAGAACACTCGCCGTGGTATAGACGATAAAATGCGCTTAATGATGCCACATCGCGGCGTAATTGTAGAGACTCGAGTTTCTTGGTTACCTCTTCATCGCCAATGATACAGACAGCGCGCCGCTGCAACCTATCCAGGGCATCGAGTAAGTACTTAGCGGAGCCATCCCAGAGGTGCGAGCAATATTCCACGCAGGACCGCACTTGCGTTTTGTACAACAAGCACAGTTGATCGGGCGTGAAAAAACACCGCACCCTGTTCAGGACTCCGAGTTTGCGTGAAGCTGTTTTGATCACGGTTTCGATGTAGTCCTTTGGATTCAGGTCTGAGCGAATTTCCATACCGAGCATGGTAAGTGCTTCAGTTGCGATTGCAATAATTGTTATCAAACATCACTCAAATCTATTAAAAGAAATGTCTTAATCGTATGAGTAGGTATTTATTGCAATTGGTTCCAAAAGATCAATGTTTAGTGTTTTATTTAAAGTATATTCACTTCACCTTATAAGCTGATAGAGTAAATCTAAATTATGCGAGGTGCGATTTGCTAACTTCTTATTTTGTAGTTTCTTTTCATCGCTACGAAATAATCCGGTCGAGTTCACGCGCCCTGCCCTCGCAAATGCCACTGGTAGATATTTCGCAAAGTTCAACAGAACCCGGGCCGGGTTCGGAAACATGTTTCCGAAATCACACGCGTTACAAAGGGTACCCTTTTGTCCGACAACTTTTTGTCCTCGACGAGCGCGCGTGACGACAGATTTATAAATTACGGACTAAAGAATGTATTTTGTTCTTACTACTATATAGGTATTACTTTTCTTCGTTTGATACTTCATCCCCATCATCTTGATGTGTGGCTATCCACAACCGTTCGTTTTTGTCGAAATCTTTTACCACGTACGACAAAACTGTGGAATATATTGTCGTCAGCAGTGTTTCCGGACCAATACGGTTCGGTATCACATGGAGTACTGATCTCATCTTTGGGCGGGGGCACCCCAGTACCAGCTTCTCCCTTTGGATCACATCCAGCGCCGAGCGGCTCAAATCGTCGACGACCAGGACCTTTCCGATCAGCTTGATCCTTTGGCTTTGCGTAGGGATGTAGCTTCGCTCTGCATCTTCTATCGCATTTATCACGGGGAGTGTTCTGAGGAATTGTTCGGATTAATTCCAGCTGCTGCATTTCGGCATCGTACATCGCGACAAAAATTTCATCCCCATCATCTTGATGCGTGGCTATCCACAACCGTTCGTTTTTGTCGAAATCTTTTACCACGTACGACAAAACTGTGGAATATATTGTCGCCAGCAGTGTTTCCGGACCAATACGACCCAAAAACCTTCAAGAAAAGAGCGTACTCCTTCCTTAAAGGCCGGCATCGCATTTGTCAAACTCCTGGTGTTGCAAGTGTTCATGGGCCACGGTAATCACTTACCATCAGGTGAGCCGTCTGCTCGTATGCCCCCTATAACATAAAAAAAAAAAATACTAACACCTACTTGTAGAACAAGAAAGCGCAGCAGTTGACCCAGGTCCGAGTGGTCTAGAGGCTCCAGACAGAGAGGAGACTCCCCCGAGAGGAGATACCATCCGCCTGAAATACTTCCAGATACACTCGCCAATTCTCGGCTTGAAGTCCCTTTAGGATCTCGCCGTCCCCAAAACCAGCGACGCTGTAAAGGTCATCTGCTGCAGCTATTTTAAAAATGAGGAGGTTCTAAATTCGTCATTATATTTATTTTATTTATATTGAAAAAATAATGTTATAAAAATATCTAAATTATGATATGCTTATAATTTTTTAAATCAATCTCCCTGTTCCATCCATAGGAAAGGCCTGTGCCCCAGCAGTGGGGACATTAATAGGCTCATAATGATGATGAATATAAAACACTAAATAAAAGAATGTTTTCCAGAATATTGCATACTTTTTAATTGTACTATTCGCTTTGTCTGGACTCTCGATTAAACCATTAGCCGAGTTGAAAATTGCAAAAGTCAACGGTTCGGAAAATATATTGTGATTTTAATCTCCGTTAAATTGGTTGCAAACGAGCTTAAACATCCGGTTCCTTAATAAAGTTCCGTAAATGTGACAGTAAATGTGCACACAAGTTAGGAATAGCTCACGGGCAAAGTAAATTTCATGTGCAGTTGTTTTGTACAGGGCTTGTATACCGGTTAATTTTCAAACCTAAATCAGTGTCAAGTACATTAGGAGCGTTTTATTAAGGTTTGGCTCTACCTTAACCTTAAAAAACCGGTTTTCCTAAAGAGCGAAATCAAAAAGGTTTTGATCAATTTAGCGGTTTTTAAAGGGTTTCGTTTCGCTCTTTCTGACGGCATCTATAATAAATGAATAACTTGACTCACTAGACGCTAGCAAACGTGTCAATAAATGCATCAATCTCTGAGCATTAACAAGTTGTGACTTGATTAGTTCAAACAAAACAAACTTTAAGCGATGCCGACGCGTGCACGTGGCGCTCTGGATTAAACCGGTTTATTAAGGTTTTAGGTACCGCTTTCATTTCGGACGCGCTCCGAACGAAACCTTTATTAAAAACCGGTATTAACCTTTATTTACCGGTATTTTCGAAACCGGTTTCAAGTTCTGGGTTTGTAGCAACCAAATAAAGAAGAATATATGTAAAAAAAAGAGCGGTCCGTGCTCTTTTTTTTACATATATTCTGTAAAAAAAATCATCTGTAGTGAAACTTCTTTTCTTAAATATCCTAACGTTAGGCGGTGCATAAGGCATAGGAGAGCATTGCACGCATTACTTATATATAGGTACTAGCTGACCCAGCGAACTTCGTACCGCCCTAAAAAAATAGGGGTTGTCCAGCGGACAAAATTGTGAATCTAAACCATTCTCAGATCTCCTTGAACACACACAAAAAATTTCATCAAAATCGGTCCAGTCGTTTAAGAGAAGTTCAGTGACATACCCACTCACAGAAGAATTATATATATAAAGATATACCGAGCTCAGAATCGAACCACCGATTTCCCTCCGATTCCGTCGGCCTAGGCACGTCTTAGACTTCCCCGACGACGAAATCCATATAAGAAATATACGTATAAGAAATATGCAAATAATACAGGGCTGGTTTTTGTTTGAAATCGCTAAGATAACAATAAAATATTTCAGAGAAAAACGTCTCTAGAAAATGTAACAATCTACTAAATATGTTCAAACCGTTTTGTATTTTGATTGTGTTATTTGAGAATATTGCATTTAAATTGAAACTTAATATAATTATGTTTTCGAGTAGATTAAAATTATCTGCCACGAAAGCTAACATCTATGTCTAACGTCTAATCAGAATTTCAGATTCGTCGACATCTGTCTGTCTGTATTTATTCAGAGTAATATAATAATATATAGAAATATCTGTCGGAGTACTCTCGGGGGCGTTAGCAACTGTACTTACTTATGATAATAAAGTTTATTACAATATATAAAAAATGATGTGGTGTCGTGGGACACCAGGTAGGAACGAAGTTCCTTCGGCTAATGTAGAATCGACACAAATTGCAAAAAAAATCGTGCTCAATTTTATGTAGGTTTTCTTGATTTTTCTCTTAAATTTTGCGGATTAGTTTTTATTTAAGTAGGTACAAGAAAGTATTTAGGAAATTCAGTATTTTAGGAAATAATAAATTACTTAAAATAAAAAAAAAGCATCGTAATTCAAATTATCAAACTGTCGCGCCTGCGCACGTCTCATTTAACGGTTTTATTCCACGCACTTTTTTCCACGGATTTTTTCTTACGGTTTTACTATCACAAATATTTTTCAGTTCGGTCGCGCAGCAAAATCCCTATCCCCTCCAAGCCTGCCGTAAGGAACTTCGTTCCAAAAAATAAAAAAATGGTCACCCATCCTGTAACGGACCGTTGCGAAATTGTTAACCTCAATGATCGCAGACTGTGTGAGCTATGAAGCACTTCTATGAAATTGCTATGTGAGACGAATACCTTGACAGCTTTTCAGATCTTGAAACCGGCAACCGTGAGTCCGCAAACTAAATATTTTACATAACACAAACTTCAGACGGTGCATGACTGTCATAAATGCGAGTAGAAACGCAAATAGCTTCAGTTTAACTTTAATACAACCCCTATGACATTGACAAATTGTTTTTAAGGTACTAACCTTGTACTAACTTAAGGACAGGTATAATTAATTTGTCTTCGGTGCTCCTCATTCACTGCATTACTACAACTTTAACCATAATTTGTTTTGTGAAGTCCTGTGTCAGCTGTAGATAAATCTGTTCAAATTCTGCGAAGAAACTATCAATTCTAAATCGGGGGGCACGGCAGTGCCCCCGCCAAGTCGAGCACTAAGCAAACACTGCCGTACCATCCTTTACTGGAACCATTTCGCCGTATTTTCAGGCCCCTATTTGAGAACCTCTGGATAAGATCAGAACGCAGGAATTTTCGTCATCTACTAAGCTATAACCACATACGTAAAATCCAAAATTTCAAGTCTGTAGGTCATTTAGTTTTGAAGTTAAGCGAAAGCAAAGTTTCGCATTTATGACACTCACTCACTCATGATCATCAGAATAGAACTAGTACTTCCCATAAACTCAGAGAGCTGAAATTTGGTACAGGGTTAGGGTTTAATGGCCACATAAAGGGAAAACTATAAAAATTAGGATTATCGCAGATCTGGAATACCTGGTGACCCTGATTAGAAAACACAAGAGCCCAACCAAACTATAAGAAGAGATCGATATACCGCCTTTAAAAAAAATATTCAGTTTGGTGGGCCGCTCCATTTGCTGTCAAAAATCAAAGGTCTGAAGTATCTGATGAAGAACCCTCAGCTGGTCTCAGCTGTATTAGAGATAAGGACGAGCCAGCGACATCGTTTCCTGTACAAGCGGTCTATGATCACCCATCTTACCTCTTTCTGAGTTCTGTGGAATGATCTCATCTTGTTTTCCATTTGACGCCCCGTATATCCTTTCAGTAATATGTAGAAACCATCAATTATATGTACGCACAAGGAAACAACTTTCTGTAAATCGCTTTAGGCGCTTTATCGATCTTGCAAATTTGTACGAGAAGCTTTCGTTAGCTACTCACAAAGTTCCGACGAAATTTGAAATTACATATATGCATCGCTATGTGTTGAACGCTTTTGTTAATTATTGAAACTCAGAAAAATTATCAATTTTAAATAAAGTCTCTATACACTAATAATCTTACTGGAGCCAACCTATTAATGTCCCTACTGCTGGGGCACAGGACTTCCCTATGGATGCCCACCACGTGACCTTAGTGCGTATTGGTGGGTGCTAAAGACTGCAGATGCAGCCGAGACCAACGGCTTAATGTGCCTTCCGAAGCATGGATGAGCTAAAAACAAAAAAATTTTGGTCACCCATCCAATGAGCGACCGCTGCAAAAGTTGCTTAACTTCAACGATCGCAGCCGAACGCGCTAACCACTGTGGCAGCGACTACATTTAGGTTATGCAGCCATATCTTTAGTAGCTTCATTTTTTTTGTTATGTTTATATTATAACCATATTTTAGTTTTTTAGTGTATCACACCTTATAATGTTTTTATGGAGGTGTTTCGCGAAAAATGTATAGCAATAGACTTTATGATGTCGCCTACCATCTATAATAATTGTCTTAGCACATTTGCATGTAGTGAAAATGATAATATAGTTGTGGATATTAATACCACAGAGAAATAAAAAAAATGGATGCGTGTAACTTATGTACGCGCGTGAGAAGTTATACTTCTTTAGCATCATTAAAAATATTTTTTAATTGCATGCAAATAATTAATAATTACAATAAAATAATAAAAGGACTGGAAAAGGATAGTTAACACAATCAATTAAGTTCAGTATTAATTTGAAAAATTAAATAAATATTCAAAATATTCAATTAAAATCACTACTGAATTTAATATATAATTAGCACTTGTAAGTAACTAAAACACGTTGTGTCTATATAGAAACTAGAAAGCTCTGCCATGTTGATTATATGTCTACATGCCCCACATATAATCAACATGGAGGCAATAGTCACTCGCCTCCTCAAGAGATGGCGCTACCGGCGCTAGGTGCACAACGTATGGATGCCTACATCGCGCAAGAGAAATTCGGAGGCTAACACTCCATATATACACATATGCAATGCCCGACCAACATCAGTCGGGCCGCAGGCGTGTTCGCTTATACAATAAAGTCCCAAGCAATATCCAAGAGTTAAGCATAAATAAATTCAAAGATAGTATAAAAAAAGCACTTATTAAAAAAGCTTATTACAAAGTGTCTGATTATATTACAGACAAAAATGCTTGGGTTTGAACTGTTCCAATCATCCCAACAGGTTTTCTATATTAAATAAATCATGATTGTATTGACGTTGTAACAACATAATGAGTTGTAAATGTTGTTACATTATGCTTTTAATGTTGTGGAGTTTTTTTCGCTCGTTTTTCTCCGCAGCTAAAAGAAATGTCCAATAACGAGTGGCAGGGAAAAAAATGTTTGGACGATTCAAAAGTGTTGTACTATACATCCAATTTGAATAAATATATATTGATTTCTGATTTCTGCAGCCCCCGAGCTACCATCATCCAGCTCGGAGGAAGATCTTGCGCCATCGAACTCCTTTAGCTCTCGACTTAAGTGATACGGTGACTCTAAAATTCCTATTTCACATGTGCACCAACTTTAAATATCAAATTCATCTCCGTACAATGTGCCGTTAACAATTCCCTTTCATACCTAATCTCTGTTTATGTTCCATTCATACATAAATGGCAAACATCATTACAAGCCGACAGGCGCCAGCACACGTGGCTGAGCAAATATTTGATCAACCCGAATGTGTCGCGCCCTATCAGATTTACTCTCGATATAGTAACCAGTGTGGCCAGGTTTCCCGATTTTACAGATCTCCTGTTAAATAAAACTAGTTTTTACGGGTTAATGCACGAAACTTTATTTATTTATTGATGTTTTTACGACGATTATACAGGAGATAAAATCCGAACCCCGAGCACACACTGCAAGACCATCAGATACTATTAGTTCTTTTTGTTTGCATAATTTAACATAAGAAGGAGATAGAAAGCCTCTCTTGAGTTTGTTTCGCAGGTTCTTCTCAGAAAGGTCTCCCAATTTTGGAACCGGTGGTAGTTTACGGTAGTTAGGGTCAAATAAATAAACTCAAAATTACAAAAAAGAATTTTAAATAAAATACTTTATTAAGTAAATTAAATAATAAATTCAAACATAGACAATAAAACTTAAAAATCGAACAATGAAATAACCAAACGCTCAATAAAAGTCTTTCGAAGGTAGCTCGACAAATTAAATAAAAGTTTTATTCTGACGACGAAGCCTGTAAAAGCTACAAAACGTCAATAAATAAATAAAGTTTCGTGCATTAACCCGTAAAAACTAGTTTTATTTAATGTGCGTGAAAACCTAAGAAACAAATAGATCTCCTGTTTTTTTGAAATTTCACCTGTTTTACTGATTTTCTTAGAATACGGTTTTCGTTTTGATGTTGCATGTGGCGTTGCATTTTCCGTCATTAATAATGTAGGTAACCTTAATTATTATATCATCATCATCATCAGCCTATAAATGTCCCCACTGCTGGGGCACAGGCCTACCCCATGAATGGAATAGGGAGATTGTGCCATGATCCACCACGCTGGCCCATCAAAGAAAATCTAGCTTGAATACAATAATAAATAAATATTATCAACACTCACACCAATTAGCCTATCCCCAAAGTAAGCACTGTAGGCTTGTATTATGGGATACTAGGGTAACGGATAGAATACATATATTGTACATATCTAAATATATTTATATAGAAATACATATTGAACATCTATGACTGGAGTACAATTGCTCGTGTTCATCACACAAACATCTACCTCCACCGGGATTCGAACCCGGGACCTCTCGAGTCAGCGACACCATGAAACCCGGCGTACAAACCACTAGACCACGAAGGTCGTCAAATGTTTCATACATAGATGTCGGTAAAACAAAAGCAACGATATTGAGCTGGAATTCCACGAATTAAGCGAGACGAGTTGTGTTTTTTTTTCAATTAGGATAGCATATATTGCTTTCCAACGTGAAAATCTCTCTTGCTTCTCTCTCTCTTGAAGAGAGAGAGAGGAAACACGTGAGCGGGCCTCTGGCCTCTGCTCTTACAACCTGGGATCCATTAAAAAAGGTGTGAAGAAGCAACATGCAGGCCGGCAGGGTGAGGATGGCTGGTGTGGCAGGTAGAACTACTGTATCAGCTATCTTCACGTCTGAACTTCACCGTCACTTAACATCAGGTGGGGTGGAGACATTTGTCGGACCATCTATAAAAAAAATGCTGCCGGCCTATTTTATATTGGGCACCATTCCTGATAGCGGCAGTGGAGGTGATATACTTTTATTTTGAAAAGTGTATAATAATTAAATACTTAGTTATTTCCGGTTTTTAAGTTTTTGAAATGAAGTAGTTTTAAGCTTTTGTAATATAAATATTTCTATGTAAATATAAATTACGATTAAGTATATAGAGGAGCTCGACAGCGCAAGTGGTAAGCGCGATCAGCTGCGATCGTTGAAGTTAAGCAACTTTCGCAGTGGTCGGTCATTGGATGGGTGACCAAAAATTTACTATCTCGAGTTCCTCCGTGCTTCGGAATGCACGTCAAGCCGTTGGTCGCGGCTGCATCTGCAGTCGTTAGCACCCACCAATCCGCACTGTGCCCGCGTGGTGGGTCATGGCCCAATCTCCCTATTCCATCCATAGGAAAGGCCTGTGCCCCAGCAGTGGGGACATTAAAAGGCTGATGATGATGATGATGATTAAGTATATCTAATTAAATTCCGAATTATTGATGTGACCCAGAAGAATCTGAGTCATTAAATCATGCTGATGACATAGGATGGATTCCTCCAAGGATGTCCACACTGAGCGGTCCTGTGCCACTCGCATCCAGTTGCTTCCCGCGACCTTCACAAGATCGTCGGTCCACCTGGTGGTAGGCCTGGCCTGGTGGTGGTCGCTATTCAGGAACCTTTCCACCCCAACGGCCACTGGTTCTTCTCGCTACGTGTCCCGCCCATTGGAGCACTGGACGGATCGGGCTGAAATTTGGCATGCAGGCTAAGTAAGGATTTTCATCAATTCTAACCCCAAGGGGATAAAATAGGGAATGAAAGTTTGTATGAAACTTTATCAATTTTAAACCGATCGGGCTCAGACTTTGCATGCAGGTATAAGAAGAATCATAGATGAATGTCATTGTGTATAATACAAGCCTGAGAACAAAAACTGTAGTCTACACTTCAGCTCTACACCGAAGCGAAGCGAGGGCGGGCCGCTAGTATATATATATAAGCCAGAGATCTAAAGTAGATTAAAAATAGGAAACAAACTAATGGTGTGGCAAATTTCAGTTCAGGCGTCATTGAATTATTGAGTAATAAACAAACATCCAAGAAAACACACTTTCCTTTTATAATATTAGTGGAATAAAATTCTCGCCTCACTCTTCAATACTGGTTTTCCTTAAACACAATCTTCCTACTGTGTATACAAATATATATAAGAACAGGACTGGAGCTCTATTTTTGAATCATCCGCCTTGCGTCGAACAAAAAAAGACAACGCAAAAAAAATGGCTGTTGAATAGAAAAATTCATACACATATTAATCTAATTAAGGATTTAAGAGATGATCCAAACGATTTTCGTAATTATATACGGATGGATGAAAATGCTTATGGTGAATTGTTACGTTTTTGGCCATTTTTGAGTGACGATGACGAACGACCTCATGAAACGACGAGCGAGCCTCGACACAAAGTACACTCGACTGTGGCTTGAACACTGAACGCCCAACCACACGCACAGACAAGTACGCGCAGGCCGGGCTTGCGCAGGCAAAATTTCAAGGAAGTCGAAAAGTGCGCAGGCCACGCTGTGGGGTTGGTGCGTGATACAGTTTTACCAACTACACGCACCGTGTTCTGTGTACAAACCGGCCTGCGCAGGCAAAACTGTGGTGAAGCTCGTGCGTGTGGTAGGCCTATGGTTCGCAACCCTCCCGGATTGCCCGGGAGACTCCGGTAATAATAGTTAATCTCCCGACATCCCGGAAAGCAATAATTTCTCCGGTTTTTCTAAAAATTAAATGCAGATATCGCTATTTACTCGCTGTGCGGCCACAACATCTCGCTGCCGGTCTAAACCTGTTCGTCTCGACGCGTTACTTCCCCCAGCGGCTTGCCGAGTATGTCGCACGTTTGTCTCTTGTTCTCAGTCTAATTAGATAAATTATTCAGTAAAATGCGTGTTGCGCTAACGGGAGGTACCTAATAAGTAATTTGAGAAAAATAAAAAAGTAGAATGGGTATTTCTTTAGTAAAAGCAGAGTTACAAGTACTAACAAACTTCGATTTTTCATGTAAAAGCTTTTATAATTTTGTGGTGAAAAATCGGCAAATATTAGCTGCTGAGATCTGAATGGCTGCTGAGTCGACAATTTTTAAACAAAATAAATATAAATTTAAAAAATCATAAATCAAATACAATTCTCCCGGGTTGGTCCTCTCGAGAGTTGGCAACCCTAGGTAGGCCCATTATGATCCCTAGCTGGCCGGTACGGCGCATTGTGCCGTGCCGGCCACCGAGGGATCCCCTGACGGCAGCCCCCATCTTGTAGTTCTGTCCTGCAAAGAGGGGGGCGGCGGAGGGAGCTACACGGGCATGCCCAAGTAGTCCTCCGCAGCGGACGGGGGGCGGTACGGTGGGCACTAGGCCGCGTATTTTGCCCCCACGCGCGGGCCATCCTGCGCACGTCTGCGGGGTCCCCGCAATACCTCGGGAGACCCCTGCCGTGGAGCCCCGGCTAGGCCGGGAGGCTGCTGGGTGCGGAGACGCGGAAGAATCCCTAAACGGGGATCCCGCGGTTTCGCACTAAGCAGCTTAGAGGGTATTCGCAGGACTTTTTTAGCGGATATTATACCGTAAAGCGCCCGTAAGAGTTGCGGGGTCCTCGGTGGGCAGCCACTGTGGGGTTCGTAAGACTTGCGGGAGCCAGGTGTGAGGTCCGTTCGGCGGTGTGCCTCTTAAAGGCGCCGTCGTCTGTAAATAGATTTTTTACCTGCGTATTAAAAAAAAAAAAAAAAGGTAGGCCCATTATGTCGCATTCGACGATACTACGTCAGACGAGTGATTCAAGAATAGAGCTCCTGGTGTGTGTTTATCACACACATTTCACCTCCTCCCCGCTCTTCTGAGAATCAATCCGTTTGAAACCAACGCACAATTTTTTCACTCGTCTTATTTCTCTAGAGCGAGATTAGTTTCTCAGAAAATCCCTATGGAAGAAGCCGATGTTTATCTTTCAATGGAATTTAACGATAGCGGAAAAACATTTTTCTGCAAAGTCGAAAATTTATTTTTGCGAAGTCAGTTTGTGGGATTCGCATATAAATGCAGATTTCATCATCATCAGCCTATTATTGAGGAGCTTTGTTACAAATTTACAATCTGAGTATTGTGTTTACAAAGATTGATACATTTTCCAGCACTATCATAGTGTTCAAAAATTTTTTTTGACGTGACAACGTCTTAAATTAGGTTGCGGCTGGGAGACACTTATGAAAAAGTGTAACGCTCGGTAACGTTACGATGAGTTTAAGTTTACATGTACAATGTTTTAGTAAACAAAATATATTTCTATAGTTAAAATTTGTGCAATTCTTATTTTCATTCAATTCCTTGTTCCTATTGTGCAATTTAATTATATTCATATCAATAAATATTCTACCGAGAAAAAGACGTTGTCACGTAAAATCTTCGCCCGTAAAACCGACTTTACAGGCAACCATTTTTTTTAAAATATATTTTCATAATCTGATAGAATGTAACGACTAGCGCAGTAAACATTTCTGAGGACCAAGTATATTTTTACCCAAAACATCCTTAGCCGATAGCTAATCTCGCATATAGTAGACTGGCGGCCTGCCCTGGCTTCGCTTCGGTGTAGAGCTGAAGTGTAGACTACAGTTTTTGTTCTCAGGCTTGTATTATACACAATGACATTCATCTATGATTCTTCTTATACCTGCATGCAAAGACTCAGCCCGATCGGTTTAAAATTGACAAAGTTTCATACAAACTTTCATTCCCTATTTTATCCCCTTGGGGATAGAATTGATCAAAATCCTTTTTTAGCGGATGCCTACGTCATAACACCTACCTGCATGCCAAATTTCAGCCCGATCCTTCCAGTGGTTTGGGCTGTGCGTTGATAGATCACTCAGTCAGTCAGTCACCTTTGAGTTTTATCTCTTATCTATTAGACAAGTCCGTCCGTCTGTCTGTGGTGCTGTTTCAGCGGCCAAACCGTAAGAGATAGATAAAGAGAATATTTAAGTTATAAGTTAAGAATAGTCTGATAAGACTACAAACCGGATTTGAGTAACGTAGCACTTCCGGTTTTCGAGAAATCAGGTTTTGGTGAACATTTGGTTCACTGGTTTGCTAGTATATATATAGATGAGTAGGACTTATGACTCTAACTACGAGGAAAGGTGTCGTAGACATCACATCCTGCCCCTGAGTGAGCGAAGAAAAATAGCGGATATAGTACTACTGGCAAAAATTGCTCAAAGTCTCATTGACTCGCCGGATTCACTGTCAAAAATAAGTATAAAAATCCCTAACAAAACCGTAAGGCGATTTGTACATTTAGATGTTCCCCAATGTGGTACTAATTACAGACAAAACTCCTTTTTCGTAAGGTCTGCAAAAGAAATTAACAAACTAGTATTTTTCCCCCAACTTGACTTATTTATAACTAAACCACAAATACTTAAAAATACCTTAGTCAGTTCTTGGTTTGCTGATTCTCAAACTGCCTAGCTTAATTAATGCATGCTTTAAGCGTCGCTTGCTGCTATATTTCAATTATCTCTAGTCTTATTACTTTCCTATATTTTTCACTCTGGCACTCCTTGTATGGTTTCAACGACGAGCTTTGTATTGTAAGTCATATGCAAAAACGTGTTAATGGTGTCTAGTTTTACATTTAGTTCTTATAATGGCTGTTAGAAAATCACTGTACGTTTTCCGAATAAAAAAAAAGTTCGCCTTTTTTACTCAATACCCAGTATCTATTTTTAGTTTGGTACTTTGTTAACTGAAATCGAATTGATTGTAATATTCACTCTCTAACCAGTTCACCGAAACAAGCAAATGTTTGTCTATAATTAAACATGTAATTAAATATTTCAAACACTCACACCAATTAGCCTAGCCCCAAAGTAAGCATTGAAAGGCTTGTGTTATAGGATACTATACTCAAGGCACTTATATATACTTCATTCCAGATAACATTAAAAAGAAGCAAAAATAGGTTCTTTTAGAGGTGCATATTTTCAACTCATTGTGATAATAAGTGTTTAATTACACTTGTCATTATATACGTAAAATGTACAAGCACAGCCATCTAAATAATTACCTATATAACAAAATAAACTATTAACTATTTATATTATAACGAGAGTCGTTCGTAAACTAAAATAATAATACATGATTAGTATAAATTGAGGAACTCGATGGCGCAAGTGGTTAGCGCGTTCGGTTGCGATCGTTGAAGTTAAGCAACTTTCGCGGTGGTCGGTTATTGGATGGGTGACCAAAAATTTCCTATCTCGAGCTCCTCCGTGCTTCGGAAGGCACGTTAAGCCGTTGGTCCCGGCTGCATCTGCAGTCGTTAGCACCCACCAATCCGCACTGGGACCGAGTGGAGGGTCATGGCCCAATCTCTCTATTCCATCCATAGGGAAGGCCTGTGCCCCAGCAGTGGGGACATTAATAGGCTGATGATGAGTATAAATTACGAAATGGCTCTGTTGAAAAAACCCAAAGAAGCAGTGGTTTGCAACCTGCATTGAAACGTATAATGCGACCAAACTAAATGTTGTATGTTCGATGATGATATGGTGAAATTTTGATTTTTTCATAAAAATCTGTTAGGCTGTTTCGGAGGAGTATGGTAACTAACATTGTGACACGATAATTTTATATATACAAGATAATGTCTTGTGCGTCTTCGCTTTACGATCCAAAGGGATTTGTCAAACAAGTGTCGCTGCACTTTCCATTTCATTTACCTTTAGAAAATATAATAAATAAAGCAGCCAACCTCCAGTGTGATATTTATGGCGACACATTTTTATCTAGCTCTGGCAGTCGCCTTTATAATAAAATGATATTCCCACCCCGCCGCCGTGAACTTTTGTACCTTTTTTAGATCGTGAGTTACGCAGAACGGGTACAGCAGAAAAATCTGCTTGAACGATTGGAATGACCTTACTAAAAATATCAACTCTTTTATTTCACTTCACATGTTGCCCTTCCCACTTTTCTGTCTTCTGCACATGCTACAGCCGAGCCCTTTAATTGAACAGTGGTGTCAATTCTGGCATGATTCTCTAAAGCTAAACTTAAATTTGACAACAATATCTCTGTCATTCTCTATACAGTCTGAAAAGGACAGACTGATGTCAAATTTAGTTTTAAGTTTAGAGAATTCTGCCAGAATCGACACCAGTATGTCTTTCTTTAGGTGTAGTGGAGCTGTTTCACCTCGCAGAGGCCAGGCATGTTTGGTGTTAGGCACGCCCAGGAGTAGATCTGATATCCTCCTTATTTCCACAGGTGCATTAAAATTTATTTATTTAAAAAAAATGTTTTATTTCTTTTTTTTTTGTTGAGGTTCTCCCGTTTTAGGGAAGGCAAAGGGAACAATGCCCATACAGCCTAGTCTTTAATTAAATTAATCTTCTTTTTTTTTACATTAGAATGTCGGTGTGACGCATTCTAATGTTTCTTGGAGTGTTTTCACGAAATGTATCGAGTTGGCTTTTTCGATAAGCTTCTGTGAGGTAGTCAACACTACAATAAAATGCTCACGTCCACTTGACCAGAATAGCGTATATTTTAACGATTCCACTAATTCTTCAGTTACGCAGACGGTTGTTACACAAAACCACACCAATTTTATTTCACAATATCCACTATGAACGAATTTAAGAATAACGCCAACCGCACTCGATGAAATCCCGCCAAAAAAACTTTTATTTCTTTACCCATACATCTGGTAACATTGACAAAGGTATGCTCTTTTTTTAAGTGTAAAGTCACCTTTACCAAAATGAACCACTCTTCCATAGCATGAGTTACATTATGGTAAGGTCATTCACATTATTATGATTAAATATATAACACCACAGAGCTAATTAAAAATAAATTTTACTAAGAATTTACCATGCACTGAAATGGCAATTTCAAATTTGCATTGGAACTAGCCACCTGGTGCGGCTTGTGAAGCGGCTGAAAAAGCTAAGGCATGCAAATACTAGGCTCCGAATATGATTTTGTCCCATTCGGTGTCGAGACCCTTTGTCCGTGGGGTCCTAGCGCTATAAGACTTTTTAAGGAAATAGCAAAAAGATTAGTCGACGTCACAAGAGACCGAAGAGCTGGCAGCTACCTCGGACAAAGAATTAGTCTAGCTATTCAAAGGGGGAACGCTGCCAGTATCTTCGGAACCTTGCCTAAAGGGACTCCTTTTTATAATATTTTTTAGTAAATATTTTATTTTTTAATGTTTTTGGTTTTAGGTTCATTGTTCTAGCATATATATATATACTATATATACTAGCGGCCCGCCCTTGCTTCGCTTCGGTGTAGAGCTAAAGTGTAGACTACAGTTTTTGTTCTCAGGCTTGTATTATAAACAATGACATTCATCTATGATTCTTCTTATACCTGCATGCAAAGTCTCAGCCCGATCGGTTTAAAATTGACCCAGTTTCATACAAAGTTTCATTCCCTTGGGGGTAGAATTGATCAAAATCCTTTCTTAGCGGTTGCCTACGTCATAACATCTACCTGCATGCCAAATTTCAGCCCGATCCGTCCAGTGGTTTGGGCTGTGCGTTGATAGATCACTATGTCAGTCAGTCACCTTTGAGTTTTATATATATAGATATATTTGTTTTAAGCTAGTATCAGATAATAGTATATTTGTTAATACAAAATGTACGGAAATAAACGACATAAAATCTACAATTATGTTAGGAATTTATATTTCATTTCATGTATACTGAAGATGTACGCCTTGGTATCCGCGTAAAATATAAACAGTCCAAACAAATTATCTATTATTTGCATATCATATATGAATAAATAAGTTATAAATAGTATACGCATAGAGGGTTAAATGTGTAAAGAAAATAATTCTGACAGCTCTTCAAATAAAGTTTATGCTACCCAAAGTATTTGTGTTAACATAATCTATTCGATTCCTTCTTCTTATATCAAAATGTCTTAAAATGTCTGTGCTTATTGGAGCCTCGTTAAAGTATTCACAATGTATTTGTTTCTTAGGTTTTCACGCACATCACTCATTAAATAAAACTAGTTTTTACGGGTTAATGCACGAAAACTTTATTTATTTGACGTTTCGTAGTCTTTACAGGCTACGTCGTCAGAATAAAACTTTTATTTGTAAGTATATTAAAAAAAAGTATTCACTATAAAAGTATTCACAATGCCTTGTCAAATATATATTTTTTTATATATTAAGTAACAATATTGTTGTAGCGTAAAGGCAAAGGAAAAAATACTCAGCCTTATTTTTTTTTCTTTTTTACTTATATTGTTTCTTTGTTTGTGGTATTGTTGATCGTGATTGTGTCGTCTGTTACTTTTTCTTCACGTCAACCTTAGGCCCTGCCAGAATATCAGCGCCGCAGCGTCCTTGGTGCCGTTGTGGCATTATGCTGAGGCAGGGACCTAATTAACCTTATTCTGTGTTTTTATATATGCTTTTTTATTTGTCAATGTTATATGGTCAATAAATAATTTCTTTCTTTCTTTCTTATCAAATAAAAAATAATAAGTAATTGTATTGGTAACGACATATACTTTTATGTAAACGTCGTTTTCTGGGGGGCAAACAAGCCTTCGGCCCGCCTGATGGTAAGCTAACCTAACCTAACCTATATATCGTATATATTATACAGTTACAAATACCCCTAATGCTAAAAAACTAAACAGATAATTATTATAAAATAACCGTCATAATATACTATTTATATTACTACTCTTCAGTGTAGTACATAGCGCTGAAATTTAGTGAAAGTATATATTAGCTTTCTTTTCTAAAAAAAAAACACAAAACCTAACCTAACCTTACGTGACCCCGTGGAGCCCTGAAACCCTATTTCCCGACACAAGCACAAAACCACCAAAAGGTAGTGTTGTTATACTGTGATCTTTACCTTTGACGCGAGTAGCACAATTCTTTCTTCTCGGCGAAAATATGCAGTATGTCGTACACAGAGGACACGTACGAAATTCAGTCACAGGTTTTTTAAATTTTTAGGTCCCTATTTATACAATCAAATTAATAAACTATTGAATATTTACCCATTACCCAGGTTAGTATGTAAAGAAGTCATCTATAGGTGGCTTCAAGCAATGTGTTATGAAGAAACCGAAAATTTTATAAATATACTAACTTGAATAATTCAAACAGATACATACACGTATGCTACAAATACTAAATAAATCCGCACTTAAACACATATACACAAACACACATACACACACACACACACACACACAAATACACCCACACATCATTTTCATACATTACATATGAATTCAAATATTATACTCATAGATGCCTTGCTTTTAAAATGACCTACTGATCTTTTCATTTATGAGATATTTATTTAGTCTAGTTTAGTATTCTCATGTCTGTGGGGGTTTATGGCGCTGAATGCTGAAATACAGGCATTGCCTAGTTCAGCAGCAGAGGCTAATAAATTATACTTTCTGTAACTAGTGCTAAGTTTGTTACGTAATCTTACTCTACTGATTTTTTTGGTCAATAAATCTTATTATTATTATCTTCTGTAAGGTAGAGATAGCTCCCCGAGGCAGGCACTCCAAGTCGAGTGGGGTATTCCCTACCTCTATGCCCTACCTCTTTAAATTACTTCGTTAAAAGTTTCTGGCTCTTGCGTCTAATCTTCTTAATATTTTTAAGCATTTAACTGCTAGATGTTTGAATCTAAAGAAAATTTTACTATTAAAAAATCCACGCGGTCAGGTAGCAGACGGGACTCGAACCCGCACCCTTCGCTATCCTGGCGAATGCACTGACCAATTATGCTACCGCAGCCCTCAAAGCCGTCTGGAATTTTCTCTAGCCTTTTTTAAGCTGCAAGACAGCGCCATCTCTTCGCATTGTAGGTAACCCACAATCTATTCTTCATGTCAGGTAAAAGACATCTTTACCCATCTGGGTAAGAAAAACCTTATTTTTTTTCTTACCCAGGTGGGTAAGGATGACAATTCAAAAGAACTTTAATTACATCAGCTTGAACAAAGTTTGATTTGATTTCCCATAGCTACCACTTTGATAAAACTTAAAAATTAATTCAAGTCTCAAAGTGCGTTGGTTAAAGCCTTATTGAGGCTCGATTGTCGGTAGGCACGCTCGCGAGGTAAACATTACCTCCCTTCTGTTTGCCTCCTGAGTAAATTGAGCCGGTAATTTGACCCTCTGACCCCAATGAACGTTTATGTTCAACTCAAGATAATCACATATCTGAGTTCTATTTAATCGTGATAGACTTTTTAGGTAACGCGATTTGCTCATCTATATCTACACATACAAAAATAAGTCCTTATTTCTCTTGGTCACGCCATAACCCGAGGACAAATTTACCGATTACATATAACTTTTTTGTAAAGTTTTCTATTACTTTGTAGAAGGTTTTTACAAAGAAATATCTATCAACTATTGTCACCATATTTTGGCAAATGAATGATGATTATTATTAACAGGCAAATTTCACTATGAACAGTCATTCTTCTTCTTCCTCGTAACCTCATGACTGAGGGTCGCGACAGCATGAGGGCACCCGGTGTACCAGCTCCCTCCACGTGTTGCGGTTTTCGGCCAACCGGATAGATGTCTGAATGTCAGTTTGGCAGACTTCTTTGACCGCATCAATCCATCGGGCGGGTGATCTTCCGCGGCTCCTTTTTCCTTCCACATGACCTACGACGATGAGCTTTTCAAGATTGTCTGGTTCTCGTCGGGCCACGTGTCCGAAGTACTGAAGAAGTCGCTGCATACATATAGTAGACAGACGGGATAATGTGCCTAGTTCGGAGAGAATAGAAATGTTGGTGCGGTGCTCTGTCCAAGAAACCCCTAGCATTTTCCGCCAGCACCACATTTCAAACGCATCGATCTTGGTTCGAATGCGTGCCTTTAGCGTCATGGACAGTCATAGGATGGTTGATTGAAGATTTATTTTCACGAGCTCCTTGAATAGAAGTCCATTGGGGGAATGGACAATAAATAAGCATGATTTATAACGCGGGTCTAAAATAAATTAGCGGGTGCAAATATCTACAGATACAGTGGGTCAACGTTTCTTTCTTGCTTGGAACGAACTGGCGTACACCAGCTACCAGGGGCTTATTTATCCTGGGGCCATGGGCCCAGACGCGGTGAAGTTCCTCAACGGGGATCACACGGTTCCGCACTTAACAGCGTAGAGGGTATTCGCAGGGTTCTTTAGCGGATAGTATGCCGTAAGCGCTCGTAAGCCGCGCGGACCGCTTAACGGCTTCTCCGTTTCGCACCCGTGAGACTTGCGAGAGGCTAGGTGTGAGGTGATTTTGTACCAATGTATCCATCCTCAAAGAGCTTCGTGTTAAAGGCAGACTCTCGTCAACTGTGCAACTAAGAATACTGAAGTTCTTTGGTCACATCTTAAGAAATGAGAATTCGATGGAAAGGCTCGTGGTTCAAAGCCAGGTGGAAGGCAAGAGAGCACGCGGTCGATCACCAACCCGCTGGATAGACGCCATCACAAAGGCTACTGAGTCCACCATGGTCCAGTGTACTCGCGACGCCTCGAACCGTCAGAAATGGAAGCACATCGCCAGGAGAGCTACCCTCGGAATTGATAGCGACCCAAAGAACACCCCACCATGTACCTCATCAGTGCAACCACGACCACTCTGAAAAGAGTGCCCGACTAAGAAGAAGGAGTGAGGTCCGTTCGTTTGTGTGCCCCTTAAGGGTGCCAGCGTCTGTAAATATAGGTTTTGCCTGCGTTTATCACGCAAAGGGCCATGGGCCTGGCTGGCAAGCTGCGAAGGGCGGCAGAAGCCCTAAAAATTCATTCGTTACTGTCCTAAATTTTGATTTGATTTTCTGATTCTGAGGTGCAAATTGTAAGTAACTTGAAGTGGCAGATTTCTAAAAAACGCCCCCCCCCCCCCCCCCATAGCAACAATGCTCTTGGTTCCAATATCCGTCGATTCACATTATTTGCGCAAGAATCATCAATTAAAACAAACCAAATAAACAATGAAAACAAATAACTGGGCTGAAGATAGCGAAAACGCTACCTAGGTGAGTTTAAAAGCCACCAGTGTTATCTAACCGAGCTCCCAACTAAAGTGCAAGTCACACCAAGAGCTAAACAACGTTTGTTTTAATCTTAAGGAAATTAAACTAGAAAAATTCCACGCGGACCGGGCAGCAGAAACTTAACTTTAGATTGAAAATTGTAGTAGTTAAATGCTTAAAAAAGAAAAATATGACGTTTGTTTTAGTCTAATTGTGTCATAAAAAATACTAATAGAAATGAACAAAACCATCGTTTGCAATGTGAACTGTTTAAGAGCCGCCATACACGGGTACCTTGAAGCAGTCGGATTGTCTGCTTCAAACTGCGACAGCATGGAGAACTAGTATTCTACGTACACACACATACATGCACCGCTGGATAACGGATTAATAACAGCTTCAATCTGTTGACGCTAATTGTTCGAGAAGTCCTCTAAGTGCAACCATCGCCATACACGGGCAGCTTGAAGTATTAGGGATGGACTATTTTAAACTGCGACTGCATTGGGAACTTTAGTCTTCTACGTGCACATATACACGGATAGTTCGAACTGTTGGTATGAATTTCTCGAGCAGTTATCAAAGGCAGCTGCAAGCTGTTAATTTTGACTGCTCAAGCATTCCGTGTATGGCTACTCTTACAGTAAATAACAGTCAAATAAACCCTGTTTTGCAAATTTGTTTGAATTAAATGATTGACATTAAAGACTACAATGGTGTTCAAAGAGTGCTTAGACATGTCGCATTCTATTTCTTTGAACGATAATGACGCGATAGCATTTGGTTGTTAGCCCGAATACGAGTGACAATTGAATTCGGGTAAAAGCCAAATGTAAATGAACAGATTCGATCACGCTCATATTTGGGTAGTTTTCGTTTTGGTTACCCGACACGGTCTTCCAGTCCGTATTCAAGTGTAAATATTGCTTCGGGTGGCCGAATTTGAGTAATGTCTTTCGTGCATCCGAATACGGACTAACAACCAAATGTAATAGCGGCATAAGATTATTTGTTAAGGTTAAAACAATCGAAATTGGGTACTTGTCGCTTGTTCATCAAACAATTGATTTATAAATTAACATAACGGAATGAACAAGATTTGCGACGTACGATTTTTATTCATTTTTGCTCAATTTTAATTTTGTACCTTTGCTCTAGCAGAATGATGACCACTTGTCTCCACCGGAAGCTATTGACACGAAGCAGAGGAGTTTCTCAGCTATGAAAGGATTCCTATACAATAATTAATGTAGCAGCTTCTAGTATAGTGCGATCAAGATCTTGTGGCACGTGGCCGAAATGAGCACTAATTTAAGATATAATTAATTCTTTTATTTATAGAAGAAAATATAAATAAGGGTTTATTTTATTTCCTTTTGCTCTTTCTGAGTTATTGTTAATTTTCCTACCGATGTGAAGGGCCTGGGGGCATTCCTGAGCTTGATTCTGGAGCTGGGCTCATGCAAAACAGGCGCCATATTGACGTCGAGTTGCCGAAACGTCCAAAGAAAGAAGAAGATAATGTTCGCTTTAGTGAGAAGATTTTACATATATATTACTTCTCATTTTGCCGCTTATTCACCAGCAGCGCCCTCCTGTCAATGTCATTTTAGTGACACACTCTAGATCGCACTGTAAGCACTCGGTCAAAATTGAATAGTAACCATCTCTGACGTGACGGAAACAAAATGCCATTTTGCTCCTTGTGTGACCCGCGCTTGATGCTCGCGTGATAAGGGCGACCAACATTATCGATCTATCCATTAGCCCGAATGGAGCATTTACTCCACCACAATCGAATGGTTCGTGAGCTGGACAAATTTATACACACCGCGATTGCTTAATCAAATAACTAAAACTACAATATTGAATTATTGGAACGTGCAAAGAGGTCATGAACATTTTTTTCTCAGTTGTACAACTATAGTAAAATGGAAATTTAGTGAAAAATGGGAAATAACCTAGCCTATTACATCAATAATAGACTAAGTCGTCATTGAGGTTATGTAACTTCTTGCATATCGTTTTATATCATAATGAAAAGTACTTGCTGTCTTCGGAACCGTGGAAGCAGACGCGATGATGCCAAACTGAAAAACTGCATACCCTACCTCATTTAGTCAAGAAGAGATGGATACCGGCATACCTACTCGCGTTTTAAGATGACTTAAATTTTTAGATCCGACGACCTCCGTGGTCGAGTGGTTTGAACGCCAGGTTTCATGGTGTCGCCAATTCGAGAGGTCCCGGGTTCGAATCCCGGTGGGGGCAGATGTTTGTGTGATGAATACGAGCATTTGTACTCCAGTCATGGATGTTTAATATGTTTTTCTATATATATGTTTCAAAATTTAAAAATATAATTATAAAACTTAAAACTCACCTACTTAAAAAATACAAATTTATAAAATAAAATTTAAAAATTTACAATTCAATATCATATATTCAGTTTAGGCTGTTACAAGCACTTGTGAATGTCGAAAAGCTACGCCATCGGTTCGCAATTCTACGGCGGGAGACCTTGTACTGAGAAGAACCGGCAAGAAACTCAGCAAGGGCTGACTTTTTTCCCTGTTTTATTTCATACAGTGTCTTCCAATTGAAAGTTGACATCAAACTTGCAAACATGTGTTGAGGTCAACTTCCATCACACAATAAAAATATATTACCCCCAGTGCCGCCGTCAGGAATGGTGTCCAAAAGGCTGGCAGCATTTCCTCGTTGGAAAGAAAGGCTCATCCGTTGACCAAGGTAACTGCCAGTCTTTTGATCACCACTCTGTGAGTTTCTTAGATAATTCCTTGAAACAGGAACGAGCGCTTGAACCCCATGTTCCCGTAGTCTCTAGTCTCATTGACGACCTCCGTGGTCGAGTGGTTTGTTCGCCGGGTTTCATGGTGTCGCCGACTCGAGAGGTCCCGGGTTCGAATCCCGGTGGGGGCAGATGTTTTGTGTGATGAATACGAGCATCTGTACTCCAGTCATGGATGTTTAATATGTATTTCTATATAAATATACTTATATATGTACTGTATATGTATTCTATCCGTTACCCTAGTATCCCATAACACAAGCCTTACAGTGCTTACTTTGGGGCTAGGCTAATTGGTGTGTGTAATAAAAAAAATGTGAGCTGAATATTTGCCCCGCTTATAGCACTCAGCAGAGGAGGTTCTCCTCGTGGAACTCCTCCATTAATAAAAGCTTTGGAAAATGAGTTAATAAGTACAAAGAATTAAATATCGAGTTTGCAAGTAATACTGAAGTTTTAATATCTAAATAAATAGATATTTCCAACACTCACACCAATTAGCCTAGCCCCAAAGTAAGCACTGTAAGGCTTGTGTTATGGGATGCTAGGAAAGAATACATATATTGTGGTTAAACTCCTCCGAAACCGCTTTCCCGATTCTCATGAAATTGTGTGTGCATATTGGGTAAGTCTGAGAATCGGACAACATCTATTTTTCATCCCCCTAAATGTTAAGGGTAATCCACCCCTAAATTTTTTTTTTCAATTTTAGATAATTTTTTTTTATGATACAGCATTAGTAAATACATATAACTCTGAATTTTCACCCTTCTACCACCAACCCCTATTTTTTTATGGCAGTACGAAGTTCGCTGGGACAGCTAGTAATCTATACTATTACTAGCTGACCCAGCGAACTTCGTACCGCCCTAAAAAAATAGGGGTTGTCCAGCGGACAAAATTGTGAATCTAAACCATTCTCAGATCCCCTTGAACACACACAAAAAATTTCATCAAAATCGGTCCAGTCGTATAAGAGAAGTTCAGTGACATACACACTCACAGAAGAATTATATATATAAAGATAAAGAGGAAAGATTGGGGGTTACTGACAGTGCGAAGAGATGGCGCTGCCTTGCAGCTTAAGGCTAGGAAAATTTCGACGCGGCCATCAGGGCCGTGGTAGCATAATTGATCAGTGCATTCGCCCGGCTTGCGAAGGGTGCGGGTTCGAGTCCCGTCCGCTGCCTGGTCCGCGTGGATTTTTTTCTAGTAAAACTTTTCTTTAGATTTAAACATCTAGCAGTTAAATGCTTAAAAAAAAGAGGAAAGATGTGATTGTTTGTTTTTATTGAATAGACTCCGTAACTACTGGATTGATTTGAAAAATTATTTCACATCATCATCATCATCAGCCTCTTAATGTCCCCACTGCTGGGGCTCAGGCCTTCCCTATGGATGGAATAGGGAGATTGGGCCATGACCCACCACGACTGCAGATGCAACCGGGACCAATGGCTTAACGTGCCTTCCGAAGCACGGAGGAACCCGTGATAGAAATTTTTGGTCACCCATCCAATGACCGACCACTGCGAAAGTTGCTTAACTACAACGATCGCAGCCGAACGCGCTTACCACCTGCGCCATCGAGCTCCTCACTATTTCACATTATCCTACATTATCCCTGATGAATATAGGCTAAAAAGTATTTTTTTAAAAGGCAGGGTTCCGTATAAAAACTTTGATCATGTAACCCTACGCGTGAATCTCGCTCTGTATATGTTACCTTTGCATTTTCATAATTTGTTTTTTATGAGCCATATTAATATTCACACAATCACACACATCCATCGTGATGGCCAGACAGATCGTAATAATTACTTACGTAAGATTTTCTTGATGTCTTATAATTAGGGATGCAACATCGTTCTGAAAAACATCGATATTTTAAAACATCGATGTTCGCATGAAAAACATCGATGTTCAAAAATATCGTTGATAAGAGCGATATATCGATGTTTTTGCCCATGTTTTTTATTTTTAATAGGATGCTTCAATGAAACAAATAACAATACCGCTCTATATAAGTATGCTCGATTCTTAAGGTTAATAAAAATACGAATTACATGATGGTAAATTAAATTATAACAAAATGATTCTCATCATTCAATTAGGCAAATCAACAAATTAATATGAACTGTCAGTTCACAAGCTGCTTTAATCAACAAGCTATTCGTTTTGTCATTTTTTTAACCTGAAAATTATACGCTCAGTTTTCGCGTACCCGCCAACAAAAACCTATAGAAAAAACAAACCATCAAAAGCTAACTACTTTATAAATTAATTCAACGAGTACATTACTCACCCAACCAAGAAATCTAAAATATGTATAGGTATGTAGTCAAAGAATCAAATTATATTTAATCAAATTCATCTACGCTTTACGTGACAGCACAACAATGCAATGCGAGCGAGCGTCACAGTGATTTCGAAAATCTGAACAGACAAGAACGATGTCGATGTTTGTAAATGTAGTGAACGATGTATCGACGATATATCGCTCATCAAAACATCGATGTTAACATCGATGTTTATGACCGATACCTCGATGTTTTACTAACATCGATGTATCGTTTGCATCCCTACTTATAATGAAACGGCATTAGACAAAATATTATTCTTTTCACGAGACTGTTTCTTATTTCGCCTCCTTGTAATCCCTGCTGTTCGTCGTAATCACGTTATAAATTGTACGTTAATTTAGTATAGGACGGGGTTTGGGTAAAAATGTGCCATACAATCTCTGGTCCATTCATCTCTTCGAGCATTATTCTTGTCGAGTTCTTGGGACAGTCGGACGACTCATGACAATAAAGGCCATTTTATGATTAAGCTGTTATAATTTCCTTTCTGTGATTATTTTCGGTTCTTCCCGCTAGCGCTGTCTGATGGTGCCTCTCTCTTATGAAATTTAATTTATGAATATTGAAAACCGTTTTTGACAGCTTCTTTTCTTGTAGCTTCACTCACACCAATATATATCTTCTACTATATAAAAATAAGTCGGGTTTTCCTTCCTGACGCTATAACTCCAGAACGCACGAACCGATTTCCACGGTTTTGCATTCGTTGGAAAGGTCTCGGGCTCCGTGAGGTTTATAGCAAAGAAAATTCAGGAAAAATTTAAAAAAAAATCGTTTTCTTTTAATCACAAAACGAAATGTTACATAAAACGAAGCTATCTGGTGGCGAAACGGAGTTCGCTGGGTTTGCTAGTCTACTATATAAAAATAAGTCGGGTTTTCCTTCCTGACGCTATAACTCCAGAACGCACGAACCGATTTCCACGGTTTTGCATTCGTTGGAAAGGTCTCGGGCTCCGTGAGGTTTATAGCAAAGAAAATTCAGGAAAAATTAAAAAAAAAAACTTCTTTTAATCACCAAACGAAATGTTACATAAAACGAAGCCATCTGGTGGCGAAACGGAGTTCGCCGGGTTTGCTAGTATATATATAAAACTCAAAGGTGACTGACTGACTGACATAGTGATCTATCAACGCACAGCCCAAACCACTGGACGGATCGGGCTGAAATTTGGCATGCAGGTAGATGTTATGACGTAGGCATCCGCTAAAGGATTTTGATCAATTCTACCCCCAAGGGGATAATATAGGAAATGAAAGTTTGTATGAAACTTTGTCAATTTTAAACCGATCGGGCTGAGACTTTGCATGCAGATATAAGAAGAATCATTGTGTGTAATACAAGCCTGAGAACAAAAACTGTAGTCTACACTTCTGCTCTACACCGAAGCGAAGCGAGAGCGGGCCGCTAGTAGTTTTGAAATGGTAATTAAGTACGTTTTTTTTTTTACAATATTCATAACGTATCGGATTTTCAGACGTTGGGACAAAGACTAAGTGATATTTGATATTTATTATTTTAGTGATATTTTGGTTATCTCTTTTTATCAATTTTTTACAAGTTATCTTCTCAAAATATATAAAAGATTTAATAGTTATTTATTGAATTTCATTTTGTGCTTAATTTGTTTATCCCTCGAGGAGCTCGATAGCGCCGGTGGTTAGCGCTTTCCACTGCGATCGTTGAAGTTAAGCAACTTTCGCAGTTGTCGGTCATTGGATGGGTGACCAAAAATCTTCTATCTTGAGTTCCTCCGTTCTTCGGAAGGCACGTTAAGCCGTTGGTCCCGGCTGCATCTGCAGTCGTTAGCACCCGCCAACCCGCACTGAGCCCGCGTGGTAGGTTATGGCCCAATGTCCCTATTCCATCCATAGTGATTGTCTGTGCCCCAGCAGTGGGGACATTAATCGGCTGATGATGATGATTGTTTACCTTGAGCTACCGTCAACTACCACGTCTGCATATTTGAAAATAGTTCAAATTAGAAGAGATTTTTCAAAGCAGCTATGCTAGGTCCGGTTGGATATGCCATTTAATTAAGCCATTAAATTTTGATTGCGATAATGATAAGTTTTTATTTATGTTTTTATTTATTTTTAAGCATTTAACTGCTAGATGTTTAAATCTAAAGAAAAGTTTACTAGAAAAAAAATCCACGCGGACCAGGCAGCGGACGGGACTCGAACCCGCACCCTTCGCAATCCGGGCGAATGCACTGACCATTATGCTACCACGGCCTTATTCGCCGCGTCGAAATTTTCCTAGCCTTAAGCTGCAAGGCAGCGCCATCTCTTCGCATTTTAGGTAACCCACAATGCCAAATGAATACTTTTTCAAGTAATAAACATTTGAAAGAAGAAATAGCAATTATAGTTATGTTTTATTTATTTTTAAGCATTTAACTGCTAGATGTTTAAATCTAAAGATTTTTTTTCCTAGTAAACTTTTCTTAAGTTTTTATTTTTGACGTGACAACGTCTTAAATTAGGTTGCGGCTGGGAGTCACTTATGAAAAAGTGTAACGCTCGGTAACGTTACGATGAGTCTCTCGTGTTAAGTTTAAGTTTACATGTACAATGTTTTAGTAAACAAAATATATTTCTATAGTTAAAATTTGTGCAATTCTTATTTTCATTCAATTCCTTGTTCCTATTGTGCAATTTAATTATATTCATATCAATAAATATTCTACCGAGAAAAAGACGTTGTCACGTAAAATCTTCGCCCGTAAAACCGACTTTACAGGCAACCATTTTTTTAAGCATTGAAAATGCTGCATGTTTTAATGTAGGTACTTTTTTTATATTACTTTACATATTATCTGATGACCCGGGCTTAGAGCCTCCCGTAACCTGAGTGTGCCAATCTGAAAACAATACAGACACGAGAAGCCGCAAAGTATTTATGTTATTTTATATGTAATACACTAAACAGTTTAGTGTAGTACATAATAAAGAAAAATAAATCTCGAAGGAGACATATTGAAACTAATATAACAAAGATATAATAGCTATCTAATCAAGTTTTTATAAATTAAGATGAATTAATTTAATTTAAAAAATCATTATTATAATTTTTATTATTTTAAAGCATGTAACTGCTTGATGTTTAAATCTAAAGAAAATATAACTAGTAGTCAGTGCATTTGCCCGGATTGCGAAGGGTGTGGGTTCGAGTCCCGTCTGCTGCCTGGTCCGCGTGGATTTATTTTTCTAGTTATATTTTCTTTAGATTTAAAAATCATGTTTGTGCTCGCCTTAAATAGTACATACATTGTTTCTTGTTTTGTGAAATTGTGCTAGATTTAATTTAAAAAAAAAATGGATGCGTGTAACTTATGTACGCGCGTGAGAAGTTATACTTCTTTAGCATCATTAAAAATATTTTTACAATAAAATAATAAAAGGACTGGAAAAGGATAGTTAACACAGTCAATTAAGTTCAGTTTTAATTTGAAAAATTAAATAAATATTCAAAATATTCAATTAAAATCACTACTGAATTTAAGTTATTAGTCCATATGTAATTAGCACTTGTAAGTAACTAAAACACGTTGTGTCTATATAGAAACTAGAAACATGTGGATAAATATTATAAATATGAAAACAGTGATCAGAGGCGACGAGCGTGCCAACATTGTTTTTGACAACGCGATCATCTTATGGAGCTCCGTGGATCGTTCAAAGTACCTTTCGAACAGATGTCTAATAATGGTGGATTATTAACCACTAAGTGGTTTATTAGACACTAACATTCATAACGCGCTCGCGGCCAACTTCATGGTGTTACTATTGTGTTACAGTGATGCGCGCGCATCTCGAAATTTCACTCACATGATTTTTTCATAACGCGCCCGCGGCCAACTTCATGCTGTTACTTTTGGGTTACAGTGATGCGCGCGCATCTAAAAATTTCACTCTCATCATTTTTTCATAACGCGCCTAAAGAAGTATAACTTCAATAAGAAAAAAAAATATGTTCATAAAATTTGATCCTTAAATAACAGAACAGTTGTTATTGCAATGAGATAAGAATCTTCAATTATTATTATTTAATGCTACCCTGCGTGCCTTTAAGGGTAATGATTGTAAGTTATCTGTCACTAGCGCGCGGGTCGTGGAATGAGCCGCGATCGATAGTCCACCATTAGGCAGTCTCTATAGACAATTTGGAGCTATTATTTAGTAAACCACACATAGCTTGTAATGTTTATTAACTTACAAGCTTAAGTTATTTTCATCCCTCAATTACATAAAAATTTTTCGGGATAAAAAGTATCCTTCTGTCTCAATCTAGGTCGGTGTGTGCCAAATTTCATCCATATCCGTATATCCTGTTTGCGTGATTGAGCAACAAACAAACAAACTCACATTTATGACTACCTTCGTGGCCGAGTGGTTTGTACGCCGGGTTTCATAGTGACGCCGACTCGAGAGGTACCGGGTTCGAATCCCGGTGGGAGCAGATGAATACGAGCATTTGTATTCCAGTCATGGATGTTTCATATGTATTTCTATATAAATATATTCATATATGTACTGTATATGTATTCTATCCGTTACCCTAGTATCCCATAACACGAGCCTTACAGTGCTTACTTTGGGGATAGGCTAATTGGTGTGAGTGTTGGAAATATTTATTTATTATTTATATTATTATAAGGATAGTAAGATCTTAAAGGCTTTTAATTCGTAATGTTAATGTAGCTTTCCACCTTTTTCTATGTTTGACTTCAGTCTTTACTATAAAGTTTTTGCAATAACAGAAGTTGTGTAAGACTGGTCATACACGGACATGCTAGAAGCAGTCAGGATGGACTGCTTCAAGCTGCGACTGCATAGTGAAATCTTCAGATCGTAGCTTACGAAGAAACACGAGGTTGTCCCGAAGCGAGGCCATTACGTTATAATTTCGATTTGTGTGAGCTGCAGAAGGGAGTTTCACACAAAGAATACTGAACGGCTCAAGTTGACACAATGACGATCCCTTTCCGAGGTGATATGTCTGCTACGATCATTCTACGTATACACGAAACCGCTCGAGCAGTTGCGATTGTTTTGGGGCGGTGGACACGACGATTTTTTTATTTTTTTTATTAGGGAACTCAACAGCTTTTATTTATTAATTACATGCTTAAGTAAACTTATTTAAAAAACTAAGCCAATTACAGAGTTTCACGACATTTTAGAATAATTAAGGAAGTAAAACATAAATTATTTTCTTAGAAACACAAAATTACAAAATAAGAAAATCTGAGTAAGTTATTCTTGTCATAAACTGAAGTAACGAATAAATAAACACTTTTTGATCGATTGTCAGTATAGATTCACAGTTTCAAAATGTATAAATAGTATTACAATATAAATATATAACCGAAACAGAATAATAATCAAGTTATTCGTTTTTAAAACACATTATACAACACATAAAAAATACATTTAATATTACACGATGTACAATGATGATAAATACCTATCATTGGGTAGTCAGCGTAGTGAAATGGCAGCTTCAAACTGTTGACTCTTATTGTCATGCAGCACATGTATGTTGATCGCTAGTTTACTGCTCGAGCAATCCGTATATGACCCGTCTTAGTTCTTTTATAAAGCGAAATTTATTTCTTTAGTAAAAACTTTTTGGCGGGATCGGAAAGTGTCACTTTAGCAGTTTTGTTTTTCTTGTTAAAATTTGTGTTGTGGCAGATGTTAGTGTCTACTAATGGTGGATTATTAACCACTAAGTGTTCGGGAACATGCACAAGTGTTGGCAAGTGAAACAAAATAGCGGAAAGTGTCTTTCGACGTTCCCTCAAGAAGTCCACGGGGAGGTTCCAGTAAATCCCCACAGATTTACTGAAACATAGGGAAAGGGGGATTGACTTGACTGCCACTTACTTTGACTTGATTATTACTTTGACTACGAGTGCTATAGAATTTGTAAACATTTTAACACTTGACATTGGCTAAATGCACAAGCTATGCGAAGCCATTTAGGAAAAGAAAAAAAATAGAATCAGTAGTTTTGGTGTGAACTCCTAAATAATCTTTAATTACGTAAAACACAAACCATGTTTCAATACCTGTATAGACTTTGAAACTATCCAAACGATTTGCCCCAAAACCGTTTTTGCAAAGATGGTTTTAGACAACTAGAAGAGAAGGTTTTAGACAACTAGACTCCATTCAGAAAGCAGACTTTGTACTTTTTCCATACAAAAATAATCCCAAGTTATAAAACGGTGGCAATTTTAATAAAAGGATAACTGAAATTTTTTTTAGCATTCGCTAGTAATAACAATATAGATACCAAAAACACACTATCAATATGTCATGAAAGAGCATTAAACGGTATATTAGGCACATAATTATAACGGTTTCGCTTACCGTGCGACGAAAGCGATTCACGATGACTTGTGATTTTTCCTTGGAGACCACGCGGTCGACAAATGACTTAGTTGGGCCCTTGATCTTGTATGTGTAGTTATATGCGTGGATACTCGTTTTTTCCAATAATCGTATTGAGAGCATATTAGGAACTTAAGTGTGTACTTCACTTAACTTAATATGTAATATTTGTTTCGTAGGTTTTCACGCACATCAATCATTAAATAAAACTAGCTTTTACGGGTTAATGCATGAAACTTTATTTATTTATTGACGTTTCGCAGCCTTTTCAGGCTGCTTCGTCAGAATTATTTTCTATTTAATTTTGTCGAGCTACCTTCGAAAGACTTTTATTGAGCGTTCGGTTATTTCATTGTTCGATTTCTAAAGTTTTTTTGTCTATGTATGAATTTATTACTTAATTTACTTAATAAAGTACTTTATTTAAAAATCTTTTTTTGTAATTTATTTTATTTATTTGACCCTAACTACCGTTAACTACCACCGGTTCCAAAATTGGGAGACCTTTCTGAGAAGAACCGGCGAAACAAACTCAAGAGAGGCTTTCTATCTTCTTCTTATGTTAAATTATGCAAACAAAAAGAACTAATAGTATCTGTTGGTCTTGCAGTCGTCAAACGTCAATAAAAAATGTGTGCGTGTAAAAGGATTTTATTATCATAGACATGAATACAAATTACTGCCTATGAAACTGTTATGATTACACGGCTCAGTAATCTAAGGCACATGTTCCACCTCCGACGATGAACGATAAGCGAGTAGAAACTAGAAACGAATTGGCAGTCCTGAGTGCATTTTAGCACGCGCACGGCTTTTGACAGCCAAGCCAGCTTAACCGAGCGAGTATAGCTGAGCGAGTATCGCTATGCGAGTTTGGCTGAGCGAGTCTTATCTTTAATAACTATTGTCACTCAGCTACAAACGAGTAGAGAGAGTTCTCGCCGGCGACAGTGTGATCATTCAGCTATCAACTATTAATATAAAAAAGATGGCGCGTAACGGAAAAATGTGACGCGTAACCGAAAAATGTGACGGTAAATTTTTTTCCAACGCCGATAAAGAAGTTTCACTTCAATAAATAAAGTCTCCGTGCTTCGGAAGGCACGTTATGCCGTTGGTCCCGGTTACATCTGCAGTCGGTAGCACCCACCAATCCGCACTGGGCCCGCGTGGTGGGTCATGGCCCAATCTCCCTATTCCATCCATAGGGAAGGCCTGTGCAGTGGGGGTATTAATAGGCTGATGATGACGATGAACGAACAAAATGTGGCGATGTCATCATATGACCCACAACTTCGTTCTACTGATATTTCTGCACTATCTCTTCCTCTCTTTCACTCTGGCTGTATTTCTGATTCCTTTGCCCTTCAATTATCACGACTCAGGAACAGCCTCCCTGACTCCGTTAGAAGGTCACCAAGAAAGATAAGGACGTTAAACTTAACTCACAAGTTTTCTTCACAGTGTCATCATCAATATATTTTATACACTGCGTTAATAGTAATTACGTATGCATGTACGTGTCTATGTGTATGTATACATTATATGGTCATGGCCCAATCTCCCTACACCATTCATAGGGAAAGCCTATGCCCCATCAATAGGGACATTAATAGACTGATGATGAATGGTAAATCATAAAGTTTAAATTAACAATGAAAGTTTGTAACACTTTTTTTTTGTAGCAATGAGCTAATTTGAGTTTAAAATCAAATGCTTGTAAACAATAACAAATAGAAGGGTTGATAGCCTCAAATGTCAACCCCAATGTCACTTTAAATTGCGTTCAGAAATCCAAACTTTAAACTTTCCTTCACATAAATAGTTCATTGTAGTACAGAATCGCAAATCACATGTCCATGATTATTTAATTATAAATAAATTTCATTTCTATAACTTATAATCTTTGTTAAACATTAAATTGATCTTAAATTAATACAGCCAACAAATTACTCAATATAAATATAAAATAATAAATTTATTAATTGTTTAGGCTGTATAAGACATGTAGCTTTGACCTTCACCAATGCTTTTTAAAAGGAGCAATTGTTTTTGCATCTGTGATGTAATAGGGAATTGCACTATCTAATTGATTGTTATCGATCGGTAATCGATTAGTAAATAGTTTTGAGTTTTAATAGTTTCTTTCAGGGAATTCATCCCTGAAAATAAAGTAAATGTATTCTTTTCGCTCCTTGTGGAAATATGTTAATTCTACGATTAACATTTTGTTTATTTATGTATTTTTTCCATTAAGTTGGTTGATTCGATTCTGTATACCGAAGACCTATGTCTCGATGTATTCGATATGCGAGTAGGTTTGTCACCGCACGAAAAATCTTTTTTTTTTCCACGATAAGCCTCAGGTCAAGAAGGATGTGAAGGAACTTCCTACATCTAATAAAGTTTTCTTGTAGTACTTCGCTCCGGCAGAGCATTAGAATATGCCACAATCTCCCATCCATAGGATGGACATAAAATTGGAACCCATGGTGACCACATGGTAAGTCGAATCTTCATGCGAGGAAACTCGTGTTCTACTTTAATATTTCGTGCGCTTGACATAGTTCTTTTGTTTCAGGGTTCTATAGGTTATCCCTTAACCTAGTTAGGTATACCCTTTTTTTTATGTTCACACCATAATGCCATAAGTTTGCAACCACAATCTCAGCAACCTAATGATGCTTCGAGTCACGAGGGTCTAGGCACGTGGACTCGAGCCAGGACTGTTGCCTGTGCACCCGGGTGGTAGAAGCTGCCCATTGCCTTACCATTACCATCGTCCAGGGGATGTGACACGTGTGTCCGGAACGCCCGTTGATGCTGGTATACCGCATGGACAGTTCATATGGATAAACCGGGTAATATTAACCCATTTTTGTAAGCCCATTTAATGTTAGGAATTTAACATATAAACTGAACTTAATTTGACATTCTTGGTCAAGTAATTTGTATTAACGTTGTTAAGTGTAATAAATGGATGTGAACATTCAATGTGTGGACATTTTTATTCCACCTGAAATCGTTTGTTACTGTGTGCATGGCGCCTCATATACAAGTTTTGCACACAGTACTCCAGGCACGGTCTTAATAAAACCCGCTCCCTATTAACTTGCTCAACATCTAGCCGACTGTTGCAAATTAGCCGTAGCCAGGAAAAACCCATTACAAGTTTCACCCAAAAAAATTCTTTCGAGCTACTTATTTTTATTTAACTTCTTATTTGTTTCTTAGTTTTTCACGCACTCAATCTCAATTGCCTCGCGCATCATTCGAGGAACGAACCGCCGCTCAGCTGCAAGGATCTGTGATTTATCAAATCTAATGTAATGGTTTGGTCCCCCTAATGCATGTTCACACACTGCAGACTTATTTTCGCGCCTATGTTTCATATCTGCGATATGTTCTTTTACCCGAGTCCCTATACTCCTCTTTGTTTGCCCGATATAGGAGAGCCCACAGTCGCATTCAAGTTAAAAAATAAATAATGTTTCGTGCTTTAACCCGTAAAAACTAGTTTTATTTAACTTCTTATGTTAACATTTAAAGTAATATGTTATTAGATAGTAATCATCAAAAACAAAGAGGTCGTTTTAATTAAACGGCAATGTATCGCGACGCACAGCTGTCACCTCTCATTACACTTCAGAGAGGGGATCACTAAATTGTTTCGTGTAATAGTACTTAATCTATCATATGTCAATAGGCTAATGCCGCAATTACATTTGGCGTATTTGGGTGCACGAAATACGTTAATCGAATGCGGGCACCCGAAGCAATATTTAGACCTATGCCAGACGGATGTAATCTAACGTACCAACCAAGGTGACCTTGCCCATTGCCATCCATCTAGATCCTAGGCTCCGAACCTGGGGGTAATTACCCCTCCGGGGGTAAATCTGCCATACTTCGGGGGTAACAAGGAACCTAATTATTTGGTCAAATCTAAATAATAAGAAAAATAATTAATTATTAATTTAATTTTTTAAGGTTTTTGTAGTTATACTTTTTTAGCCGCGTTATGAAAAAATTATGAGAGTGAAATTTTAAGATGCGCGCGCATCACTGTAACACAAAAGTAACATAATGAAGTTAGCCGCGGGCGCGTTATGAAAAAATGATGAGAGTGAAATTTTAAGATGCGCGCGCATCACTGTAACACAATAGTAACACCATGAAGTTGGCCGCGGGCGCGTTATGAATGTTAGTGTCTACAATGTGTAGGACATCTGTTCGAAAGGTACTTTGAACGATCCACGGAGCTCCATAAGATGATCGCGTTGTCAAAAACAATGTTGGCACGCTCGTCGCCTCTGATCGCTGTTTTCATATTTATAATATTTATCCACATGTTTCTAGTTTCTATATAGACACAACGTGTTTTAGTTACTTACAAGTGCTAATTACATATGGACTAATAACTTAAATTCAGTAGTGATTTTAATTGAATATTTATTTAATTTTCAAATTAAAACTGAAATTAATTGACTGTGTTAACTATCCTTTTCCAGTCCTTTTATTATTTTATTGTAATTATTAATTATTTGCATGCAATTAAAAAATATTTTTAATGATGCTAAAGAAGTATAATTTCTCACGCGTGTACATAAGTTACACGCATCCATTTTTTAGTTTTAGTTTTATTGTTAGTATTTATATATAGAGTAATTATGTATTTAATAAACTATTTTAATATATACTATAATCATAAATAAAAAGAAAATACTATATAATAATATTACTAAATAGAGCATGCGCTCCTTCTGGCTAGCGAGCCCGCGAGGTGCTGAGTGTGGGAAGCGGGGCGAGATTTTCTCCTGATGATGACATTACTAGAGACGAAGATGTAGCGGCCAAATTGGAATTTCTTGAACTGATGATAACATTTTAAAGTTGGGGTAAAATCTATGTTCCTAATAGGTAACAGGGGTAGTATTGGAAAGGTTAGGAAACACTGATCTAGATGAAGGATGTAATCCGAATTTTGATTTGACCTTCAACGTCCTTGGATCACGAGCGCCTATTTACATCCGCTGTTGGAGCACATGGATAACAACCGTTTGGCCGGTGGATTACATCCAACCAAAGAAAAACAGTTGCGCTGTGGCAGTCAGTATGCATGTAAAAAATGTCGTCCGAAGACTTTGTAATACTACATATACAATTATCAATCATTACATAGTATTAATCAGACTTGCAGAATGTATGTTCGCCAAAGAGTCGCGAACGCGGTATTACTAGCAAACTTCCAATCATTCCAATAGGTTTTCTATATTAAATAAATCATGATTGTATTGATGTTGTAACAACATGATGATTTGTAAATGTTATTACATTATGCTTTTAATGTTGTGGAGTTTTTTTCGCTCGTTTTTCTCCGCAGCTAAAAAATATGTCCTATAACGAGTGGTAGGGAAAAAAATGTTTGGACGATTCAAAAGTGTTGTACTAGACATCCAATTTGAATAAAGATATATTGATTTCTTATTTCTGATTTCTGACTAATTGATCTCTTTAAAGATCTCCCATGCTTATACATTACGTCGGAATCATATAAAGATGCTCGTCAAAAAAAATGCGCTGAGAATCATTCGCTGTTATAACCAACGCTTCATCCACATTGTCTTTTTTGTTGTCTTTCGTCGTCTATTGCACACAAAACTGTTTTGAAATTTAGACAAAGGACATGGTAAAATTTTGTATGAGCGACTGCCCTAGCAATGTATAAATATTTTACTTAGTAATATATAATGCAGAATTGCTGAATATTTATAATTTCTATGAAAAAGGGCTCAGGAACTTTTGATAAAGTCACAATCTTGAAAATTATGAGATCTCCTACGACGTCATTACCTTGCTACATTTGATAAAAGATGTTGCCAATTATTTATAGAGCCATCAAATTCGCATTTTCTCAGAATATTCCTTCACATTTATCTGATTAACACTTCACAAAAAGCATTTTTAAAAGTAAAAATGAATACAAATAATTTGTTGTTGTCGGCCTGACATGAAATCTGTGAAGTTTTATTTTGTTCATTGGCAAAAACAAAGCATTAATTATCATACAGCCTTCTCTTAAGCCTGATCAGAAAAATAAAACCTATTAAAAATAAGGGCCAAATATGTCATAGTTATTGGAAGTTTTGAATTAATATTGTTTATTTCGATATACTGACAGAAATATTTATTAGTATACATTTATTGTTCATTTATTTGAGTAAAACGGAACATTTTCCTTTTGAAACAGACATGAAGTCAATTTTTTACTTTTAAATATTTGATTATTTCACGAAAGTTTTATGAGAATTATAAATATGTAATTTTTTTATAATTAATAAAAAAATATAATATATTATGGGCTAGTGAAAAAAATAATTATACACGTTAAGGGCAGTTTCTTAGCCATGTCCTTTGGAGTCATTTCTACAACACAGTTAATTAGCAAGTCCGCGCATGATACAAGTGCATACGTGTTTTCACGCCAGAAGACGGCTTGCGACTGCGTGCTGCCGCGTGGATTACATCCGTGTAGCCGTAAATCATAACGCGGATGGAAACCAAGGTCACCTTGGTTGGTACGCAAGGGCGGGTCCAGGGGGGGGGTCATGGGGGTCATGACCCCCCCCCTGGACTGGGTACAGATGGACCAAACCCAGGGGGATTTTATTTAAGTACTTTCAATATTTAATATACCCAACTATATGACCCCCCCCCCCCCCCCTGGCGCCAAATCTGGCTATATGACCCCCCCCTGGCGCCAAAGCTGGATCCGCCCTTGTTGGTACGCTGGATTATATTCGTCTGGCATAGGTCTTAAGGGACCCATATACGGAACGATTCGTTGTTGCGATCGATCTGAAGGAAATCGTCAACGATCGATCGATCAGAAATGCCACTACATACACGAAACGATTGATCATAAACGATTCGTCGTTGCGATCGATCTGAAGGAAATCGTTAAGCTCAATACAGACAATTGGTACAGATCAATCGTACCGTATATGGGACACTGACGATCGATCGTTTACGATATTCATGATTGCATGGGTTTTTGTTGCGATCTCCGATATCGCCTGCGATTAAGTAAATCGTTAACGATCTTGACATACACTGTCGAGTCGTTTCGATCGGTCTGAAACGACGGATCGTATAGATCAATCGTTCCGTATATGGGCCCCTTTACACTGGGATACGGGCTGCAATACGGTGTCGGGTAAACAAAACAAAATCTACCCGATTACGGGTGTACTCGACTTCGTTCACTTACACATAGTCACTTACCCGAATTCTGTTGGCACTCGTATTCGGGCTGACGACCAAGTGTAACTGCCCCATTAGTTTTTAATACGTCAGTAGGCTTAGACTAGAGGGGTCTCTTTTATACCATTTGAATGCTAACATTAAAATTTTATGAAAAAAATACCAGGAATGAATATGGTTTATGTGGGTTCCGTACTTCAAAGGGCAAATCATCATCATCAGCCTATTAATGTCCCCACTGCTGAGGCACAGGCCTACCCTATGGATGGAATAGGGAGGTTGAGCCATGACCCACCACGCGGGCCCAGTGCGGATTGGTGGGTGCTAACGACTGCAAATGCAGCCGGGACCAACGGCTTAACGTGCCTTCCGTACCACGGAGGAGCTCGAGATAGTAATTTTTGGTCACGCATCCAATGACCGACCACAGCGAAAGTTGCTTAAGTTCAACGATCGCAGCCGAACGCGCTAACCACTTGCGCCATCGAGCTCCTCGGGCAAATACGGGACCCTATTACTAAGACTTTCCTGTCCGTCTGTCTGTGTATCTGTGTATAATATTGTATAGATGATGGCAGGGAACCTTTCTTGTGCAAGTCCGACTAGCTCTTGACTCGATTTTTCAGTTTAAGCTGTTCACTCAAGTCCACGCACGCACTCAAAAAAAACTACGCCATGTGGTTTAGTACAGTCAATGAAGGTTTTTACCTCCGATTTCGTTGAATCTCCATCGATTGTCATGAAAACTGGTGAGTAGGTAGGGGATACCTTAAGAAACAAAAGTGGCATTGTGCCAACTTGCCCTTTTGTGCTGGGAGTGGACGCCACCCCTTCTCGGGGGTGAAAATTATTTTAATAAAAATAACCCCAGGAATCGATAGTTTGCAAATCTACAACGGGAGACTTTCTATTGAAAACCGACAAGAAACTCCACGAGTTTTTGCTCTCTGTATATATTATGCAGTCAATCTGTATATATATAAGCTAACTTGTTTATCCACATAGCAAACCAAATATTTGATATATTTTTGATCTCCAAATCTCAATCTCAAATTTTGTATTCGTAACGTCAAGAGGTTACGGATACAAAATTTGAGAGTTGAGGAGCTCGATGGCGCAGGTGGTTAGCGCGTTCAGCTGCGATCGTTGTAGTTAAGCAACTTTCGCAGTGGTCGGTCATTGGATGGGTGACCAAAAATTTCTATCTCGAGTTTCTCCGTGCTTCGGAAGGCACGTTAAGCCGTTGGTCCCGGTTGCATCTGCAGTCGATCACCCGCCAATCCGCACTGGGCCCGCGTGGTGGGTCATGGCCCAATCTCCCTATGCCATCCATAGGGAAGGCCTGTGCCCCAGCAGTGGGGACATTAAGAGGCTGATGATGATGATGATGATGATGATGAACGTCAAGAGTAATGTTTAATATGTGGTGAAGCCGAATGTGGTAAAACGATATCTGGTGGGGTCGAAACCCCGGAGAGTAGACTGTAGGTGTTGGTTCGAAACATGTACGCGGTGATGTATAACGCGCCACGACATGTCGACCGGGAGGGAGACAGGGAGAGCTCCCCAGAACCTGCGCATGGAATGCACAGGCGGGAGTTGCACCGACGGGCTGAGAGGGATTGGCGCGCACAGCTAGAATTGGGGGGCTGCGCGCATCAATGTGCCGTCGGTGCTATACTCCCGCACTTCGAAGCTTGGCTCCACGGGAAGGAGGCAGTCCTACCGCTTGACTCAGGTACTCACCGGACATGGTTGTTTCGGTGAATATCTGAATCAAATAGGGAGGGAGGACACGGCACGATGTCACCACTGCGCATCCGAACTAGACTCGGCCCAGCATACGCTGGCGGATTGTCCCGCTTGGGACTCCTAACGCTGAGTCTTGGTCGGAGAAATCGGGCAGAATCTGTCTCCGCCAGCATTGATTGCGGCAATGCTTGCGGATGAGGGAGGTTGGAAGGCTGCGGCCTCCTTCTGTGAAGCGGTGATGCTTCAGAAGGAGTTCGCCGAGCGGGATCGGGAGATGGCCGATCCCGCTCGAAGAAGGCGGCGTCGGGCCAGATAATGGCCTGATGTGCCGCCGCGGGTCGCTGGTGAGCACGACGGAGCTTGTGCTCATGGAAGCGACCTGGGAGGGACGACACCCCTGCATGACCGGGGGGTGTCGTCGTAGGAGAGTAGATGGGGGAGGATGCGAACGAGGAGCGAAGCAGGGTAACAAAGGCTGCGAGTCCTCAGATGCGATACTCGATCCTGAGGCCCCGTACAATGCCTGATGGCGGCCATCACTGGGGTTTCAGTGGGTAGGCCTCCCCCTTCTGGGGAGGAGAGCCCCACATAACCACCATGCAATTTAATGCATTTCCCCAGCGTACCAAAAAAAAAGGTGTTGGTTCGAAATATTAAGGGGATTTGGTCTATGGGATAGAATGAGGACAAAACACTGTGCTTACTTACGGTGGGCCTCAACGGTGGCGCTGGCTCATACGTCAGCTTCTCCTGCAGCAGTCTCTTCCTGATTCCAGTAGTTAAAGATGACGGTCAAGAAAGTCGTTGTTGATAGCTATCACACACAAAACCTCCTATTTTCGAGGAAATCTGTACATTTAATTAAGATTGTTTATTAATCTTCACACACTTCTTTATCGGAGTTTAATGCGGAAAAATATAATCACAACAGCTTGCGGCGCGATGACAAATTCGACCATTTCGTTTTTTTCGCGGTTGCAGACTCCTTTTTCTTGATGCGGTGACAGACTGATGAGAGACTGCCATTTCCTTCCGGCCATCCGTCGTTGCCGGCGAATATATTGCGTCTTCTTCCCTCATAAGCATAAGGCACAGTGTTTGAAGGAGAAGGATCGATTGGGATGCGGTTACAGCTAGCAAACGTGCACACTAGCTTTGCATTAGGCAGACACCGCACCCGTAGGATAAGAGTGCGAAGACCCGGTCTACACACGACACGCTATACCAGGTACAGGTACGTAGCTGGGCGTTTTTCCCCGCCCCCCACGACAACGGCTAACTAGAGCCGAGGTCCGAGTCTCAGAGACGCCCTCTAGTTGAGCCGACCCCCTTAGGTTCGAGTGGTCTGGAGGCTCCGCACGGAGAGGAGATTCCCCCCGTGGGGAGACGCCATCCGACTGGAATACCTCTAGAGGCACTCGCCAATTCTCGGCTTGAGTTCCCCTTAGGATCTCGCCGTCCCCAAACCCGGTGACGCTGTAAAGGTCATCTGCGACCAACAGCATACAGGCTCAAAAAAGAAAAGAAAAAATCGAAAAGAGAATGACACGGTATGGAAATTGAGATTAGAATATGTTTTGGCGTTACCAATATGTGTCGACAAATCACTCTTTACACCCAAATATTTGATTAACCGTAGGTACATTATAAAATATTGCTACTCTTGAATCGTGCTTGTCCTTTAGGGTCAACACGGAGCTTTCACCTTTCACTCCATCATCAATTTAGTTGACATTCGATTTGTGTGTGAAACATTAACCTTTATTGGCTGGATGAAATGCCAAGCCCAACCTTGTAGGCTTGAATAATTAAAAGTACACAAAAATCGTTCGAGGAGCTCGATGGCGCGGTGGATAGCGCGTTTGTTGAAGTTAAGCAACTTACGCAGTGGTCGGTCATTGGATGGGGGGCTAAAAATCTTTTATTTCGAGCCGGGCCAATGGTCCCGGCTGCATCTGCAGTCGTTAGCACCCGCCAATCCGCGCTGGGCCCGCGTGATGGGTCATGGCCCAATCTTTCTATTCCATCCATAGGGGAGGCCTGTGCCCCACTAGAGGGGATGTTAATAAGCTGATGATGCAAAAATCTGTAGCACAACAAAGTGTAGGATTGTTTTCGACCAACTTCGAAAAGGAGAATTCGGTTGTATGTTTTTTCTGATTATTTTTTGTTACGATTTACTACGACTTCCCCGTCAATTTAAGGCTGATCCTCAAAATTGATTTTGTAATCGCAAGTGTATATAAATGCTGCCATATAAATTTTATCGAAATTAATACTGAGCTTTTTTTAAAAATCAAAAAATCAACATAAACAATAAAAATATTACAGCTAACGCCTATGCAGTTGTATCTATGGGAGTTTGATGGTGCATAAGATTAGCAATTGCGAAACTTATTCAACATTCGCAATAGGTGTTGAAGATACCAAGAATTCCGTAACACACAAACTTCATGTTAAGGAAATTTTAATGAAAAAGGCATATTATAAAGTTCAGCAATATTTAGACGATAAAAAGGTGTGGATACATTCCAATGCGCTCGATTCTCCACTGAAATCTAGAGAGATATCATTAAGCGTATAATTATTATTCTAAATTGACAATATTTTAAGGAAAGACGTCATGGATCACATCTTTTACATATATTCTTTTATTTCGTAGTAACTACTGGTCTTTTATTTATTATTTATTTATACTTTTAAAATTAATTAAACTATTAAAGACCTGATGTGGATTATGACTCTTTCCAAATAAATAAAATAGAAAATGTAAAGGGAGGACAAAACTTGCTGAGTTTCTTGCCGGTTCTTCTCAGACAAGGCCTTCTGGTAGACTCTTTAACCGATGGCATCAAATTTGACTTTCATAAGTGTTCAAATTGTACCTAAATGAATAAAGAAATTTTGACTTTGACACGCTGCCCGAGCTTTTGATGGAACGCTAAGCCGGCCGCAGCTGCAGTCGTTAGCGGATTGGTGCCGCATTAGACCCGAGTGGTGGATTCACGGTGGGTCAATTAATTGACTCTCTCTCATTCACTCAGAAGTGGGAACCCAGGAACGTGACAATTTCGCGCCATCATGTTTAGTACGTACGAGAGATGTGAGTTTACGTTCGAATTGAAATCCTACATGACGTTAATTCGTATTGTATGGTATGAGCTTGTGAGCTTTTATGACACACATTAAAACAGGAGTCGAACTTAATTAAAATGTAACGGCGCAGTTCTGACTCCTGCTAAGCCCTCTCCTATTATTACAAGCAGTTAACTTAATGGCATCCGAATTAATTATTAATGGAATTAGCAATTTGATTCCAAAAGACATAAGGCAATGAATGCTAACTTTAATACACTTTCAGAGCTCGCGTCTGTATACTGCGCCAGATAGGTACTTATAAGCACTTGTTTGTTTAAGGCTGGGTTTATATGCAGACAACATGACATACACACACATGAAATATTTATTTATTGAATCCAAGAACCAACAGCTAATATTATATTAATAAGTAACATTATAATAGCAGAAAACCAAATATAGGTTTTTTGTCGATATTTCTGTTCCAACGTGCTTCGGAAGGCACGTTAAGCCGTTGGTCCCGGCTGCATCTGCAGACTAATCCGCACAGGGCCCGCGTGGTGGGTTATGGCCCAATCTCCCTTTTCCATCCATAGGAAAGGCCTAAGTCCCAGCAGTGGGGACATTAATAGGCTGATGATAATGATGATTTCTGTTACATATTTTCAAGTTCTGATGACGTGTTATATATACCACCTCGCTTGATACTAAAAGCCAAGCTACTGACTTAGGAACTCTAGCGTTGGAAAATCCAGCACTATTTGTCTTTTAAATTGTAAGCCATGTAGTGTTTTTGTAAGATGCTTTATAAAAAACCTTTTTGTTAAGACACTTTTCAATATGTTGTGTGTAAATCGCGTTGAAAAAGTTTCATGAAAGGAACTGATGTCGTTATGCTTATGTTGTCAACTATAAATATTATATGTTGAAAGCTTATAACCGTGAATTTAAGCAGAATTACAACTTTAAAATATTACCTAAATAGCACGAAAGAAATAAAGATATTCCTAATGATTTTAATGATAAAGATAGATTGCGGGACATAGTAAAAATCATGCTGTTTATCAATTTAAAAGCATGCTATTGTAATTTTATTAAAAAGCAAACTATTCCAAGTGCTTAACGTTGAAACGCTCCCTTCTATCTTTTGATAACCAATCATAGACAAAGACACCATATCGCATACTACCATAGTTGCCACAATACAAGCGACGCATCTAGATATATTGACAGTTTCCTCCGATACTCTTAAACTTAGTTCTTTAAAATTTCATTTATCTTAAATTAGATTACAGCCAATTAACTCGACCTAGAGCGCCCAATTGCGAAAATATTAAAAAAAACAGAATACTGCATCCATTCCAAAAGAGTTTCTTAAATTGCTAGTTTCTGGTACTAAATAGCTGTGAGTAAAATATTTGTTTAGATTTTTGAGTGAAAACTATTTTAGCGGCGTTGTACCCTTTTTTTGTATGGGTAAAAAATGTTAAACTCGCGTCAGGTTAAAAACGTGGGATGATCGCATCATGACCGACAATAAAATTGGAAAGGTTGTTGACTTTCAATATATTGGACGAAACATAGTAATATTTTATTTTACCCATATTATTATAATAAGTCTCTATCTAGGACGTCCACGTGGCAGCTTTATTGCGAAGAAAATGCATTTTTTTACAATAGATGTCGCTAGGTGTGCTAAAATGTGATTCATGTAAGTAGATTTCTTTAGAATCGATGTCGCTAAGTGCGCTTAGACGTGATTCATGTAAGTTGATTTTTCTGAGAGATAAACTTTTTTAATGTAATATAAATTGTCATGTTTGTGTACGATAGCGCAATAAATAAATATTGTATTCTACCACATACATGATAGTACTTTTATACAGATAATTAAAGCAATTCGTGCAAAATTATTCCCTAACCATTCCAAAATATCAAAAATGCACAACGTTAATATTCAAGTTTTCACTTCTGCCGGCACTCCCGGAGTGCAACCGCAACCCGTGGTTTTTTTCTTTTAATTTATCCGCACGTTACACTATTCTAGATCTGGCCTTAGTGGAAACTTTTTCATTCTAAATTCGGGGTTAAGTCAAACGGCGAAGTAATTAGACAGCCTTAGCATCTGAGAAAACCAAGGTTTATTATTTCGTAACTTTTCACCCTTCGGAGTAAAGTTTCTGCTTCAAAATCTAGGCATAAAATATATAGTATAGAAGGTAATCTGCATACAAAGTGCGCCAGAGCAACTCACACGTAGACACCGCTCCCGAACACGATATCTCAGGCCGTTTGGGACCTGTGAGAGCGCGAATTCCATCCGCTTGGACACGCGTCTGTGAACTTTTGTGTGCAAATATGTAGTAACAAAACAATGTTATAACTCTTCGGTTGTTTGAATTCAATAATAACAGTGAATTGTCATTTTATTTTAATTGTACCTAATATAACAACAAAACCTAAATACTTAAGTTAATATTGGTTCCTATTTCCATTCTTCCTGTTCCATTCTCAACAATAAATCAAACAACTAGGTACTTCCGAGTGCCAATACCATGGTATTTTATGCACAAAACTAAATTGACAATCCTAATGCGACCGCCAAGCGTATGTGTAAAAATGTAAGTTACATACATGAGAATATCTTCTGTACTATCTATTTTGTAGACTTGATGCCACAAGGTAAGGTGATATTGATTGATAATTGTCTAAGATGTATCAGAAACTGATACTTACTTAGTTTATAATTTTCAAGGACTCTTCGGTGGTAACAGTTTACAATCACTAAAGCGGTTGTATAATCGCTTTACAGAACCATGTTGGTAGGTTAAACCGAATTATGTACTGTATTCTAATCCATCTTGATATCTAGGCCAGAGCGGACTTGACTTTTTTTGTGTACATAATCAAACAGTAGCTCTTTATCTCAAGAAAATATAACTAGAAAAAAATTCCACGCGGACCAGGCAGCAGACGGGACTCGAAACCGCACCCTTCGCAATCCGGGCGAATGCACTGACCAATTACGCTACCGCGGCCCTCACGGACCGCGTCGAAATTCTTCTAGCCATTCTTAAGCTGCAAGGCAGCGCCATCTCTTCGCATTATAGGTAACCCAGTTACATGCTTTAAAGTAATAAAAATTATAGTATTTCTTAATGTTTATGCAGGCAGGATGTTCGTTCCTGATCCTTTTGGTTTGAAGCAAGAGCTATACAAATATTTAAGTGTCTTTTAGAACAATAGTTGAAGTATTCATCATCCAGCTAGCAATTCAATCAAAGAGAATACAAATATTTTTTAGTTTGTCGTCAATTTGCTTGTGCCAATATTTGCGTCCGGTCGATGGTCGATAGTCGACGTGAGGCGCGGCTCAGCCAACTACAGTAGCGGCGAGGTACGATTTCTCCATACCTGTGAAGACCAGCGTGCAGTATCTTTAGCACGAACCAATATCAAATTCCAATAGTTCGCAAGTGTAAGGTGTATTTGTCAAATGTGTTCTGATTTTTAGTTCTCGTTCAACGATATTAAGGCCCGTATTTCAGAAAGATTCGATTCTCATTAATTCCGCATTATTATAGTTATTATTATTATTTTTTGTATCAATTTGACATTACATTATTATTTTTTGCATCAATTTGACATACATTATTAATTTTAAATCAAACATTGATTATTAATTGCACTATTTTGTATTGATTATTCATTGATTATTGATTATTAATTCCATTTATTATTATTGATTATTAATTACATTGTACTTTTCCCAATTGAATGTTTTGTGTGCTTGTAAAGGCTTGCATATATGTCTTAGAATAAGTATTATTTTATTTTTTTAATGTTTTTATATGTTTAGCTGTAAGTCCACCTATTAAGTAAATAAAAAAATAAAGATTCTCAGTAATGAAATCGCTACATATAGCACATAGCGGCATCCCTTTCTAACTGTATTCAAGTAAAGATCATCACTTAGTTGTCATTCTGTAATACGGGCCTAAATACCCTAGATACACCAACACGAACAAAATCGTACCCGAAACCTGTCCAAAAGGTACATTGGACGATCCACGGAGCTCCGTAAGATGATCACGTAGTCAAAAACCATATAAAGCATGTTAAAGAGTTATGACAGTTCGAAATGCAATCTCGTAAAATTAACGACTTATTGTTATATATGCAGAACAATACAGACCTTATTTCTTTGTTCCTACGCGTAATTCTGAATGCGCTTATAGCAATATATCTGGTACGGACCGCAAAGAAAAGACACGACTATATTACCGACTATGCATTTGAATATCACAAATATTTCTATTAAATTAGTTTAAAGTAGGTATGAGAACAAAAAAGCCCTTGCTGAGTTTCTTGCCGGTTCTTCTCAGTACAAGGTCTCTCGCCGTAGATTAACGAACCAATGACGCAGCTTCTAGACATTCATGAGCGCTTGTAGCAGCCTAAAATGAATAAATGATTTTGATTATCATTATTATGATTACTATACTACAAACAACGTAATTATTGAAGTATTTAATTATCTATTTACTTATTGCCTACATATAAATCAATTACTTTCAATAATAAGCATTGTCTAACAATTCAGTCGTAATAACCAGCTATTGTGCTTTGTATTCGGTTTTGCTACTCACTATTTGAAATACCTAGTGTTGGGGGACTATCGATATGAAAATACGATTCATGTCGAAGAAACCAATTTGATATTCATCGTCATGAAGACTCGCACGGACCCTGTACAGATTGGTGGCTAACGACTGGATAATTATACATCAACCGCTTAACTGCCTAACCAAACTTGACTTAGTGATGAATTATAATTTTTATTATTTTTAAAGCATGTAACTGCTTGATGTTTAAATCTAAAGAAAATATAACTAGAAAAAAATCCACGCGGACCAGGCAGCAGACGGGACTCGAACCCGCACCCTTCGCAATCCGGGCGAATGCACTGACCAATTATGCTACCGCGGCCCTCACGGACCGCGTCGAAATTCTTTCTAGCTATTCTTAAGCTGCAAGGCAGCGCCATCTCTTCGCATTATAGGTAAACCCACAATGTCAAATGAATACTTTTACAAGTATTAAACATTTGAAAGAAGAAATAGCAATTATAGTTATAATTTTTATTATTTTTAAAGCATGTAACTGCTTGATGTTTAAATCTAAAGAAAATATAACTAGAAAAAAATCCACGCGGACCAGGCAGCAGACGGGACTCGAACCCGCACCCTTCGCAATCCGGGCGAATGCACTGACCAATTATGCTACCGCGGCCCTCACGGACCGCGTCGAAATTCTTTCTAGCTATTCTTAAGCTGCAAGGCAGCGCTATCTCTTCGCATTATAGGTAAACCCACAATGTCAAATGAATACTTTTACAAGTATTAAACATTTGAAAGAAGATTTTTTTCTAGTTATATTTTCTTTAGATTTAAACATCAAGCAGTTACATGCTTTAAAAATAATAAAAATTATAACTATAATTGCTATTTCTTCTTTCAAATGTTTAATACTTGTAAAAGTATTCATTTGACATTGTGGGTTTACCTATAATGCGAAGAGATGGCGCTGCCTTGCAGCTTAAGAATAGCTAGAAAGAATTTCGACGCGGTCCGTGAGGGCCGCGGTAGCATAATTGGTCAGTGCATTCGCCCGGATTGCGAAGGGTGCGGGTTCGAGTCCCGTCTGCTGCCTGGTCCGCGTGGATTTTTTTCTAGTTATATTTTCTTTAGATTTAAACATCAAGCAGTTACATGCTTTAAAAATAATAAAAATTATAACTATAATTGCTATTTCTTCTTTCAAATGTTTAATACTTGTAAAAGTATTCATTTGACATTGTGGGTTTACCTATAATGCGAAGAGATGGCGCTGCCTTGCAGCTTAAGAATAGCTAGAAAGAATTTCGACGCGGTCCGTGAGGGCCGCGGTAGCATAATTGGTCAGTGCATTCGCCCGGATTGCGAAGGGTGCGGGTTCGAGTCCCGTCTGCTGCCTGGTCCGCGTGGATTTTTTTTTCTAGTTATATTTTCTTTAGATTTAAACATCAAGCAGTTACATGCTTTAAAAATAATAAAAATTATAACTATAATTGCTATTTCTTCTTTCAAATGTTTAATACTTGTAAAAGTATTCATTTGACATTGTGGGTTTACCTATAATGCGAAGAGATGGCGCTGCCTTGCAGCTTAAGAATAGCTAGAAAGAATTTCGACGCGGTCCGTGAGGGCCGCGGTAGCATAATTGGTCAGTGCATTCGCCCGGATTGCGAAGGGTGCGGGTTCGAGTCCCGTCTGCTGCCTGGTCCGCGTGGATTTTTTTCTAGTTATATTTTCTTTAGATTTAAACATCAAGCAGTTACATGCTTTAAAAATAATAAAAATTATAACTATAATTGCTATTTCTTCTTTCAAATGTTTAATACTTATAAAAGTATTCATTTGACATTGTGGGTTTACCTATAATGCGAAGAGATGGCGCTGCCTTGCAGCTTAAAAATAGCTAGAAAGAATTTCGACGCGGTCCGTGAGGGCCGCGGTAGCATAATTGGTCAGTGCATTCGCCCGGATTGCGAAGGGTGCGGGTTCGAGTCCCGTCTGCTGCCTGGTCCGCGTGGATTTTTTTCTAGTTATATTTTCTTTAGATTTAAACATCAAGCAGTTACATGCTTTAAAAATAATAAAAATTATAACTATAATTGCTATTTCTTCTTTCAAATGTTTAATACTTGTAAAAGTATTCATTTGACATTGTGGGTTTACCTATAATGCGAAGAGATGGCGCTGCCTTGCAGCTTAAGAATAGCTAGAAAGAATTTCGACGCGGTCCGTGAGGGCCGCGGTAGCATAATTGGTCAGTGCATTCGCCCGGATTGCGAAGGGTGCGGGTTCGAGTCCCGTCTGCTGCCTGGTCCGCGTGGATTTTTTTTTTCTAGTTATATTTTCTTTAGTGATGAATGTAGCGACGGCCGCGAATGTTTGTTAGGCTGCGATTTAGGCCGTTCCTCCACCGCCCCTTGTCACCCAGAACATTTTTATTTTTGTCTGAAATTAATATGACCTGTTGGGCTTATGGTGGATCTTAGTAAATATATGTGTCCCTACCTCAGCGTCGTCTTTTCTTTATCCTTAACGCCCCGGTGACGGGCCCAGTGGCTTCGTTTCGTAGCATGTTCACTGACATATTTGGTGGTAGATTTTTAATCTCATCAGTCGATGTGTCGCTATAATCTGTCGCTCGTAGCCGAGCCGCAACGGAAGACAAATTTTGTGTCACCAATCCAATGACTGGCCATTGTTTTATTGTATTTGGATTCACATTAAATATAGCAGTGAAGTGAGGAGCTCGATGGCGCAAGTGGTTAGCGCGCTCGGCTGCGATCGTTGAAGTTAAGCACCTTTCGCTGTCATTGGATGGGTGATCAAAAATTTACTATCTCGAATTGCTCCGTGCTTTGGAAGGCACGTTAAGCCGTTGGTCCCGGCTGCATCTGCAGTCGTTAGCATCCACCAATCCGCACTGGGCCCGCGTGGTGGGTCATGGCCCAAAACTCCCTATTCCATCCATGGGGAAGGCCTGTGCCCCAGCAGTGGGGACATTAATAGGCTGATGATGATGATGATAGCAGTGAAGCACCGAAAAGATAACCACTATGTAATTATTTTAATATCTATTATAATGATATGGACCCGAAAAGCGACGTTTTTTTATTTCATTAACACTTACAAATAACACAGTGATTTATATGAATACATGATGCAATAGACTGATGATAGTCAGAAAATATTATGCCCAAATGGAGTATGATACAATGTAAGAAAGATATTAATTTATTATAGTAAAATAATAAACAAAAACGTAATAGTAAATCTACTATATAAAAATAAGTCGGGTTTTCCTTCCTGACGCTATAACTCCAGAACGCACGAACCGATTTCCACGGTTTTGCTTTCGTTGGAAAGGTCTCGGGCTTCGTGAGGTTTATAGCAAAGAAAGTTCAGGAAAAATAAAAAAAAAACTTCTTTTAATCACCAAACGAAATGTTACATAAAACGAAGCCATCTGGTGGCGAAACGGAGTTCGCCGGGTTTGCTAGTATATTATAATAGTTATTTATTATACAAGAGTGGAAAGTTCCTTTTTAACCGCGTGCTCGATTTGGATGACCGAGCAAGCGAAGGATTCTAAAGTTGAATCACGAGCGCAGCGAGTGATTCTAAATTAGAATCCTGAGCGTCAGCGAGGGAAACAAACGAGCACAAGGTGAAAAATCTTTCCACTCGAGTGCAATACGTAACTTTTCATCCCACCTCAGCGAGGAAATGACAAAATGAAAAAGAAAACAATTTATAATGACAAAATATTTAAGCAATAAAACGTGAAAAACTAGAATGGCGCGAAGCACGCAAATAAAACAAAGAAACCAAGAAGGCTCCAAATTTAAATTTTTTCACAATTTAAAAAGTTCTAATCATAAATTTGGCACCATAGAGGTTACATTAAATAGGTTTAATGACGTTTTGAATTTACAATTATATTGAGTACTCATTATATGTGATGTTCTAAATTCAAATCTACTTTGCCGCTCAAGCGAATAAAATAGAATTTTCCAGCCAGATTTCGAAGCGCAAAATTACACTTTCCGAGGTGGTGGGATGAAAAAATATTATACGCATCATAAGGCCCTGACCTTCGGTACTCGTCGGCACGTCAGATCTCATTATTTTCCGCGTCGGCCCATTAACCCGGAGCTTTCTCTCACCTACAGGTATACCGTGATTTTGTAATGGAACACGGTTAAACTTTACTGATGAGTATTAAAACCGCGGTAAAACCCAGCCATCGATCAGCACCGACAAACTGCGATTAAAACCGTCGGGTGTACCTAAAACACGATTTTACGGTTTGTACCTCGATCACCTTCTACAAAAAGTAGGACATGGCGGACCTTCTACAGAAATTTAGAATAAAGTGTAACACAGCAAGTCATTTAGGTTAACTGATCTCTTAGATTTTTCACTAATCGAAATTTAAAGTAAATTATTAATTTCACCAGCGCCGCCCTGAGTTCCCGGGCTGGCGTCCTGTGTGCTCTCCGGACGGTACTCATCTCTCGTGAGCACGGTCTACCATATAAGTGAAAATCAACAGAATGCTGTTTTCATCCTAAACCAGTCGATAACTTGTAATTTTAAATTCAGAAATTTTTAAATCAGCAGAGCCCAAAATAAATAAATGTATATTCTATTTAGCAGTCTGACTTGAAGCAGTAGATTAAGCGAACTTTTATATTCATATGTAAGATCGAGCTTACGTCATAGTTCCGTCCGTGTTTTGCCAATGACCATGTCGTTAGTAGATAATTGAAAATAATTAGTGAAACTAATAATTTTATTTCTTTGTCTATGTAAAATAATTGATTTCTCATAGAAAGTATCATCCCTTAGTTCACCTCATTTAGTTTTTATTTGGCGACAAAAAGTAACTTGATATGTTGTCACTATCCAAAGTTTTCTTCTTTCTCTACACCAAATTCCTTGAAATGGGTTCCACTGTTTAGATGTGATACCGTAACACAGTTCGCCAGCATTTAAACTTTCTTACAAAACAAAATGTTTTATTCAACAACAGAAGCGTTACATGCGCCTGTTTGCGTTATAAGCTCAGACATACAATTTATTGTGTAAAAGGTATTGAAAACACACAATTTTCCGCTTGGTAGTAAGCTGCCACCATAACTGATAATCGTGTCCGATACTAGATTATCACTTACTCTTTACCTACTCTGAGGCATTGTCCTAATACAACGCGATAACGCGATCATCGCGCGATTAAACGATGCGACCATCGCGTGATCGCGAACTGGGTATCCTAATAGAACGCGAATACGGAACGGGTTAGCCCTGCCCCTCTCCCCGCTTCCTATCGACGCGACGCGATCATCGCGCCAACTTCAGTTAGGACACCTATTCATCATTAATAGGTTTGATTGCGCGTTCGTGTGAACTAAGTTCGCGCGAACTAAGTTCGCGCGAATAGATTTTTAAACATTTTAGTCGGCGAATGCATCGCACGATCGCTTATTAGGACACCTATTCTAGATCAATATGTTTGATCGTCGAATCGTACGATGATCGCATAGCTCATTGGCGTTATCGCGTTGTATTAGGACAATGCCTGAATCACCCACCTACAAAATCACAACACAACCATAAGGCAGAGTTAAGATCACAGCTCATTAGAGTCACCCGGCACCGCCTCGTCGCGTGAGGTCCACTCGTCGTCGATGAGCAAACTCATGTGGACTCCGCGGTCTCCACCAGGTGGACGCCTTGTTGTCAACCACCTTACTATTTACTCAGATTACTTTATTGTACCTCTGTTTAAAGGCTTTGAGTATTTTAACTGAAAAGTTACCATTCGAAAGTGGAATGCATTGCCCGCGCACGTGTTCCCTACAATCTGGGGTCCTTTAAAAGAGTCGTGAAGAAGCATTTTTGCAGGCCGGCAAGGTAAGGTAGGTTAGTCTGGCAGTTTATAATTGCTGTACCAGCTATCTTCGCGTTTGGACTTTATCACCACTTAACATCAGGTGGGGTATAGTCATTGGCCTACCCGGCTATATATAAAATAAATAAAAAGTTTCCCTGTTACTCTCAGTCCTACAAGTACATAAAACTATCGATAATTTACTAATGATAATCTTTAACGCACCACAACACTAGTTAACAACTATGACAAGAACCTTAAATCCATTATGAATCTTAATTATATTTGAGAACACAAGTCCTCTTGAAATTAATTTAGCACTTTATGTAAATTAATTGTCTAAATCTATTGTAATTTATTACTATGATAAAGTCAGAGGTACGCTTGTATCTTAAAATTTTCCCCCCGATCATACAATCGAATAGCCTTTGCTATAATAACTGTTGCTGTCACTTTCTTTGCTTTAGAATAAGCTGAGACAACACGTGACTAAATGAGATTGATTTTATTAACGTCTCTGAGTGTGGTCGTTAGTGTTTCGCTATTATTTGTATATTCACAGGCTTTTAGCTCTTTCTCAGATCAAGGGTATAAAAACATTTTATTCACTTTGGATATTGAACATAGTCAGACAGACTTATAAAGGCCGTACTAACAAAACATAATTATAGTTTAATTTTAAGTTAAAATTTCTCGTTTCATATTTTTATTTTGAGCGTTTAACTAATAAGATGATTTTACATATCTACGTTACATTATACGTCTACTAGACGTCAACGACGATTCACCTTTATTTTTGTTTTAAAACTCGTTTTTAATATTTTTATTTGTTGGGCAATTGTTGTAAATGCCTCGAATTTCCTTGTGCTTTATATAATGGCTACGTTAGTTGACTTCAATAAAACTGTACTCTACTGAATGGCGTCAACCTAAAGCCGTGCAATTAACATTTCAATGGCCAAACTAAAAACTCGCATTTACCTCAACAGGCGAACTTTGATCATATCTATATTATAAAATAAATAAAATCGCAGATATATATACTAAAACTTCACACGAATGAAAAAAAAATATAATAAACTACATAACTTCGTTGCATTATGAGGAAACGGAGGCCTTCTTACAATAGGTAAAAGTAAGAAAAAAACATAGCATCACCACCCACTCATACGTACAAATACACACACATACACATACACACACTCGACATAAACACACACACATACACACATTCGACATAAACACACACACAAAAATACACAAGACTTTCGTATTTTTAGTTTTAAAACCATGTAAAAATTTAAAGATTTATTATTCTTTGATATTCTTTGATACATGTGCTTACATTTATAGTGTCCCTTTTTTTTATTTAAACATAAAGATCGACAAGCAAACTGTAATTTTAGGCATGGAAGAGCGGGGTCACCTGTCACAGGCATTATTTGCTTAAAAGGTGGCTTCAATCATGAGTATATAATGTAAGTAAACCAATGTTAAAGAAAATAACATTTATTATTCTCTCATTTATTTCATTTCACAAGTTAGGTTTTTTATAAAATAGATAAATAAATAAAAAATAATAAATTAAAAAATGTATAAAAATAAAAAGTAAAATAATAAATAAATTTATTTATGATAATAAATTTATTATTATTATTATCATCCTAAAGTGGGTTAGTATCAGCGTTGCCAGACGTCCCGATTTTTAAATTAAATTTAAATGTCCCGCGCGGGACAGGCTCAATCTCTGCTTTTCGGGAATAACTCGACCGTGCGTGCAGCGTACTGAGAAAGCGTAGCACAGACAATAGGGATGATGCTAAATTTTTTTTCTTCGTTTATCGGGTAGATTATCAAAAAGTATTGGACACGTATTTTTTCTTTTTTCACATAATATAAACATTGCAGAGATATATTGATTTGAAAAGTCGCATGACGTCACGTTTGAGTACACTTATAAGTAAAAAATTCACTCAAAAGTGACGTCACCCGCCGCCCCTACTCCCAAACTTTGACGCGCTATAACTTTGTCATTTTTTGGTTGATTGCCCAAAGAAAAAATACGTGTCCATTATTTTTTGATCATCTAACTGACGGACTAAATAGAATTTCGTTTACTGTACCCCGTCATCACCCCTATTGTAGGCTGGCCGCCTTTTTAAAGTTATACTTCTTTAGGCGCGTTATGAAAAAATGATGAGAGTGAAATTTTAAGATGAGCGCGCATCACTGTAACACAAAAATTAACAGCATGAAGTTGGTCGCTTTAGCGCTAAAGCGACCAACTTCATGCTGTTACTTTTGTGTTTACCGCACATTAAGAAAATCTACCAACAAAATAGAAATAGAATCTCTATTTAGTGGGTGCTAACGACTGCATTGTGAAGGCCTATCAAAAGTGTTTATTAATCTGGAACAACGGAACCAAAGCGCGATTCAGGAGACTACAGCGCCATCTCTTGACCATTGGTGTAGTAGAACCAAAAACCACATCTTTATTTTTTGTAATAAAGTAACAGTTATAGGTATACGTATACGTTTTTTTTTACTAAGTCCCGCTTTCGACGAAAGAATCCCGCTTTTTTCACTCAAAAATATCCTAACTCCAGACATGGCAAAAAAAAATTGTGTGTGCTCCAACGCACGACTGGAGTTTACTCCTTAAGTTCGATAGTCTAACCAGACGCAAAAAGAGTTTATTTAACTTAAAAAAGATTGATACTGTATGAAAGGGTAAATTAACAAATTAATGAAAATAATATACATATATAAATATATATTTATTTATTTCATATACATTTATTATAACTAATCGACGAAATATTTTACATTAAACTTTTTACAATAGTCAATTTCAGATGTGCATAAATATATCATTAGGAATGTTGATAAATTATGTAATTATTATTATCAGACTATTATCATTTTTTGAAATATTAAATAAATTAACATTGTCTGCATTATTAATTACAGTGACAAGTGGTTTATGGTAACTAAAATAAGACACATGGACGTTCGTAGATACGTGGTTCACGAATCTTGAAAATACCGCATCAATGGTCGTACCATACCTCGTTGTCCCCATTGCTCTATCAGAAACAATATCTAAATTCAGTTCAGATTTTAAAAATTTTATTAATGTCAATCCGTCATCTTTGTTTGTCAAAGTTGCGTGACATAGGATGCGCACCAAAAACGTAACGAGGTCATTCATCGATAGATTTTACTCCTCACATTTTTCTCATACCGGGCCCCTTATTATGCAAATCGATTCTTAAGGAGTAAACTCGAAAATATCTGGCAACGCTGGTCAGTATTAACTTTTCCGTGTCCCCTTCTCTTCGCTCTATTTATCGGTAATTTCCGAAGGTTTTTCCGTGGAAATGCGCAATGGGAACTCAATTACGTGCCGTCGGCTCGTAGATTTGATTCCTATTAGAATATCTGCGGGTGACAGATGACGAGCGGTCGGCCTATGGTGTTCTAGGGAGCTGCGAGCGCACGCAATTAAAACTCAAACCACTCCAAACATGGTACGTACAAATGAAAGCGAATATCTTCGATAGCTTAGGGTGGATTCCTATTCCTATTATTCGCTAAACGATTTCATAGAAATAAGTTGAAGACTACTGAAAATGATTTATTTGTGTTTCTGTGTACGTGGATAATGATTTTTTTTCCCCAGGAATCAGTAAGTGTTTCTGTACATCATCATCATCATCAGCCTATTAATATCCCCACTACTAGGGCACAGGCCTTCCCTATGGATGGAATAGGGAGATTGGGCCATGACCCACCACGCGGGCATAGTGCGGATTGGTGGGTGCTAACGACTGCAGATGCAACCGGGATCAACGGCTTAACGTGCCTACCGAAGCACGGAGGAGCTCGAGATAGTAATTTTTGGTCACCCATCCAATGACCGACCACTGCGAAAGTTGTTTAAGTTCAACGATCGCAGCCAAACGCGCTAACCCCTTGCGCCGCGAAAGTACTGAAGACGGATTTTACCAGAACATAGCGGGTCGCGACGTAAAAGATCGCGATAAAGGGGGAGTGAAGTGGTTCATTCTAATATGAGCCTTATACAGTACGATGTAAGGGTGAAAGAGCAATGACCTATTGTAACGTGTTAAAAACGTCACATGAGTTTTGTTTGGTTGAAGAGAGAGATAGAAGGCCTCTGATGAGGTTGTCTCACTCGTTCTCCTTTACTATAGATCGTTTTCGTAAGATTTGTTATTAATTTGACTTTGAGCGAGTAAAACGCTATTAACTACATCTCCTATTATATTATACATATTTAAACGAAAAGCATGCAAAACCTTATAGTAGCATACGCTAAAGTTTGCTACGAATCCGATCTGTGCGTGTAATTCCATGAGATCTCATAAAATACTTTCGAAGATTTATTATTTAATACCTACCGAAGAAGAAAAGTTACCGGGAGTTTTAATAATAATTATTTCGAACCGTGCGGTCGGGCCACGATAAAGAACGCAATAAAGAATACCTACGGGATTTAAGCTTCTCTGTAATTATTAATTACAGGAATTTCCTTGGAGGTGATGTCTGAAGGCTAACCTCGTGCTTGTCAGATAAAAGAAACATACTTATATTTGACTAGCTATGCCCCGCAGTGTTACCTGCGGTTTATTAAGGATATTTTCCCACAGCAAAACGTAGCCTATGTGTTAATCCAGGGTATCAGCTAACTCCATACCAAATTTTATTAAAATCGCTTCTGCCGTTTAGACGTGAAGAAGTAACAAACATACACACTCACAAACTTTCGCCTTTTTAAACTGTAGTGTTGTTTAATAAGTAACTACGCATAAGTCAGTCAACCAATCATTTTCAATTATGTATGAAGATTTTCGTTCGTATAGGAAATTCAACTCTTATTTCTTACCAGTGGCCCGCCCTCGCTTCGCTTCGGTGTAGATCTGTAGTATAAACTATAGTTTTTGTTCTCTGGCTTCTATTATACACAATGACTTTCTTTAAATATCTAATTACTTTAGGCACGCGCCGTCGCCGGCCCCCCGGCCAGTACCGCTCGAGCCGGTATGTTCCTGCATTTTAAATCTGTAATATCTTCGAAAATATTCATTTAAATTACATGCTGTAAAGGGCCATATTGATCTATATTACATGCACAATGTATTTAAGGTACTTAATTGGATAAGGATTAATGCTGTATAGCTTAAAATCGCTTTTTCGTAAATAAGTCATTATTTTCTCGTAATAAGTAATTAAAAAATGGTTATTGTGGGTAATCCCTAAGAGATAGACATATACCATCGCGGACTTTTTTGTAGACCTTTTTAAGGAGTACACTACAGTTGTACATTATTTTGATCTATCTCGTAGGGTTCAGCCAGCGTTTGCAATGTAAGCGCAAAAAATGTGTTTATTTACGAGCTTACATTAAAAACCTCTAAAATTATCAGTGTTTCTCTACTATATTATGCATGTATTGTATATATAAACCTTCCTCTTGAATCACTCTATCTATTAAAAAAAACGGCATCAAAATCCGTTGCGTAGTTTTAAAGATCTAAGCATACATAGGGACATAGGGACAGACAGCGGGAAGCGACGTTGCTTTATACTATGTAGTGATAGTAAAAAAAATGCGCCGGAGATTAAAAATAAAATTAAGGTTAAAAAACCTTTTTAAAAACAAGCTTTTATTCAAATGCGCTTAAAAAGAAAAAAAATTATCTGCCATTTTGGGTGTTCCGCCATCTTGGATTTAGAATGACGTCACACAATTAACTATGCATTGTCAAACAAACTGAACGCGTTTAAAAGTCCGCCATATTGGATTGAGAGTGACGTTACATTTTTTTGAGTTACTCTCAGCAAGCCCTTTAATTTGATACCCATATTGTAGGAATGCATTAAAAATGATTGGTCCGCCATTTTGGGTATGCCGCCATATTGGATTTAGAATGACGTCACACTGTTAATCATGCATTGTCATCCGAACTGAACGAGCATACCAAATTTCAGCTTAACCGGTTGAGTGCAAGTGCTTTAAAATTGAGTTGTAAGATTTGACCGTAACAAACATACATAGCAAGTTAAATAAAAGCTTGTAAAAATGTCTTCTTTCAGTAAATTGTCCTATCTTCAATATTTAATATACTTACCCTCCGTGTGATAAACACATGGGACGCCCTGTATGTATTCGCTTCGTATCAACTGTTACAAAATTTTGAAGTAACATTACCGCCGCCAGATTTCCGATAAGCGGTGATGCATGCCCCCAGATACTTGTTTAAGGAATTTTCGATAGACTTAATGCGATCGTGCCACGATAGGCCAACGATTCCGTTACGCAAGGCACGTACGTCGAGACATATAAAAAATTACAGATAAAAAGTACTTAGTAATAAATTTTGGACAACTTACAAAGATTTCTGAAGTGAAGCTTCTTTACGCACGCTTGATTGGGGGGTAAGCTGGCGAATGCGTTACGCGTTACTAAAAGTGTGTTCGGGTGAGGCGAACGGGAGTTGAATGGGGGATATAAGCAAGAGAAAGCAGTGTGCGCGCACATTTTCTTTCTCTTTCTCTTATCTTGACAAGTAAAAGACGACGTCAGAGGGTAGACCGATATGTCTGCCAATAACATCTACCCGCAATTACAGTACAATTAATTTTCAGTTAATCCGTGATCATGGCGCTTGCAACAATGCCGAAATATCGGAGACTCATAAAAAACAAGGTAGAGTCTGTGTGGAAAGAGATTAGAGGGCGCTGTAGTGCTTTTCTACCGTATTTGTAAAGTTTTACCCCTTTTAGACATGCAAGAAATCACAACAACAAACCAATCCGTATTAATACAAAACTTTGACGTTTAACAGATTGCTGGGTTTGATTGCCAAATAAAAATCTTAATGTTAGTTCCGTTTTTCGCCACGCCCATTCTCTTTTCGGACAGGCTGTACCTACATGGTAACAATCCCGTTAATAGCTATAATGTTAGTAACCATGAAAGTTTAAAACGATATAATTTCGTTCACTTTACCCCGCACAAAAAAAAATCCAAGAATTAACATTTAAAAGTCATCAGCGTTTATCGAATGTTAAACAAATCAAGTTTCTTCTATAAAGGTAAAAAAGCCTTTAAAATTTTTGTATTTACTCGTATATTGTTTATTTTTAGAGAAGTGTTAAAATATCACAATTACTCTGTGAGAATTTCGACTATCTCTTACGCTTCATGAGATTGAGACTGACAGTCGGGTGGACCCAGCTTAGTATTTATAATAGGGCTTACCTAAAGAGTGACAATGAAAACCCCAAAAAGGTCTGTTTACAATTTTGTGTCGCCGAATAAAATAGGCGCTCGATGGCGCAAGTGGTTAGTGCGATCGTTGAACTTAAGCAACTTTCGCAGTGGTCGGTCATTGGATGGGTGACCAAAAATTACTATCTCGAGCTCCTCCGTGCTTCAGAAGGCACGTTAGGCCGTTAGTCCTGGCTGCATCTGCAGTCATTAGCACCCACCAATGGTGGTGGGTCATGGCCCAATCTCTCTATTCCATCCATAGGGAAGGTCTGTGCCCCAGCAGTGGGGACATTAATAGGCTGATGATGATGAATCAAATATGAATTTAATAGTACTCGCAGGTCTTAAAATCATTTCGTCTGATCTAAGGCGTCGACCCTATAGACAACGATCGTACGATTTTTAAGATCGCATGACGAGATCGCATCGTGAAATCGTACGATCGTTGTCTATAGGGTCGACGCCTTAGATCAGACGAAATGATTTTAAGACCTGCGAGAGACAAAATTTTTTTGGGAAATAAGAAAAGTTCGGACTTTCCTCATCACGTCAATGAGCTAATGAGTGACTTTCAAAAGCTCGGATATAACATTTTTTTTTTTTTTTTTTTGTTATTCCTCTCAAGATCTGCAATCAGTCGAAGACTATAAGCAAGTTTGTTGTGTGAATTTGATGTCTTTTCCTAAGTGTATCTCCCATTGGAGATATCTACTCATATAACATGAGCATCAAGTTACACTTTCTTCACAACCACTTAAACTTTTTTCCCGCCAATCTTGGGGATCTAAGTGAAGAACAGGACGAGTGATTCCACCAGGACCTTCGTACGATGGAGGAACGCTATCAATGCTATTGGAACGCTCACATGATGGCTGAATATTGTTGGAGCATTCAGAATAGGTTTCTGCCTTCAGCTTCAGCAAGAAAATCTAATAAAAGATAGTTTTTTTTCCACTTAAGATTAAATAAATTGATATCATCCCCAAATATAAAGTGTTTTATTATAAAAAAAAAACAATGTGTCATATTTTTGAAGTTATACTTCTTTATGCGCGTTATGAAAAAATGATGAGAGTGAAATTTTAAGATGCGCGCGCATCACTGTAACACAGAATTTTAACAGCATGCGTTACTTTTGTGTTTACCGCACATTAAGAAAATCTACCAACAAAATAGAAATAGAATCTCTATTTAGTGGGTGCTAACGACTGCATTGTGAAGGCCTATCAAAAGTATTTATTAATCTGGAACAACGGAACCAAAGCGCGATTCAGGAGACTACAGCGCCATCTCTTGACCATTGGTGTAGTAGAACCAAAAACCACATCTTTATTTTTTGTAATAAAGTAACAGTTATAGGTATTCATATTTATAATATTTATCCACATGTTTCTAGTTTGTATATTCGGAATACGTGTTTGAGTTTCATACAAGTGCAAATCACATATGTTCTAATAAATTATATTCAGTAGCGATTTTAATTGAATATTTTGATTATTTATTTATTTTTTCAAATTAAAACTGAACTTTATTGACTGCGTCCTTTTCCAGACTTTTTATTAATTTATTGTAATTAATTATTTGCATGCAATTAAAAACTACGCGCCTACATAAGTACACGCACCCATTTTTTTTTTTAAATAGAGATTTAGAGATACAGAAATTTCAGGCACAGATTTGAAATCATCATTGAAAAATGGACTGATATCATATAACATAACCCAATCATCAGAATGTTTTTGTGCAGTGTTATTTAACAGGAGTGTCTTAATAGACCGCGCGAAAGTCATCGTGCGATGCTGTCGCTTGATGTCCACAATCACGCACAATCGTGGCTAAACAAGGACGACGCCTTGGTACATCCGATATATGGGTTTCAATAGCAGAAATGATAGAGGTTTGGTATTCACATTCTTCATCTCATGGTTTAGTTTACGTATTTGTTGATTCTTTTATAACACAGGCAATAAACTAACAGCACTAAGATATATAAACTTCATGCGATTTATCCCTCATATGGTTGCAGATTCAAAGCACAGAATGTATTAACATCATTGTCATATTTACATCTGAACATCTCCATATTTCCCCACGACCACGACTAACTAGAGCAGAGTTCCGAGTCTCAGAGACGCCCTCTAGTTGAGCCAACCCCCTCAGGTTTGAGTGATCTAGAGGCTCCAGATGGAGAGGAGACTCCCCCCGTGGGGAGGTGCCATCATAAACATAATCAAAATCATTTATTCAGTTAGGCTGTTACAAGCACATATGAATATCTAGAAGCTACGCCATCGGTTCGTAAATCTACAGCGGGAGACCTTGTACTGAGAAGACCCGGAAAGAAACTCAACAAGGGCTGTTTTTTTTTCTCCCTGTTTTATCATTTACAGAGTCGTCAAGTTGAAAAATGACTTCAGAGATGATTCATGAAGTCACCTTTCATTACATAATGTGAAATTATACATTAATTGTTCACCTGCATTTTGATTGCTGTGTCACACAGTATAAATACAAATAGAGTTATTTGTAATAGGTGTAATTTAAATCTTAAATATCAAAGTAGTTAGGGCAGGCTCATCTCCGCTGGCAGCACCCGAGCATGATGCATGAACCAGCCATCGCTTCGCTCAACCATATTTTAGGGAACGTAACGACCCGCCTCACACGACACCACCAAAGAGACTTTTCAGAGAGCATGACTACCCACAACCACCTATATCAACCACAACATATTTACTTAAAATTAAAGTAATTTATATGTAGGACACTGCAAATAATTACAAAGTAAAAACAGTGGAGAAATCATGACCACGCCTTTTTGTCATTCAAATCTTCTCAAATAATCTGATATTCTTCCTTAAGTAATCAACTTTAAATACAGCCTTTAAATTCAATAGAAGTATCGTCAACACATGATTCATACTATCATATATATCATATAGAAATACCCGTTGCAATACCTCTAGAGGCACTCGCCAATTCTCGGCTTGAGGTCTCCTCAGGATCTCCCCAAACCCGGTGACGCTTCACAAAAACTCCACATTAGGCATTTAGTTAAGTCTAAGGTGTTGTCTGGAAATGTTGAAATCGCTTATTACAATTAGCAATAAGCATTGTCTGTTGATAGGCACCCAGAGACAGCTTTGCCTATGGTGCAGCGTGAGCGTTACACATGGACGCAGTGGTTTCAGGTTGAGCGTCACTTGCCACCATTATATTTTGACCCCGTGCTTACTAGGGGGCGCTAGGTTAATGTTTGCACACCATAGGAGAGGTATCGCGCCTAGTGGCTCATAGAACTACGCTCTTCCTCCCACTCCCGTGAGGTCTGTCCTGAGGGAGGACGGGCTCGCATTGCACAAGCTCTCTGGATGCTGTTCCCTAATCTTCTTCTTCTTAGTCGGGCACTCTTGTCAGAGTAGTCGTGGTTGCACTGACGAGGTACATGGTATTCTTTGGGTCGCTATCAATTCCGAGGGTAGCTCTCCTGGCGATGTGCTTCCATTTCTGACGGTTCGAGGCGTCGCGAGTACACTGGACCATGGTAGACTCAGTAGCCTTTGTGATGGCGTCTATCCAGCGGGTTGGTGATCGACCGCGTGCTCTCTTGCCTTCCACCTGGCCTTGAACCACCAGCCTTTCCATCGAATTTTCATTTTTAGAGATGCGACCAAAGAACTTCAGTATTCGTAGTTGCACAGTTGACGAGAGTCTGTCTTTAACACGAAGCTCTTTGAGGATGGATATATTGGTACGAAATGCCGTCCACGGGATCATTAGGAGGCGTCTCCAGCACCCTCCTCCAGTTCCCTGATACTGGGGGGCATCTTCATCGGGGTGGGTCCGGCAACGGACAAACACGGATGAGTGGCCAGTCGGAATTCGGGTGGGTGCCTCCACCACATCCGCACTCCCGACACGCATTGAGGGGACTAAGGTCCTCCGAATGTGTGTCGGGTGACCGGTGCAGGAGTATCGTCAGGTTTTTAGTGGCCCTGTTCATGACGTAGGTAAGGTATTTGAAAACCTTCGGCAGTCAGAAATAACAAAATGAAATCGTAGGCGATAGCGAAAGCAATTCCGTTAGGCGATTGACCCCCTGGTCGTACAGAACACAGAAAGAGGTTAGAAGGGCCTTGTGGACGGGGCAGTCGTGCCACAGTTATGTGTGATCAAATGCTCATAACTTTACGAAAACTTGTGTCTGATTGCGTCGTTGCTTTCGGGTGTGAGCCCTGATTGGTTTAATTGTTTGATGTCGTGTCGTTTGATTAGCTATTATCTACTAGGTGGAAGTGTACTCGGGGCGAGCCGGTGACATCGGTTCCCGTACAAACGGTCTATGATCACCTTTCTAACCTCTTTCTGTGTTCTGTGCCTGGTTGAAACGTTAGGAAAATGAAGATACGAAAACCTTTATTTAGGGCGCGTATGCAATCCGTAAAAGATTATATTTATATTTGGACTCGGCTGCGAGTTGAAGAATATCTTTTTTTAACATTCAAGTTGGCACTCTCTATTAGCTAAGCATTCCGTCCGAGTCCACAATCGTTAACCCCTGCAGTCCGCAGTCGACGGCATAAAACGAAAAAAGTTCATAAAACTGTACCCGCAGCGAAGGGTTAATCTTTTAATTTATGCAGTTTTGAATGCAGCCAGTGGCCGTTCAGTTGACGCGAGTCTACCTCCTCTCACAAACCGACATTTCCATAGATTTCGTATTTCGTATTCGTATTCAAAGCCCAAGCAAACCTTGTTCGGAAAATTTCAGTTAGAATTTCGTTTAGAATCGTGACCCGGGCGTTTCCATAGATTTCGCATTTCAATTGTTTAATTAAAACTCCCGCAAACATTAGTTGGGATATTTCGGTTACAATTTTTATTTACCACGAACGATACCTTCGTTGGCTTAAGCTAAACGGAAAAATGTACATTAGGGGCACATTTCTATTGCTAAACTTCATAATCATTTGATTTGCATATTATGGGTATATCGTATGTAGGTACGAGTAATAATATCCCATCGTCAATTATTTTCATATTTTGCGTTTTATCATATTTAGTTTTGGTTTTTAATTTACTCATCAAAATAAAGATAAGTTTGTAGATTAACTATTCAGGTTTGATTTAAGACATAAATGAAGCCTGGATGTACAGTAAAATACAAATAATAAGAGAAAAATCGGCCGGACAGCTTTTTGATTTTCCGGCCGTGAAAAACAAAGTGGTGGCTCTCATTACGCTTCGATTTAGAATATGTTCTTTTGTCATCTGGCTTGTATTCAAAGTTTATAAATATACAATAAACCTTCAGTGAAAAAATATCATACAAAAGGGTGGTGAAAATCGTTTTGAAATCATTTGTGTGGTTAAGGAGGAGTTAGCATATATACCTACAGACCGACACGAGCGTTTTAAGAGCCTCCGCTGCCATAAGCAGGAGCACGGAGCGGACTTCCGTCGCAGAGAGCCGTTCCGTTCCGTGTTCTGCGCGGACAAATTCAACCCGTTCGCGGGACCCGCGACGGACTCCAGCCTCTCGAAGCGCTGCCAGTACAAAGGATAATGGATAATTATTTTTGATAAAGATACCTAGCCAGAATATGACGCAGAGAATAGCACAGAAGATAGCCAATCGAACTCGTCCACGGAGAGGGTTCCCGCGGCGTAGCGATGCTCTATGGAATGACATGAAACAGCTCGTGGAGTGGACGTGCGCTCCGAGCTTCCACTTAAGGCGGCGAAGGCCCTTATTAACATTGAAAATATTTTATCGTTCGCTCCAATAGGAAGATATCCCTATTTTCGCTGAAAGTGCGAACTGCCCGTGATACCCCGAGGTTTAGGGCCATGAGGCGTATGAGGGCTCAAAAGACGCGGAATTTGAAGAAAATAAAAAAAACGACGTTTTTTGACCGAAAAATTGTGTGTTTTTACAGAAAATTCCCGATAACTCGAGAACGGGGCCGGATTTCAAAAATTTTAAAAAACGCATCTCTTATTTAAGTCAAGGAACTTTATTATTATTTTAGGTTATTACACTTTTTTCGATATTGGTGACAGTTAAGGCTGTAGAGGCTTAGATTAAAACAAAAAGGGTAGATACGGCACTAGCCTCACAAAAGTGATCCGCACCAATTGTGGTTCACGACCCTAATCGCTTTAGTCACAAGTTGACATGCAAACGACGTCCATGTGAACGCCAAAAAGAAATATTGCTAATATTTTGTGTTTATATGATAAAACAATGCTTATGTGTGTTTTTAAAAAGTGCTCAAATTGCTCAAGAACTAAAAAAAAATCCACGGCATCACTTTTTCATTAGTAAGTACCATAAAATATATTTTTTCATAAAAATTGCTGTTTGTTTTGAATCTTATTCGGTAGTGACATCGAGTACTGGTCGCGTGATTGGTCGGTAGTGCAGTGACGCGGATCTCGCCGTCCCGTTCGCGCTACCGTGGGATCAGTTTTTGTCTGATGCAAGTATGAGCGTACCGTATCTACCCTTTTTGTTTTAATCTAAGTGTACAGGTGCCCTTAGCCGAGTTTTGCGCCGCAAGAGGTGCGATATCACGAACCGGGCGGCTCGCGTGCAGCCACGAAGTTGTATGAGAGCTCAAAAGACGCGAAATTCGAAAAGCTTTAAGATGGCATACAAATATTTTGGAAAAATGGTTTTGAAAATGAATTTGATTGGTTTTGAAAAAGAAACCTAAAAATTTTATGATTTTTATTTTTGCAGTTATACTTCTTTAGGCGCGTTATGAAAAAATGATGAGAGTGAAATTTTAAGATGCGCGCGCATCACTGTAACACAAAATTTTAACAGCATGAAGTTGGTCGCTTTAGCGACCATCTTCATGCGTTACTTTTGTGTTTACCGCACATTAAGAAAATCTACCAACAAAATAGAAATAGAATTTCTATTTAGTGGGTGCTAACGACTGCATTGTGAAGGCCTATCAAAAGTATTTATTAATCTGGAACAACGGAACCAAAGCGCGATTCAGGAGACTACAGCGCCATCTCTTGACCATTGGTGTAGTAGAACCAAAAACCACATCTTTATTTTTTGTAATAAAGTAACAGTTATAGGTATTCATATTTATAATATTTATCCACATGTTTCTAGTTTGTATATTCGGAATACGTGTTTGAGTTTCATACAAGTGCAAATCACACATGTTCTAATAAATTATATTCAGTAGCGATTTTAATTGAATATTTTGATTATTTATTTATTTTTTCAAATTAAAACTGAACTTTATTGACTGTGTCCCTTTTCCAGACTTTTTATTAATTTATTGTAATTAATTATTTGCATGCAATTAAAAACTAATTTTAAACGATGCCAAAGAAGGATAACTTCTCACGCGCCTACATAAGTACACGCACCCATTTTTTTATATATTTTTTTGTTTTTGAATAATCTATAAAAGATAGTGTCACAAACGCTCTCGAAACGTAACCGCGGAAGTGCCAGAGATCGAATTTGCCAAATCACCGGGGGTCGCGATAGAGATCAAGTAATGCGGCTCATTCTGAAATGAGCCTTATGCACTGCGGCGTAAGGGAGAAAGTGCAACGACATCTGCACTTGTTTACAAGTTATGCGTGTTACCTGCGTAGCTATAAGTAGGTATTTCGTACTCGCGGGTGCTAGGTAATTCTCAATTTAACAGGTACTTTCTAGAATGCGTCGATCGGCGTATATAAGCGCGATTGGCGCCGCGCAGAGACAGTTGAGTTTCAACAGCGATTTCGGAGCGAATCCAAAGGCGATCTAAGTGCAACAAAAGTGTTCAAGTGAGATTGTTTAGAGACTTGCATAGTGAAATACAGTGTTTAGTGAGTGTTTTGTAATTAACATTGTGTGTTAATTGTGTGAACTGTGTGGTGAATAAAGAACTGTCAAGCGTGAACTGGCATATAATTTCGAACCCCATCCCGACACGTGACAATAGATTTATTTTCAATGCCCTTTCAAGTCGCGTAGAGCACGAGATCTGTGATTTTTGAAGTTATACTTCTTTAGGCGCGTTATAAAAAAATTATGAGAGTGAAATTTTAAGATGCGCACGCATCTGTAACACAAAAAATTAACACCATGAAGTTGGTCGCTTTAGCGACCAACTTCATGTGCCGCGCTGCCATTACCGCGTCGCCCGCCGCACCGTACGTATGCGCGGCCACTCGCGGTCCTAGCGCGGGAAACACGTACAACAAACATCGGGAAAAGTTACGAGTTTTGAATTTAGAACAGAGACTGTTTTCATATCTATATATATAAAAATGAAATGAAACCCGTTTTCCGTTGTCACGACATAACATGAAAACGGCTTGACCGATTTGGCTGTTTTTTTTTTTAGTTTTCTAATACTCTGTACAAGGTTCTTACGGAAAAAAATATAAAGAAAATCCCAAGGGGATAAAATAAGGAATGAAAGTTTGTATGAAACTTTATCAATTTTAAACCGATCGGGCTGAGACTTTGCATGCAGGTATAAGAAGAATCATAGATGAATGTCATTGTGTATAATACAAGCCTGAGAACAAAAACTGTAGTCTACACTTCAGCTCTACACCGAAGCGAAGCGAGGGCGGGCCGCTAGTTTATAATATTTATCCACATGTTTCTAGTTTGTATATTCGGAATACGTGTTTGAGTTTCATACAAGTGCAAATCACATATGTTCTAATAAATTATATTCAGTAGCGATTTTAATTGAATATTTTGATTATTTATTTATTTTTTCAAATTAAAACTGAACTTTATTGACTGTGTCCTTTTCCAGACTTTTTATTAATTTATTGTAATTAATTATTTGCATGCAATTAAAAACTAATTTTAAACGATGCCAAAGAAGGATAACTTCTCACGCGCCTACATAAGTACACGCACCCATTTTTTTTTTATGTTATAGGGGGCATACGAGCAGACGGCTCACCTGATGGTAAGTGATCACCGTCGCCCATGGACACTTGCAACACCAGGAGTATCACAAATGCGATGCCGGCCTTTACGGAAGGACGACGAAGGTACGCTCGAAGATAAAACACGCAAACAACAAAGCACTACGCAACCAAAGGTAGTAAGAACATTTAACCTTGTATTCCTCGTTTGTATTGCCGAGTTGATTCCGTTGAAGAATACCTAACGTACCAGTCTAACCTATATTAATGCGAGCTGCGTGTAGCACCGCCCTGTAATCTTTATTGGGACATTAATTTGAGGCCGTCTGTTATTTTTACTAGCTTCTTCCTTTCTACTTACATTTTGTGTGGGAGCGAGATAGGAAACGTTGATGATAAATATAAGCGGCCCCTTTGCTTGCCTGTGACAACATCTTATTTTAAGATTGCAAAGAGGAAATTAATGAGTATTTTTTACTCGTTTGCTTGTGATCCTTTTTCAGAGAATATTTGTGATTAGAGCTTCCTCGAGAATTATCATTCTTCACACTTATATGGACAAATTAATGAGGTTATTAAAGAGCTCCCACATAGTCTTTTGCTGGACTAGAAGCGAGATAAAAAGGTGAATAAATAAATAAATAAATATTTCCAACACTCACACCAAATAGCCTAGCCCCAAAGTAAGCAGTATAAGGCTTGTAATTATGGGATACTAGGGTAACGGATAGAATACATATACTTTACATACATAAGTATATTTATATAGAAATACATAGTAAACATCCATGACTGGAGTACAAATGCTCGTGTTCATCACACAAACATCTGCCCCCACCGGGATTCGAACCCGGGACCTCTCGAGTCGGCGACGCCATGAAACCCGGCGTGCAAACCACTCGGCCACGGAGGTCGTCAACAACAAATGGAGTGCACTAGATACCATATTTCTGGTGCCTACAGCCCTTGTAGCGCCCGTGTTTTACGCATCCTTCAACCACCGGTTGAAAAAAGGAAAGAGAAAAGAAAAAAAAAGAAAGAAAAAAAAGAAAAGAGTTGAAAACCGAAAAGAAGGTATGTGGAACTCCTCCCTGCTCATTTCATCCAGCCCCGGGGCCGGACCTTACACTAATTGTTTTTAATACTGTTGTTACCAAAACAAAAGGAAAAAAACGAGTGTGGGACATTTGAAAACTTTCGGCGGTCAGAAATAACAAAATGAAATCGTAAGCGATAGCGATAGCAATCCAGTTAGGCGAATTCCCCCCAGGTCACACTTGGCGTGGTCACGTCACGTGGCGACGGGATAAAGAAGGCACGTTTTCCTTAGTTCGTAACTCGTGTTTAACTTCTTTGTTAAAGGTCAAAAGTCAAAATATCTTTATTCAATTTGAATGCACAATACAACTCTTTTGAATCGTCCATATTTTTTCCCCTACCACCAGTTAAGGACAATTTTTTAGCTGTGGAGAAAAACTGCCGAAAAAAATTCACAGCGTTAAATAATTATGTAACAATATTTACAAAAAAAATGTGTGCGTCAGCTCCGACGCACGACTGGAGTTTACATATAATTATTTTTTTATTTAAAATATAATATTATCTTAATAATTAACAAAAATGGTTATAAAAAGATAATTATGTCAATAAATCTTTTACGTACAATAATAAGACACATGGACGTTCGTAGATAAGTGGTTCACGAATCTTAAAAATACCGCATCAATGGTTGTACCATACCTCGTTGTCCCCATTGCTCTATCAGAAACAATATCTAAATTCAGTTCAGATTTTAAAATTTTTATTAATGTCAATCCGTCATCTTTGTTTGTCAAAGTTGCGCGACATAGGATGCGCACCAAAAACGTAACGAGATCATTCATCGATAGATTTTACTCCTCACATTTTTCTCATACCGGGCCCCTTATATATGCAAATCGATTCTTAAGGAGTAAACTCCAAAAAATATATTGTTACGGTGTCAATACAAAATCATTAGGAACAGTTTAAACACAAGCATTTTTGTCTGAAATATAATCAGACACTTTATAATTGGTTTTATTAATAAGAACTCTTTTATTGGTAGTTTGAAATTTGCTTAATTAATTACCTGCTTTATAAAAGTACAGTCAACCACATGGCAACTTATACACCCCGACAAACATCTTGAGTCATAGACAATAAAGTTTTACAAACATTTTTTATTATGTTTGTAAAACTTTATTGTCTTTATTTATTTACTGCCCAAGTGACCTTGTCGATTGTATTACTAAAAGTATTTCAAATAAAAAATATCTATTTCTAAACTTCCTTCTGAACTTTTCTGAACCTGTATATAGAACACATTTTCAGAGAACAATTTACGAGTTATGTGTATCGATTTAAAAAATAAAATAGACGCAGTAGTAACCTTTATATTGATGATTGTATGAAACCCCCAGTAAACGTCTGAAAACTAATAGGCTGTCAACCCATCCTAAAATAATCCCATAAAGAACAGGGCCAGAGTTTATAATATTATATTGGTATAAAAATAGATAATGTAACAACAAAACATATATTAAGTGTGAAAGAAGAAACACCTACATGATATTAAGGTACGACTAAAAATAGAAGAAAAAAATGACTTGGTTATTATTACATTGCCGCTTTATCTCAATTCAATAAGCAGAAAGTAATAAGGAAAAACACGTCCACATTGACAAAAAAGGACTAAAAATAACGAAAAAAAATGTCCACATTGACAAAAATGGAATAAAAACATGTTCGTATTTGTTATTTAGGTTTTCACACATACCCAACTATATTAAATACCCTAGATACACCACGTGCGCTCAAAATGTGTCCCAATCAAGAAGTGCTTCAACTCCACTGAAGAACTTCTTGGTTCACAGTCACTCACGGACCGTTGAAAAGTAAAGATGCCGCAGAGTTCCGTGACAAAAAATACGTAAAGTGTCGTTTTTTCGACAGGTATCTAATCAATGTTTGTTAATTTAACGCATATGAAGCAAATTTGTTCTAATACTTACTATAAAAATGATTTAATAGAAAATATTTGTGATATTCAAATGCATGGTCGGTAATATAGCCCTCTCTTTTCCTCGCGGTCCGTACCTGCTATTTTGCTAATAGGGCATTCAGAATTGCGCGTAGAGACAAAGAAATAAGTTATATATTCTTCCGCATATTATGGCAATAAGTCGTAAAATTTTACAAGCTTGCATTTCGAACTGTTATAACTCATGACATGACATTTGACACATGCGTTTAATTAAGACCTTATACAGTATACATTAAAAGTGACTTTGAATATTGAAATAATGCCTTATATTGTTTTTGACTACGCGATCATCTTACGGAGCTCCATGGATCGTCCAATGTACCTTTTGGACAGGTTTCTGCCACGATTTTGTTCCTGATGTTGTATCTAGGGTATTTAATATCGTTGCACACACCACTCATTAAATAAAACAAGTGTGATTTAAATCAGTGCATCTATGCCGTTGAAACTTGTTTTAGTTAAATAAGTTCATAATGAAAGTCATTGCAGCCTCGGTTAAAGAATATAGTTCTGCGGTGCACTTTAAATCCCGACTACAAATGAACTTTTTTTTACTTTTTAGATCGCTTTTCAGTCAGGTCCGTAACTATCAATTTAAATTAAATGTGCCAATTACCCTTTTTAATTACTTACCAGACTTAATAGGGACAAACTCCGCATAATTATAGGAACCCTAACTGGTCATTGTCCCCTAAAGAAACACCTATACACAATAGAAGTAACAGACAGTCCCCTATGCAGAGGATGTATGGAGGTAAAGGAAACGCGACAGCATGTCATTATGGAATGCAGGAATGTGGCCGACCAACGGGCACGACTTCTCCAGTCACCAGCATCGCTTCTAGAAGCTTGCAGCAGTCTGCCAAGACTGCTTTCCTTCTGGACTAACCTAGGCTGGCTGGAGTAAACGGGAATGTTTCAAGACACGCACAATGGTCCAATGATTAAGACTAAGTGCGGAAACCGCCCTGAAAAACTAACTAACTACCCTTTTTAATGCCAATCATAAGGTTTGGCACTAAAAAGCATTAGTGCCAGTCCTTATGATTGGCAGCAAGCCAGGACCTGGTAATCGGACATATTTTTTGTTTTGAAATTATCTTCGATGGATTTTAAATTGTGGATATTTTTGTGTCATTTTAATTTTCTCTCTTTACAGATTGTTTTAATTAATTTTATACATTGATAGGAACACTGTTTCATATTATACGGGAATGGGCGTTAATTCTGCAACACAGTTTTTGTAAAACTAAAGCAGTTTTAACGATTCATAATTTTATGTACATTGCACTTGTTCCAAATAAAGTTATTATTATTATTATTATTATTATTATTATGCCGCAGAACTGACGGCCGATGGAGCCGTAAAGTTCTTGAGTGGAGACCGCGACTCGGTAAACGTAGTGTTTGACGCCTTGAGACAAGATGGGATGATGACATTCGTAGGCTGGCTGGAGTGGGCAGGATAAGAGTGGCAGAAAATCGGGAGCAGTGGCGTGCATTAGGGGAGACCTATGTCCAGCAGTGGACGAGCATGGGTCAATGATGATGATGATGAGGAGAATAATTTTTCTATTACATATTATTTATACATTAACTTAAAAATACGCTCCCCTTTAGGCAATCATCATCAGCCTATAAATGTCCCCACTGCTGGGGTACAGGCCTTCCCTATGGATGGAATAGGGAGATTGGGCCATGAACCACCACGCGGGCCCAGTGCGGATTTTCGGGTGCTAACGACTGCAAATGCAGTAGGGACCAACGGCTTAACGTGCCTTCTGAAGTACGGAGGAACTCGAGATAAAAGATTTTTGGTCACCCATCCAATGACCGACCATTGCGAAAGTTGCTTAACTTCAACGATCGCAGCCGAACGCGCCAACCACCTGCGCCATCGGGCTCCTTTTGGCAGTAAAAGTTGCAAACACAACAGCACTCAATATTTTAAAAAAAATAAACAAAGAACTTTATTCGCCATTCACAACTACAACTGGGCTAAAAACAATACACGAGCACACACTTATTTATTTACCGCCGTTTGGTATTTTATTTACCTTTCCATCCGTCCATATCCTCCCATTTTTACTTTTACCATTTCATGTTTTCCAATGTTTGTGAATTTCCATGGAAGCAAACGTTATATTTGGACACAGCCTAACCAAATACATTTCCTTTATTACAAAACTCCGTAACTTCCGAAACAGCAATATATTACTAAAATACAGCTTTGTGGCATATCCATAGTTTTCTATTTCTTATATCTACATAGGTTTTAACAAAGAAAGGACAATGTTAAAATTGGCCTAAGAACCAACACCGATTTGGCATTTACGATAATTCTTAGTATATTTTTTGCGATAATTATCAGTATTTAGATTGTGACGGATACTTCCAGTTAAGTAAGCTAAATTAAAAAGTTAATAAATAATCTGAGACAATAAATATGTGTACAATCTATGACAGCGTCGCAAACAAAACACTCATACTTCCTAATGCCGGCACTTCACTTGGCTATTCGTATTTTCTATTTAAAACATGACATCAGTCTGTCCTTTTCATTCCTTACTAAGCATGACAAGGACAAACTGTTGTCAAGTGAAGGGCCGGCATAAACTCGATACTCTGTGGTTGTGGTGCAGGCAGTTTGCATTCGTAGTAATCTGTGGCATTCGTGCATTCTCGTCAAAGAGTACTTTTTATATATGGAAAATTCTCGTTTCGGATTACCTTTTGTGTGTGTACATTGCGATTGTTTTTCCTTAAATTTAACTTTTACAATTTGGGCTATCTAATATGCCATCGATGTTACCAAAAAGTAGAGACCTTATTACCAAGTGCTAGTGAACCTGTGCCACAACATCCTGAGAGGATCATAATGCCAAATTATTCAAGAGCACCTGATATATATATTCACGCTGCATATTTACACAATATACATGTGTTAAACAAATAAATACATTATGATACAATTATGTAAAAATAGCCAATAAATAATAAGATGCAAAACTACAGTTTTTATTTTATTCATGATTCCTACTTAAGCAAGCTTTCCATAATAGTTACTCTTTAAAATCGCACCGAATGAAATGAATTAGTTGTAATATTAATTCACTTCAAACTGAGTTCATACTAAGTTCGTAGGTTGACCTATGTTTCATTGAAAATTAAACATAACCTCAAAAAAAATTGTTTTCCTAATAACTTAAGTTCTCAGAAGTGTCCGTCAATAATCTTTGTTTTTACAGTCATTTACTTGCGATTTCAAACCTAGAAAATAATATTTCATGATTGTTGGTTCTTAGGCTAACTATGTATGGACGCATAACAATGTCCTTTGGTGACTCATTTCTCTGACGTACTATTCGTAAGTGGAATTCTTTACCCGCGCACGTGTTCCCTCCTTCCTATAATCTGGGGTCCTTTAAGAGAGGCGTGAAGAAGCATTTTTGCAGGCCGGCAAGGTGAGGATGGTTGGTGTGGCAGTTTATAACTGCTGTACCAGCTATGTTCGCGTTTGGACTTTATCACCTGTTAACATCAGGTGGGGTGGAGTCATTTGCTTACCTCGGTATAAAAACAAATAGGTACAATCGGACATATTGAACCCAAACCGACTTATCTGAATTCGCTTAAAAACTCGCCGAATAATTGGCGATTAGTCAGGCCGAAAATGCCGATTATCATCAACATTTATTAAATGAAATAAAACTTACAATTCAAGCTTTTTTTTTTAATTTCTAACAGTACCTAGAGTATGCATCGATATAAAGTTACAGACAAAACTTATTTCATTTATTTTGTCTCAATTATATTATTATAGTTACTCCGTGATCATGGCGCTTGCGTGATCCATCCAAGCCATGGAGGGTAAGCTGGCGAATGCGTTACGCATTACTAAAAGTGTGTTCGGGTGAGGCGAACGGGAGTTGAATGGGGGATATAAGCAAGAGAAAACAGTGCGCGCACACATTTTCTTTCTCTTTTTCTCTTATCTTGACAAGTAAAAGACGACGTCAGAGGGTAGACCGATATGTCTGCCTATAACATCTACCCGCAATTACTTCAGTTACTCCGTGATCATGGCGCTTGCAACAGTGCCGAAATATCGGAGACTCATAAAAAACAAGGTACATGGTAACAATCCCGTTAATAGCTATAATGTTAGTGACCATGTAAGTTTAAAACAATATATAATTATATTATTGTTTATCTCAATGAGATTATACCGGCACAGCAAACACACAACGAACAGTTGAAATGAAAATTTGGGTAAACAAAATATAGTCACAACGCGCTTAGCGGCTGCGCAATGCCTTGTGTCGTGTGTGACGAAATATAGTCACAACATGCTTAGCGGCTGCGCAATGCCTTTTATTTTATTTATTTATTTATTGTGATAAAAACGACAAAGAGCAATTACATTTATCACACATTTACATTTTTAAGTTTCACACATTTTAAATGGATGTCATAATATGTCATAAAACGTCAATATTAATATAATATACTATAAATAGGGTAAGCATTTCAAATAAATATTATATGTTTTAACAAAAATTAATGTCAAGCACTATCCTCATTGTCAGCGCAAACAGTATTGCTCCATTGATCCGTCAGACTTTCACAATAACATAATAATGCTGACTTGATGGTAGACCAACTGTCAAAAGAAAAGTCAAATTCAGTGTTGGCGTCCCGGAGTGCATTGAGGTTACGCAATGATCTAACCAAAGGTGACATCGCACGCGCCACGGTGTGACCCCTGTTTTCGTGGAAGAGATTATGTTGCCGCGGAGGACCACGCCTGCGTTCCGGTGGAAGCCCAGGTTTGTCCGGGACAAACAGAATACACAAAAGATTGTGCAAGTGGAGGCAATCAACAGATCCTTTAAGCGTTTTCACACAGATGGTTAGTTGGTCGACGAGTCTTCGCACCTCGAGGGAATTGAAACCGAGATGTCCGAGTAAAAATTTTGTTGGGTACCGAAATGGATAATAGCCATAGGTTTTTTTGTAGAGAAACCTTAAAAAGGCCTTCTGTACCTTCTCCAGCATTCGCACATATGTGACCTGATGAGGGTTCCAGACACACGCACTCGATTCAAGCTTGCTCCTAACTAATGACGCATAAAGAATTTCCACAACCTTTGGACTCTGAAAATCCCTGGCATGTCGCAAAACGAAACCCAGACGACGGTAACACTCTTTTGTTAAACAAAATATATGATCGTGAAAATTCAAGTTACGATCGAACGTCACCCCTAAATCTTTAATACAGTTGATTGCCCTATTAATGGGAAAGTTGTTCATTTTATAATTAAAATGTATTGGTCTTCTTTTACGATCAAAGGTCATTACATTAAATTTACTATGATTAAATTGCATTTTATTTAATAAGCTCCATTCTTGAATTTTGTCAATGTCATCTTGTAATCTAAGGCAGTCATCAAACGATTTAATGTTAAAAAACAGCTTTAAGTCGTCAGCATACAGAAGACACTTAGCCGCAGCCAATACCTTGGGTAGGTCATGAATCATAATAAGAAAGAAAAGCGGTCCGATCACAGAGCCCTGACTGACACCAGATCTAGTAGGGTACTCCGCGGATATATAAGATCCGTGCTTTACATATTGGCGACGATCTCTTAAGTAGTCAGAGAAAAAAGCTAGGAGATTGGGAGCAAACCCAATGGCAGCAAGCTTTTGCAATAATATGTCATTGTCAACTCTGTCAAAGGCTTTCTGAAAGTCAAAGTATATTACGTCAACTTGCAGCCCGCTGTCCATGGCGTCAGAAATATAGTCAACCAAACATAGCAGATTTGTATTAACAGAACGACCCGGTCTGAAACCATGCTGCTCATCGCCTATCATCTGTTTAATCTGTCTATATATCTCCTTGTGCAAAATGTACTCGAAAACTTTTGCAGGTGCGCATAAAATTGCTATTGGGCGATATTCGTCAACAAGGTTCCTATTTCCACTCTTAGGAATGGGTGTCACCCTTGACAACTTCCATTGAGTAGGATATGTAGCCTTTCTTAGAGAGAGATTCATTATATGATAGAGAGGAAGTATCAAATATTTTTTGCAATCCTTAAGAATAAAACTAGGCACGTTATCAGGGCCGAGCGAACCACTTGACTTTAGTCTATTCAAACCACATTCGATGTCTTGGGGTGATAGTGAAGAAAGGTTAACGCAAAAACCCTGCGCAACCTCTTTCCGGCATGCATTTTGGGCATTAAGCTGTGCAGCTTGATCTAAGAACACACTAGCAAAGTAATCAGCAAAAGCTTCAGCAGCCTCAACGCCCATGCAAGAAACTCCTTTGTAAGAGATACAGGGTTCAAATCCTCCCCTGGACCTTAATCTATGCACGTGGCCCCAAAAATCCTGGGGTCTCTTCACCAGTCTCTCTTCAACACTAGCCAAGTGAGCTCTGTAAGCCTCAGAGATTCGTAACTTTATGTTCGAACGCAGGGCCGAAAAAACACCCTACGATTCTTCGGACCTAGATGTCAGCCATGCTCTATGCAAACGTGTCTTCCGTTTAATATCCTTAATAATATCCCCAGTAAACCAAACTGGATATCTACTGCCCGCATCCGCGCGTCTTTGCTTTTTAGGAATTGCGAGATCGAATATACTGTATAAAATTTCGTAAAAGGCATCTACCGCCTTAAAGACGTCGGTAGATTCGATGACATGCTCCCAGGAAACATCAGCTAACAGCGATTTCAAATCAACAATGTTTACTTTATTGAAATTCCAATCGTGTGATGAGTTAATATTGCTTGGTTGCAATTTATTACAATTCCTATCAAGGGACCGGAAACTAACCACTATCTCAAGTGGGGGGTGGTACAGTTTATCAGGACAGACAAAACCTTCAGTAGCTGCACTCACAGATAATCTTGGAGACTGCGACTCATTGCACTCCTGCGCCAACACTACGTCAAGAATGCTTCCATGGAGATTAATTATACTATTATAGTCTATAAGATTACAATATGTCAAAAAGTAACAGTAATAATTATTAATATTATTGGATGCACTATTCATATTTAAGTCGCCGAGAACAAAACAATTTATATTTAAGTTATCTGTCAGAAATGATTCTATGTTACACAAAACATTCATGTAGACATCATCAGTAGCTTTTGGCTTGATATACACTACACACACAATGAAAGAACTGCCACGGTATGTTACAGTGGCCCATAAGTCTTCGCCGCGCTCTGACTCGAGCTCCTGTCTGCGTCGGATAGTAACACCAGGTCTTGCGGCAAGTAAAACCCCCCCGCAGGGAGTTGGTCGGTCACGTCGCAACAGAGTCCAGCCATCTGGCACAAGCTCGGAGTCATTTACAGAGCTGTCTAGAAATGTCTCCGTTGCGGCCACGAGCAGATGATCTGAGGCCAACAGGCTTGTATACCAGGAGGTTATTTTTGTCTTCAGTCCTCTAACGTTCTGATAGAAGATGTTGATTTGCATAGATGCGACGGTATCATTACGTGGACGGCATCGGCCTGCTGGATGGCTGCTCACGAAAGGGCTGAGATCTATTTGGAGAATCAACTGATATATTGTTATTCGTATACTTTTTTGGTCTTTTGAAGTTCACCCAGGCTTTGATTCTGGCGTTCACAGGCCACACGTCTGTCGAGCAGCAAGTATCATAGTAAATAATAGGCACACCTATTTTATATGATTTGTAGTCACCTTTTGCAGTAAGCTCTTCCACAGTACAGGAACCATTGGGACAAAGCTTGTGAATATAATCACGCACCTCCCCGATGCCGGATTCCATGTTCCAAAGGTGTATGTGTTTGCGTACCTCAACGGCTTTTAGTGCTGTCACTGAGGCGTCTGCAGTGCCACACTTGAAAGCCGGGCCTCGACTTTTCCCTCTGACCTTAGGCAGATGTTGTGTATCTTTCACTTCAGTATCAACTAATGGTAAAGCCTGCATTTTGTCGCTTGATAAGGTACTTTGGATTATACGACCCGACTGCGGCTTTGGAGTAGGAGAAGGCTGTGTAACAAAGTTCCTCTTATTTTCATTTTGCTTCGGGGGATCTGCAGTTTTAGGTGCTTTTTTGCAGATGTTTTGTTTGATCCTACATGACAATGCTTCAATAATGATTGCCTTGATGTAACTGGCTGAGCTGCTACCGTTGGATGTTGATCAATCTCGTATTTGTTGTGTAGTTGAGCTTGGAGTGATTTAACTTCAGAGACAAAGTTTGCTTTTTTTGTTTCATACTGGGTTATCACAGTTTGATGGTTGGCCATTTTAGAATCATAACTACTTAATTTTACATCATAGGCTGTTATAGTAGATACTGTGTGAGCTAGTTGATTCTTTAGAAGGACTACCTCTTGACGCAAATCACGCAACTCAGAAATCAGTTCCTGCTCAAAATTGTTTGCTGGTGTTTCACAACCGATCACATTTGGCTTCTTTCTATGCGTAACATTTGGGTCGTTTCGCCTTTTGGCTGTCCCAACAGGCGTCATGTTGTTGTCTCCACCTCTTTTGGACGTGCAACAGCATTCAGGGCATATCCAAAATTCAGGCACACAATCTGTATTTCCAGTGCATAATAAATGGTATTTTTTTTTACATTTCTCTGTGGTGCAGCATAAATAATCCTCTTCTTTGCCAATACAAGTATTACAAGCAGCACAGCTCATGGCGCAGATATTCTATGGACTAATCTCCGTACAAAAATATTTTGCCACAAAAATTGGATTATGTGTCATCTATGGCAACACTACCGAAAAAGTCAATTTCAATTATGATGTTGTCATTTGAGTTTGACATTAATTATATCACAAAAAACACTTTGGAGGTATTTCTTATTCAACCAGTGACAGGTTCGAATTATTTAAATAATGTGGGTATAAAAACATAATTTAATTATGTTGATTTCTAATGTATATCGGTGAAAATAAACCTGGATAACAGCACTACGTCACATTCCAGAAAAACACTTCACTTAACAAGCACTTATGTATACGGTTCTTGGATAATATTATTAATATGAATAAATAGTACTGGAGAGACTTGTTATAGTAAAGGAGGCAGACATTAAATTGCCTTGTGTCGTGGTTGACGAAATAAAGTCACAACATGCTCAGCGGCCGCGCAATGCCTTGTGTCGTGTGTGACGAAATATAGTCACAACATGCTCAGCGGCCGCGCAATGCCTTGTGTCGTGTGTGGCGAAATATAGTCACAACATGCTCAGCGGCCGCGCAATGCCTTGTGTCGTGTGTGACGAAATATAGTCACAACATGCTCAGCAGCCGCGCAATGCCTTGTGTCGTGTGTGACGAAATATTTATATATTTTCCTGAACAAAATTTTAATTTCATGATCTTCCTTTAATTTCAAATGCTAAGTTATTTAGGAAAAATAATCTTTATGACTTACCCTTTTGACGGTTCTCATAAAATACATATGTTTTTTTAGCTAGGCGATTTTTTTAAAACTGCGAATGCAATATTACTTTTTTTTCTGCAAAATGGGCAATGCGTTTGATGTGGTCAAACGCATTGCCCATTTTGATGGAAAGCGATGATGAGGCCTAGGATGGTACAGGCCTGCCTAGAAGATGCCTGTTCACTCTGGCCTTGAAGATGTCCAGATTATATTACTTATTGTTAAAAATAAAAGGATGTCTTCTTTTTATAAAATATCCTATCTTCAATATTAAATATACTTTCCCTCCGTGAGACAAACCCGTGGGACGCTCTGTATAGTAATATGTAATAAACTATTTTCAACAACTCATAAACTGAGTGATTTGAGTCTTGAAAACGTAACATAGCTGTAACTTTCATCATCATCATCATCATCATCAGCCTATTAATGTCCCCACTGCTGGGGCACAGGCCTTCCCTATGGATGGAATAGGGAGATTGGGCCATGACCCACCACGCGGGCCCAGTGCGGATTGGTGGGTGCTAACGACTGCAGTTGCAGCCGGGACCAACGGCTTAACGTGCCTTCCGAAGCACGGAGGAGCTCGAGATAATAAATTTTTGGTCACCCATCCAATGACCGACCACTGCGAAAGTTGCTTAAGTTCAACGACCGCAGCCGAACGCGCTTACCACTTGCGCCATCGAGCTCCTCGTAACTTTCATTGACATAACATATTTATAAGGAAGAATGTTGCCGCATCTTCAACACTGCTAACTACAGAATTATGACATAAAGTAATGTGTGAAGCGCTCATCAAATCGTGTTTAAGAATCATTACTATCCCACGTTGACCCACACACGATCCATACATAATAAATGAGTGTAACACACGACGCATACCTTATTTACGCCGGATACTGGTCGGAAATAGAAAATCGATGGCAATTACCTTACAATATTGCTTTGGTAAGAACACCTGGCGACTTGCCTGTACCTAATAACGTTTCTATGGGGAACATCTATCGATTTATGTAAATAGGCTCGGTTATTGTCTTATGGCCTCTTATTTGTTTGGTAAATAAACGTAACGATAGTATTCGTATACTTACTATTCTACGTATACCTACTACCTGCCTTTAGGGTGAGGTCAGACGAGTGTTATTTTTTTACTTAAGGGTAAATTCGGACCGGAATGGCAGTGACTGGCAGCGACGCGACTTTGTCTCATTGAGAGCCTTAACCTTAATTAAATAATTTTAAGACCAGTTTCTTTTGAAAAGTTCCATTGTGTAGCGAGCGGGTGGGATCACTCGCGGGAGATACTGGTGTATAGATAAAGTTTTAAATTATTTCGCCCATTATTGGTTTTAGTGAACCTGTGTCACAGATTAAGTTGAAACAACGAAACAACAGAGGAGCTCCCTAGCATCTCTTATCTATTAGACAAGTCCATCCGTCCGTCTGTGGTGCTGTTTCAGCGGCCAAACCGTAAGAGATAGATAAAGAGAATATTTAAGTTATAAGTTAAGAATAGTCTGATAAGACTACAAACCGGATTTGAGTAACGTAGCACTTCCGGTTTTCGAGAAATCAGGTTTTGGTGAACATTTGGTTCACTGGTTTGCTAGTCTCTTATCTATTAGACAAGTCCGTCCGTCCGTCTGTCTGTGGTGTTGTTTCAGCGGCCAACCGTAAGAGATAGATAAAGAGAATGTTTAAGTTATAAGTTGAGAATAGTCTGATAAGACTACAAACCGGATTTGAGTAACGTAGCACTTCCGGTTTTCGAGAAATCACGAATTTCAAACGAAACCACACAAAATCTCCGAAGTTCAAAATTAATTAAATACATTTTTTTTTTAAATCAGGTTTTGGTGAACATTTGGTTCACTAGTTTGCTAGTACATATTTATTCAAATTAGATGTATAGTACAACTCTTTTGGGTCTTCCTAGTACCGAATATATTAAGCTTAAAACATTTAATAATTCATTTAATTACATTTTTCTACCTAAGTGGCTACTCGTACTCTCGTCCCTACTTTTCAAGGTAACCACGGAAGACCAGCGTCGGACAGTCTACGACATCCGACACATGCTGAGTGGACTGCCTTTTTAGTGACGCAAATGTTTAGACTTAATTTATTATATTTATGTATAAGGTGTGTACTAATTTGTGTCACTGAATAAAACATTTTCTTTCTTTCTTTCTTTCTTAATTTTTTTCCCCCTACATAATTTTTGTTGCGGAGAAAAACGAGCGAAAAAAACTCCACAACATTACAAAAGTATCATGAAACAACATTTACAAATCATTATGTTATTACAACGTCAATACAATCATGATTTATTTCATGAATACAACCTGTTGAAATGATTGGAATAGTTCAAACCTAAGCATTTTTGTCTGCAATATAACCAGACACTTTGTAATAAGAAAAGTTTACTAGAAAAAAATCCACGCGGACCAGGCAGCTTTTTTTTTCTAGTAAACTTTTCTTTAGATTTAAACATCTAGCAGTTAAATGCTTAAAAAATAAATAAAATCATAACTATGTAATAAGCTTTTTTAATAATTGCTTTTTTATAGTATTTCTTGGATATTGCTTGGGACTTTATTCTAAGGTAACACAAAGACCTTCAAATAAATCATTGATTTTGTGAAGCCTAGTAGCAGGTAAAGTCAGCATATTTTTGTATCTTGTATTACGTGAGTGAACATCACTGTTTTTAAGAAACAAGTTAATAAATATTTTTTCTTTCAAGTATTAAATTTTCGTTTATGTATTGTGATGCGACCGTCATTATGCCAATTTCTTTAAGCTTACCTGGCAAACAGAAAATAACTGTATTGTCTTTTAATTCTTTTTGCAATAAGTACTAGTAACTTTTATTAATTTCAACACAAATCATTTAGTCCTTACGTACGTGGTTAAAGAAGATCAGAATAATGTATTTCATTATTAGTTAGATATATAACCTACTTTCTTTATCTTGAAATCAGAAAACACTTATCAATTGACGGCCTCCGTGGGCGAGTGGTTTGTACGCCGGGTTTCATGGTGTCGCCGACTCGAGAGGTCTCGGGTTCGAATCCCGGTGGGGGCAGATGTTTGTGTGATGAATACGAGCATTTGTACTCCAGTCATGGATGTTTAATATCTATTTCTATATAAATATACTTATATGTGTACAGTATATGTATTCTATCCGTTACCCTAGCATCCCATAACACAAGCCTTATAGTGCTTACTTTGGGGCTAGGCTAATTGGTGTGAGTGTTGGAAATATTTATTTATATTATTTATTTAATTAGGTTACACCCCGTGCCGACCTAAATACCAGTTCACAAAGCTGACGTTTCCGTAAATTATAATGTGTTTCCAGCTCGTTATCAACAAACAAAAACCACCCATACACCCCCAATTAAAAGTATTGACCTACTAAAACGGGGGTAAGGTTGAAAATCAACAATTATGCCGAAGATAACGTCGAGTAAGGGACCGTTGAAATCGTAAATTACTACTCTGGCAACCCCAACTACTTTTATTTTAAAGTATTCTATGATGTCGATTCTGGCATGGTTCTCTAAAGCTAAACTTAAATTTGACAACAGTGCATCCCTGTCATTCTCTATACAGAATGAAAAGGAGAGACTGTTGTTAAATTTAGTTTTAAGTTTAGAGAATCATGCCAGAATCGACACCACTATTAGTAGTTGTCAGTCAAGCTACGGCTACGATGCACGATGTCGAAAAACAATATGTTGATTGTGTGTGTGAATTAATTGTATAATGATGTCGATTTATTGTGTATTTTTTAAATGATGAAAAAAAATGATTATTGTTTCAAATTATGCGAAATGTGCAGAGTTAAGTTCTAAGGAGTGTCAAAAGGGATTTCGTAATTTATTTATTTTACTATACAATAACAATCATACACATACATATTTCAAAAACCATACACGAAAACCTGTTAAGGTTTATATGTGTATGGCAGTCACTCATTTACCACTTTATACACTTGCAAGTTGACTATTTTGTAAGTAATATCTTTCAAATTTATATTTATTGATTACAATGTTCGAGTTCATTTCCTGTAGATTACTAGGCAATTCATTAAGATAGGAAGATATTAAATAACATAGCTTTCTATTTTCGTGGACATTATTACATTTCGGCAACCAAAACTTTCTACTTTCTAATAATAAACTAATTACCCCAGTATCCCTTAACGTATGCCTTTCAATTCAAAAAAAAATCAAAATTCAATATCGTTTATTCAGTCTAGGCTGTTACAAGCACTTGTGAATGTCGAAAAGCTACGCCATCGGTTCGCAAATCTACGGCGGGAGACCTTGTACTGAGAAGAACCGGCAAGAAACTCAGCAAGGGCTGTTTATTTCTCCTTGTATTATATACAGAGTCGTCAATTTGAAAAATGACTCAATATGAGGTAACTCACAAAGTCACTTTCCATTACAAACAAAAAAAATGCAAATAATATGAAAATTATGACTATAAAACAAAATTATTAAAGTTTAGTACAACGATTAATAGTACCCAGTGAATTAAGAGCAGACTCATCTCCGCTGGCAGCACCCGTTCGCGAGCATGACGCATGAACCAGCCATCGCTTCGCTCAACCATATTTTAGGGAACTTTCAGTGCTCACTCTGAGAGCTAGGCTAATTAGTGTGAAACTGCGAATGTAATAAACATTTTTATTAAAAGCTGACCGGCGGACTTCATACAGCAATATTTTTTGTCTGAAAGATTTGTTTTTATTATTTAACTATTTATGTCCAACGTCGATTTTTGTCATTACGTTAAAGATCTCTCACAGTCCTCTGTATCATCAATTATCTTTGACGACCTCCGTGGCCGAGTGGTTTGTACGCCGGGTTTCATGGTGTGGCCGGGTTCGAATCCCGGTAGGGGCAGATGTTTGAGTGATGAATACGAGCACTTGTACTCCAGTCATGGATGTTTAATATGTATACCTATATAAATATACTTATATATTTACAGTATATGTATTTTATCCGTTACCCTAGCATCCCATAACACAAGCCTTATATTGCTTACTTTGGGGCTAGCCTAAATGGTGTGTGTTAAAAAAATATTATTATGAGGTTAAAAAAACTGTATTATGTGTTTTAACTAGCTGACCCAGCGAACTTCTTATCGCCATAAAAATAGGGGCTGGTGATAGAAGGGTGAAAATTTAGGGTTGAACGGTTTTTTTAATGACATATTATAAAAAAATAATAATTTGTCCAAAAATAAAAAATAAAATGTTAGAGGTAGACAACCCTTATGACTTAAGGGTATTAAAAATAGATAGTAGCCGATTCTTAGATTTACTGAATATGCTGGAAAATTTCATGAAAATCGGTCAAGCCGGAGTGTGGTTACTAACATTGTGACACGAGAATCTCTTATCTATTAGACAAGTCCGTCCGTCCGTCTGTCTGTGGTGCTGTTTCAGCGGCCAAACCGTAAGAAATAGATAAAGAGAATGTTTAAGTTATAAGTTAAGAATAGTCTGATAAGACTACAAACAGGATTTGAGTAACGTGAATTATTATTATTTTTTTTTTGCCTAAACGGTAGGACACGTCATTCCTAAACTTTGTTAAACCATTTTTTTTTTTTACATACTTTTATTTTTTATTTTATAGTCATATTTTTTATATTATTTGCATTTTTTTTGTTTGTAATGAAAAGTGACTTTATGAGTTACCTCATATTGAAGTCATTTTTCAATTTGACGACTCTGTATATAATACAGGGAGAAAAAAACAGCCCTTGCTGAGTTTCTTGCCGGTTCTTCTCAGTACAAGGTCTCCCGCCGTAGATTTGCGAACCGATGGCGTAGCTTTTCGACATTCACAAGTGCTTGTAACAGCCTAGACTGAATAAACGATATTGAATTTTGAAGTTTGAATTTTGAAATTTTTGTAGCACTGCCGGTTTTCGAGAAATCACGAATTTCAAACGAAACCACACAAAATCTCCGAAGTTCTCAATTAATTAAATACATTTTTTTTTAAATCACGTTTTGGTGAACATTTGGTTCACTGGTTTGCTAGTTAGATATAAGATGTTATATTTTTTTTATTTTTTAAAGCATGTAACTGCTTGATGCTTAAATCAAACGAAAATATAACTAGAAATAAAACACATTGTGGGTTACCTATATTGCGAAGAGATGGCGCTGCCTTGCAGCTTAAGAATGGCTAGAAGAATTTCGACGCGGTCCGTGAGGGCCTCGGTAGCATGATTGGTCAGTGCATTCGCCCGGACTGCGAAGGGTGCGGGTTCGAGTCCCGTCTGCTGCCTGGTCCGCGTTTTCTAGTTATATTTTCTTTAGATATAAGATGTTGTTCTAAAAATAATGAATCCAATTAAAAAAAATGGGTGCGTGTACTTATGCGTGAAATTATCCTTCTTTGGCATCGTTTAAAATTAGTTTTTAATTGCATGCAAATAATTAATTACAATAAATTAATAAAAAGTCTGGAAAAGGTCACAGTCAATAAAGTTCAGTTTTAATTTGGAAAAATAAATAAATAATCAAAATATTCAATTAAAATCGCTACTGAATATAATTTATTAGAACATATGTGATTTGCACTTGTATGAAACTCAAACACGTATTCCGAATATACAAACTAGAAACATGTGGATAAATATTATAAATATGAATACCTATAACTATCACTTTATTACAAAAAATAAAGTTGTGGTTTTTGGTTCTACTACACCAATGGTCAAGAGATGGCGCTGTAGTCTCCTGAATCGCGCTTTGGTTCCGTTGTTCCAGATTAATAAATACTTTTGATAGGCCTTCACAATGCAGTCGTTAGCACCCACTAATTAGAGATTCTATTTCTATTTTGTTGGTAGATTTTCTTAATGAGCGGTAAACACAAAAGCGACCAACGGTGCTGTTAACTTTGTGTTACAGTGATGCGTGCGCATCTTAAAATTTCACTCTCATCATTTTTTCATAACGCGCCCAAAGAAGTATAACTTCAAAAAAAGAATCCAATCTTTCGAAAGTTATGTACGTCATATAAATTTCGGCGAATAATTTTTATCTATGTAGACTTCTGTCCTACGCCTTTGAGATCTTGCATACTTCATGAACATAAATAACAATAGATCCATCTACTTGATTAAAAACCTTACAAAGATCGTAATAACCTAAAGTCAGATAATATTCTTTTAAGACTTCACCAACTACCTGAGCGTCGTTAATGGCCTTTAGAACTCGTTACTTGCACAAAGTTTCACAAAGACCTGACTCTGGCTTTTTTTAGAACTTTATCTCTTTACCTATCAGTTCTTATTGTGCTCGAGATAATAAAAAAAAAAAACTATGAAATAAAGTACAATATGATCTTATCTATCTATTGAGGAGCTCGATGGCGCAAGTGGTTAGCGCGTTCGGCTGCGATCATTGAAGTTAAGCAACTTTCGCAGTGGTCGGTCATTGGATGGGTGACCAAAAATTTACTATCTCGAGCTCCTCCGTGCTTCGGAAGGCTAGTTAAGCCGTTGGTGCCGGCTGCATCTGCAGTCGTTAGCACCCATCAATCCGCACTGGGCCCGCGTGGTGGGTCATGGCCCAATCTCCCTATTCCATCCATATGGAAGGCCTGTGCCCCAGCAGTGGGGACATTAATAGGCTGATGATGATGATCTTATTATCACACTAATATTATAAAGGCGAATGTTTGTGAGTGTGTATGTTTGTTACTTCTTTGCGTCTAAACGACTGTAGCGATTTTAATGAAATTTAGTATGGAGTTAGCTGACACCCTGGGTTAACACATAGCCCACGTTTTACTCGGGAAAATATCCCTAATAAACCGCGGGTAACACCGCGGGGCACAGCTTAGTAGATCATAAAACGGCGAAAAGAACACTTTTGTTGTAGGTGAATTAATAAATAAATAATTATTTTATGCAAATTCTTAGTATGTGTTGTTATAGCGGCAACGAAAATACATCATCTGTGATAATGTTCTTTCCGGTTGACTGGTAGAGAATGCCATGCTGGCATTAAGTCCGCCATATAAATAAATAAACAAATAAATAAATATTTCCGACACTCACACCAATTAGCCTAGCCCCAAAGTAAGCACTATAAGGCTTGTGTCATGGGATACTAGGGTAACGGATAGAATACATATACTGTACATATATAAGTATATTTATATAAATACATATTAATCATTCATGACTGGAGTACAAATGCTCGTATTCATCACACAAACATCTGCCCCCACCGGGATTCGAACCCGGGACCTCTCGAGTCGGCGACAGCCATAAAACCCGGCGTACAAACCACTCGGCCACGGAGGTCGTCATATGCAATGTTAAGGCATTAAAGATTAAATAAATAAAATAAATAAATAATGGCAACTATCTAGCCATCACGGTTCATGAGATAAGGCTTGTTCACAACACACAGCAATCCCATTTTCCCAAAAAAAAAAGTTATCTTTGCGGCTTCGTTATTGGGTCTTCGTTATTATTTATATTTGTTTTCGCTTAAGAGACCCTTGACTTGGAAAACCTCTGATTGCTGTCTGATCTCTGACCGATTAATGACCTTTACTTAATTATGTATGCTCATCCATCGGTCACAAGTTAAGGGCCCCATATACGGAACGATTCGTCGTTGCGATCGATCTGAAGGATATCGTTAACGATCGATCGTTCAGACATTTCTGAACTAATTTCCGCTACATACACGAAACGATTGATCGTAACGATCCATCATTTACTTGTTTCAAACGGTAAGATAAAGACGTACTCAAATAATTCAATACTTGCCCTCTAAAATGGAAAACGAACTTCTTTTTCTTAGCTATGTGGCAGTAACTTTGAATCGACTTCATAAGAAAAAAAGGAAACTTAGAAAAATTTGGGACAAGAAATGAAAACGACGGATCGTACAGATACAATCGTACCGTATATGGGACACTGACGATCGATCGTTTACGATATTCTTGATTGCATGGGTTTTTGTTGCGATCTCCGATATCGTCTGCGATTAGGTAAATCGTTAACGATCTTGACATACACTGTCGATCCATCGTTTCGATCGGTCTGAAACGACGGATCGTACAGATCAATCGTTCCGTATATGGGCCCCTTTACAGTTAAAGCTCGGCGCAGCTTAGGACTGAATGAATGAATACTTTTACTTTAATGTAAGCAGACCTCAAAGATAACAAAAGAAGGACAAAGAAAGTGACAAAGGTGATATCACTGACAGAATGACAAAAATAAATATAAATAATTATATAGCTAGAAAAAAATCCACGCGGACCAGGCAGCAGACGGGACGCGAACCCGCACCCTTCGCAATCCGGGCGAATGCACTGACCATTTATGCTACTACCCTCACGGACCGCGTCGAAATTCCTCTAGCCATTCTTAAGCTGCAAGGCAGCTCCATCTCTTCGCATTATATTATATAGGTATATATACAGGGCGTCCCACGGCTACCTCACATGGAGGGAAAGTATATTAAATATTGAAGATAGGATATTTTACTGAAAGAAGACATCATTTTATTTTTAAATATAACTAGATTTGCATTCACACGTTTTTTAAAAATCGCCTGCTGCAACTGGGAATGAAACTCATGAAATTTCGAAAAAAAAACACGACATATTTTATGATAGCCATCGAAAGCGTTAATCATAAGGATAATGTTTTGCTAAATAACATAGCATTTTAAATGAAAGGAATGACTTATTACGTGATAAAAATAATAAAGTGATATACAAATTGTAGTACGTATGTCTTTCTTTTTGAATTCAGTTGATTCAGTTACAATGGCTGAAAAACGATTGGCTGAAATTTGTAATAATAATTCGAAAATGGAACACATAAATTTTCAAGCCTGTGTTCTTTTGTTTTTCGTGAGTTTCATTTTCGTTTATTTGCATTTTTTTTTGTTAATTTACTTACCATGGCGCATCAAAATAAAATAGATTTAATGCAAGCTTACTTTATGAACCACAAAGACATATTTAGTTTAGCGGTGGTACCGCAAAAGATATCCTGATAGAGACAAATCTTCTCGATATGTGTTTAAATAATGGAAGAAAGATAGAGATAGAGAAAGATTTTTGATAAGCCATGGTAAGTAAATTAACAAAAAATTGCAAATAAATGAAAATGAAAGTCACAAAAAACAAATGAACAGACACTTGAAAAATTATGTGTTCCATTTTGGAATTATTATTATTACAAATTTCTGCCAGTTGCATTGTAACTGTGAGTTCAAAAAGAAATGCATACGTACTACAGTTTGTATAACACTTTATTATTTTTATCGCGTAATTCACATTCCTTTCATTTAAAATGCTATGTTATTTAGCATAAAATAATCCTTATGATTAATACTTTCGATGGTTATCATAAAATATGCCGAGTTATTTTTTCGAAATTTCACGTGTTTGATTCACAGTTGTAGCAGGCGATTTTAAAAAAATCTGTGAATGCAGTTCTAATTATCAGTAAAAATGAAATGATGTCTTCTTTCAGTAAAATGTGCGAGGTAGCCGTGGGACGCCCTGTATATAACTCATTGCATTCTTGTTTTTTGGTACATTGTTGTATAGGTATATCTTTTCCTTTTTTTTATTTTGAACTAGAAAAACTTTCTACGTTTATTATGAGCTGGTTGCTTCTTCAAAAGTATTATAATGTTAATTAGTTTTTGAAGTCCAAAATATCTATAATTTTTATTATTTTTAAAGCATGTAACTGCTTGATGTTTAAATCTAAAGAAAATATAACTAGAAAATTTCGACGCGGCAAATAGGGCCGTGGTAGCATAATGGTCAGTGCATTCGCCCGGATTGCGAAGGGTGCGGGTTCGAGTCCCGTCTGCTGCCTGGTCCGCGTGGAATTTTTTCTAGTTATATTTTCTTTAGATCCAAAATATCTGTTTGATAACAAATTTCTCCCCACATCTGCCCGGTTAAAATTACGATAACATTTGATGTAGGTACTCACTTAAATGATTTTCCATACGCTAACTTACTATTACGTAGGAGCGTGCGAATCAATTGACAGCTACTTGCGTACTGGTTAGTGTTGCCGATCGATAGTCGACTATCGATGATTAATCGATAGTCTATCGATAGCCAACCAATCGTATGACATTCGATCGGCTTATCGATAGTATCGATACTATCAATAGTATCGATACTATCGATAGCACAGAAAAAGCCAATACTATCGGATGAGATAAATACTATCGATACTATCGATAGTATTGTAGTTCGTTAATAACAAACTATCGATAGTATCGATACTGTCGATTTTATTTGCAACCATACTATCGATAGTTTAACAATTTGCAATAGTATTGTTTACAATTTTCAGGTATTATAGTCAATCACAAACTTTAGAGTAGAACAATCGCTAGTGTCGATACCATCGATAGTATTGTTGCGGATTAAATCAACACTATCGATAGTATCGATACTATCAATAGTTTGTTATTAACGAAGTACAATAGTATCGATAGTATTGCACTCATTCGATAGTATTGCCTTGTTCTGAGCTATCGATACTATCGGTAGTATCGATTCTATCGATAGGCCTATCGATAGGGTACATGATTTTCGATGTAAACTGTCGATAGTTTTAATATCGATAGTTCGGCAACACTAGTACTGGTTTATTACAATCGACATTACAGGACGCAGCCCTCAAGTACCCACATACGTAACATCGCTCGACTGTCATTACAGCAATAAGTTTTTAGAAAAACCGACTACCGACTCCGGTAGTGCCGGCAGAAGTGAAAACTTGAATATTAACGTTGTGCATTTTTGATATTTTGGAATGGTTAGGGAATAATTTTGCACGAATTGCTATAATTATCAATATAAAAGTACTATCATGTATGTGGTAGAATACAATACTTATTTATTGCGCTATCGTACACAAACATGACAATTTATATTACATAAAAGAGGTTATCTCTCAGAAAAATAAACTTACATGAATCACGTTTAAGCGCATTTAGCGACATCTATTGTAAAGAATTCAACTTACATGAATCACATTTAAGCGAACCTAGCGACATCTATTGTAAAAAAATGCATTTCTTGGCAATAAAGCTGCCACGTGGACGTCCTAGATAGAGACTTATTATTATAATTTTACTTTGTTTCGTCTAATATATAAAGTCAGCAACCTTTCCAATTTTATTGTGTGCCATGATGCGATCAGCCCACGTGTTTAACCTGACGCGAGTTTAACATTTTTTACCCATACAAAAAAAGTGTACAACGCCGCTAAAGAAGTTTTCACTTCAAAAACTGCTTATAATTAACGGGGTAATCGGCTTTTACGACGAGATTTGCCAGTCAGATTAGTCGGGTCTGGTGATGCGATTGATAAAGTATGCCGTTCGGACGGAGTTCATGGCGCTGTGTCACGGTAATAATATCATACAGTATTTTATCTTCATACAAACGGTCGAAAGCGAGTCATACCTACGCCACTCGAGTTCGATGGGCTCTCGGCGGGCACCCAGTCGCGAATGACGACAACGACGACCGAACGGTCTGAATTGTTATTTATGCAGTTAGCCGTGCTTAAACGTGCGTTTTGTATTGTAAATATTTGATTTAATTAAGTAGATATCTACATTATTTAGTGTGGAAAAGAACAGACGACGATCAATATCGTACAACAGCACAATTGCTGTTTTTGGTTGCTTGAACTCTTTAATAACACACCCAGAGATATCATTTTTTAAATTACCTAAAATATTGGAAAGGTGTCTTACCTTTATAGAATATTTTTTAAATACCTATCTACTAGTACGTAATTTGTTTCTAGTATTTAGGTTATTTTTCCATCGGGCAAAATATCTGGAATAATATATAAATATGTGGTTAGGATGAAAAAATAGACAAACGAGCAATCTACCTACACTCGCGTTAAAAACAAAACTACATAAAATACTGTAGGCAGGCGGCCCTACCGCGTGCTAACGCAGTGCTCGGCCGTAGGCATTTATTTTCAAGAACAGGGCGGAGTCACAATACTGTATAGATAATATTACCGAGGCTGTGTGACTCTGTAGCCGGCGCACGAACCTCTAAGTGTCGCCGCACACGGGCCACACGCCACAGCCACAAACGCCACCACTAGAAGCTAGAAGCGGCTGAAGCGCGCGACAGCGGCCGACTAAGGTAAGGGAGAGAGGGGTGGGGAATCGCGCGAGTAACGTGTGGCGGCGTTTTGTATCGGCGCATTAAGTGGCCGGTGCGGGCCACAAGAAGCGAGCAACGACGATTTGTAGCTTGTGGCGGCCACTGGCGTACCGTGTGTGGCGAGTCCTTATAAAATGTGTAAAAACTACAAGAAATATGCCGGTGGCGGCGTTTTGTGGTTGTGGTCGGTGGCCCGTGTGCGGCGACACTGAGAGCCGGAACTATAGGAGACCCTTAGTCAGAATATTGAACAGGCTTAATTATAACTAACAATAACATCCCATCGTCGTCGTCACTATTACGTAGGAGCGTGCGAATTGTGGCGGCGACATCTATATGCCCAACATATATACAACGAATGGAGGAAATCATTACTCACCATCCTCAAGAGATGGCGTTACCTGCACTGCGATCTTAATAGTATGGAAGCCTACATCGCGCAAATGAAATTCGGAGGCTAACTCTTCATAGAGAAATAGACAGCTTATTGCGTACTGTTTTATTACAATAAGGGTGATGACGGGATACAGTAAACGAAATTCTATTTAGTCCGTCAGTTAGTTGATCAAAAAATTATGGACACTTATTTTTTCTTTGGGCAATCAACCAAGAAATGACAAAGTTATAACGCGTCAAAGTTTTTAGAGTAGGGGCTCGTGACGTCACTTTTAAGTGAAAATTGTACCAAAACGTAACGTCATGCGACTTTTCAAATCAATATATCTCTGCAATGTTTATATTATGTGAAAAAAGAAAAAATACGTGTCCAATACTTTTTGATAATCCCTTTTGACGTTGCGGGACGCAGCCCTCAAATAGCCACTTAAGTAATACTTACCAAACCTATGAACTTAGAAATAACGATTACACAAATACAAAACTCTCTTTCGTAATCCAAAACGAATATAAAAGGCAATATTTACCTTTTCAGTGATCAGGAAAACGTAAACCAGTTCACTAGCTTAAGATAAATAAAATAACCTATTGAATATCAGATAAAACCGGATACATCGGAAACATATTGTGTATAATCCTTATTTTCCGTGTGAATGGGCCCAAAGTATCGAGAGTGCCTAATAAGCTTTACGTGGTGCAAAACTATTGAAGCGGTACGAGCGGCGCGGACGCGCGGAGGTGCATCGGCCTGGAAAAACACATTTTAGCTGCAGAAGAAGACGGCTCGCTCGGCAACATTGCCCATCAAGACATAACTGATGTATATTTTTCTAAAATCTGTCCTTAGATTAAAACAAAAATGGTAGATACGGCACTAGCCTCACAAAAGTGATCCGCATGAATTGCGGTCCACGACCCTAATCGCTTTAGTCACAACTTGACATGCAAACGACGTACATGTGAACGCCAAAAAGAAATATTGCTAATATTTTGTGTTTATATGTTAAAACAATGCCTAAGTGTGTTTTTAAAAAGTGTTCAAATTGCTGAAGAACTAAAAATAAAACCCACGGCATCACTTTTCATTCGTAAGTACTATAAAATATATTTTTTCATAAAAATTGCTGTTTGTTTTGAATCTTATTCGGTAGTGACGTCGAGTACTGGTCGCGTGATTGGTCGGTAGTGCAGTGACGCGGATCTCGCCGTCTCGTTCGCGCTGCCGTTGAAACTTAACGTGCTGTTTCGTTCGGGTCGGTAATGCAGTGACGTGGATCTCGCTGTCCCGTTCGCGCTGCCGTGGGATCAGTTTTTGTTTGATGCAAGTATGAGCGTACCGTATCTACCCTTTTTGTTTTAATCTTAGGATCTGTCCCGGTAGAATAAGCATCGCAATTTACATTATATCACATTTTTTATCTTAAGAAAAGTTTACTAGAAAAAAATCCACGCGGACCAGGCAGCGGACGGGACTCGAACCCGCACCCTTCGCAATCCGGGCGAATGCACTGACCATTATGCTACCACGGCCCTATTTGCCGCGTCGAAATTTTCCTAGCCTTAAGCTGCAAGGCAGCGCCATCTCTTCGCATTGTTGGTAATCCAGGTTTCTGGTTGGTTTTTTCTAGTAAACTTTTCTTTAGATTTAAAACATCTAGCAGTTAAATGCTTAAAAATAAATAAAGACATTTTTTATCTTATTAAAAGTCTAGAATAAAAACCAAACATTAGTAAACAAACAATAACAAATATTGATAATTAATATTGGTTTGGTTGGTTACAATGAACCTTAAACTAAAAACCTTAAAAAATATAATATAATAACTAAAATATATTACTAAAAGGAGTCCCTTTAGGCAAGGTTCCGAAGATACTGGCAGCGTTCCCCGTTTGAATAGCTAGACTAATTCTTTGTCCGAGGTAGCTGCCAGCTCTTCGGTAAAATAATCTTATTAAATATATTTTAGACCTCCGTGGTCGAGTGGTTTTTACGCCGGGTTTCATGGTGTCGCCGACTCGAGAGGTCCCGGGTTCGAGTCCCGGTGGGGGCAGATGTTTGTGTGATGAATACGAGCATTTGTTCTCCAGTCATGGATGTTTCATATGTTTTTTCTATATAAAGTATTCTATCCGTTAACCTAGCATACCATAACACAAGCCTTACAGTGCTTACTTTGGGGCTAGGCTAATTGGTGTAAGTGTTGGAAATATTTATTTATTCATTATTTTTTATCGCGCCTAACTGTCAAACTCCATAGTAATTTGACAATTGAGCGTGGTAAAAACGAGCTTTATATCATATCGCGGGGCTCATACTAAGGTGGCTTAGTGTTTTTGAAAACAATTCCTTTTTTATCCGACTGCGCTTGGAAGTTGCTTTTCTGTATATGTATATTTCTTTGACACGCCCTGCGGTCTTAATGTCTTAATCGTTTTTAAAGAGAGCGGTATTGAAAAAAACCTCTCTTCACCCCTAGTAAAAATAAATTAGACAATAAGGTTATTGATAAGTACAAAAAATAAGTAAATTAATAGATTGTGGGTTACCTACAATGCGAAGAGATGGCGCTACCTCGGGCAAAGAATTAGTCTAGCTATTCAAAGGGGGAACGCTGCCGGTATCTTCGGAACCTTGCCTAAAGGGACTCCTTTTAGTAATATATTTTAGTTATTATATTTTATTATTTAAGGTTTTTAGTTTAAGGTTCATTGTTACCAATATTAATTATAAAAAAAAGGTTAAAGGCTAGGAAAAATTTCGACGCGGCCATCAGGGCCGTGGTAGCATAATTGGACAGTGCATTCGCCCGGATTGCGAAAGGTGCGCTGCCTGGTCCGCGTGATTTTTTTTCTAGTCAAAAACTTTTCTTTAGATTTAAACATCTAGAAAAAGAAGCATATATTAATAGATTTTATTACAAAGAGAAAAGAAAGGGATTTTTAAAATTGACTTGATTTTCTTCAATAAAATTGTCGCTTGTGTCGTTCGCGATGTTGTAAAGATTCCAGAGATACCCTGTCCGTCCAAATCTGTTGAATCATTCGGAAATTATGTTTGAATTAAAATACGCATATACAAACATACATACTTACACTATGATCGTGATCATCAGCTGTGGGGCATACGCATGGACATTGAATTTCACTCATGTTTCACTAATGGAGATACGTATTAATCTGCCTCACGCTATCGTGCCCAAGGAATTTATATACCTAAGTTATGTCGCAGCTTAGGTAACTAAATTCCTTTGAAAACCTGCCATCCCGCACGCGATATGGCGTCTCCAAACGAAACGGCTTCAAGTCATGTAAACAGTAAAAATATTTATTACTGTCCAAGAGTTATCAAGTTTATACTTTAGCTGCGTGTAAAACATAAATACTTACGAATACACAACAAACTGAACTTGGTTTTTCTTAAACTTAATGCTTGCTTGTATGTCTAAAAAAACGACTGTGCTTATTTCCACACGACTGAAGTGAAACTTCTTTAGCTCCATCTGTATGTATATGTATCTTTATATATATAATTCTTCTGTGAGTGTGTATGTCACTGAACTTCTCTTAAACGACTGGACCGATTTTGATGAAATTTTTTGTGTGTGTTCAAGGGGATCTGAGAATGGTTTAGATTCACAATTTTGTCCGCTGGACAACCCCTATTTTTTTAGGGCGGTACGAAGTTCGCTGGGTCAGCTAGTATTTATATATATGTGTGTACATTGTACAATATATACATGTATGTACATCTACATATTTCATTTACTATTATAGCTTATAGCTATAAAGAAAAAGAAAGCGAGAAAGAAAATGTGCGCGCGCACTGCTTTCTCTTGCTTATATCCCCCACTTAACTCCCGTTTGCCTCGCCCGAACACACTTTTTGTAACGCGTAACGCATTCGCCAGCTTACCCCCAAGTAAAGCGTGCTGTTAGGCGGCCGGCGCTGATCGTCTTTTAAAAAAAAACCCGAAATTCCCGGATATGAATTTAATGATTTTTGATATACACAATTACACACGCTAACTCGAGTACCAAGTCCTGAGCTACCCGGATGGACCGTTCTTTCCCGTTGTCAAAGTCTAACTAACTGTGGGAATTGATGGAATAATGTGAGGGCTGCGTTAATGCAACTCTGCAGTTTAATTCTATGGAAAACTATTGGCCCGCCCTCGCTTCGCTTCGGTGTAGAGCTGGTAGTGTAAACTATAGTTTTTGTTCTCAGGCTTGTGCTATAAACAATGACTTTATTTATATGCTGTTACGGGCTGTTTTTTAGACAATTTTATGTAGAATATTTCCGTCATACATGATTTCTATGTAACTTTAACCATTAAGGCTGCACACGCGACGGAAGCTTAAAAAATGGAGTAACTTCTCCCGTTTTCCCAACATTCCCCTTCACTACTCTGCTCCTATTGATTGTAGCGTAATGAAAAGTATACTATAACCTGCCCAGGAGTATGAAGAATAATTGTACCAAGTTTCGTTAAAATCCGTTGAGTAGTTTTTGTTTCTATAAGGAACATACACACAGACAGACAGACAGACAGACAGACAAAAAATTTACTGATTGCAGTTTTGGCATCAGTATCGATCACTAATCACCCCCTGATAGTTATTTTGAAAATATATTTCATGTACAGAATTGACCTCTCTATAGATTTATTATAAGTATAGATTACAGTTATACACGTTTTTGTTGAATTAGCATTCTATGGTTGCTAAGTCGGGTTATAACAGTGCTTAAAGAAGTTTCATACCAATATTCGTTATTGTTAGATCAAGTACATGTATCAAGATTATAATTTGACTGCAACATAACCAGTTACGAATAAATAAAAAACTAAACTCGGTTTTTCTTAAACATAATGTTTGCTTCCATGTCTCAAAAACAGCATGCATGTTTATGCATGTTAGCGCGTTCGGCTGCGATCGTTGAAGTTAAGCAACTTTCGCAGTGGTCGGTCATTGGATGGGTGACCAAAAATATTCTATCTCGAGTTCCTCCGTGCTACGCAAGGCACGTTAAGCCGTTGGTCCCGCCTGCATCTGCAGTCGTTAGCACCCACCAATTCGCACCGATTCCGCGTGGTGGGTCATGGCCCAATCTCCCTATTCCATCCATAGAGTAGGCCAGTGCTCAGCAGTGGGGACATTAATAGGCTGATAATGATGATGATGATGATGTCTCAAAAATAAACAACGCATAAATTTTTTATCACCGAATTGAGTAAAGGAGACCCGGCACTTTTCATAGAAAAAGATGTGGTTTTTGGTTCTACTACACCAATGGTCAAGAGATGGCGCTGTAGTCTCCTGAATCGCGCTTTGGTTCCGTTGTTCCAGATTAATAAATACTTTTGATAGGTCTTCACAATGTAGTCGTTAGCACCCACTAAATAGAGATTCTATTTCTATTTGGTTGGTAGATTTTCTTAATGTGCGGTAAACACAAAAGTAACGCATGAAGTTGTTCGCTAAAGCGACCAACTTCATGCTGTTAATTTTTGTGTTACAGTGATGCGCGCGCATCTTAAAATTTCACTCTCATCACTTTTTCATAACGCGCCTAAAGAAGTATATCTTCAAAAATGCTAAACTTGTATACAGTTGAATTTGGTCTCAAAATAAAGCCAAAATTATTTGCTACATAAAACTACTTTTGCCTTATTTTTAGTGAATCGTGGAAAGAAGTTATTTATTGATTAATATTTTTTGATATAGAAACCCTTTTGATGACAAACCTACGTATTTGACATTGACAGCTAGCTGCTGATGAGAAATATTGCCAGACTACGGTACCCAATTATGAAACACAGATAAAAAAAAATGGTTGCCTGTAAAGTCGGTTTTACGGGCGAAGATTTTACGTGACAACGTCTTTTTCTCGGTAGAATATTTATTGATATGAATATAATTAAATTGCACAATAGGAACAAGGAATTGAATGAAAATAAGAATTGCACAAATTTTAACTATAGAAATATATTTTGTTTACTAAAACATTGTACATGTAAACTTAAACTCATCGTAACGTTACCGAGCGTTACACTTTTTCATAAGTGACTCCCAGCCGCAACCTAATTTAAGACGTTGTCACGTCAAAAAATTAAAAAAGTATACAACTTTGGCACAAAATGCCGGGTGTCCTTTGTTTTATTTTCTAGTGGGTGGAATCTCAGTTGGGAGACATATTTTGGTGTAATTTTCTACGAGTACTTCAAGAAAACGTTACCATTTACGTGACGTCGAGCAATCAAAAGTGAGTGATACCGACTTCGCGATAATCACTAAACATCTAAGGGTCTGTTAAGGCAGTGTTTTTTGAGCGTGCCGAAAAAAGCTGCCGAGTTTTTTTGGTGCTTTTAATTGGCAAGGCCGCGTCCTATCCTCTAAGATGATTATTGAATAATTTTTAAGGGTCTTATCGTTAATGAAGTAACTTTCTTATGACAGAATTCTTGATTCTGAAATTTATATTAGAGCTTTTGCAGTAAGTAGAAGTTTCTAAAGTTTTAAATGTTAAGAGAAGGAAGAAATAAGAAGGATTTGGGTAAGAAAGTTGGAAATGGATCATCATCATCATCATCAGCCTCTTAATGTCCCCACTGCTGGGGCACAGGCCTTCCCTATGGAATAAGGAGATAGGGCCATGAACCACCACGCGAGCCCAATGCGGATTGGCGCGTGCTAACGACTGCAGATGCAGCCGGGACCAACGGCTTAACGTGCCTTCCGAAGCACGGTGGAACTCGAGATAGAAGATTTTTGGTCACCCATCCAATGACCGACCACTGCGAAAGTTGCTTAAATTCAACGTTCGCAGCCGAACGCGCTAACCAGTTGCGCCATCGAGTTCCTCTCTGGAAAAGGATAGTGCGGTACTAATTTCCAGTCTTTCATCACTTATTTACCAGGACTTCTTTTTACGAATCTTTAAAAAATTACCCCGCTCTAACTGATGTTAAGTGTAAGTGGAGTCCCGTCGCGAAGATGGTGTGCTGCTCCAGCCAACCTCCTACCCCGGGGAGCCCTTTTTTTTTGTTGACGGTGGAAAATGCATTTACGCTTGCCAGGCGCGCGACGTGTGTGGGACTCCCCGGCGCGGAACAACGCCGGTCCTACCCACTAAAAACCACCGGTACCCTCCTCGGCCCTTATGAGGGCGCTCTGGGATACTACTACACCAGAGCGACCCCCCCAGGGAGCCCTGGAACTCAACACACCATCAGAAACACAACACCACCACAAGGTAGTAGTAATTTCTTCTTCTTCCTCGTAACCTCATGACTGAGGGTCGCGACAGCATGAGGGCACCCGGTGTACCAGCTCCCTCCACGTATTGCGGTTTTCGGCCAACCGGATAGATGTCTGAATGTCAGTTTGGCAGACTTCCTTGACCGCATCAGTCCATCCATTCCGCGGCTCCTTTTTCCTTCCACATGACCTACGACGATGAGCTTTTCAAGATTGTCTGGTTCTCGTCGGGCCACGTGTCCGAAGTACTGAAGAAGTCGCTGCATACATATAGTAGACAGGCGGGATGTTATGCCTAGTTCGGAGAGAATAGAAATGTTGGTGCGGTGCTCTGTCCAAGAAACCCTTAGCATTTTCCGCCAGCACCACATTTCAAACGCGTCGATCTTGGTTCGAATGCGTACATTCAGCGTCCAGGTCTCTGAAGCGTACAGAAATACAGAAAAGATAAGGGTCCGCATGAGTTTGACTTTCGTCGTCTTGCTTATTCCGTCCGTTCCTCCAAACCTTTTCTAACCGCTTTACAGCCGATTTTGCAATCTGAGCTCGCCTTACAACCTTCTTTTCGCAGTCGCCGTCACTGGTAATCATAGAACCAATGACGGCGTAAATAGTAGTAATTTACTGTGGTCTTAACTGTAAGGTAGAGGTTGCTTCCCCAAACGGAAAATCCGCTGTGTAGAACCTCTTAGAACCGCCCAGTAAACAGATTGCAACCTATAAGAGTTACGAACAACTGTCCCAAAAACCAACTTATTTAAGTTCTGTTTATTGCATTTGCCACACCTGAGGGTTAAACATGCACATGTAATTTCATACTGTCATTCACAATTTACTGTTTTGAGTATTTTAAAGGCTTAACCGCATTTAAATAACTGTATGTAATATAGGCAACCGTTACAGAATGACTGATCTCTTAATACACACCTCAAACCACAGCAGAATTTAACGCGAAAGAAGACGCGGGAATAGCTAGTAATATGATAATAACTGTAAGTTATATCTGAGTTAAAACATCTAGAACTTTAAGATCAATTAAGGAATGAGTTCCATAATAGAACATTTATTCAAAAATGCATATTACATACAATATATCAGAAATGACTCAAGACTTAAGTACCTTTTAAAATGGCTAAACTTGGACCTATGCCAATTTCTGATAATTTATTGGATTCTTGGCAGGGTTGATGCATCCCAAAGTATACTCTTATTCATTGTGTGGAGTTCGGAAAGCCATTTTAAGCCCCTCCGTTATCCGACAGCTGCTCTATATGATGAAGCTAAAGTACCTATTGAGTGTTACAGTACTGAAACTTTTTGTGTAATTACGGTATTAAAGCAGAACCAGGAGGAGCTCGATGATGCGGGTTATTAACGTGTTCGGCTGCGATCGTTGAAGTTAAGCAACCTTTGCAGTGGTCAGTCATTGGATGGGTGACCAAAATTTTTCTATCTCGAGTTCCTCCGTGCTTCGGAATGCACGTTAAGCCGTTGGTCCCGGCTGCATCTGCAGTCGTTAGCACCCACCAATCCGCACTAGGCCCGCGTTGTGGGTCATGGACCAATCTCCCTATTCCATCCATAGGTAAGGTCTGTGCCCCAGCAGTTGGGCCATTAATAGGCTGATGATGATGATGGTGGTATTAAAACCGAAAATTTTAAATGGTGAATCACCAAGCTGATTTTTTTTTTCGTTAAAAGGCTGGCTAGCAAGTGCCTTATGACCCGCAAGTTGGTTAGGTTAGGTTATGGGCCAGACCAGGTGCCGCTCCGGCATAGGCCACCACGTCTGGGGACTGCCTAGTACCCTAGCGTAGTCCCCCTGAGGCGCGTCGCCCGGTCCACTCGTTGGACCGGACCTGCCCGGGGGCGTGCTCGGAGATGTGGCGCACGCAGGTGCGTCGGCCCCGAGACCGCCCCCATATGGGCGTAGGAGGGTACCGGGGGGTTTTAGTGGAGTAGGATCAGTGTGGCCTTCCGCACTGGTCCTGCTTGAGTAGGGTCGGCACTGTTTCCCGTGCCGGCTAGTCCCACACACGCCGTGCGCCTAGTCAGCGTCACGGTATGGTGCGTAACTGCATTTCCCCTCGTCACAAAAAAAAAAAAAAGGTTATGGGCCAGGCCACCATAGCCTATAGACGCTTGCAATACCAAAAATTTCACTCGTCTGTTGCCTACCCTGACCGAATCCCCTACCACGTGGAGCCCTGGAACCTTATTAGCCGACAGAAACACTGCCGTTATAATTAAAAAAGGGAAATTTAACATTTGGTTAATTATGAGAAAATCGACTTCAAAAAATTTAATAAATAATCAAAATATTCAATTTAAATCACTACTGAATAAAATTTATTAGCACATATAAATTTCGCATTTGTATAACATTATAACACGTGTTAAGAATATAGAAACTAGAAACATGTGGATAAATATTATTAATATGAAAACAGTGATAAGAGGCGACGAGCGTCCCAACATGTGCGACTAAGAGATCCTATTACTATTTTGTTGGAAGCTTTTTTTCGAGACTTACGAGTAATGTGCGGTTTAGCGGCCGACTTCATAGTGTTGCGCGCGCATCTTAAAATTTCACTCTCATCATTTTTTCAAAACGCGCCCGCGGCTAACTTCATTACGTTACTTTTGTGTTACAGTGATGCACGCGCATCTTAAAATTTCACTCTCATAATTTTTTCATAACGCGGCTAAAGAAGTATAACTTCAAAAATTTAATCGGTTTCAGGAGATGGTATTTCAATGAAAATAGTATATTTACACGATTTTACAGAATATTGAATTAAAGGATAATTATAAATATTTTATTGTAATTTATTAGGTAATCAACATTTTCTCTTTCAATCAACATAAATTTTAAAAATACAGTTAAAACATTATTTTTAAGTAAAAAAACCGGCCAAGTGCGTATCAGATTCGCACACGAAGGATTCCGTACAACAACAAAACTTACAAAATATATTTCTAACTAGTGTCGATTTTGAGATAGACCCCTTGACACAATAACTCGTCTAAGAATGGCAACTTTGTCAGCCTCCCATTTCTTTGTTTTTGGAAATAAAATATAATAAAAATTATATTTGTGTTTAAACTGGGGTAAAAAAGAAAAAAATATTTTCGTGTCCTTATCATGTAAGGGAAAATGAAAAATAATTTAATTTAATTTTTAACTTAGTATTCGGCTTTGGGCGAAGCAGTTTTTATTTAACTAAAAATTCAATTAAATTATTTTTAACATTTATACATTGCCTAGAGCTTGTTGAGTAAGACACAATGGCAGAATTTCAGTTCTGTGACTTATTCCATTTATGATCTAGAGGCCCGTGACATACGGACAGACTGAAAGACAGATGACACAATGGAAGCAATAGGGTTCCATTTTTACGCTTTGGGTACCAAACCCTTTAAAGGCACAAATAGCAAGATGTGACTTTTTAATGTTTTTAACATTTTGCGGTAAAATATTTTATAATTTAAAAAAAAATATTACCAACCGGAAAGCACATTTTTACAATTGTGCCTTTTTATTTTATCATAATGAAGTTAAAACTGACTATAATGTAATTTACTTGAAAAATAGAAAATAAACGTAAATACAAAACCTTTATAAAAAATAATCATAATGAACCATATCTACATATTTGAGACCTTTTAACACATGAATATCTGATGTGCCCTTTTTTCGTTACCTACAAACCTATAAAAAGTAGCTCAGTTATGCCCTTTGAGTTTACTCTTTACTGTATCTCATTTTATGTACTTACTAAAAGTTCTACCAATAAAATGATAGACCTTTTCACAAACTTTTATTCACATAACTGGCACTGTTTGTATGTAATATGTAGCTTCAGAATTTGTAAACCATTTTTCGGCCATTTCTTGTTAACCAATTCAGCTGATATTTGGCATACTTTATGTAATAATGGCAATGCAAAAATATGGTACCATGTAGCTGATCTGATGATGGAGCTGGAAGGTGACCATGGGAACTCTCTAATGAAACGACGCAACCCCATCAAGTTTGGACTCGTTTGAATCATCTTGCATTTTGTCTGTAATGGTATCCATCATTTTATCGCAATTCCTTTTAACGATTTCCATTACCCATAAAACGATTCGTAGAACTTTTATATTTCAATATTTATCAAACCCTAGAATTAGGTTACATCGCATTTTCGTTTCTTCGAATATTTATTATCTACAAACACAGTTCATCGTTTTTTCTTTTCATGTTTTATACATTTTATCGAAATAATGTTACATCGAAGTTTTGTTACCAATATTTTTGTTTCATTGTAAGTTTCAATTTGCAAAACAATGGAAATATCAATTATTACTTCAAAAAATCAATGTACATCGGCAATACGATTTCATGATGTCTTTTTAGAGTAAAAAAGGTATTTAAAATGACTCAGTTTACCCCGACTCCACGTAGTCTTCTGCCCCACATATCAATGCAAAAGAGATTAACAATTTTTTTTCAATCTTTGAACATAATAATACCGATTCAATACGGCCTTCAGAAGGGTAAGTCTACTGCTCAGGCGGGCTTTGACCTAGTGCATAAAATCACAATAGGACTTGATAAAAAACAACGAACTACTGGTCTCTTCTTTGACATGTTTAAAGCGTTCGATTTCGTAGTGCATGATGTATTGCTTGACAAATTAGAAAAGTACGGCATATGCGGACGTTGTCTCTCGTGGCTTAAAACATATGTGGATAAAAGATACCAACGCGTAGAAATCAATAGAATAGATAATAGGAATAAAGTTGTCTCGGGACTTTCTAAATATAAAATAATCAAATTTCGAGTACCGCAAGGTACCGTACTTGGCCCTCCTTTATTCTTAGTGTATACCAACGATTTGCCAAAAGTGACGGAACATCAATGTATAATGTTTGCTGATGACATCTCGGTTATTATTGAATCTGATTATTATAGTGACATAAAAGCGATCATGAAAATGACATAAATCAAACAATTTTTGACATAATTAAATATCTTCATGCAAATAATCTTCATGTTAATTTAAGTAAGACTAACTTGTACATTTCAATGTAAACGGCCGCTCAAGTGGTGACGTTAACATTAAATATCACGATTTGACTATTGAAGAGGCTGATAGAGTCACATTCTTGGGAATTGCATTAAACGAAAGTCTAAATTTTACTAGTCATGTTGACAAGGTATGTACTAAAATTAATAGATTTGTTTGTGTACTGAGGAGACTGTCCATAAAAACGTCTCTGAAAGTGACCCTGTCTGCTTACCACGGCTATGTAGCGTCTGTTATAAATTACGGGATTCTTCTGTGCGGCAATAGTACAGACATTCGAAGAGTTTTCATTGCCCAAAAGAAATGCGTTAGAGCTATATGTGGCAAAGGTCCCTTTGATAGTTGTCGACCACTCTTTGTCAGTTTAGGTTTAGTCACAGTCCCTGCTTAGTATATATCAGAAATATTTAAATTTGTCAGCCAAAACCCGGGGCTATTTCATAAGGCTAAAGATATATACCCTCGAAACACTAGAGATAGTAATAGATTTGTTTTGGACTTTGCACCAAAAACCTCGGTGTACCAATAAAGCTGTTATAATATGTGCATTAAGATATACAACAGTATTCCAAATCAAATTAAGCACGGTCCTATAAAATTAATGGCTAGAAAGTTACGGGACTGGTTGATAAGTAATTGTTTTTATCATCATCATCATCAGCCTATGAATGTCCCCACTGCTGGGGCACAGGCCTTGCCTATGGATGGAATAGGGAGATTGGGCCATGACCAACCACGCGGGCCCAGAGCGAATTGGCGGGTGCTAACGACTGCAGATGCAGCCAGGACCAACGTGCCTTCCGAAGCACGGAGGAACTCGAGATAGTAAATTTTTGGTCACCCATCCAATGACCGACCACTGCGAAAGTTGCTTAACTTCAACGATCGCAGCCGAAAACGCTTACTACTTGCGCCATCGAGCTCCTCATTGTTTGTTTTTATAGTACAAACCAATTCTTATTATGAATTAATAATTGTAATTGTGTTGAATGAAGAAATAGCTATTGACTTAGAAAATTTGACATGTATTGTATAATTATTAGAATGCAAATATTACTTAATTTAAATTTGATTTTTTTAAATAATTTATTAGTATTTTGTATGCTCTTCCAAGGGCGAAACATATGGAACTTTACATTATTTAAGAATTGCAACAAACTATTTTTCATGCAAATAAACTTTCATTTCATTTCTATAATTAGGTCTAAGTGCGGAAACCGCCGTGATAAACTAACTCACTAAATATCTTATATATTAAAATCTTGTGTCACAAACTCCACCGAAACGGCTTGACCGATTTTTATGAAATTTTATATGCATATTCAGTACGTCTGAGAATCGGGTACTATCTATTTTTCATACCCGTAAGTGATAAGGGTTGTCCACCCTAACTTATTTTGTTTTTGTGCAAAGTTTTAGTTTTTTAATGGTTCTTCATTAAAAACTACATACAACCCTTAATTTCTACCCTTCTACCACCAGTCCCTATTTAAATGTCGGTACGAAGTTCGCTGGGTCAGCTAGTGTTCATATAAAAATGTATTCGCAAAAATATCTAGCTGATGGTGAGAGCCCCATTTATATACGTAGCATTCTCCACTTACTATTAACATCAGAAGGGTTATAAAAGACGATGTATTGAATCACTCGCATAGGTTCTGAACGAAGTATTATGTTACATACATATTTTTTTTCTAGTAAACTTTTCTTTAGATTTAAACATCTAGCAGTTAAATGCTTAAAAAATAAATAAAATCATAACTATTATTGCTATTTCTTCTTTCAAATGTTTAATACTTGAAAAAGTAATCATTTGACATTGTGGGTTACCTACAATGCGAAGAGATGGCGCTGCCTTGCAGCTTAAGGCTAGGAAAATTTCGACGCGGCTAATAGGGCCGTGGTAGCATAATTGTCAGTGCATTCGCCCGGATAACGAAGGATGCGGGTTCGAGTCCCGTCCGCTGCCTGGTCCGCGTGGATTTTTTTCTAGTAAACTTTTCTTTAGATTTAAACATCTAGCAGTTAAATGCTTAAAAAATAAATAAAATCATAACTATTATGTTACATTTTGAATGTCATTAACAAAGTGCTTCAGCCATCACTGAACATGCGCGTATTTCGTTTCTGGCTCGTTTGTCGTGTGATTTCGCAATTACAACGTTGATACATCAAACCTAGTGTCATGTGACGCGTTCAAAGTCACTACACTTAATTGAAACGTGCTAATAACCAGTTCAAGCGTTTACGCATAAAACGTTACTTAAGTACGACATATATGTTTGTGGAAATTCCTTTTATATTTGTTTCTTAGGTTTTCACGCACATCACTCATTAAATAAAACCAGTTTTTACGGGTTAATGCACGAAACTTTATTTATTTATTGACGTTTCGTAGCCTTTACAGGCAGCTGAGCGGCGGTTCGTTCCAAAAAGTATCCAAATTTCAATAGGGAAGATGGTTGGTATATACCACCAGCTTGGGAACCTATTATACAGGAGATAAAATCCCAACGCCGAGCACACACTGCAAGACCATCAAATACTATTAGTTCTTTTTGATTGCATAATTTAACATAAGAAGGAGATAGAAAGCCTCTCTTGAGTTTGTTTCGCCGGTTCGTCTCAGGAAGGTCTCCCAATTTTGGAACCGGTGGTAGTTTACGGTAGTTTGGGTCAAATAAATAGACTCAAAATTACAAAAAAGAATTTGAAATAAAATACTTTATTAAGTAAATTAAATAATAAATTCATACATAGACAATAAAACTTAAAAATCGAACAATGAAATAACCAAACGCTCAATAAAAGTCTTTCGAAGGTAGCTCGACAAATTAAATAAAAGTTTTATTCTGACGACGAAGCCTGTAAAGGCTACGAAACGTCAATAAATAAAGTTTCGTGCATTAACCCGTAAAAACTAGTTTTATTTAATTCCTTTTATGTCCGTCAGTTACATTGTTGAAAAATTTAAATTTAATACCTAACAAGTGTTTTTTAAATGCGCATAAAATAACAAAATAGAAATTTCCTTTAAACCTTTTACTATGAACCTATAACGGCATTACACAGTTTATATACTCGTAACATAAAAGCTTGTCGCCAGATTTAAGTAGGTATACTTATATTTACTTTTTCAAATTTTTGAAGATTCAAATAAAATAAAATTTTGTTTATTTAACTGGTATCTGGCGACAGGCTTTTATATTATATAAATTGTGTAATGACGTTATAATTCGATAATAAAAGGCTTAAAAAAATATTTTGTTATTTTGAGCACATTTAAATAAAAGCTGGTTTTTATTTTTAGGTATCGCTGAATATTATCCAAGACATCAAAAGCCTCATATTCACAGCAAGTCCTTTCATTTGATACCCATATTGCTGAAAAGTATAAAAACTTAGTCTGACATCTTTTTAAGTCCGCCATATTGGATTTAAGGTGACTTCACTATATTACAAGCTTTTATTTAACTTGCTATGTATGTTTGTTACGGTCAAATCTTACAAACTCAATTTTAAAGCACTTGCCCTCAACCGGTTAAGCTGAAATTTCGTATACTCGTTCAGTTCGGATGACAATGCATGATTAACAGTGTGACGTCATTCTAAATCCAATATGGCGGCATACCCAAAATGGCGGACCAATCATTTTTAATGCATTCCTACAATATGGGTATCAAATTAAAGGGCTTGCTGAGAGTAACTCGAAAAAAATGTGACGTCACTCTCAATCCGTAATGGCGGACTTCTAAAATTTGAAAATCTATTTAGAAACAAACTTTGACTAAATTTTCTTTTTTTCTTTTTAGCGCATTTGAATAAAAGCTTGATTTTAAAAAGGTTTTTTTTACCTTAATTTAAATTATTTTTCGAATTATTCTCAGCATGGCCTTTCATTGGATGCCCACATTGTAGTAAGTGTAAGAGGTGCGCACGAATCCCACGCACACACACACACACATATTTATAGTTTTGTGACGCTCGTGACGCATTAACGTTTCATATTTTTCTTAAGATTTTTCCATTTACGCCCTGTCCGAAAAGAAATTACGCTTTAAAATGGGTTGTCATCAAACCTACAATTACCCACATTTAACACGGCATGGTAAAGCATCTGATACTCAATGGGGTATAAAAACAAAACATCGGATGTGCTAACTGCTAACTTTATTAAATCCAATGTACAGGCCTTCCCTATGGATGGAATAGGGAGGTTGGGCCATGACCCACCACGCGGGCCCAGCGCGGATTGGTGGGTGCTAACGACTGCAGATGCAGCCGGGACCAACGGCTTAACGTGCCTTCCGAAGCACGGAGGAGCTCGAGATAGTAATTTTTGGTCACCCATCCAATGACCGACCACTGCGAAAGTTGCTTAAGTTCATCGATCGCAGCCAAATGCGCTTACCACTTGCGCCATCGAGCTCCTCAAAGCCTGATAATGTACATGAAAACACTGGAATTTTTTGTAGGCAATTGGCTAGCAACCTGTCCTATCTATACCTAAAGCTTTATTATACATCACACTAATACAATAAAGGCGAAAGTTTATGAGTGTGTGAGTGTGTATGTCTGTTACTTCTTCACGTCTAAATGGCTGGATTAATTTTAATAAAATTTGCTATGGAGTTAGCGGACACCCTGGATTAACACATGGGCTACGTTGTACTTCGGGAAAATATCCCTAATAAACCGCCGGTAACACCGCGGGGAACAACTAGTTTACAATAAATATAACTGCTGCAACCAAAAAAGAATAGTACATTTTTTATACGAGGCGCAACTAATTACCCCCCCCCCCCCCCACTTAATATTAAGTAGGGTTTGCATCCCGGGAGTCTCGGTCTCGAAAATTCCGAGAGTCTCGACGATTTTGTCACATTTTCGAGACTCGAGACACCAACTCCAGTTTTCAAGACTTTCGAGACTTATTTAAATAATCTACAAAAAATACCAATGTACTAAAAAAATCTACTAAACTGCCATTCTTTTTTTAATTCGGTAACGTGGCAACACTGTAAAGTGAAAGTAAGGATAATCTGTAGAGATTGCTGCCTAACCTCAAAACAAAACGTTCAAAACTTCACTTAATGTTTCTTTATAAAAAGGGTGAATTATATAGCTACTAGTGTCTAAAGACGAAAGTCTTCAATCAGTGCGTCCTACCTGTGATGACATACGGAGCCGAGACGTGGACACTGACGGTACGGCTGGTCCACAAGTTCAAAGTCGCTCAACGCGCTATGGAAAGGGCTATGCTCGGCGTTTCTCTGCAGGATCGCATCAGAAATGAGGTAATCCGGCAGAGAACCAGAGTTATCGACATAGCCCACCGGATTAGCAAGTTGAAGTGGCAGTGGGCTGGCCATATTTGTCGAAGAACCGATAACCGTTGGGGTAGACGAGTTCTGGAGTGGAGACCGCGTCTAGGCAAACGTAGTGTAGGACGTCCTCAGGCACCATGGAGTGACGATTTGCGCAAGGTGGCTGGCAGGAGCTGGATGCGAGTAGCCCAAGATCGATCTAAGTGGCGTGCATTTGGAGAGGCCTATGTCCAGCAGTGGACTAAGATAGGCTGTTGATGATTGATGATGATGATGATATAGCTACGATGTTGATGTTTCTTAGCACAACAGTTGGTGGCGACAGAGGTAAGCATTTAAATCACTGCTATAAAATCTTTGTTATCCATCCTCCCTACCAGCGTCAAAGCAGAGAGAGCTTTTTCTAATGCAGGTTACTTTTGCAACAAGATCAGATCCTCTCTATCTGAAAACACATTGAATGCCCTTTGCTTTCTGCGTGCCTATTATAAAAATGAAAAATGTTAATTTTACTTATATCTGATTATATTGTAATAGTTGATTATTAAAGAACTTAATTGAAACATATTGTATTAATTGCCTTATTGTATAAACCTTGAGTATGATATTTATTTTCAAAATCTCGAAAGTCTCGTTTTCTCAGGGAATCCCGGGACCGGTCCGAGTCTTGATTTTTTTTCCCGGGACTCGAAAATGTATCGAGACTGAAAGCCTTAATGTTAAGTGTAAGTAGAGTCCAGTCGCGAAGATAGATGATACGGTAGAAAGTGTGCCTCCATCCATCCACTCCACGGAGCCCTGGAGCCCTACTCTCGCAGAAACTCATCATCATCATCATCAACAGCCTATCCTAGTCCACTGCTGGACATAAGCCTCTCCAATTGCACGCCACCCAGATCGATCTTGGGCTACTCGCATCCAGCTCCTGCCAGCCACCTTGCGCAAATCGTCACTCCATCGTGCCTGAGGACGTCCTACACTACGTTTGCCTACACGCGGTCTCCACTCCAGAACTCGTCTACCCCAACGGTTATCGGTTCTTCGGCAAATATGGCCAGCCCACTGCCACTTCAACTTGCTAATCCGGTGGGCCATGTCGATGACTCTGGTTCTCTCTCGGATTACCTCATTTCTGATGCGATCCTTCAGGGAAACGCCGAGCATAGCCCTTTCCATAGCGCGCTGAGCGACTTTGCGCAGAAACTCAACACCACTAAAAGGTATTGTTATTGCAATTTAAAGTACAAATTTTAAGTAAAAGCGGTCCTCCGGTACGACTTTAAGTTACTACATTTGATTAAATGTAACGCTCTCACTTTATTGCAAAACCAATGGAGTACGATATAGATTTACTTTAAATAGCATTTCTGTTTTAATTAAGGTCCTAGAGTACCGTGGTAAAACGTGATAATATTGTTAGAAACGATTTTAGTCATTGACTGTCAATAGTAAATGTACCTTAACGAATACTAATCGTAGTATCACTTTAAGCAGAATTGTATTTTAATTTTGGTGTCTGAGGGCCGTTCTAAGACGTGATAATATTATTAGAAATTATTTTAGTCATTCACTGTCAATAGTAAATGTACCTTAACGAATACCAATTTTTTCACAACAAAAATTACTAAAAAACAAAGTTAGTATAAATCCTTTAAATAACATAAAACACTTACCTCGACAGTGCCGCCACGTAATTCAAATAACGTGTAGCCAATCAGAATAAAAGTTCACAAACAATTTTGTACCATCAAAACAACAAAGTTGCTCCGCAACTCCCAGACCACACTTCGCCGAGTTATTTTATTGGGTAAAAGCACAAATATTTGGTCAAATGTTTGGACACTACATCGCCACGATGCCTTAGTAACGCGGTTTAACGATCGAAATATTTATTACAAATGTTTTTGTGATCCATTTTCACGAACACGGTAATTTTCCGTACAGCCACCGTAGCACTGTGGACGACCGTAGCGCGCGGGGCCCGTAGCAGCACTGATCGTAGTGAGCTACAGAGTTATTTGCTTTGATCGACAGACTAAAGAAAAGTTTTTATTATTAGGATAATAATATATTGTACCTAGTTTTAATGGTTTTTATTTGAAGTCAATATTATATATTAATGAATTTATTTGGATAAAATCTGAGTGCAGACTTGACGTTTACAAAGGGTATTAATCGGAACTTACAGAATTTTCAGGCGTGTTTTATTAAATAACTCCAATGTAAAAATATCAATAACTTGAAAACTCCTTCTTGTAATATTTCGTTTGACATAAACTTCCTATAGGTAAGTAGAAAATTAATACTTTCCCATACATTTTTCTTTATTATGCTCATCTTAATATCGCTGTATCTTTTGAACCGTTGTAGTTAAAAACTTATTGACATATGATTTTGGTGTCAAACATTGATTTTTTTTTAATGACGTTGAAGTCATCAGAAAAATAATTGTATTACATTTCCCAAGACCTTATGAAAAATTCATAAGTTTTCATGACTTAGACTTAAAAGCATAGTACTAACGGGGTCTGAGATTTTCATAATACTGGAATATTTTCCATTCTCGACCTGAATAAATTCTCACTTAATATAGCAGGCTCGCTACAAAGCCTCCGAGATAAGTGGAGGCTTCAAATTGAACAGTATTTCACAAACAAAGCCTACAAAAATCCAGAAGCTGAATTATGGCTTTCCCAAGTTATTTTGTAATTGAATAGGCTATGGGTTCCTCCGTGCGGAGTTAACGAGAGCGGAAGTAAAGGCATTTCAACATCCCTTAATTGTAACAATATTTATTTAATTCTCAGCACAATACGTTTTTTGTTATTTACAAAAGCAAAATTTGAACAGCAATATATATTTGAGGAGCTCGATGGCGCCAGTGGTTAGCGCGTTCGGCTGCGGTCGTTGAAGTTGAGCAACTTTCGCAGTGGTCGGTCATTGGATGGGTGACCAAAAATTTACTATCTCGATTTCCTCTGTGCTTCGGAAGGCACGTTAAGCCATTGATCCCGGCTGCATCTGCAGTCGTTAGCACCCACCAACCCGCACTGGGCCCGCGTGGTGGCCCAATCTCCCTAATCCATCCATAGGGAAGGCCTGCGCCCCAGCAGTGGGGACATTAATAGGCTGATGATGATGATGATGATATTTATCAGTATCTCGGTATATACGAGTTAACTGGGAAGTATAGTGCCTGTATAAAGCCAGAAACATATTAACGTGTCGTGTCGTTTCGTGGCGCGCCATAAGCACATCGGTTTCATACATTTACTATGGTTAGAGACATATTTACGTATCGTGTCGTGTCGTGTCGACGCTTTAACCTCTCTATCTCTCTCTAACCCATAATTAATGTATGAAACCGATGCGCCACGACACGCCACGACACGTTAGTATGTTTCTGGCTTAATAGTACAGTAAGCCCCTAGCCCATATGCGTGCAAGGTTATTGCTTGTCCAATTGAATGTAATTTTTTTATGATCATTTAATTGATCTGTTAACTACTAATATTTATATCTCTGTGCGTAATGATGGGTGTTTACGACTGCGGATGCAGCCGGAATAAATACTACCAAAAGGTTCAATTTCGCTGTGGGCTTATTTTTAACATTGATAATGTTTTTTTTGTCGTTCGCTCCCGTAGGCCGCCATTTTTGCTGAAAGTTTGACTCACCCGTAATACCCCGATGTTTAGGGCCACGAGGACATTATGAGAGCTCAAAAGACGCGGAATTCGAAGGGCTTTAAGATGATTAAAAATTTTTCGGAAAAAGTGGTTTTGAAAAAAAAAAGTTTTGATTTATTTTTTATTTTTTTATGAATAATCTATAATAGGTAGATACATTTTCAATGCCCTTTCAAGTCTTGGAGAGCATGAATTTGTCTATACCAGTCCCATCGTTTTTTCACCTTTTTTCCGATGGCGGGAAGAAAAAAAGAATTATATCTACGACAATGACCAACGCCACGTTGGTTTACTGTTAACAAAACCTCACGACGCAGATAATTGCGTGGTGCATTCGGCAAGCGGCGAGCAGCCCGAGACCATAATTTTTTTTTTAAAATCACTTAAATAAAACACATAATTTTTGCTATCATATCTCAAAGCACTATTGGGGTTCCAGTAGATTAAATTTAAAAAAATTAATTTAAAATGATTTAAAGAAAAGTTTACTAGAAAAAATCCACGCGGACCAGGCAGCGGACGGGACGGGTCAGTGCATTCGCCCGGATTGCGAAGGATGCGGGTTCGAGTCCCGTCCGCTGCCTGGTCCGCGTGGATTTTTTTCTAGTAAACTTTTCTTTAGATTTAAACATCTAGCAGTTAAATGCTTAAAAATAAATAAAATCATAACTATAATTGCTATTTCTTCTTCCAAATGTTTAATACTTGAAAAAGTATTCATTTGACATTGTGGGTTGCCTACAATGCGAAAAGATGGCGCTGCCTTGCAGCCTAAGGCTAGGAAAATTTCGACGCGGCTAAGAGGGCCGTGGTAGCATAATGGTCAGTGCATTCGCCCGGATTGCGAAGGATGCGGGTTCGAGTCCCGTCCGCTGCCTGGTCCGCGTGGATTTTTTTCTAGTAAACTTTTCTTTAGATTTAAACATCTAGCAGTTAAATGCTTAAAAATAAATAAAATCATAATTAAAATGATTTTATAAAAAAATAATATAGAAATTAGGATACACTTAGACATAAAGTAAAGAAAGAAGAAATTATACTAACATAGATAAAACTACTTGAACTGACATTAAAATAAATTTTAAGAAGTGTAAACTTTAAGTACTGGAAATAAAAAGGCTATTTTATTTTATTTTTATTTATTGCAAAGCACACCGGCCTCCTCCGATAGGGAGTTGGCTAGGATGCCTTGCAATATGCCAGTCTCAAACCTATTAATTTTAACGATGGAGAACGCATGTCTCCTTTCCGCTTAATTTTTGACGCATTCTACTATTAAGATGTGTTGTACAAAAAAAAGGGGAAGACCCTTTTTCATATGCTTCACAATTAGGGGAATTGTTTTTTCTATGGCCTTCTATAAGGTGGACATTACTTCTCCAGGCGGAATAGAAAAATCAGATATTTCTTTTTTTGCTTAAAAAATTTGAGTGTGTCTTAATTAATCTCTTATCTATTAGACAAGTCCGTCTGTCTGTGGTGCTGTTTCAGCGGCCAAACCGTAAGAGATAATGTTTAAGAGAATGTTTAAGTTAAAAGTTAAGAATAGTCTGATAAGACTACAAACCGGATTTGAGTAACGTAGCACTTCCGGTTTTCGAGAAATCACGAATTCAAACGAAACCACACAAAATCTCCGAAGTTCTCAATTAATTAAATACGTTTTTTTTTAAATCAGGTTTTTTTTTTAAATCAGGTTTTGGTTAACATTTGGTTCACTGGTTTGCTAGTTAATACATAATTAGTCATACATAACGCGTTCAGAGTGCTGATGGGGCTGCCGCGTTACTGCAGCGCATCAGGGATGTTTGCTGATGCACAGGTGTACTGTTTCTTCACCATCGTACGGAAACGATGTGCATCACTGGTGCGTAGGGTTCGGGCCAGATCCAACGGCATTCTGAGCTTGTTTGCAAACAGAATCGACTGTCAGTACATGCGTCATTGTTGCATGGTTCATGTACTGACTAATAGTAAATATTGATATGTTTTGTTTGTTTTATTTATTTAAATATTAGTAATGAATTACGGAATTGAGCCGTCAGGTAGGGTTTTTAAAAACTAAACTTTAAATTATTATATTTGTTTCTTAGGTTTTCACGCACATCACTCATTAAATAAAACTAGTTTAAATAAAAAATTTGTTCGACAATTTTAAATAAAAAATCATTATTCTGACGATGCAGACCTGAAAAGGCTGCGAAACGTCAATAAATAAATAAAGTTTCGTGCATTAACCCGTAAAAACTAGTTTTATTTAAATTATTACTTTATTTATTTAAATGTTATACAAAATTACTTATATTAATTGATCCCGATGATCCGGTCTTACAAACTATACGTCAAGATTCTTCCACGATTGAAGCTCAAGCAACTCCCAAAACTGTCCGAAGGTTTTACATGAACTAAATCTGTCTAATAAGCACTTTTCAACACGATTGCTCAATCGAGCCACCTGCACTTGGGAAACACATAATGTACGCGTGACATATGAGTGACGTAGACGAGTCTTGTACTCGGAACAAATGTGAAAATATTGATTCGTTATATTTATTTATTTATTATTGATAATGATTTTTTTTTGAAGTTATACTTCTTTAGGCGCGTTATGAAAAAATGATGAGAGTGAAATTTTAAGATGCGCGCGCATCACTGTAACACAAAATTTTTTGTTTACCGCACATTAAGAAAATCTACCAACAAAATAGAAATAGAATCTCTATTTAGTGGGTGCTAACGACTGCATTGTGAAGGCCTATCAAAAGTATTTATTAATCTGGAACAACGGAACCAAAGCGCGATTCAGGAGACTACAGCGCCATCTCTTGACCATTGGTGTAGTAGAACCAAAAACCACATCTTTATTTTTTGTAATAAAGTAACAGTTATAGGTATTCATGTTTATAATATCAAAAGTATTTATTAATCTGGAACAACGGAACCAAAGCGCGATTCAGGAGACTACAGCGCCATCTCTTGACCATTGGTGTAGTAGAACCAAAAACCACATCTTTATTTTTTGTAATAAAGTAACAGTTATAGGTATTCATATTTATAATATTTATCCACATGTTTCTAGTTTGTATATTCGGAATACGTGTTTGAGTTTCATACAAGTGCAAATCACATATGTTCTAATAAAATATATTCAGTAGCGATTTTAATTGAATATTTTGATTATTTATATATTTTTTCAAATTAAAACTGAACTTTATTGACTGTGTCCTTTTCCAGACTTTTTATTAATTTATTGTAATTAATTATTTGCATGCAATTAAAAACTAATTTTAAACGATGCCAAAGAAGGATAACTTCTCACGCGCCTACATAAGTACACGCACCCATTTTTTTATACTACAATCGCTCCTGATGAGAGGCAACAATATGGTCTAAGCCGGAGCACGCTACTCAAATAATGCCTATTTAGAAGACTAAATAGGCATATAATACATACAAGGCAAGAACCTTAAAGTTCCCTTTATTATATGTATCGGGGAATACAGACGCAGGAAGGGAAATTCGTTCCCTAGCAGATCGAATGAAAAAGAAGGATGTGCATCGTCAGGTGCGCAGGAGAGGTATGTCAACTACGTACAGATGAAGACCCTGTCCACGTCTCGTTGTCCGATGGTTGAAGGGTGCAGGTGGAATTCATTCGAATAGTTCTTGCTCACACTCTCTGATATGTAACCTGTAGGAAGCACTCAGCCAAGCAACCAGGCGGGCTATAAGCCTTGTTCACAAAAAAATAATGATAATTTATACTAATCTGTAGCTCTAATCCAGGAGCTCGATGGCGCGGGTGGTTAGCGCGAACGGCTGCGATCGTTGAAGTTAAGCAACTTTCGCAGTGGTTGGTCATTGGATGGGTGACCAAAAATCTTCTTTCTCGAGTTCCTCCGTGCTTCGGACGTTCAGCCGTTGGTCCAGGCTGCATCTGCAGTCGTTAGCACCCGCCAATCCGCACTGGGCCCGCGTGGTGGGTCATGGCCCAATCTCCCTATTCCATCCATAGGAAAGGCCTATGCCTCAGCAGTGGGGACATTAATAGGCTGATTATGATGATGATTATGATGATGATTATGATGATGATTATGATGATGATTATGATGTTACTAATCAGCCTATTAAAGTCCCCACTTCTGGGGTACAGTCCTTCCCTATGGACAAAATAGGGAGACTGGGCCATGACCCACCACGCGAGTCCAGTGCCGATTAGAGGATGCTAAAGACTGCAGATGCAGCCGACACCAACGGCTTAACTTGCTTTCCGAAGTACGGCGGAGATAAGGATAATAAGTTTTGGTCACCCATCCTATGAAGGGTGCAGTTGGAATTCATTCGAATAGTACTTGTTGTTGTGGGCTCCCGTTTCCGCACGTAGACTCCGTACTTGGTCCATTGTGCGTGCAGGGTATGTTGGGCTAGCTAGCTCAGCCAGCCCAGCTCCTTCCAGAAGCGCAGTAGCCTCCTGGGGCTCTCACAGGCTTCTAGGAGCGTCCTCGGCTTCCTGAGGATTGATGTCTGTGTTCTGCAACGCTCGTGCATTCCAGGATCACATGAGCGGCCGTTTCATCTGCCTCCAGACATCCTCTGCATAGAGAGCTATCTGTAACGCGTATGGTTAGTAAATGCTTGTTAAGTGGGCAGTGCCCTGTTATGGTGCCTAGCATTACTCGGAGATCATTTCGGTTAAGATTTAGTAGTATTTTAGTTAGTCTGGGGTTGAGGTTGGGAAAAATATCCTTAGATTGCCTGCAGCCCTCGGTATTCGCCCAACGGGTGTTATGGTTCTGTGTGGTTCGTTGCCGCACCCATGTACGAAACTGATTGAAAGGTAATGGCAGAAGTGGCTCAGGGCCTTCCACTCTCTGTGATGATCCCCTTCTAGCCAGTTCGTCGGCTGCGTCATTACCCACAGAACCGCTATGTCCCTTGATCCATTGGAGGATAACCTTGTTATCCGTTGCTATGTACTCCAATGCTAGGTGACATTCGTATACTAGCCCAGAAGTTTTGCTGTTACTATCTAGGGCTCTTAGGACAGCCATACTATCAGATAATATACATATTCATTCGAATAGTTCTTGTTCACACTCCCAGAAATGTAATCTGTAGAAAGCAGTCAGAAAAGCAACCAGGCGGCGATGTTAGAGTGTTTGTAGCTGTTTAGTTGTGAGTACTTCATCGCCTAATAATTATATACCTCTCTCAGTGAGAGCAACAACGCGATGTTTTAAAATTGGAGATTTGCGTGGTTGCATTTTTTTTGTGATGCATCTTAATTTTTTTCGGGGTTGTGGCTGGCTGACTGGCTTTTAAACCCCTATTCTAAAAGATATTAGGTAATATTAAAGTACTAGCAAACCAGTGAACCAAATGTTCACCAAAACCTGATTTAAAAAAAAATGTGTTTAATTAATTGAGAACTTCGGAGATTTTGTGTGGTTTCGTTTGAAATTCGTGATTTCTCGAAAACCGGAAATGCTACGTTACTCAAATCCGGTTTGTAGTCTTATCAGTCTATTCTTAACTTATAACTTAAATATTCTCTTTATCTATCTCTTACGGTTTGGCCGCTGAAACAGCACCACAGACGGACGGACGGACTTGTCTAATAGATAAGAGATAACCAAGTAAGAGCGCATTTGAGACTCGAGCGTTTAAGCAGCCACGGGGATATTAATTGCTGTTTGTAATCAATTTTTAAAGTGCAAAAAAATCAGTTGTCATTTTATATGCAGCGACTTCGAAGAAATAAAGCTTTACTATTTTGAATTTGAATTTTTGTCAAGCAAACATCAAATCTTACGCCGAATAGTTTGACGTAAGCGCAGTTAGATCAAAAAACAACAAAAATTATGTCAAAAAAATCCACGCGGACCAGGCAGCGGACGGGACTCGAACCCGCATCCTTCGCTATCCGGGCGAATACACTGACCATTATGCTACCACGGACCTATTAGCCGAGTCGAAATTTCCTAGCCTTAAGCTGCAAGGCAGCGCCATCTCTTCGCAATGTAGGTAACCCACAATGTCAAATGAATACTTTTTCAAGTATTAAACATTTGAAAGAAGAAATAGCAATTATAGTTATGTTTTCATTTATTTTTTAAGCATTTAACTTAAGGCTAGGCAAATTTCGACGCGGCTAATAGGGCCGTGGTAGCATAATGGTCAGTGCATTCGCCCGGATAGCGAAGGATGCGGGTTCGAGTCCCGTCCGCTGCCTGGCCCGCGTGGATTTTTTTCTAGTAAAACTTTTTTTTAGATTTAAACATCTAGCAGTTAAATACTTAAAAAATAAATAAAATCAAAATTATGTCACTTCAGCGTTGTGAACAATAAAAAACTTCAAAAAATGAGTTGCTTTTTCATAGTACCTAGTCACAGAGGTTCAAAATTTCAATGACAGAATTCAATTATAGAATAAATAGGCACGCTCGAGAATCGGATATTGTTTCACGCCTATTCGTAATAAATTTGGAAACTTTTAAATCCTTTCAAGACGTTTATTGCTCGTCTCGTATAAAAGATTGGATCGGATTTTCCGAACGTATCGGAGCGCCGTTCTGGGAAAACGTGCTCCACCTTGAAGCTAAATAAAACTCATGTAGTAACAAACGTAACGTTGAATTTTTCTCAACGTTGATTTTTAAACAGTTTATATATATATATATAATCATAATCAAAATCATTTATTCAGTTTAGGCTGTTATAAGCACATATGAATGTCTAGAAGCTACGCCATCGCTTCGTAAATCTACGGCGGGAGACCTTGTACTGACAAGAACCGGCAAGAAACTCAGCAAGGGCTGCTTTTTTCTCCCTGTTTTATCATTTACTGAGTTGTCAAGTTGAAAAATGACTTCAGAGATGATTCATGAAGTCACCTTTCATTACATAATGTGAAATGATACATTAATTGTTCACCTGCATTTTGATTCAGCAGTCACACAGTATAAATACAAACAGAGTTATTTAAATAATTGGTACTTATTTTAGGTTTCTCAATTTATTTATAATATTTTTCTATGTATCTGTTAACATTATATGGTGCAAAACTTTTTCATTAACAGTATTTAAACCTCTTATAATTAACTTTTAATTTCATATGTACACTATAGAGACTGTCCTTTTCCCACATACGTAACTACGTTAATTTCCATTTCTTTCTGTCCTAATTTTTCTTTCCCACATTTTGCGTGTTCCGCGCATTCTCTGTAGGGCTTAGTGAATTGAAAGCCGCTGTGAAAAATAAACGTATAATTCTCAATAACTGGTTATTTAATCTTTTGCCTTTTTGACGTGACAACGTCTTATAATTCGATGGAGCCGACTGCACGCACGAAAAAACATAACTCATGCAGCGTTACCTCGCTTTGAGGCATTTAAGGCTTGAAGTGCAAGCGAGAGCGCGCAAAGAGCGACAAAGAGGCATAATCGGCCTCCGCGTTCGGCAGCGTTCAACATCTGTCTCTCTCCTACTTGAGTGAGCGATGCGTCCGCGTGAACAGCTGCTATACAATAACACATTTACATGTTTTCGTTAAGTATGAAGTGCAGTGAAAAGTGCACTATCATACTTGTAAAAACTATGTACATTGTAAAAAAACGTTGTCACGTTCAACTATCATCAGTAAACCGAGTTTACAGACAACCGATTTGTTTTGTAAGAAAAGATCAATGCGTCGCAATAAGTCGTATTCTTATTAATATTTTAAAAATATTAAGAAAAAATCTTGAAAATATCTGACACTTTGACAGTCATTCTACCATTCGCCTTCATCATTCGCCAACGCTCAACGAGTGGTCGAGACCACTGAGAGACGCAAGGCGATTGATTCAAAAATAGAGCTCCAGATCTTCACCAAATTAATAAAATACTAGCTCGCTAAAAATATTCAAACAAAAAAGAATCATCAGAATCGGTCTACGCAAGTCGTCGATATGCGCGAACAACTTTAAAAAAATACACTGACGAATTGAAAACTTCGTAAACATAAATAAATTCAAAGATAGTATAAAAAAAGCACTTATTAAAAAAGCTTATTACAAAGTGTCTGATTAATTACAGACAAAAATGCTTGAGTTTGAACTGTTCCAATCATTCCAACAGGTTTTCTATCTTAATATATATAAATCTCGTGTCACAATGTTTGTCCTCAATGGACTCCTAAACCACTGAACCGATTATAATAAAATTCGCACACCATGTGCAGTTCGATCCAACTTGAGAGATAGGATAGTTTAAATCTCAAACTATAGTCGCAATTTTAATTTATTGCAAATTATTACTTTTGGGCGGTACGAAGTTCGCCGAGTCAGCTAGTATTAAATAAATCATGATTGTATTGACGTTGTAACAACACAATGTTTGTAAATGTTGTTACATTATACTTTTAATGTTGTGGAGATTTTTCGCTCGTTTTTCTTTGCAGCTAAAAAATATGTCCAATAACGAGTGGTAGGGAAAAAAATGTTTGGACGATTCAAAAGTGTTGTACTATACATCCAATTTTAATAAAGATATATTGATTTCCTGATTTCTTATTGAAGTCGGTTAAAAAGTAAATAGTTTCAGTAATATATAACAACACGTAGAGCAATCCATTTTGTTCAGCTTGTTCGAGCTTACGACGAGTCCACGCGTTTATATATCCCATAATATCTATACTTATAATAAATCTGTAGAGAGGTCAATTCTGTACATGAAATATATTTTCAAAATAACTATCAGGGGGTGATTAGTGATCGATACTGATGCCAAAAATGCAATCAGTAAAATTTTTGTCTGTCTGTCTGTCTGTCTGTGTGTGTGTTCCTTATAGAAACAAAAACTACTCAACGGATTTTAACGAAACTTGGTACAATTATTCTTCATACTCCTGGGCAGGTTATAGTATACTTTTCGTCACGCTACAAGCAATAGGAGCAGAGTAGTGAAGGGAAATGCTAGGAAAACGGGAGAAGTTACTCCATTTTTTAAGCTTCCGTAGGGTGTGCAGCCTTAATGGTTAAAGTTACATAGAAATCATGTATGACGGAAATATTATTTTACATAAAATTATCTAAAAAATATCCCGCAACAGCATATGTCTATCTTTTATGGTTGACTCACAATAACACGTGTAACTCCTGATAGCTTAGCAGTTCGGAGCATTCTGATTATATTTGTTTACTCTTACGTTTATAATACTCTCACTCATCCCTAATTTAAAAAAGTTAACATTATTACCTATTCAATAAAAAGAGAATCATAGAAATCGGTATATAAACACCAAACTTATACATGAAATAAGCCATCGCGCCGTCGCACGTGAATACTGAATCATGCTATGAGGATTATTTTTGTGTAACGGTTGGAAACACTGATAATTTTAGAGGTTTTTAATGTAAGGTCGTAAATAAACACAGTTTTTCCGCTTACATTGCAAACGCTGGCTGAACCCTACGAGATCGATCAAAATAATGTACTACAGTATTGTATACCTTAAAAATGTCTACAAAAAAGTCCGGCATGGTATCTGTCTATCTCTTAGGGATAACCCACAATAACCATTTTATATCCTATACTTTTTACTAGAAATAATAGATTATTTACGAAGCGATTTTCAGCAATATAACATTCTTCCTTATCCAATTAAGTACCTTAAATACATTGTGCATTTAATATAGACCAATTTGGCTATTTAACGCATGTAATTTAAATTAATATTTTCGAAGATATTACAGATTTAAAATGCAGGGACATAGCGGTTACGACGCTACCGGGCGGGGCGCCTGGTGGCGCGTGCCTATTGTAATTAGGTATTAGAAGAATGTCATTTTGTATAATACAAGCCTGAGAACAAAAACTATAGTCTACACTTCAGCTCTACACCGAAGCGAAGCGCGGGCGGGCCACTAGTATTATATAAAATTGTCACAGTATAAGTTGCAAATTTATCATTTTTCATGCAGAAAGTTCTCGCATAATATCACCGGCCACCTGTCTAAGTTTCTCAGTCTAGACTGGATAATATTTTGCATGCAAGCCGGGGAACAATGCTTTTCCACAAATGAAATTCGTGATAATGTTGGATATAAAATGTATTCTTGTCATATTTTAAGGAACTGCTGGTATTCAGAATTTTCACTGACGATGTTCAGACATGAAGGATATTATTTTCCAAATGTTTGTGGTAATTTTTTTGTTGTTGCTAACTGTTCGGTACATTCGCTACATGTTGCCGAACACCATCTCTGACGTAACTTACTTTTTCTGTTAAATTATAAATGTGAGTTTGTATGAGCTCGATAGCGCAGGTGGTTGGCGCGTTTGGCTGCGATCGTTGAAGTTAAGCAACTGTCGCAGTGGTCGGTCATTGGATGGGTGACCAAAAATTTACTATCTCGAGCTCCTCCGTGCTTCGGAGGGCACGTTAAGCCGTTGGTCCCGAATGCATCCGCAGCCGTTAGCACCCACCAATCCGCACTGTGCCCGCGTGATGAGTCATGGCCCAATCTCCCTATTCCATCCATAGGGAAGGTCTGTGCCCCAGCAGTGGGGACATTAATAGGCTGATGATGATGATGATGAGTTTGTATGTCTGTTATTCAAACACGCAAAAACTATTGACCTGGATTAATCATATAATACTTTTATACCGGATTTTTATGAGGTTCCTGTGGGATTCTGAAAAAACGTAGTGTAAAAATAATTATTTATTTAATGACATATGAATTAAATGAAGTCCCCGACCTTTGTAACAAGTTAAACGTCTGAGTGACATTGGTCAAAACTAAGTAACTACAACACGATCCGAGATGCGTGATTTTGAAATATAAATACCTAATTAAATTGGAACAATTGTTCGGATTAATTCCAGCTGCTGCATTTCGCCATCGTACATCGCGACAAAAATTTCATCCCCATCATCTTGATGCGTGGCTATCCACAACCGTGCGTTTTTGTCGAAATTTTTTACCACGTACGACAAAACTGTGGCATATGTTGTCGCCAGCAGTGTTTCCGGACCAATACGACCCAAGAACCTTCAAAAAAAGAGCGTACTCCTTCCTTAAAGGCCGGCATCGCATTTGTGATACTCCTAGTGTTGCAAGTGTCCATGGGCGACGGTGATCACTTACCATCAGGTGAGCCGTCTGCTCGTATGCCCCCTATAACATAAAAAAAATAAAAAAGAACACAATCATACGCCGCCAGTACTCGATAGGATGCATTCATTTCCTATCATTTATCAGTAGATGAAGCAATTTAACTATAAAGTTTTTTCTGTTGACTTTGTCGGCTAAATTATTTTATCTGAAGAAAGTTTTTGCTACAAAAAATTCAAGGCATCAGCCTGCCTGATTATTTCGATAATTATATTCGATGCTCAGCTTAATATTTAATGTTTATTTTCTAACCGAAACACTAAACGCGACAATGATACCCAAAGAGGGTGCATGTGAGTTGCGTATAGCATCATTGTAACCACACGAGTGAAAAAAATTACTCTATTTTCTGATCACCTACTTGAGTACTTTCTTCAATATTTGTTCCTTAGGTTTTCACACACATCACTCATTAAATAAAAAAAGTTTCAATGGGTAAGACGAAGTTAATTAAAAAAAAAACATTATTCTGATGACGCATTCCTGCAAAGGATACGAAACGCGAATAAATAAAAAAATGTGTGCGTGTACTAGTGTACACACGTAAGAAGTGAAACTTCTTTATGGCCTTATTTTTCGAAAAATGATCTACATGCAACTTTCCAGAAATTGGTTAAATAAAGTTAAATTAGATAAAGTTTAAACAAAAGGATTTTATTATCATAGACATGAATACAAATTACTGCCTATGAAACTGTTATGATTACACGGCTCAGTAATCTAAGGCACATGTTCCACCTCCGACGATGAACGATAAGCGAGTAGAAACTAGAGACGAATTGGCAGTCCTGAGTTAAAATGCACGCGCACGGCTTTTGACAGCCAAGCCAGCTTAACCGAGCGAGTATAGCTGAGCGAGTATCGCTGAGCTAGTATCGTTGAGCGAGTATCGCTATGCGAGTTTGGCTGAGCGAGTCTTATCTTTAATAACTATTGTCACTCAGCTACAAACGAATAGAGAGAGTTTTCGCCGGCGACAGTGTGATCATTCAGCTATCAACTATTAATATAAAAAAAGATGGCGCGTAACGGAAAAATGTGACGCGTAACCGAAAAATGTGACGGTAAATTTTTTTCCAACGCCGATATAGAAGTTTCACTTCAAAAATACGTATGGCACTCGGGGACTGCCGCGGTTAAGCTATTTCATGGCATTATTTATCAACTTATGCAATTATGTATAATTATTTATTTATTTTATTAATGCAGTATTTTTTTTTCTTTGATATTAATTCAAGTTTTTTCTTTGATATTAATAGATGGCGAGGCAGGCCCTTATGATATGTTATTGGGCAGGCACAGCAAACAACATCATTGCCCGGCGCCAAAAAACTTCCACAAGCTCCACAGTTTGCCACCTTTACTCCAAAAGTCTTAATTATAATTATAAAGTCTAAATAAAATTGAGACAAATAAAAATAAGAACAGGTGCTGAGGTCTAAAACAAATATATAAAAAAAGGAAAAATTATAATAAAAAATATGAGTGCGGGATTTGAACCGACGACCGCGGTAATGCGTCGAACGTTGATCCCGTGGCAAAACTTTAACACACTGCGCCGTTTAGATCAACACTGGAAAGGCGAAAATTGTGTTCATATGCACTCTAGTCAAGTTATTTTCGTAACGGAATTATTTGATTCGGTCGCCGCGCTCAAAGCCTGCGATAAAATCTATGCAATCTATATCTATACTTATAATAAATTTGTAGAGATGTCAATTCTGTACATGAAATATATTTTTAAAATAACTATCAGGGGGTGTTTAGTGATCGATACTGATGCCAAAAATGCAATCAGTAAATTTTTTGTCTGTCTGTCTGTCTGTCTGTGTGTTTGTTCCTTATAGAAACAAAAACTACTGGACGGATTTTAACAAAACTTGGTATAATTATTCTTCATACTCCTGGGCAGGTTATAGTATACTTTTCATCACGCTACAATCAGTAGGAGCAGAGTAGTGAAGGGAAATGTTGGGAAAACGGGAGAAGTTACTCCATTTTTTAAGCTTCCGTCGCCTGTGCAGCCTTAATGATTAAAGTTACATAGAAATCATGTATGACGGAAATATTCTACATAAAATTGTCTAAAAAATATCCCGCAACAGCATATGTCTATCTTTTATGGTTGACTCACAATAACACGTGTAACTCCCGATAGCTTAGCAGTTCGGAGCATTCTGATCATATTTGTTTACTCTTACGTTTATAATACTCGGTATAGAAACACCAAACTTATACATGAAATAAGCCATCGCGCCGTCGCACGTGAATACTGAATCATGCTATAAGGATTATTTTTGTGTAACGGTTGCCGCGCTCGACACGGGTCGCGGCAGCGGTAGGGTATCAAAGGTCCGAGAGCGAGCTGTCTAAATCTGTTTTCTGCGTCGCTCCCCCCCTGGGGGACGATCGCTTCCGATGAAGCCTTAGAGGCCTTCCCGGCCAGAGGCAGCCGCCCCTACGGGTGTTTTTTAGTCAGTACGAGTCTGACATAACCTTGCAGCCGGCTGTAGGGTATCCATGAGGATTTCTCATCTGCTCCCCCGCCTGGGAGACCGAAACCGTGCTTATCAGCGCGACTTTTAGTCTTTAAATAGTTTATTTGAATTTCTTTTGTTGTTATTTTGTAAAACAGGTATTAGTTGTTTTGGTAGTGTTTAAATATTCGTTCAAATTAAAAATTATTAAGCGTAGGTACTTTTATTAATTAAAGTAGTTGTAAGTATTTATTTTTAAGTGAAGGAGGTATAGGTAGATAGTATTGCACAGGCGTTTCAGATTTATTTTCATTTCTTTTTTGTTGTGAGTTGTATATGTTTCTGGTTATAATTCTATAAGAATATTTTAGTTCAAATAGTCACTTAGATTTTATGTGTAAGGTAGCTAAAGTTAGGACCACGTATTAGTTGTTTTGGTAGTGTTTAAATATTCGTTCAAAGTGTAATTTAATCATATAGGATGAATGTACGATGGCCCATCGAAAAGGAGTAGAAGCGGTAGACAGAACTTTAAGAGATATAAGACACAATGATCGACCCATGGGCGGTATCACAGTTTTATTTTGTGGTGATTTCTGACAAACCTTAACGGTAATACCACGGGGAACCCGAGCTGCTGAGGTTAGGGTTTGCCTGAAAAGCTCTTATTTGTGGCGTGATATACAATCGGTGCATTTGACTATAAATATGCGAGTGAGAACTGTAGATAACCCGGATGATCGTGAATTTTCTGATATATTATTAAAGAAAATACCTTCACCAAAGATACCTATCCACTGCTACACCAAGGAAAACTTATTCTGACGCCTGAGTTATGTTGTATAGTGCAATCCCAACAACATCTTACATCGTCAGTTTACGGTGACGTAAAAAATTAAATAAGAACAATTCTTGTCTATGCGAAAGGTCCATTTTAACTCCTCGCAATGACCAGGCATCTGAGATTAATAATAAAATACTGTCGAATATCCAGGGGGAAAGCAAAGTTTATAGTTCAATAAATAGAATGGCCGATGAACAAGAAGCCACTAATTACCCGATAGAATTTTTAAATTCTTTAAATATGCCCGTACTTCCTTCTCATGAAATTTGTTTAAAAATTGGCATTCCGATTATTCTGCTCCGAAATTTAAGACCACCACAAATTTGCAATGGAACTCGGCTTAAAGTAACCCAGTTGCAACAAAATGTAATCGAGGCTCAAATTTTAATAGGTTGCGGTGCAGGAGAAACCATCTTTATTCCCAGAATTCCCATAATACCAAATAATTTTCCATTCCAATTTAAAAGAACGCAATTCCCAGTATCGGTGTGTTATGCAATGACAATAAATAAGGCTCAAGGGCAGACCTTTCGTGTTGTTGGAGTAGATCTCGGTGTCAGTTGTTTTTCACATGGTCAGTTATGTCGGTCTTTCCCGGGTTAGCAGTCCTAGAATTTTTTATGTTCACGTTCCGGACGGGTCAAATTTCAACGTAGTCTACCCGGAAGCTTTGCGCTGAAGTATTTTCATTCTATATGTACTTAAGACTCATGTGAAAGCGATCTAAACAATATTACCAATACATTAACATAATAACATACAAGGAGTTACACGCTGATGGTCTCGGGGCATAGTGATAATAATAATATTCTGCGGTTCCTTATTGCGATATTTTTAACAGTATTATATTTCCTTACTAAAATACGAAAGTTAATCTGTCTGTCACATCAAAACCACGGAACCCTGAGGAAGGACATATGCTACTTTTTTACGAAAAACGACGATAACGCGGACGAAGTCGCGGGCAAAAGCTAGTAGTTTAATAAAATCAGTGCACCTAACCCGTTGAAACTTGTTTTACTTAGTTTGTTTAATTTTTAGGGTAGACTATATTATAATGATTGGCCCTTTAACCAATATTTGTAATGACAATAGACTGACCTTACAATGGATTCAAGGACACAGCGGCTCAAGGGGTCACTATGCGGCTGACTGCTTGGCTAGAGAGGGGTCCAGTAGGACGGCCATTGGCCCGGAGCCAATTGTACCCATACCTTATCGACGGCTGAGAACCTGGATAAGGGAGCGCTGTCAACGAGAACACGAAGAATATTGGACAAAACACGCTGACTGCAGGCAAACTAGGGAAGCCGTTCCTAAGGTAAACCAGCAGCTATCACGTAAGTTAATCAGACTACCTAGACAAGCCCTGAAACAAATCGTGGGTATACTCACGGGTCACGGCTACTTCAACAAACACCTTTATAATATAGGTATTTCTGACAGCCCTCTGTGCAGAGCCTGCTTGGAGAAGGAGGAGACGAGCACCCATGTTCTGCTGGAGTGCAGAGGCGTTGCAGGACATAGGACTTCTCTAATGGGAAGCCCTCAGACACTAGTAGAAGCCTGCGGCAACATCCGGGGACTGCTGAGCTTTCTGGGATGGCAGGACTGATGCCAATTCCCACGCAAAATAGGCACTGGGTGTCGAGTTGCGGAAACAGCCCGCCGTTCTACTAAGACTAAGACTGAGACTGAGACTGGCCCTTTTAGCGGAATTCTGTTTATCTGTAGAAAATTCTTTATAAGAAAAAAAAATCAGCAGAAATGATTGGCATAGCAAAGAATAGAAAGTGACTTCATGAGTTATCTCATATTGAAGTCATTTTTCAAATTGACGGCTCTGTATATAATACAGGGAGAAAAAAACAGCCCTTGCTGAGTTTCTTGCCGGTTCTTCTCAGTACAAGGTCTCCCGCCGTAGATTTGCGAACCGATGGCGTAGCTTTTCGACATTCACAAGTGCTTTTAACAGCCTAGACTGAATAAACGATATTGAATTTTGAATTATTTTTTTTTTGAATAGCACACTAAAACTTTGATTTTTTACTGAATTTTTAGGTAAAACTCTACCAAAATAATATAAAACTCTACCATTTTATGTAAACCCCATATTTATTGGTATTAACATGTATTTATATTCAGGTGTGCACGCTGACTACCTTTACCTATATTCTTTCCTACTTCGGGCCTACTGGAAGAAATATCAGATTGAAATAAGTGCCCTTGTACATAATTTTTATTATTTTTAAAGCATGTAACTGCTTGATGTTTAAATCTAAAGAAAATATAACTAGAAAAAATTCCACGCGGACCAGGCAGCAGACGGGACTCGAACCCGCACCCTTCGCAATCCGGGCGAATGCACTGACCAATTATGCTACCGCGGCCCTCACGGACCGCGTCGAAATTCTTTCTAGCTATTCTTAAGCTGCAAGGCAGCGCCATCTCTTCGCATTATAGGTAAACCCACAATGTCAAATGAATACTTTTACAAGTATTAAACATTTGAAAGAAGAAATAGCAATTATAGTTATAATTTTTATTATTTTTAAAGCATGTAACTGCTTGATGTTTAAATCTAAAGAAAATATAACATAAAAAAAATAAAGAATATATAATAATGGAATTTTTTCTAGTTATATTTTCTTTAGATTTAAACATCAAGCAGTTACATGCTTTAAAAATAATAAAAATTATAACTATAATTGCTATTTCTTCTTTCAAATGTTTAATACTTGTAAAAGTATTCATTTGACATTGTGGGTTTACCTATAATGCGAAGAGATGGCGCTGCCTTGCAGCTTAAGAATAGCTAGAAAGAATTTCGACGCGGTCCGTGAGGGCCGCGGTAGCATAATTGGTCAGTGCATTCGCCCGGATTGCGAAGGGTGCGGGTTCGAGTCCCGTCTGCTGCCTGGTCCGCGTGGAATTTTTTCTAGTTATATTTTCTTTGCCCTTGTACATGTTATATTTAATTAAGTTGCTCCTGTATTATATTTTGTATAAATAATAAATAATAATAAATAATAAATAAATAAATATTTCCAACACTCACACCAATTAGCCTAGCCCCAAAGTAAGCACTGTAAGGCTTGTGTTATGGGATGCTAGGGTAACGGATAGAATACATATACTGTACATATATAAGTATATTTATATAGAAATACATATTAAACATCCATGACTGGAGTACAAATGCTCGTATTCACCACACAAACATCTGCCCCCACCGGGATTCGAACCCGGGACCTCTTGAGTCGGCGACACCATGAAACCCGGCGTACAAACCACTCGGCCACGGAGGTCGTGTATGTACAGAATATATAAATAAATAAATAAACAAAGCACAATTTTCATTTATGCAGTAGTTATTTTTTTATAATTATGTTAATAAAATGAAACATTGAGTCAGAAAAAAACGTGATTAGGAACACTAAGCTGTTAATGGCTGCCTGTTAATTGCGTGCGAACTGGCGGCATTGTTTTTACAAATAAAAGGTAAATTTAAAAATTCAAAAGCCCGACTTCTTAAATATAACTTCAAATTAAAACTGAAAAGAAAAAAATAGGCCCAATATTCTATAATTCTGTTAAGTAAGGAACCAAGTTACTTTAATAGTCGGGACCCCATTTTTGAATATCTAATATGTTTGTATATTCCTTACATACATACATATATAGATAGACTGTTAAACACTTTACCCTGTCTGCGCTTCGCGCTCTTGCATTGCGCAGTCGGATAAAAATGCCATTGTCGATCTCAATTTTTTACTAAAGATTTATAAACCATCAATTGAAAATTTCACATCTTTACTAAGTATCTATTCTCAATAAAACTTAAATAAAAGTAGTAGCCTTGCACCCTAAGAAACGCTAGAGAAAATTGGACGCGGCCATCAGGGTCAGTGTCAGCATAATGGTCAGTGCATTCGCCCGGATAGCGAAGGGTGCTGGTTCGAGTCCCGTCTGCTGCACGGTCCGCGTGGAATTTATTCTAGTAAAAAAAATCTTTAGATTTAAACATCCAGCAGTTAAATGTTTAAAAATATAACTTTAATAAAAGTTATTTCTCTTTACATATTTCTGAAGGATCGTATCAGAAATGAGGTAATCCGACAGAGAACCAGAGTTATCGACATAGCCCACCGGATTAGCAAGTTGAAGTGGCAGTGGGCTCGCCATATTTGCCGAAGAACCGATAACCGTTGGGACGAGTTCTGGAGTGGAGACCTCGTCTAGGCAAACGTAGTGTAGGACGTCCTCAGGCGCGATGGAGTGACGATTTGCGCGAGGTGGCTGGCAGGAGCTGGATGCGAGTAGCCCAAGATCGATCTGAGTGGCGTGCATTTGGAGAGGCCTATGTCCAGCAGTGGACTAAGATAGGCTGTTGATGATGATGATGATGAAAAGTTATTTCATATTAAGACCTCCTTTATAAAGAAAAGCAAAAACATGAGAAATCTAGGCATTGAAGAGTGCAATTTTTTCTCAAAGAGGATTTTATTGCGAAACGCGAATATTTCAGAACACCTTTGCGCAACTATACAATATTAACATCTCATTGTGCCGACTGAGCCCTTTGAACTCGGTACAATTTCGGCTTAGTAGATAGCTACTTGTGTAAGGCTTCATATTATTTACCTGGGGCGCACTAAGAATTTCCCGATTTGAAAGGTAAAAAATACTACGATGATTTTCTTTTGCTTCTGAGAATATCTTAACTTACTCAGAGACTTTTGGTACCTACCAGGTAACAGAAAGACTTGACTTTTTTGATTATTATATTTCTTCATACGGGAAGTAGCAGGTCGATGGCGCAGGTGGTAAGCGCGTTCGGCTGCGATCGTTGTAGTTAAGCAACTTTCGCAGTGGTCGGTCATTGGATGGGTGACCAAAATTTTCTATCTAGAGCTCCTCCGTGCTTCGGAAGGCACGTTAAGCCGTTGGTCCCGGCTGCATCTGCAGTCGTTAGCACCCGCCAATCCGCACTGGGCCCGCGTGGTAGGTCGGTGCCCAATCTCCCTATTCCATCCATAGGGAAGGCCTGTGCCCCAGCAGTGGGGACATTAAGAGGCTGATGATGATGATGATGATATTTCTATAATGCGAAGAGATGGCGCTGCCTTGCAGCTTAAGATTTTACCGGATTAGCGAGTTGAAGTGGCAGTGGGCTGCCCATATTTGCCGAAGAACCGATAGCCGTTGGGGTAGACGAGTTCTGGAGTGGAGACCGCGTCTAGGCAAACGTAGTGTAGGACGTCCTCAGGCACGATGGAGTGACGATTTGCGCAAGGTGGCTGGCAGGAGCTGGATGCGAGTAGCCCAAGATCGATCTGAGTGGCGTGCATTTGGAGAGGCCTATGTCCAGCAGTGGACTATGATGGGCTGTTGATGATGATGATGATGTAGCCTATGTGTTAACCCAAGGTGTCAGCTAACTCCATGCCAAATTTTATTAAAATCTCTTCAGCCGTTTAGACGTGAAGACGTAACAAACATACACACTCACAAACTTCGCTTTTATAATATTAATGTGATTAATTCATCATTCTTTTTGAGTGTCAGTCCAGATATACCTTATAATTGAAACCTTTACGAATTGGAGCGTTATTTAGCGCCCTCCGGAGCGGTAAATCAAGTCCATTTCTTTTGTAATACGGCTCGCATCTCACTGCTAAATTGTATTCTGTTGGAATATTAAAAAAGTTGCCGAACATTCTGTTACATACTTTCTGGATAAAAATGGCTGCCCTGGGGCCATAGACAAGTGGCCATCTTTCTTATCGTTAAGACGTTACTTAAATTAAAATAACAATAGCTTTTGGTGGTTTTGTATTTCTGTCGGTGAGTAAAATTCGTGGGCTCGACTATGGCGACACCTTCGAACCCGGGACTTCTCGAGTAGGCGACACCTTGAAACCCGGCGTACAAACCACTCGGCCACGGAGGTCGTCGTAAAATAAACTTGTGTGAGACGTGTTCTACAAAAATAATTTCGATCGTTTTGGATTACCTTCGCAATATAGGTACGATTAATAGACACTACTAGATAATATTCACATGATCGCATATATTATTGAATTTAACCAAAACAACGTATCGTCAATAATTCTGTCTACCCACACGCCGGCGAAGAGCGTTCCGTTTCACGGTACACTGAGAATGTCACTGCAGCTGGAGCGTAAACGAGAGCGTTTATTGTCTCAAGATGTGAATCGAAACGTAACATCAATGGGTGCGCTGACATTAGAGAAGATGCAGACAATAATAGAAATAGTCCAGTTCAGAACGCATGAGACATGTGACTATTATTAAGTGGCTATCTTTGTATTTGAATGAAACTAAAGCTAAATTTTCAATTATAGCTATTAACGGGATTGTTACCATGTACCTTGTTATTTATGAGTCTCCGATATTTCGGCATTGTTGCCAGTGCCCCATGATCACGGACTAACTACTCTGAGTAACTACTATAATGTTAGTGACTATGAAAGTTTTAAACAATACAAAGTCTGTGCGGAAAGAGAATGGGCGTGGCTAAAAACGGAACTAATATTAAGATTTTTATTTGGCAATCAAACCCAGCAATCTGTAAAACTTCAAAGTTTTGTATTGATACGGATTTGTTTGTTGTTGTGATTTCTTGCGGTTTTTTGTATTTAATCATGTCTATAAGGGGTAAAACCTTGCAAATACGGTAGAAAAGCACTACAGCGCCCTCCAATCTAAATCCCATTCTCTTTCCGCACAGACTCTATCTAAATTTTTAAAGTTTAATAAAAAGCAATCAACTTGTAATAGTCGTATCATAAAAAAGTTACCTACACTCTTTTAAATATTTTAAACTCGCGTTGAACGACGACTTTTTTGGTAATATCGTTATTTTTTATCTTTTCAACTCCATAAAATAAGTTGTAAATCGAATATTATTTATACGCCACCTGCATCTGGAGCAGGTATTGAGTCAAGTATTCTTAATTTAACCAAGGGGCCAATCGCATAACCGGATTGCTTTGGAAAACGCTATCGCTTTCGATGTCATTTCTAGCCACCTGAGGTTTTCAAATGCCTCGCGCCTTTTTATTCTATTGCATTGTTAATAACAATATTAAAGGTTTTTTCGAGAAGTTTTTGAAAACCTTCGGCGGTCAGACATAACAAAATGAAATCGTAAGCGATAACGTTTTCCAAAGCAATTCAGTTAGGTGAATAGCCCCCTGTTTCCTCTTTTACTCCCTTCGACTCTCCTCTTCTTAGACCCGTCTTTCGATTCCGATCGCCCCGCGATCGATAGGGGGCCCCCTCAGATCAAATACAAAGTCCCTAGTTCCTGTTAAATCACCAAACGGAAGTCATAGGGGCCCCATTATCCTAATATGCCCAGGGCCTCCAATAGGTCAAAGACGGCACTGACTCTTCTCATTGCATGTTCTTAAAACATTAATTATATAAGTATAATTTGATTACGTTATCGAAAAAATATATATTATGCTTTAATCTCTATCGTTAATATGGTAGTAGTGCTATTTTCACATTTCCCCATTTTCCTCGTTGCTATGGAGCAATTATTACCTACAGTAATAAAGTATGGGCTTTATTACTGTAGGTAATAATTAAAAGATTAAAAATTAAAACAATTTCCACGTAATTCACAGGAGGTCATTAGGACGCGTGACTTAAAATTCTGATCACGTAATTCACAACTTGTATTGGCCTTTGTTGACTCCAGGAAATTGTTATAATTGGTTCTAAAATGTTTCAATTCGCGGAAAACGAGATTGGGAAACTGATTTACCGAGTATAGGTGTATATTAAAGTGGGCTGTAGCTACGCCCGAGGTGGATCTTCGCAGAAATTTATTCTGACATAACTAAGTCTTCAATTTCTGAATGCGCCGATCGCTTTTACGAATTTCTGCCATTTACTGCGCCTCAAACTAAGCCAGGCAAACTGGGCCTGTGCCCCAGCAGTGGGGACTTTGATAAGCTAATGATGATGAAACTAAGCCAATGTTTAAAGTGTGGACACTAGCCAACGGATTATTATTATCTGTTACTATCTGACCCAGCGAACTTCGTACCGCCATAAAAATAGGGGCAGGTGGTAGAAGAGAAAATTTAAGGGTTGTATGTATTTTTTAAAACCACATTAATAAAGAAAAAATATTGTCCGAAAAAAATTTTAGGGGTGTGTAACGTAGTGTTCTATCATTTTCCAGGTATAACATTCCTCCTAACCCATATGAGAACACTACGTTACAATACACAATAGTTTGAATTTTGGCGCGAAGGCGCATTGTAGGTTTCAGAACACTACGTTACAGGTGGACAACCATTACCGCTCAAGGATATGAAAAACAGATAGTAGCCGATTCTCAGACCGACGGAATATGCATATAAAATTTCATAAAAATCGGTCAGGCCGTTTCGGAGGAGTATGGCAACTAACATTGTGACACGAGAATTTTATATATAAGATAAATAGATAATTTTTAAGAGATTGATGCGTTTTTATTAGCTGACATAGAAAGCGATACAGCACTAGCTTACACAAAGGAGATGTTTATGATCTTTTATCATTCTTAGTGTACCTAAAGAGATTGACAAACCTACAAAAATGTCCCCCATCACTATCACTTGCACCGTTATCTACCCTTTTTAAAGTGAAAACTACTTTAGCGGCGTTGTACACTTTTTTTTGTATATGTAAAAAATGTTAAACTCGCGTCAGGTTAAACACGTGGGCTGGTCGCATCATGACACACAATAAAATTGGAAAGGTTCTTGACTTTCAATATATTGGACGAAACATAGTAATATTTTTTTTACCGTATTATAATAATAAGTCTCTATCTTTATTGCGAAGAAAATGCATTTTTTTACAATAGATTTCGCTAGGTACGCTTAAATGTGATTCATGTAAGTTGATTTCTTTACAATAGATGTCGCTAAGTGCGCTTAAACGTGATTCATGTAAGTTGATTTTTCTGAGAGATAAGCTTTTTTAATGTAATATAAATTGTCACGTTTGTGTATGATAGCGCAATAAATAAATATTGTATTCTACCACATACATGATAGTACTTTTATATTGATAATTAAAGCAATACATGCAAAATTATTCCCTAACCATTCCAAAATATCAAAAATGCACAACGTTAATATTCAAGTTTTCACTTCTGCCGGTACTCCCGGAGTGCAACCTGTCGTTTTTTTTTGTCAGGAAAATGCGTGACCTTTACCCCTGCACCTGGGAGTGGCAACGGGGTTATGTGGGACTCCTCTCGACCCGTCCTGGCCACCCGCTCAGTCAGTCCTGGGACTGGCTCAGCGACCGCCCAGGAGGACGGGCCCTACCCACTAAAAACCTGACAATGCCCCTCACCTCACTCGGTCCACGGTTCCAAGCAGCGTGGTTGAGACAACGGCACTAGATGAGGTCACGAGAACCCTTAGTACACGATCCACCGACCACAACCACAAAACGCCGCCACCTTCATATTTCTTGTAGTTTTCATGCATTTTATATGGACTCGCCACACACGGTACGCCGGTGGCCGTCACACGCTACAAATCGTCGTTTCTCGCTTCTTGTGGCCCGCACCGGCCACTTAATGTGCCGATACAAAACGCCGCCACACGTCACCTGCGCGATTCCCCACACCTCCCTCCCTTACCTTAGTCGGCCGCTGTCGCGCGCTTCAGTCACTTTAGTAGCTGCTTCTAGCTTCTCGTGGCGGGGTTTGTGGCTGTGGCGTGTGGCCCGTGTGCGGCGACACTTACGGAATATTCCGCGACCTCACCAGTGAGCGTCCGAGTCGTACAGACACACCCATCTCCCCCCGGACGAGGGGAATGTTGGGGATGCTCCAGAACATCATGGGCATCGCCAGCCTTCAGCAAAGACCTGCGCAAGGCAGGATCTGAACCTACCGTTGTCTACCCTAACCTAGTGTTACCATATCTCAGGATTTGTCCTGAGATTTCGGGATTATTGGACTCTTCTCAGGATTGCGGCTGGATTTTGCAAATCTCATGAAATCTCAGGATTTTTTGAATTTCCAATAAAATACAGCTTACGTTTTAAAGATCTCTTTAATAAAAAGTTACTTAATAAAAACTAAAAATAATCTTCTATTGGTAATAATTGCACAATTAAAATCAGTACTTTATTATCCAAATATAAATAAAGTACCTTATTCAGTTTTATCATACTTAATATGAGAAGGTACATTTTTAAATGAGGTTTTTTCTTCAATTATGAATTTATATAATACCCCACATTTTAAGCTCTTCAAATTATATTGAAATAAAAGTATAAGCAGAGTATAAACGATAATATTACGTCTTTTTTTAAATTGTTAAGTACGTTTGAGAGAAAATTCGGAAACTTTAAAAAATCCCTGGATTTTTCAATGGAAATCTCACCCCAATCCCCAACCCCGTAGAACCCTGTAATCTTACTTACGGACAGAATTACAAAACCACCAAAGCGTAGTGTTATCTTACTGTGATCTTCTGTGTGGTGGAAGTTGCTTCCCCAGACGGGTGCTCCAATTCGAGCGAAAAATCCGCTATGCCGTACCTCTCTTAGATAGATAGATATATTAACACTTTATTATAACATCAAATACATAACTAAAAACATTAACAAACAATAAACTTAACAAAAGCATTATACTGACTATTATGCTACTGCGGCCCTATTGGCCACGTGGAAATTTTTCTAGCCTTAAGCTGCAAGGCAGCGCCATCTCTTAGCATTGTAGGTAACCCACAATGTCAAATGAATACTTTTTCAAGTATTAAACATTTGAAAGAAGAAATAGCAATTATAGTTAGGTTTTTATTTATTTTTAAGCATTTAACTGCTAGATGTTTAAATCTAAAGAAAAGTTTACTAGAAAAAAAACCACGCGGACCAGGCAGCGGACGGGACTCGAACCCGCACCCTTCGCAATCCGGGCGAAAATTTCGACGCGGCGATTAGGGCCGTGGTAGCATAATGGTCAGTGCATTCGCCCGGATAGCGAAGGATGCGGGTTCGAGTCCCATCCGCTGCCTGGTCCGCGTGGATTTTTTTCTAGTAAATTTTTCTTTAGATTTAAACATCTAGCAGTTAAATGCTTAAAAATAAATAAAAACAAAAGCATTATAATTGGCGGTCTTATCGCTAAGAGCGCTTTCCAGACAACCGTGAGTATAAAATGCTATACAGAGACTGTAGGTTGTGATGTTGTATGGCTTGGAATAAATAGTCACATCTGTACATACAACTTTACATCAAACCTATGTATTGTAATTCAAAAATTTTCCTGTTGTTCCTGTTCCTGTTGTAAAAATTGTTGTTCCTGACGGAGACACAAATACTTCCGCCTGCTGACACAGGCTACCTTAATTATCCCGGCTACGTGCTTGAAGAGTCCTTCAAAGCGAAAGCCGGTGTATGCCTGTATGTTCGGGCGGATGTTTGTTGTCGCCGTCTCCGCTGCTTGGAAGATCCCTCCTTCTCCATGCTGGGGGTACACGTCGACTCTGGCCCCCGGGCCAGAGTCTACGTGTGCCTCTACAGATCCCACACCGGCGATGTTGAGACAACTCGACTTTTTGAACACCTTAGTCGGGCAGCAGATGACGCGCAGGAGCGATTTCCCAATGCAGAATTGGTGTTTTTGGGGGACTTTAATGCTCACCACAATTTGTGGTTAAGTTCTTCCAAAACTGACCATGCAGGGATCTCTGCTCACACATTCGCTCTCACGCATGACTTGAAGCAACTGGTTGATCAGCCCACCAGGATCCCAGATATTCCAAGTCAAGCGCCTTCTTTACTGGACCTTCTGCTCACGACCCATCCACAGGGCTATCAGGTTGTGGTAAGAGCTCCCCTGGGCTCGTCCGACCACTGCCTGATATCTGCCAAAGCACCACAGGCCAAGCCTCCGCGTCCAGCAGTGGTCAAGCGCCGTATCTGGCATTATGGGTCGGCAGATTGGGACGGTATGCGTGATTACTTTGCGTCCGTCCCTTGGAAGCAGCGCTGCTTCAGTGACAGGGACCTATCGGGCAGTGCCGTTGCCATTACTGAGGAGATCATAATGGGTATGGAATACTTTATTCCTCATTCTGATCTCATCAGTAAGGGCACACGTAACCTCTGGTTCAATCACGACTGTGCTGAAGCTGCTTCGCGTAAGCAAGCGGCATATCGTGCTTGGATCAGAGGCCGCGCTCTCAAGGATCCCGGGGTCGATTCACTCAAAGCAGCCTACAATTCTGCTTCCAAGGCCTGTAAGAAGGCTTACATCAGAGCGGATGCCCAGCGTGTTGCACGTGTTGGCCAGGAACTTATAACGCATCCTGCGGGCTCCCGTAGCCACTGGCGTTTGGCCAAGGCCGTGCAAAAAAACTTCTGCCAGCCCTCGCTGCCACCTCTGAGATGCCCAGACGGAACACTAGCTCATAAGCCGCAGGAGAAAGCCGATTTACTGGCAAAACTCTTTGCGGCTAACTCCCGAATCGATGATTGCAATGCACTGCCACCATCATTACCTCACTGTGGCACAACGATGCCTGATTGTTGCGGCCCTCTAAATATTGTCAGACCTTTTTACTACTATGCTATGTATATTTTCTTAATTCATTCTTTTTAGCTGCCATATATATAATATGTCATCTGCTGTCGAATTGTCATGTACGTTTTAATTACATATAGTAAATTGATACTATAAAAATATCGGGTTTTATTCAATTATTAAAGCCACGTTATGTAAGCCAATACATAAATTGGTGGCCCATGAGGGGAACAACTGAAGAAGTAAAAGCGAACGCGTAAAATAAGAAGAAAGGTCAAGATACATTGGTCGCAAAGATGGCGCCTATGCAGTCTTGAAGATCTTTTCCAAAGGGTGGATGGAAGTGCAGTAACCTTATCAGGGATTCGTGTCTGGGCTACGGGCAGTGGACGTCTTAAAGTATCACACCGTGCAGCGCAATCTAAACTACAAGATAAGTGCCCCTCCATCACACATCCCGTCACAAAGTAACATCAAATTCTGTTAAATAGTCAAAATAGTAAACTATTTTCTATTTAAATAGTTAAACAATCTCCTAAACTTGCGTTAATACGTTGATCAAAGTGCATAATTACGATAAATTTTCGTAAACTTACAAATAAACTTCTTAATTTTAAAGGTGGCCCATGCTTAAATACATGCATTTTACATTTTAACTTATTCTTACAAATAATTTTATTTTAATATCATAACTAACAGCTAGGAATTGTACTTAAAACTTACAATAGAATAAAATAGGTAATTGAACACTTGTTTAACATAACATTTTGCTAGTTCCTCATACTAAGATTTCAGCCGTGCTTGCGTACACTAAGTTAACAGTTTAATTCCCGCATATTTTGTCGATAATTCCAGGATATGCTTGTAGCGCGGGCCTGTTACGTAACCAGCTGATACGGCTAACAGCTGAGCCAGGCTGGTATCGCGGCTGCTGTTCCGACATCGTTGTGAGGAGCGTGAGCGTACCTATTTGTATTTTTCATTGTTTGTTTACTGAAACGTTCATTAAAAGTGATTCAATATGACCACGAATCTTAATGCAGGGGCGGTTGCTGACGCTCTTAGTTCTGCAAAGGAGCTTAAATCTTTGCTTACAATGCGTAGCTCAATTAAAGGGCAGATAACTAAATTTAATAATAACATAAATAGCATCGTTGATTGCGCAGAACTAACGCGTGTTCAACTAGCGGAGTTAAATCTAAAACTTACTAAATTCGAAACCTTATCATTAAGATTCGACGATTTACAAAATCAGATTGAGGTGTTGCGTCCGGATAATTTATCTAATGAGATTGATGAGCGTGAGAGCATTGAAAACAAAATTATTAAAAACATTGCAACGGTAAAGGGTCTTTTAGAAAAGTATAATAATACAAATGAGTTGGAACAGCGGCGTCTGTCTGTCGCAGCGGAGAGTTCATGCTGTCACGGTCATCATGAGCAAGGTTTTAAATTGCCGTTAATAGAAATTGCGAAATTTGATGGAGCGTATTTTCGATGGCTTGAATTTCGGGATACTTTCGAGAGCTTGATTCACAATAACAGCCGTATCAAACCGGTTCATAAGTTCCAATATCTCGTATCTTACTTGGAGGGCGATGCGGCTCGAATAATTTCGAATTTGGAAGTGTCTTCGGCCAATTACGAGGACGCTTGGCGGATGATCCGGGAGCGCTATGACAACAAAAGGATGCTCCTCAATCATCATCTAAGCTCCTTGCTAAATATTAACCTGCATGCTCGCGAGTCCGAAAAATCGTTACGGTATTTGGTTGATCACGTCACAAAAAATTTACGTGCTTTGGCCAGCTTAGGCCAGCCGACTGATCAATGGGACTTGCTGCTAATATTTATGTTGTGCCCTAAATTAGATAGTCGCACATTGATGAAGTGGGAGGAGTACCGTAATACACTCGATGACGTTCCAACGTTTGAACAATTTAAAAAATTTCTGATTGATCGTGCGGATGTCCTCGAGGCATTGAATCGGAATAAATATGATAGTGAGATTTCTAAACTCGTACCTTCATCACCTCGTTCTAACCCAGTACAGCGAGCTTCAACTTCGACACCTCAACGTTTTAATAATAAACGAGAACAATCTTCGTTTATAAAATCGTTTCCTAGTACGACTCATCAAACGAAGTTGGTCTCATTTAGAGGTCAAAATAAATCGCCCGTGTGCGTCTGCATAATCTGCAACCAAAATCATAAGGTTCATGAATGTCCAAAATTCATTGCAAAATCGATTCAGGAAAAACTAGCCGAAGTGGCTATGTACAAGTTATGTGAAAACTGTCTAAAACAAGGCCACCGCGCGAACGATTGTCGTGGTGGTCCTTGTCGCGAGTGTAATAAAAGGCATAATAGCCTGCTCCACGAGCCTGCGCCATGCGATGTAAACAACGCGGCAGTGCTAAGCCAATCAGCCGTGGTTAACTTTAGTCATTCAAACAGCTCAGTGCTTCTGTCCACCGCGCTCATAAAAGTGTCCAACCCTGTGAGCAAAGAAGCTCACACGGTTAGAGCATTGCTGGACAGCGGGAGTGAAGTTACTTTCATTACGAAGGCATTGCAACAAAAGTTGTGTCTTAAAGTGCAGCCTATTGATTTCTTAAAGGTGATAGGCATTGGAAACAGCCGTGCAAAAAACGTTGCGGAACGCTGTAATGTCCAAATAAATTCTTTGAACAGTAAATTCAAAGTCATTTTGTCATGCTTAACGTTAGATGAGCTAACAAGCGACATACCTAAAACGACAATAAACGTCGAAGGCTTGAAATTGCCTAAAAACATTAAACTCGCCGATCCAAACTTCAACCAATCGGCTCCCATCGATATGTTGATCGGAGCAGACCTGTTTTGGGACATCATCGGAAGTGAACAACACTCCCTTGGCCCAAACAATCCAAGATTGCGTAATTCGGTGCTCGGTTGGTTGGTATCTGGTCCTATAAATGATACTAATCACTATCAAAGTAAATCAATTAAGTGTAATCACACACAAATCACTGATTCACAAGAGAATGAAGTGCACAAATTGTTGCCTAAGTTCTGGGACCTAGAGGACGTTCCTGATAAAAAAAATGTCATGAGTCAAAAGGAAAATGCTTGTGAGAATCATTTTTTAGCTAACACTATTCAACTCGAAACGGGTAGGTATTGTGTTAAGCTCCCGCTGAATGATACTCCGGACAAACTCGGAGATTCTTATTACGCAGCCAAAAAACGGTTGTTAAGTTTGGAGAAAAAATTTAAACGTAATCCGGCTCTTAAAACTGAATACGTAAATTTCATGAATGAATAATATATTCGGTTAGGCTTTATGTCCGAAGTTGCGTAACATAGTAAAAACAGTTGCTAAAGAATTAAAGTCGCGTTGTTTTAATTTGTGTAAATACAAAAGTAATATGCCCACTTTATTTGAAAACTCTGAAATGGATACGCAAGAAAATTTGACGTTAAGTGAGTCGTCGAGCACGCTCGGACTGGGGTGGAGTCCGTCTGACGATTTACTGACATTTCCGGTAAAATACATTCCCAATGAAAATGACAAAATAACAAAACGATTTATTATGTCTAATGCATTTAAAATTTTTGATCCTTTAGGGCTCCTATGTCCGTGTACAATACAGCCTAAAATGTTGCTGCAAAAGCTATGGCTACAAAAAATAGACTGGGATCAAGCCGTTACGCAGGAAAACAAACAAGATTGGTTTAATTTTGCTAAAAATTTAAGTTTTATTGAAGACTTAAGACTTAATAGGCATGTGCTTTGCGACGCGCCTAAGTATGTTGAAATGCATACCTTCAGCGATGCCTCGCGGAGCGCCCTTGGAGCTTGTGTGTACATAAAATCTGTTAATGAGAACGATGAAGTTACAGTTAAGTTGCTATGCGCCAAGTCCAAGGTCGCGCCGCTCAAGCCCACCACTGTGCCTCGACTCGAGCTCGGTGCCGCTTTGCTGTCCGCCAGGCTGTGCAAGGCAGTTTTAGAGTCACTTAGGTACCGGCCGGACCGCATAGTGCATTGGAGCGATTCGAGTATAGTACTGGCTTGGGTGGCTAATATCAATAATAAAAAGTTAAAATCGTATGTAGCAAATCGGATTAGCGAAATACTAGAGTTAACAAAGTCAGCTGATTGGAGATACGTTCCCACTGCCGAGAATCCCGCAGATTTGATATCACGCGGCGTCGACGCTAGCCGCTTGGTGTCTCTGGAGCTGTGGTGGTCTGGTCCTCGTTTCTTGTTGGATCACGAGTCTCGCTGGCCGTTGTTGAAGAGTGCGCTCCCCGATGAGTTACCTGAAACAATAAAAACTTATACTGTAGTTATAAGGCAATCAATTATAACGTTTGACAATTATTCTAATCTTACAAAACTAGAAAGAATATTCGCATTCGTTAAGCGATTCATATTTAACATAAAAAACAACACTAATAAAAGAAAAGGCATACTTACCTGCGATGAGTTGGCTGAGTCGTTCAATGCGCTTTGTTTACTCGCGCAAGGAGAATCGTTTCCTGATGAGTACTGCACATTATTGAAAGGCAAGGAATTAAGTCCAAAGTGCAAATTAATGGCGCTTTCCCCATTTTTAGATAATGATAAGCTAATTAGGGTTGGCGGTCGCCTTGAGGCATCTAACTATCCTTTCGAGAAAAAACACCCCATTTTGTTACATGCGAAGCATCATCTGACTAGGCTTATTTTTGAGCGCGAGCACGTGCGTATAATGCACGCCGGCCCCCAACTATTGTTAGCATCGGTTAGAGAAACAGTTTGGCCAATTAATGGCAGATTATTAGCGAGGCGCACTGTCAATCGATGCGTTTGTTGTCGACGTCATCGAGGTAAGACGCTTTGCCCAAAAATGGGCAATTTACCTACACAGAGAATAGAGGCAGGATTCCCTTTCATGTCCACTGGCCTTGATTTCGCTGGTCCATTTCATGTTTTGAGTAAAAAAGGTCGAGGTGGTAAACTAATTAAGTGCTATATGTGCTTATATGTATGCTTAAGATATAAATGCGTACATTTAGAATGTGTTAGTGACTTGACTAAAGACGCTTTCATAATGTCATTACGTCGTTTCGTATCCCGCAGAGGCAAGCCGGAGGAAATATTCTGCGACAATGGACGAAATTTCGTTGCAGCCGCTAAAGAATTAGGTGATTTTTTAAAACAAAATAATGAACCCATATCTGATTTTGTGAATCGTAACGGAATTCGGTTCTTCTTTAGCCCTGCGTACGCTCCTCACTTCGGTGGTATTTTTGAAGCCGGTATTAAGTCTGCGAAATACCACTTAAGACGTGTTATAGGCAACAGTAATCTAACTTTTGAGGAGTTGACAACGTTATTTACGCAAGTTGAGGCGATTTTAAACAGTCGTCCTTTATACCCTCTATCACCTTCACCAAACGAGTTCCTCTCCCTTTCCCCGGGGCACTTTCTTATCGGAAGAGCATTGACGTCATTGCCAACCCCTGCACTGGAGAATCACAGGGAGAGTACATTGCAAAGATATGCCCGAGTTGAGAAAATTCGCCAACACTTCTGGCAGCGTTGGCAGAAAGAATACATAGCTGAGTTGCAGCGACGAACGAAATGGAGAAGCAACACCGCTCAATTAAATGTCGGCGACTTAGTTCTACTGCAGGAAGACCACGTTCCACCGCTATGCTGGCGCCTGGGTCGAGTAACAAGATTATTCCCTGGAGCTGATGGTGTGTCCAGAGTAGCGGATATAAACACTACGAGAGGTTGTGTGCGACGACCCTTAGTCCGACTCTGCCCGCTACCTACAGTAGAAGAATTACAGTGTTGAAAGATGGCTCTTTCAACGAGGCGGGAAGATGTTGCGGCCCTCTAAATATTGTCAGACCTTTTTACTACTATGCTATGTATATTTTCTTAATTCATTCTTTTTAGCTGCCATATATATAATATGTCATCTGCTGTCGAATTGTCATGTACGTTTTAATTACATATAGTAAATTGATACTATAAAAATATCGGGTTTTATTCAATTATTAAAGCCACGTTATGTAAGCCAATACACTGATATTAAAATCAGGCAGCGTGAGGTTCGTGCCGAATTGCAATCACTCGACGTCCGGAAATCTAGTGGACCTGATGGCATCCCAGCAGTAGTACTTAAAAAATGTGTAGCGGAGTTGTCTCCCGTGCTCACGGGCTTGTACCAATGCTCGTATTTTTTGGGGCGTGTGCCGGAGACTTGGAGAGATGCTAACGTGCAACCGGTGCCCAAAAAAGGGGAGCGCTCAGACCCGGCAAACTATCGGCCAATAGCAGTCACCTCAGTTTTATGTAAAGTTCTAGAAAAGGTCCTTAATAACCATCTGACCCGCTACCTAGAGGATCACTCCCTGATTAATGATCGTCAATATGGATTTAGACCGAAACGATCGACGGGTGATCTTCTAGCGTACTTAACTCATATCTGGGGTGAGGCTATCGACAAGCGTGGCGAGTCGTTGGCTATCAGCCTTGACATTGCCAAGGCGTTCGACAGGGTCTGGCACAAAAGCCTTCTCTCCAAGCTTCCGGCATACGGTCTGCCAGCCCAGTTCTGTTCTTGGGTAGCTCTTGGTCGTGTAGCAGTTCGCGGTTCATGTCAGTGAATGCCGGCGTTCCCCAGGGCTCCGTCCTATCCCCCACTCTCTTTCTGCTGCATATCAATGACTTGATTCCTCTTGGGAATATTCATTGCTATGCAGACGATAGTACAGTGCATGCGGGGTATCTCGGACAAGCAGCAGCTGGGCAGGCAGTAACCAGGGAGAAACGGGAAAATCTTGTCATTGAACTCAATCAGGCTTTGGACCACATTTCCGAATGGGGTACCAGGAACTTGGTTGGGTTCAATGCCAAGAAAACTCAGGCTTGCGCTTTCACGGCAAAAACATCGCCATTCCTTCCCGTTCCATCTCTTCAGGGCACAACACTACCGCTGCAGAGCAACATTTCCATGCTCGGTATGGAAGTTCGCTCAGACCTGAATCCAAAGGACTACATCGAAACCGTGATCAAAACAGCTTCACGCAAACTCGGAGTCCTGAACAAGGTGCAGCGTTTTTTCACGCTCGATCAACTGTGCTTGTTGTACAAAACGCAAGTGCGGTCCTGCGTGGAATATTGCTCGCACCTCTGGGATGGCTCCGCCAAGTACTTGCTCGATGCTTTGGATAGGTTACAGCGGCGCGCGATCCGCATCATAGGCGATGAGGAGGTGACTAAACACCTTGAGCCTCTTGAATTACGCCGTGACGTGGCGTCACTAAGCGCGTTCTATCGTTTGTACCACGGCGAGTGTTCTGAGGAGTTATTCTCTCTTATCCCACCTTCCCCTTTCCTTCAGAGGACCACGCGCGTTGGCCTACGTTGTCACCGTCTTACTGTGGCCACAATTCCAACGCGTACAAAGAAATTTGGTGACTCATTTCTTTGTCGCACTATCCGTAAATGGAATGCTCTGCCCGCTGACGTGTTCCCTCCCTCTTACAACCTGGGATCCTTTAAAAGAGGCGTGAAGAAGCAACATGCAGGCCGGCAGGGTGAGGATGGCTGGTGTGGCAGGTAGAACTGCTGTATCAGCTATCTTCGCGTCTGGACTTCACCTTCACTTAACATCAGGTGGGGTGGAGTCATTTGTCGGACCTAACTATAAAAAAAAAAAAAAAAAAAAACATTTACATACTTACATACATATGATAAACATTTTACGCAGTAAAATCAAATTCACTGCCATCTTAGATTAACTAAATCTCTTAATATTTGTAATGATACCCATCATCATCATCATCATCATCAGCCTATTAATGTCCCCACTGCTGGGGCACAGGCCTTCCCTATGGATGGAATAGGGAGATTGGGCCCCGACCTACCACGCGGGCCCAGCGCAGATTGGTGGGTGCTAACGACTGCAGTTGCAGCCGGGACCAACGGCTTAACGTGCCTTCCGAAGCACGTAGGAGCTCGAGATAGTAAATTTTTGGTCACCCATCCAATGACCGACCACTGAGAAAGTTGCTTAACTTCAACGATCGCAACCGAACGCCTGCGCCATCGAGCTCCTCAAAAAAAAATGTCATGATACCCGAATACCTTTTATTATCGCGTAGCCCATTGTGACGTCCACAGAAAATATTTGTGCTGACTCCATATCCTTATAACCGTGGAGGTTATTCAAGACTGTACGATAGGGTGTTGAGTTTTCGTTGAGGTTGAGTTTTCGAAACATGGAAGGATATTCTCTACGATAAATGCTTCAATGAGGGCTATCGCATACGAATCCGCCGCTAGAGGCGCTAGTGTAGCGTGAGGTCTCCGAAATGTCAAATGTTATTGCTTGTTGGTTGACTACGCGGGTTTATTTCATACTAGCTTTTGCCCGCGACTTCGTCCGCGTCCGCGTTTTTCGTAAAAAAGTAGCATATGTCCTTCCTCAGGGTTCCGTGGTTTTGATGTGACAGACAGATTAACTTTCGTATTTTAGTAAGGAAATATAATACTGTTAAAAATATCGCAATAAGGAACCGCAGAATATTATTATTATCACTGTGCCCCGAGACCATCAGCGTGTAACTCCTTGTATGTTATTATGTTAATGTATTGGTAATATTGTTTAGATCGCTTTCACATGAGTCTTAAGTACATATAGAATGAAAATACTTCAGCGCAAAGCTTCCGGGTAGACTACGTTGAAATTTGACCCGTCCGGAACGTGAACATAAAAAATTCTAGGACTGCTAACCCGGGAAAGACCGACATAACTGACCATGTGAAAAACAACTGACACCGAGATCTACTCCAACAACACGAAAGGTCTGCCCTTGAGCCTTATTTATTGTCATTGCATAACACACCGATACTGGGAATTGCGTTCTTTTAAATTGGAATGGAAAATTATTTGGTATTATGGGAATTCTGGGAATAAAGATGGTTTCTCCTGCACCGCAACCTATTAAAATTTGAGCCTCGATTACATTTTGTTGCAACTGGGTTACTTTAAGCCGAGTTCCATTGCAAATTTGTGGTGGTCTTAAATTTCGGAGCAGAATAATCGGAATGCCAATTTTTAAACAAATTTCATGAGAAGGAAGTACGGGCATATTTAAAGAATTTAAAAATTCTATCGGGTAATTAGTGGCTTCTTGTTCATCGGCCATTCTATTTATTGAACTATAAACTTTGCTTTCCCCCTGGATATTCGACAGTATTTTATTATTAATCTCAGATGCCTGGTCATTGCGAGGAGTTAAAATGGACCTTTCGCATAGCCAAGAATTGTTCTTATTTAATTTTTTACGTCACCGTAAACTGACGATGTAAGATGTTGTTGGGATTGCACTATACAACATAACTCAGGCGTCAGAATAAGTTTTCCTTGGTGTAGCAGTGGATAGGTATCTTTGGTGAAGGTATTTTCTTTAATAATATATCAGAAAATTCACGATCATCCGGGTTATCTACAGTTCTCACTCGCATATTTATAGTCAAATGCACCGATTGTATATCACGCCACAAATAAGAGCTTTTCAGGCAAACCCTAACCTCAGCAGCTCGGGTTCCCCGTGGTATTACCGTTAAGGTTTGTCGGAAATCACCACAAAATAAAACTGTGATACCGCCCATGGGTCGATCATTGTGTCTTATATCTCTTAAAGTTCTGTCTACCGCTTCTACTCCTTTTCGATGGGCCATCGTACATTCATCCTATATGATTAAATTACACTTTGAACGAATATTTAAACACTACCAAAACAACTAATACGTGGTCCTAACTTTAGCTACCTTACACATAAAATCTAAGTGACTATTTGAACTAAAATATTCTTATAGAATTATAACCAGAAACATATACAACTCACAACAAAAAAGAAATGAAAATAAATCTGAAACGCCTGTGCAATACTATCTACCTATACCTCCTTCACTTAAAAATAAATACTTACAACTACTTTAATTAATAAAAGTACCTACGCTTAATAATTTTTAATTTGAACGAATATTTAAACACTACCAAAACAACTAATACCTGTTTTACAAAATAACAACAAAAGAAATTCAAATAAACTATTTAAAGACTAAAAGTCGCGCTGATAAGCACGGTTTCGGTCTCCCAGGCGGGGGAGCAGATGAGAAATCCTCATGGATACCCTACAGCCGGCTGCAAGGTTGTCAGACTCGTACTGACTAAAAAACACCCGTAGGGGCTGCCTCTGGCCGGGAAGGCCTCTAAGGCTTCATCGGAAGCGATCGTCCCCCAGGGGGGGGAGCGACGCAGAAAACAGATTTAGACAGCTCGCTCTCGGACCTTTGATACCCTACCGCTGCCGCGACCCGTGTCGAGCGCGGCAACCGTTACACAAAAATAATCCTTATAGCATGATTCAGTATTCACGTGCGACGGCGCGATGGCTTATTTCATGTATAAGTTTGGTGTTAGAAACACCGAGTATTATAAACGTAAGAGTAAACAAATATGATCAGAATGCTCCGAACTGCTAAGCTATCGGGAGTTACACGTGTTATTGTGAGTCAACCATAAAAGATAGACATATGCTGTTGCGGGATATTTTTTAGACAATTTTATGTAGAATATTTCCGTCATACATGATTTCTATGTAACTTTAATCATTAAGGCTGCACACGCGACGGAAGCTTAAAAAATGGAGTAACTTCTCCCGTTTTCCCAACATTTCCCTTCACTACTCTGCTCCTACTGATTGTAGCGTGATGAAAAGTATACTATAACCTGCCCAGGAGTATGAAGAATAATTATACCAAGTTTTGTTAAAATCCGTCCAGTAGTTTTTGTTTCTATAAGGAACAAACACACAGACAGACAGACAGACAGACAAAAAATTTACTGATTGCATTTTTGGCATCAGTATTGATCACTAAACACCCCCTGATAGTTATTTTAAAAATATATTTCATGTACAGAATTGACATCTCTACAGATTTATTATAAGTATAGATTAAAATAATGTTGTGAATAATTGGTAACAATTCGGCTTAATTATGGCAAACATGAGTTATGTGGCAATGAATGTCAGTTATTAAAAAATTGAGCTTAGAAAAATGATTATGTTTCCATTTTTTCCGAATAAAACGGAACTGGGCGTCACTGTGGCATGGCCTATTATGTTTAGGATATGGTTCTTTTGTGTTAAAATACGATCTAAAATGTAACCTTTGATTTCATGTGCGTATTAATAAACTTTAAAAGTTACAATTCAGGACCTCACTCAACAGTTGCGCCATCTGGTGAGACAGAAAACGGTAGCCCTCATTGTCCTTACTACCCTGAAATCTGGGTTAGAATAATAACACTTTATTTTCCTCAAATCAAATTAGTACCCTTACCACGAACCAATATCGAATTCGTTACGTTTGCGAGTCCGAAGTGTCATTGTCAAACTTTTGTATGGAAACTTGAACAGCAGTGCCATAATGGCCGTAACGAGAATCTAGGATAGGATCTAGATAGAATTCAAATATTCGAATTAGATATTGGTTCGTACTAGTGGTACTGAGCATTCTGGTTACGATTATCAAATTTCTAGTAGCGACTAAAAACTCCTTAAAGGACTTTTCTTATATATATAGATAAAGTGTAGATTAGTTTTTTTTTGAAGTTATACTTCTTTAGGCGCGTTATGAAAAAATGATGAGTGAAATTTTAAGATGCGCGCGCATCACTGTAACACAAAAATAACTTTTGTGTTTACCGCACATTAAGAAAATCTACCAATAAAATAGAAATAGAATCTCTATTTAGTGGGTGCTAATGACTGCATTGTGAAGGCCTATCAAAAGTATTTATTAATCTGGAACAACGGAACCAAAGTGCGATTCAGGAGACTACAGCGCCATCTCTTGACCATTGGTGTACTAGAACCAAAAACCACATCTTTATTTTTTGTAATTAAGTAACAGTTATAGGTATTCATATTTATAATATCAAAAGTATTTATTAATCTGGAACAACGAACCAAAGCGCGATTCAGGAGACTACAGCGCCATCTCTTGACCATTGGTGTAGTAGAACCAAAAACCACATCTTTATTTTTTGTAATAAAGTAACAGTTATAGGTATTCATATTTATAATATTTATCCACATGTTTCTAGTTTGTATATTCGGATTACGTGTTTGAGTTTCATACAAGTGCAAATCACATATGTTCTAATAAATTATATTCAGTATCGATTTTAATTGAATATTTTGATTATTTATTTATTTTTTCAAATTTAAACTGAACTTTATTGACTGTGTCCTTTTCCAGACGTTTTATTAATTTATTGTAATTAATTATTTGCATGCAATTAAAAACTAATTTTAAACGATGCCAAAGAAGGATAACTTCTCACGCGCCTACATAAGTACACGCACCCATTTTTTTTTATTAGGAAACAACAGCTTTTATTTATTAATTACATGCTTAAGTAAACTTATTTAAAAAACTAAGCCAATTACAGAGTTTCACGACATTTTAGAATAATTAAGGAAGTAAAACATAAATTATTTTCTTAGAAACATAAAATTACAAAATAAGAAAATCTGAGTAAGTTATTCTTATCATAAATTGAAGTAACAAATAAATAAACACTTTTTGATCGATTGTCAGTATAGATTGACAGTTCAAAATGTATTAATAGTATTACAATGTAAATATAAATATAAAACCGAAACAGAATAATAATCAAGTTTTTCGTTTTTAAAACATATTCAAAGGGTATAAATAAAAAATACAGTTTTATAGATAAAACTAGTGGCCCGCCCTCGCTTCGCTTCGGTGTAGAGCTGTAGTGTAGACTATAGATTTTGTTCTCAGGCGTGTATTGTACACATTGAATTTATTTATTTAATTCTTTTTTTATGATTCTTTTTTTATTGAATAGGTAATAATGTTAACTTTTTTAAATTAGGGATGAGTGAGAGTATTGTAAACGTAAGAGTAAACAAATATAATCAGAATGCTCCGAACTGCTAAGCTATCAGGAGTTACACGTATTATTGTGAGTAAACCATAAAAGATAGACATATGCTGTTGCGGGATATTTTTTAGATAATTTTATGTAGAATATTTCCGTCATACATGATTTCTATGTAACTTTAACCAATAAGGCTGCGCACGCGACGGAAGCTTAAAAAATGGAGTAACTTCTCCCGTTTTCCCAACATTTCCCTTCACTACTCTGCTCCTATTGATTGTAGCGTGATGAAAAGTATACTATAACCTGCCCAGGAGTATGAAGAATAATTGTACCAAGTTTCGTTAAAATCCGTCGAGTAGTTTTTGTTTCTATAAGGAACATACACACAGACAGACAGACAGACAAAAATTTTACTGATTGCATTTTTGGCATCAGTATCGATCACTAATCACCCCCTGATAGTTATTTTAAAAATATATTTCATGTACAGAATTGACCTCTCTACAGATTTATTATAAGTATAGATTAACCAATAAGGCTGCGCACGCGACGGAAGCTTAAAAAATGGAGTAACTTCTCCCGTTTTCCCAACATTTCCCTTCACTACTCTGCTCCTATTGATTGTAGCGTGATGAAAAGTATACTATAACCTGCCCAGGAGTATGAAGAATAATTGTACCAAGTTTCGTTAAAATCCGTCGAGTAGTTTTTGTTTCTATAAGGAACATACACACAGACAGACAGACAGACAAAAATTTTACTGATTGCATTTTTGGCATCAGTATCGATCACTAATCACCCCCTGATAGTTATTTTAAAAATATATTTCATGTACAGAATTGACCTCTCTACAGATTTATTATAAGTATAGATAACTACCAAACTACCTATTACAATATTTAAGAATTATTATAAGTATAGATGAATTGCGAGATCAAACTTCGAACAATATTCAAAGAATGGCTGACGTTGCGTCTGTAAAAACTCAAACTTGATGCTCATTGAGAATTTTTTCCAATAATCCTAATTAATCTATGGGCAGGCAGGTCTGAGGTCTGAATAAGTTAGCGACCGAAGTATTGGGGATTGAACTTAAGTACCCACTTAAGCGCGTTCTTTCTGAATAAACTCCACTAAATATAAAATCCCTCAAAACCTCCAACTCTCGTTAATACTTTTACTTTTGCACAGGAAAAAACAGGCTTTTAAGAGTCTCTTCAAACGTTTAATTTAAGGAAAACTGGGTGACATGCCCAAATGGGTGAGTTGAACCATATTAAGAAAATAATTTAAAGGACATTGGGCAAAATTGTATGGACGCTGCACCCACGTCCGCCACGGCTTAAAATACATTGTTTAAAAGGTATTATAGTCATGATCATCTGTGCCAAAGCGCATTAAATTCCATCCCGGGGGTCTTTAGTTATTTTAAGTTAAATAGGTACGAGTGCTATAACGAACGAACATTATTGAAACAAAGGGAATTAATTTAGTTACTTCGACCCTACATAGATGGCTCAGGTATTATGGGAGTACTTCACAAGGTGCAAGGGCCTCCTTATGTAATTCTGCCGCGCTAGAGTAAATCCAAAAACCCCCGCATGGTTTGGGTTTTTTTTCTAAAATTAATAAAGTAAATTGTCTTCTATGTAAAACGGAGCGACCACAAATCACACATACTTGTCCACACTTCGGAGAAAACATGATTCCAGTTCATCCATACTAATTGACAAAACCGATAATCGTGTTCCAATGTCCAAAGCGTGTTAGATAAAAATCAATCAAGTGACAGGGAGCGCACAAGCACGACAAAGTAAGAAGAGTCGAATATTTGCAACTGCAAATCCTTCAACCTCCGTAAACCGTTTGGAGGTGTCTCAGTAAGTGCAAGCGCAGGTTGGCGGAAGACTTTGTCGTATATCTGGTTGTATATTATTATGGTAACTAATAAAATAAAATGAATTTATTTAGCTACTTAAATATGCCCATGTGCCATATCTTTTGGCTACCAGGATATTTTTTTACGGTGTTATATCTTTGGACTCCCAGGATATTTTTTTACGGTGTCATAATAAAAAAGGCTAGTTTTTCATATATCTATCGATTCATACTAATTACATTGTTGGCGGAGCTGGGTGTATTTTGCCCACTGTCCTTTAACGCAGAAACCGTCAATCGTTCATTGGTCACATGCAAGACTGCTTTGCTATGATTGGCTTGGTGGAATTACGAAGGCCGTCCACAATCCATAGAATAAAAGAACAAGAAGTTGTGTACTCATAGAATAAAAGAACAAGTTTTTTAGCGGAGCTAAGGCGGTGTTGCTGTCTTATACTTATCATTTTGCATAAATTTGACGACCTCCGTGACCGAGTGGTTTGTACGCCAGGTTTCATGGCTGTCGCCGACTCGAGAGGTCTCGGGTTCGAATCCCGGTGGGGGCAGATGTTTGTGTGATGAATACGAGCATTTGTACTCCAGTCATGGATATTTAATATGTATTTATATAATTAAACTTATATATGTACAGTATATGTATTCTATCCGTTACCCTAGCATCCCATAACACAAACCTTATAGTGCTTACTTTGGGGCTAGGCTAATTGGTGTGTGTCGGAAATATTTATTTATATAAAAAAAAAAAAAATATCTTTACTACTGATGTTTCATATCTTCGCATTACAACATGTTGCACAGATTACAATATTTAATTTTCTCTCGAACTTTTTCTACGAAAATGACAAACAAGTGATTCATAAAATTAATCTTGAGTAGTAATGCTTATTCAGGCTATAGAGAAAATTGTCGCTTATACAAAATGAAACCTTCGTCATAACTTATTCGGCCATTTGACAAGGGTAACATTATTGTTTATTCCATATGTTTTCACTCGTTTTAGGGTTCCGTACCTCACAAGGAAAAACGGAACTCTCACGAAGGGAAACGGATCACTTTTTTGTCCGTCTGTAAGACTGTCTGTCTCATTCATCAATTTGACCTCTCAACTCATTTGACCATTTATCTCGGGAGCGCGTTGAGGTACCTAGTTGAAATTTAAACCTCACGTTAACGTAAAAACAGATGCGGCTGATAATGTTGCGCACCTACCTACAACAATTTGTAAGGAATCCACGGCGAACGAGACCGGTCCGGTTTTTTACAGAATTCAGAAATCAATATATCTTTATTCAAATTCAACGTATAGTACAACTCTTTTGAAACGTCCAAATTTTTTATTCCGTACCACTCGTTATTAGACTTATTTTTTAGCTGCGGAGAAAAACGAGCGAAAAAAACTCCACAACATTAAAAGAATATAGTAACAATATTTACAAATCATTATGTTACAACGTCAATACAATCATGATTTATTTAATATAGAAAACCTGTTGGAGTGATTGGAACAGTTCAAACCCAAGCATTTTTGTCTGTAATATACCTAATCTAATAGCAAAGTCTTGGTTCCACCATGCTTCTTCACAGCTCTTATAAAGGACTCCAGTTTGTAGGAAGGACGTGCGCGGCCAAATAATTCCTCTTGCGAATAGTAGGACAAAAAAAATAGTTGGAAAGCCGGTGGCAACATTATGTAGGTCAGCGCGTGTGGTCAACTGAAGGTGAGATAAGGGAGAATAGCTCCACAGGACACTCGTCGTGGTATAGTAGTAACACATAGCATCGTAATTGTAGACTCGAGGTTATTAGTTATTAATGCGGATAACGCGTACTTGAATGATACCTAACACTTAATGGCCGAAAGAAGACCTTCGATTTCTGTCCAAAGGAGATTGCTCAGCTTCCATACATGTTTGGCCTAAAGACCAATAATCATGAAAAATTGTTTCCTAGATTCGAAATTATATATAAATTACTGTAGAAACGAATATTATTGACGGACACCCCTGAGAACTTCTATAAACCATATACACTGAATGATTTGAGGTTATGTTTGCCAATAGGTACATAGGTATTAAAATAATAAAGTTATATAGCAAACTAGGGAAATCAATCCAAGTACTGAAATTATGTATTAGATTCAGGTATATAAAGCTTGTAGATTAATAGATAGTTGCCTGTTTTTAAAGTTAATGCTTAAAAGTAACTTTTAAAATCAGGTATGCATTTCCGGTTATAATAAGGTACTCTGTGACAGAAACTGTGTGTTTTTTGTGAATGAGCCACAGATAAGAGAGAATTTTTAAACTCTCGTTAACTAAAGAAAGCTTATTATTTTTGTTATGTTTATATTATAACCATATTTTAGATTTTTAGTGTATCACACCTTATAATGAGTTTATGGAGGTGTTTGGCGATAATATTTGTCTAAGCACATTTGCATGTAGTAAAAATGATAATATACTTGTGGATATTAATACCAGTGTAATAAAAAAAAATGATTTGTTTTATTGATCTTTACAAAATAGATTTGTTTTGATGTTAAATAAACAGCTTCAATCAGTCTTTGGCTGAATGTTACTACACCTATAGCCATTAAAAATGTTTCGTATATTTTCCAAACCGGTAAAATTAAAAATCCTTTTTTAAAATTAATATATTATACAAAAGTGTCCGTTAAAATGTAATGACTGTAAAATAAAGTATAAATTACGCCAAGAATTACCGTATATGTCAATATTTTTTTTGTACATTTGGGCCAATTTCAGCAATCTCCTATGTACCTTGATACAAATTATCTCAAAAAAAATCTAAAATTATGCATAAAAAAACTCAACAATCAAAAAAAATGTTTGTTATACAGCTGGACAAGAAATTCCATTGATATTTGTAATGAACTCTGCGTTTTTTTCTACACATAATAGGGTATTTGACAGGTTTTAGAAAACGATCTCACGTTATTCACTAACTAGCAAACCAGTGAACCAAATGTTCACCAAAACCTGATTTCTCGAAAACCGGAAGTGCTACGTTACTCAAATCCGGTTTGTAGTCTTATCAGACTATTCTTAACTTATAACTTAAATATTCTCTTTATCTATCTCTTACGGTTTGGCCGCTGAAACAGCACCACAGACAGACGGACTTGTCTAATAGATAAGAGATGTTTATAGGGTCGGTAAAAACAATAGACAAGAAAACTACTATCTTCATCGTGGGTTTTTAGTAAAATTATGAATATCTTTTCTGTAAAAATAGTAAAAACTCCTGCCAATATTAATACAGATGCTAACAATTGGCACTTTATTAGAACGAAGTTCCTTACGGCAGGCTTGGAGGGGATAGGGATTTTGCTGCGCGACCGAACTGAAAAAAATGTGATAGTAAAACCGTAAGAAAAAATCCGTGGAAAAAAGTGCGTGGAATAGAACCGTTAAACGAGACGTGCGCAGGCGCGACAGTCGCATACACAAGCGAGTAGTGTATAATACCTTTCTCTTTCTCCCTCTTTCTTTTCGTTCTCTCATCCCTTCTCTTTCTATTACCACTCCACCCCGCCAATGCATAGTATATACTCATGAATTCATGGACATGCACGTGGCGAATACTCACATTATGGTAGGCTTGGAGGGCATAGGGATTTTGCTGCGCGACCGAACTGAAAAAAATGTGATAGTAAAACCGTAAGAAAAAATCCGTGGAAAAAAGTGCGTGGAATAAAACCATTATATGCGCATTAGCCGAAGGAACTTCGTTCCTACCTGGTGTCCCACGACACCACATCATTTTTTTTAATACTGTCAAATACCCTATTGCATGATAATACTTGGGGTACAAAATGGGCAGATTTGTATGGAGATAATAACGGATCTCTTATTGACCAGTCTAAGTAATACAATTAGTATAGGTTTATACTATCTACACTGGAAAATTGTTATCAGCTGGTGAGTTCTATGTTTTGTTTCTTTCCATCTCGGAGATTTTCTTCACCTCAAATAACATCGTTTTCACGATTTTAGTTGTTGTAGTCAATTCACGTTTCGCAATTTATTATCATGAGCCACTCAGCACTATAAGGCTCAGTCCTCACGGCGCGATTGTCCCTTTTGTTTGAGTGTGTATGCTGTTGGTCGCAGATGACCTTTACGGCGTCACCGGGTTTGGGGACGGCGAGATCCTAAGGGGAGCTCAAGCCGAGAATTGGCGATCGCCTCTAGAGGTATTTCAGGCGGATGGCATCTCCCCAAGGGAGGAGTCTCCTCTCTGTCTGGAGCCTCTAGACCACTCGAACCTGAGGGGGTCTCCAGCGCCCGGCGCAGCTGCGGGACCGCAACTCGCGTACAATGTGAGATTGTAGGTAGAACTCAAAAGCTAAACTCACGGCACGCTTTGTGCCCGCAGAGCATGCAGAAAACTGCGGTCTATAAGTCACTTTGGCGTGAGACAAAATGTAAACAAAGAATCTGAGGTTCTAAAACTTTTATAATGTCAGAAAGTACCTACTAGTTAATGATTAGGTATACTTTATGTAACCTATAATTTATTAACAACTTTAAACTTAACAGTAAAAAAATAACAACAAGCTCAACAAATTAATCAAGAAAATAACAAGAATTTAAAAATAAGATAGAATATGCACGCTCGCGTTAACAGGTTGATCGGAAGAGTAAAGATGGCTGACGTAAACCAACCGATTACAAAACACAACACTTCAACGTAAAATACTTATATCATGTCTACTCTTAAATTATTACGTATTAGAATACGTCTTAAGTTTTGGGAATGATTGTGTTTTTCCATGTCAACTTAAGTTGTTAAAATACTTTTATGAGCAAAATTAAAATATATGAATTTATGACGTGTATGTAACGTTAAATATGTATAAAATATTTTTTTTTCTTATTCATACATATGTATGTACCAGCTATTAAAATAATTAACTTAATGTTTCCTTTGCAAATAGTATTTAATCTTTACTTTTGTCCAACGTGACCTTAAAAGCATCCTTTTTATGGTTTGTTTACATTTTGTGTTTGTTTGTTTTGTTCATGAGCGTAGAATTCGTGTCCTTACGGATGGTAGCAGTTCGCGGTTCATGTCAGTGAATGCCGGCGTTCCCCAGGGCTCCGTCCTATCCCCCACTCTCTTTCTGCTGCATATCAATGACTTTATCCTCTAGGGAATATTCATTGCTATGCAGACGACAGTACAGTGCATGCGGGGTATCTCGGACAAGCAGCGGCTGGGCAGGCGGTAACCAAGGAGAAACGGGAGAATCTTGTCATTGAACTCAATCAGGCCTTGGACCACATTTCTGAATGGGGTACCAAGAACTTGGTTGAGTTCAATGCTAAGAAAACCCAGGTCTGCGCATTCACGGCAAAAACGTCGCCATTCCTTTTATGTCGTTCTCTTCAGGGCGCAACACTGGAGCTAGAGAGCAGTATCACCATGCTCGGTATGGAGATTCGCTGTGACTTAAATCCAAAGAATTACATCGAAAGTGTGATAAAAACAGCCTCACGCAAACTCGGAGTCCTGAACAAGGTGTGGCGTTTTTTCACGCCCGAGCAACTGTGCTTGTTGTATAAGACGCAGGTGCGGTCTTGCGTAGAATATTGCTCGCACCTCTGGGATGGCTCCGCCAAGTACTTGCTCGATGCTTTGGATAGGTTACAGCGGCGCGCAATCCGCATCATAGGCGATGAGGAGGTGACTAAACACCTCGAGCCTCTTCAATTACGCCTAGACGTGGCGTCACTAAGCGCGTTCTATCGTCTGTACCACGGCGAGTGTTCTGAGGAGTTATTCTCTCTTATTCCACCTTCCCCTTTCCTTCAGAGGACCACGCGCGCTGGCCTACGTTGTCACCGTCTAACTGTGGCTACAATTCCAACGCGTAGAAAGAAATTTGGTGACTCATTTCTTTGTCGTACTATCTGTAAATGGAATGCTCTGCCCGCTCACGTGTTCCCTCCCTCTTACAACTTGGGATCCTTTAAAAGAGGCGTGAAGAAGCAACTTGCAGGCCGGCAGGGTGAGGATGGCTGGTGTGGCAGTTAGGACTGCTGTATCAGCTATCTTAGCATCTGGACTTCACCTTCACTTAACATCAGGTGGGGTGGAGTCATTTGTCGGACCTATCTATATAAAAAAAAATTGTCTCAGACCAATGTGAATAGACTATAGTGAGTTTTGAATTAAGTGTCTCACAGACCTTATTGGTCGCTTATATTTGAACACTCGCTTACTTTGCAAGCGAATATAATTGGCTGCCATCCCGTCTGTGTGTGAAACCCTTAAAAGGCTTTGCGGCCGCCCGCGGCAGGTGGCAGAAAATACCGCTTCGTGAGTTCTTAACCTCATAATTGCTATCGCGCTCTGTTGTGAGTAGAACGTGTTGTTTTTTTTTTTATTAATTATTCATGACCATGGATACAAGTCCTTCAGTCGCATACATTAATACAAATCTGAATCTTCTTCTTTTTTATTTACATTAGAATGTCGGTGTGACGCATTCTATTTTTTTTTATAGGTAGGTCCGACAAATGACATCACCCCACCTGATGTTAAGTGAAGGTGAAGTCCAGACGCGGAGATAGCTGATACAGCAGTTCTAACTGCCACACCAGCCATCCTCACCCTGCCGGCCTGCATGTTGCTTCTTCACGCCTCTTTTAAAGGATCCCAGGTTGTAAGAGGGAGGGAACACGTGAGCAGAGCATTCCATTTACGGATAGTACGACAAAGAAATGAGTCACCAAATTTCTTGTAGTGCTTGGCACGAAATGTATCGAGTTGGTTTTATCGATAAGCTTCTGTGAGGTAGTCAACACTACAATAAAGTTCTCACGTCCACTTGATCGGAATAGCGTATATTTTAAAGATTCCACTAATTCTTCAGTTGCGCAGATGGTTGTAACACAAAATCACACCGATTTTATTTCACAATATCCACTATGAGCGAATTTAGGAATAATTAAAATAAGACTCCAACCGCACTCGATGAAATCCCGCCAAAAACTCGAGTAGATCGTGATAAAAATAAGTGTTTTCACTTAACTCGACATGGGCATAAAGGCCGGAAAAGTAGTATTATTTAGAAACTAAAATCTTTAAGCTTGTGTTTTTTTTTTCTCAGAGCATTAAAGTATGGATATCTTCTCATCGCAACCTTTTCAAATTAATGGGTTACCTGCTGATGGGTAAGGCACTAGTCATGCTCTGGTATTGCTACATCTATACTTATAATAAATCTGTAGAGATGTCAATTCTGTACATGAAATATATTTCCAAAATAACTATCAGGGGGTGATTAGTGATCGATACTGATGCCAAAAATGCAATCAGTAAAATTTTTGTCTGTCTGTCTGTCGGTGTGTATGTTCCTTATAGAAACATAAACAACTCAACGGATTTTAACGAAACTTGGTACAATTATTCTTCATACTCCTGGGCAGGTTATAGTATAATTTTCACCACGCTACAATCAATATCAGCAGAGTAGTGAAGGGAAATGTTGGGAAAACGGGAGAAGTTACTCCATTTTTTAAGCTTCCGTCGCGGGTGCAGCCTTAATGGTTAAAGTTACATAGAAATCATGTATGGCGGAAATATTCTACATAAAATTGTCTAAAAAATATCTCGCAACAGCATATGTCTATCTTTTATGGTTGACTCACAATAACACGTGTAATTATATAAATAAAGTCATTCTTTAGAGCACAAGCCTGAGAACAAAAACTATAGTTTACACTACAGCTCTACAACGAAGCGAAGCGAGGGCGGGACACTAGTTGTAAATAAATTAGAAGTACTTAACTAAAACTGTCTTTTGTTTTATCAAATATAAAAATAATAAATAAATTTAATTAAAAGAAAAAAAGGCTCAAGGTCGATGTTAGAGGTTCTCTGTCTTAACTGGTCATCAACAGTAGCATAGGGCGTTCTTGGTGGTGCCGAAGTCGATGCAGGAGCAAGAGTGCGGGATGGCACAGCAAGGACAGGTTCTGGTGAGCAGGTAATGGTAGGAACTTCGGTGATAACAGGACAGCAAATGAAGGGATGATGACTAATTTCTTTTTCTTCGTTTATCAGGTAGATTATCAAAAAGTATTGGACACGTATTTTTTCTTTTTCCACATAATATAAACATTGCAGAGATATGTTGATTTGAAAAGTCGCATGACGTCACGTTTGAGTACACTTATAAGTGAGAATTCACCGTCTGTAGAGTTAGTGGATTCTACAAAGTTTCTGGGTATTACTTTAGACTCTCGTCTGCAATGGGATCCTCATATTGATGCATTGTCAAGACTCTTAACTGATGTGGAAACGGCAAGATTAGTTTACTTTGGTTACTTTCATAGTGTTATGTCATATGGCCTTTTGTTGTGGGGCTCAGCCGCTAATATCGAAAGTATTTTCATACTGCAAAAGAGAGCTGTTCGCGCCATATACAATTTAAAGGCAAGAGAATCCCTTAAAGAAAAATTTAAAGAAATTAATATTTTAACACTGGCGTCGCAATACATTTATGAAAATTTAATATATGTAAGAAAAAACTATGATGAATTTGCAAAAAAAAGTCAAACCCATAACTTTAACACGAGATTTAAGAACAAGCTTGCCGTTCCATGTTTCAGACTCCAAAAATCAAGAGGTTCATTTCTGGGTCTTGCAATACTACAGTATTGCATTGTTTAACAAAGTTCCCCAAGATCTAATTGAGCTTCCACTGACTAAATTTAAATCTCAGATCAAAAATACTCTTATCAATAAGGGCTATTATAAAGTTGATGATTATCTAAATGATCGTAATGCATGGACTTAGTGTTTCTTATAATTTGATATTAAATGGGTATTACTCATTTTTCATAACAGTAATATTGTACCTATCTAATGCCGCTTCCTATATACTACTTAAAATGTTAACTATAAAATTAATTGTAACTACATATTTATATTCTAGACTAGTGGCCCGCCCTCGCTTCGCTTCGGTGTAGAGCTGTAGTATAAACTATAGTTTTTGTTCTCAGGCTTGTGCTATAAAGAATGCCTTTATTTATATAATTACACGTGTTATTGTGAGTCAACCATAAAAGATAGACATATACTGTTCCGGGATATTTTTTAGACAATTTTATGTAGAATATTTCCGTCATATATGATTTCTATGTAACTTTAACCATTAAGGCTACACCCGCGACGGAAGCTTAAAAAATGGAGTAACTTCTCCCGTTTTCCCAACATTTCCCTTCACTACTCTGCTGCTATTGATTGTAGCGTGATGAAAAGTATACTATAACCTGCCCAGGAGTATGAAGAATAATTGTACCAAGTTTCGTTAAAATCCGTTGAGTAGTTTTTGTTTCTATAAGGAACATACACACAGACAGACAGACAGACAGACAGACAAAAATTTTACTGATTGCATTTTTGGCATCAGTATCGATCACTAATCACCCCCTGATAGTTATTTTAAAAATATATTTCATGTACAGAATTGACATCTCTACAGATTTATTATAAGTATAGATAAGCACGGTTTCTCAATATCAATTATTGTCTGTCAATAAGGTCGAACGCTCTGAACGCATCAACAGCCAAATATTGAATGAAGCTCGCTTTCTTTTTTTTTGTTTCCTCCCAGCCGGGGGAGCGGTTGTGAAATCCTCATGGATACCCTACAGCCGGCTGTAGAGTTATGTCAGACTCTTACTGACTAAAACACACCCGTGGGGGGTGCCTATGGCCTTAGGGGCCTTACAGGCTTCATCTGATGCGATCAACCCCTGAGAAGGGGATGATGCAGCGCTGCCTTAGTAAATACTACTGCATAGTGCGCTTAGAGAACGGATGCACCCTGATGTGCATCCGTATCGGTTTGGGACTGAGCGACTGAAGGTCTCTCAGGATCGGGGGGGCGGGGAAGCTCGCTTTCGGACCTCCCGCCTTTTTATACCCTACCGCGCCGCCACGACCCGTGTCGAGCGCGGCAGCCGTTACACAAAAATAATCCTTAAAGCATGATTCAGTATTCACGTGCGACGGCGCGATGGCTTATTTCATGTATAAGTTTGGTGTTTCTATACCGATTTCTATGATTCTTTTTTTATTGAATAGGTAATAATGTTAACTTTTTAAATTAGGGATGAGTGAGAGTATTATAAACGTAAGAGTAAACAAATATAATCAGAATGCTCCGAACTGCTAAGCTATCAGGAGTTACACGTGTTATTGTGAGTCAACCATAAAAGATAGACATATGCTGTTGCGGGATATTTTTTAGACAATTTTATGTAAAATATTTCCTTCATACATGATTTCTATGTAACTTTAACCATTAAGGCTACACCCGCGACGGAAGCTTAAAAAATGGAGTAACTTCTCCCGTTTTCCCAACATTTCCCTTCACTACTCTGCTGCTATTGATTGTAGCGTGATGAAAAGTATACTATAACCTGCCCAGGAGTATGAAGAATAATTGTACCAAGTTTCGTTAAAATCCGTCGAGTAGTTTTTGTTTCTATAAGGAACATACACACAGACAGACAGACAGACAGACAGACAAAAATTTTACTGATTGCATTTTTGGCATCAGTATCGATCACTAATCACCCCCTGATAGTTATTTTAAAAATATATTTCATGTACAGAATTGACATCTCTACAGATTTATTATAAGTATAGATAAGCACGGTTTCTCAATATCAATTATTGTCTGTCAATAAGGTCGAACGCTCTGAACGCATCAACAGCCAAATATTGAATGAAGCTCGCTTTCTTTTTTTTTGTTTCCTCCCAGCCGGGGGAGCGGTTGTGAAATCCTCATGGATACCCTACAGCCGGCTGTAGAGTTATGTCAGACTCTTACTGACTAAAACACACCCGTGGGGGGTGCCTATGGCCTTAGGGGCCTTACAGGCTTCATCTGATGCGATCAACCCCTGAGAAGGGGATGATGCAGCGCTGCCTTAGTAAATACTACTGCATAGTGCGCTTAGAGAACGGATGCACCCTGATGTGCATCCGTATCGGTTTGGGACTGAGCGACTGAAGGTCTCTCAGGATCGGGGGGGGCGGGGAAGCTCGCTTTCGGACCTCCCGCCTTTTTATACCCTACCGCGCCGCCACGACCCGTGTCGAGCGCGGCAGCCGTTACACAAAAATAATCCTTAAAGCATGATTCAGTATTCACGTGCGACGGCGCGATGGCTTATTTCATGTATAAGTTTGGTGTTTCTATACCGATTTCTATGATTCTTTTTTTATTGAATAGGTAATAATGTTAACTTTTTAAATTAGGGATGAGTGAGAGTATTATAAACGTAAGAGTAAACAAATATAATCAGAATGCTCCGAACTGCTAAGCTATCAGGAGTTACACGTGTTATTGTGAGTCAACCATAAAAGATAGACATATGCTGTTGCGGGATATTTTTTAGACAATTTTATGTAAAATATTTCCTTCATACATGATTTCTATGTAACTTTAACCATTAAGGCTCCACACGCGACGGAAGCTTAGAAAATGGAGTAACTTCTCCCGTTTTCCCAACATTTCCCTTCACTACTCTGCTCCTATTGATTGTAGCGTGATGAAAAGTACACTATAACCTGCCCAGGAGTATGAAGAATAATTGTACCAAGTTTCGTTAAAATCCGTCGAGTAGTTTTTGTTTCTATAAGGAACATACACACAGACAGACAGACAGACAGACAAAAATTTTACTGATTGCATTTTTGGCATCAGTATCGATCACTTATCACCCCCTGATAGTTATTTTGAAAATATATTTCATGTACAGAATTGACCTCTCTATAGATTTATTATAAGTATAGATGATGTAATGGAAAGTGACTTCAGACGTATTTCTGAAGTAATTTTTCAACTTGACGACACTGTATATAACAATACAGGGAGAAAAAAACAGCCCTTGCTGAGTTTCTTGCCGGTTCTTCTCAGTACAAGGTCTCCCGCCGTAGTTTTGCGAACCGATGGCGTAGCTTCTTGACCTTCACAAGTGCTTGTAACAGCCTAGACTGAATAAATGACATTTCATTTCATTTCATTTCACTCAAAAGTGACGTCACGAGCACTTAGTCCCAAACTTTGACGCGCTATAAATTTGTCATTTTTTGGTTGATTGCCCAAAGAAAAAATACGTGTCCATTATTTTTTGATCATCTAACTGACGGACTAATTAGAATTTCGTTTACTGTAACCCGTTATCACCTTTATTGTTCGTAGGTGATTTTGCAGCTGGTAGGCGGTCCCTGGAATTCCCATACCCCACGCTCCGATGATGATGTTGGAGATGATGGTGAATAATAATGCTGGACTGTATTAATATGAATATAGTGCTTAAAAGTATAGGGTTGTTCAACAAGAACTTTGTTTTTCAAATGTGGTTACACCAACAATATGATCGTTTTCACATTTAGTTTTTTGACGTATTCGTAGTAGATGAATTGGCAATTGTTACAACGAATTCAATTTCGCTTGAAAATAGAATTAAAATAATTGAAATCCACTATAAAACAGTGGTTCTGTTACAGTTAAATTTTGTCAAATTCGTGATATTTTCGGACAACATATTCGTCCTTCTGAGACCGCTATTAAGAATTTGGTTGTTAAATTTGAGCCGCCAGGCTCGATGCAAAATGTGCCAACATCAATGCGTGTTCGACCAGGTCGTTCAACTGAAAGCATCGCAGCCGTGAGCCACAGTGTTGAGGGAGATCCAAATTTGTCGATTCCGCGACGTTCTCAACAATTGGGGTTATCCAGAACCACCAAATGACAAATTTTATTGATGACGTTGATATCACCGATAAGTGGTTTCAATAGGACGGCGCCACATGTCACACAGCTAAAGAAACGATCAATTTATTGCGAACCAAATTTCCCGATCGCATAATTTCACTAAACTCAGCTGTTAAGTGGCCAGCCAGATCATGTGATTTAATACCATTAGATTATTTTTTTTGGGGTTATGTTAAGGACAGAGTGTATAAGGGGCCAATCGAATCGATTGCAGCCTTAAAACTCAAAATCCGTGATGTGATTAATGAAATAGTCCCGCCATTTTGCCAAACAGTGATTAAAAACTTTGATGAAAGAATCGACATCTGTCAGCGTGCTCGCGGTGGACATTTGCAAGATATCATTTTTCATTCATAATTGCCGAACTTTTCTCTTTGTAATTCAATAAAAAATTTAATAAACTTCATCTAATTTATTTGTTTTAGAAAACGAAGTTCTTGTTGAAAAATCCTATACAACAATTATTATTATTATGAGGAGCTCGGTTAGCGCGTTCGGCTGCGATCGTTGAAGTTAAGCAATTTTCGCAGTGGTCGGTCATTGGATGGGTGACCAAGAATCTTCTATCTCGAGTTCCTCCGTGCTACGGAAAGCACGTTAAAACGTTGGTCCCGGCTGCATCTGCAGTCGTTAGCACCCGCCAATCCACACTGGGACGGCGTGGTATGTTAGGGCCCAATCTCCTGTGTCCCAGCAGTGGGGACATTAATAGGATGATGGTAATGATGACAATATTTATATCCCGACAATGTACACACGGAGTCCACAGCGGCCATGAAGCGAGAGGCGCCTCCCGCAGTCCTCGTCCTGGGCTGGCCCGTCGGCCGCCCGAGCCAATGTTGCGTTCACCAGATATTCATTCTTCATCCTGACTGCATCAGCGTACGCCAATCAGTATCATATGGCGTATCGTGCCATAACTTTTTACTATATTACTATCAATGTGAGGCAGTCAGAGTTGATTGTTAAAGTATAGAATACAGAACATGTAAATAGCAATAAATTAAAGAAACAATCAAATTACAATTTAAAAATCGGTTGTCTGTAAAGTCTGTTTACTGACGATAGTTGAAACGTGACAACGTTTTTTTACAATGTACATAGTTTTTAAAAATATAAAAGCACATGCTTTAAGCAATCGTTTTACAACAATTATCGTTGCTATAAACAATTGACACCACATTCATTTTTCACTGCATTTCATACTTGACGAAAACATGTAAATGTTTTATTGTATAGCAGTTGTCCACGCGGACGCATCGCTCACTCAAGTAGGAGAGAGACAGATGTTGAACACTGCCGAACGCAGAGGCCGATTGTGCCTCTTTGTCGCTCGTTGCGCGCTCTCGCTTGCACTTCAAGTCTTAAATGGAACGCCTCAGAGCGAGGTAACGCCGCTAGAGTCATGTTTTTTCGTGCGTGCAGCCGGCTCCATCGAATTATAAGACGTTGTCACTTTAAAAATTAAAAAAATTATCATTATCCTATACCTAGTAAAATATATGTACATTACTTACAATAAGGTACAAAACTAACTCGTTTTTTATATTGGAGCATTCGACCTGACGGCTCACCCGGTAGTAAGTGATCACCAGAGACCATAGACAACTGCAACACCAGGAGCACAGGTCGCGGCATGTAAGTGTAAACAAACACCTATATACAATAGGAGTAACAGACAGCCCCCCATGCAGAGGATGCATGGAGGCAGAAGAAACGCCACAGCATGTCATCATGGAATGCAGGAGTGTGGCCGACCAACGGGCGGGTTTCCGGAAGCTTGCAGCAGTCTACCAAGGCTGCTTTCCTTCTGGATCAATATAGGCTTGCTGGAGTAAACGGGAATGTTTTTGAGACACGCACAATGGTCCACTAATTAGGACTAAGTGCGGAAACCGCCCTGAAAAACTAAAATATACTAAATTCTAGCGCTGAACAAAACGCGGAGGGGATAGCTTCGCATGGGTACGACTGGAGAGCCAATCGGCGCAACGCACGCCCACCCGCGCACCTCGTTTCCCCCCCAACATATCTTAATTTTTACTTCTGTACAATAACGGTCAGCGCTGGAGTTTCGTGCCGCGACTTATATCACTAATGCGATGCCGGCTTCCGATAAAACACCGAGAGAACACAAGTCTTCGGTGGTCAAGGCTCTGGAGATTAGCCTCAACGAGAGCGTCATTGCCTATGAGTAGCAATCCTTCGCACGGTGTTCCACCGAGTCCAGTGCATCCAGCTGCTACAGAGCAGATCCATCCCAAAGGTGACAACAGTACTCCAAGCAGGAGCGAACTTGGGCTCGGTAAAGGTTAAAGAAGGAGTTCGCTCTTTTTCTGAAGGTTTTCAAGTCGTATTGGTTCGAAAACACTGCTGGCGACAATGTATTCTACAATTTTCTCGCACGTAGTAAAAAAACGACAAAATCATTACGATTGTACTCGATTACGAGGGGTGCAGGCTTAAAGAATTAATAATTAATAGAAAATAGTAAAATAAATGTTTGAGAACATTTATAACTATATAGATAGTAATTTTATTTTGCAGCCTCTACAATTCCAATGGAAAGCAGACAATGTCCTTCTTCTTAATTCGAATAGCGCACCTTTTTGGCGTGCAAGGGTAAAGCACGGCCTACTAGAACTGTGATCTGAGGTGCGTTTAGGGTTACCATATCTCAGGATTTGTCCTGAGATTTCAGGATTTTTGGACTCTTCTCAGGATTGCGGCTGGATTTTGCAAATCTCTTGAAATCTCAGGATTTTTTGAATTGTCAATAAAATACAGCTAATGTTTTAAATATCTGGTAATAAAAACGTAAACAAACTAAAGATAATCTTCCTTTGATAATACTTGCACAGTTAAAATCAGTACTTATTTATCCAAGTAGGTATTTGATCAGTTTTATCATACTTAATATGTGATGATATATTTTTAAGTAAGGTATTTTCTTTAATTACGGATTTATAAAATGCCCCACATGTTAAGCTCTTCAAATTATATTGAATTAAAAGTATAAGCAGCATGTATATAAGCGATAATATTACGACATTTCTAAATTGTTAAGTACGTTTGGGAGAAAATTCTCAAACTGTAAAAATCTCAGGATTTTTCTATGGAAATGAAGCCTTTTCTCCGGAATTTTGATTTTTTCATCTGGCAACCCTAGGTGCGTTTTAATAGTTGCAGTCTGTAAGTGCGTTTAGTCAAATCTTTTCTTTGAATAGTTCTGTACCCCTAGCACGAACCATTAGCGAATTCGTTACGTTGGCGAGTCCGAAATGTCATTGTCAAATGTGTACTGATTTTTGGTTCTCTGATTTTAGTTTGACATTGACATTTCGGTTCGTGCTAGGTGTAGGTACAGCTTTATTTGTAATTTAAGTTCACGCATTACGTGACCGTAGCGGAAGCTTCTATAGGCTACGGTGGCCTTAACATCAGGCAGATTACGTGTTTGTATGCCACCTCTGGACACAAAATTAAAAGTTTTATTACATTAACTACCTAATAAAATAACATACTATTAAGATATATATACTATAATTACATTAACTATCTAATAAAAAATTCTTTTTTGATTTATACAAAAACTATTTATTATTAGATGATTACATTTTTATTTTTTTAGCATTTAACAGCCTAATGTTAAAATCTAAAGAAAATATTACGAGAAAATAAATTAAGGTAAAAAAAAACCTTTCTAAAAATAAGCTTTTATTTAAATGCGCTAAAAAGAAAAAAAATAAACTTATACACTAAAACTTTTACTGTTAACTTATAATGTCATTTCAAATTTAACACATTTGACACAATTTATATGTTATAAAAGCTTGTAAAAAGCTTGTAAAAAAGGTCACTTTACAGTCTGAAACGTAGACCGACTGCATATTTTTCTGGTAATATTTTCGTGACGTAGCAAAACCTCAGACATGGTTAACTAGTTTAATAAAAAATCCAATCCAAGTCTTCTCTCTCTTACCTAACCTACATCTGCGCCTTATGAAAAACTTAAATCAATGACTTGCAACTCTTTAAGCGCAGAATATGTATGAGTCCCGACGAACCGCCGCGCCGGCCGGCCAACCGCCGCACAGTGGGCGGAAACGATCAAAACTACGCGCGAAGCAGTAAAATTAATCTAAATGAAATCATTTTTTTTAAATACTCGTAGTTATGTCTGCTTTCTTGTAGCACTGCTGAAATTCATTTTTTTAGGGGTAGAAACCACCAGCAGAAGCAGGCTAGCTTAATGGTTGTTAGGGGTGGTTTCGATCAACTACATATTTACTATTAGGGGTTGAGGTAAGCTAGCCTATCTGTATATACGAGTAAAATATATATTTCCTTATAAATATGTAGTTGATAGAACTCGTTTTACCCAGAATCTGGTAGTTTAGTCTGCTTAGGGGTTGAAAGGGGTGGTTTCTACCCCTAAACAGATGCGGTGTAAGACATGGGCGACGTGGGCCACCGCCACGGCCTCGCGGTACAAGGGGTCTCGCACCTCAAAAATGTTTATGCATTGCTTAAAAGTGATTTTTTTTATTATATTTTTTTTATAAAATCTGTCTTCAGGTCGCCACAGAACAGGGCCTCGCGAAATCTGACTTGCCCACATCAAATTTAGGTCTTAACCCGCCACTGCCCCTAAAAAAGTGAATTTCCGAAGTGCAACAAGAAAGCAGACATAATTACGAGTATTTAAAAAAATTATTTCATTTGGATTACTTTAACGCCACGCGCGTAGTTTTGATCGTTTCCGCCCACTGTGCGCCGTTGAGCCGAATCTGTCCGTTTTGATGTAACATAAAACAAATGTCAAATCAGAAACAGATTGAATCTTTGGATAAAAAAAAAAGATCTTTTCTTTCGACGACTTTTCAGTGACTGTGGTCACGAACTAAAGAGCTTGGAGCGAATAATTTCTTCGACTATACCTATTGTTCGCCGTTTCCATTATGCCCTTTGTTTCTCGGTAGGCCCTAATAGGGATTCTGAAGACGATTCAGCACCGGAAAACGGACTTATAATTTGTTCAGGGCTCCCTTTAGATTACAAATTCAGCTGCCCGAGAACAGTCATTTTCTTTGATTCGGAGCACATTTTAAAGATCGGAAATTCGGAGGCTTGATTTCACCATAAAATGATCAACATTTTTATGGAAGATTTACTGTATTTTTTTTTAACAAACGTGTACTAAAAATTATGAATATTCCAACTTAAGTGTACTTTATGCATTATATCGAACTTAAATTTTCTGAATATTAATTTCCCAAAAAGTTAATCTTGCTGAAAAATCTATGAACCTAACCTAACCTAACCTTCGATAATGGGCCGGGGCCCGCCTGCTTGTCAATATCATATGCAATAATTAAAAAAAAAAAAAAAACACACCTTTCCTTTTTTTTTCTTTCTTTATACTCGATAAGCCTTCTTTCGTTTCTACTTTTTAAATCTTTCTTCGTTCTATCCCCCGGCTCACGTTTCTACCTCTGGCTGTATCAAAGGCGGCTTCAGGTAGGATTTTAGGCCAACTTTAATAATAACCGACACATGACAAGAAATTTCACTAAAACACCCCCAATTAAGAACCTAAGACAAAAAAAAAAGAAAAGCTAACCTAACCTGAACTTTGTAAACACAGTGTTTAACTTTTTTTATATCACTTACGAGTAACAACCGATAAGGTACCTTTATAAACTTGTAGGGGCTATGTTGGTTAATACAATATCATTAATTAACCTTTCATCATCATCATCATTATCAGCCTATTAATGTCCCCACTGCTGGGGCACAGGCCTTCCCTACGGATGGAATAGGGAGATTGGGCCATGACCCACCACGTGAGCCCAGTGCGGATTGGCGGGTGCTAACGACTGCAAATGCAGCCGGGACCAACGTTTTAACGTGCCTTCCGAAGCACGTAGGAACTCGAGATAGAAGTTTTTGGTCACCCATCCAATGACCGACCACTGCGAAAGTTGCTTAACTTCAACGATCGCAGCCGAACGCGCTAACCACTTGCGCCATCGAGCTCCTCAACCAAATCAAATTAACCTTTCCTTTCGTATAAATAACTAGACAATGATTTAATAGAACTTTCTAGGGTGGTAACCTAATTTATTCTTTAGCAATAAAGCTCCCGTCTGGTGAAGTAGCCCTCGAATTTAAGGGGACTGCTGTTAATGGAATTATTTTTAAGTGCTCTGTCTGCAGTAGTCTGCAGTCAGATTAGACACAGAGTTGCATCCGGTGTCGGTAACTAATTAATAAGCAATTAACTAGATAAAGGCGAACGTTTTGAATGTTTTGATATAAGGTTCGAGATATTTCTGTGTAAATAATTATGACATAACACTACTGCACATCAGATGTAAGACGTAAATAAAGTAATAGAATGTTCATTTATTTGATTATTATTTATTACCTTTATTTTAAATACAAATTCATAAATAAGTACGTCTTTAGCATTGAACTTCTAGATGTTTAAGTCTGAAGAAAATTTTACCCAATCTGTCAAAGTTTTACTAGTGAAATTCCCAGTTAGCGATAGAAGATATAGATAGATAGATATATATAAGCGATGGACAATCTCCGTGGCCAAGTGGTTTGTACGCCGGGTTTCATGGCCGTCGCCGACTCGAGAGGTCCCGGGTTCGAATCCCGGTGCAATTGTTTGTGTGATGAATACGAGCATTTGTACTCCAGTCATGGATGTATAATATGTATTTCTATATAAATATACTTATATGTATTTCTATATTATGTACAGTATATGTATTCTATCCGTTAGCCTAGTATCCCGACACACAAGCCTTACAGTGCTTACTTTGGGGCTAGGCTAATTGGTGTGAGTGTTGGAAATATTTATTGAAGTGAAAACTTCTTTAGCGGCGTAGTACATTATTTTTTTCAATGGGTAATAAATGTTAAACTCGCGTCAGGACACGTGGGCTGATCTCGTCATGCATGACTTATGACACGTGGCCTGATCGGGGATCCGACGAAAACAATAAAATTGGAAAGGTTGTTGACTTTCAATATATTGGACGAAAAAAAGTAATATTTTATTTTATCGTATTATAATAATAAGTCTCTATCTAGGATGTTCAGGTGGCAGCTTTATTGCGAAGAAAATGCATTTTTTTTACAATAGATGTCGCTAGGTGCGCTTGAGTGTGATTCATGTAAATTGATTTTTTTACAATAGATATCGCTAAGTGCGCTTAAACGTGATTCATGTTAGTTAATTTTTCTGAGAGATGACCTTTTTTAATGTAATATAAATTGTCATGTTTGTGTACAATAGCGCAATATATAAATATTGTATTCTACCACATACATGATAGTACTTTTATACTGATTATTAAAGCAATTCATGCAAAATTATTCCCTAACCATTCCAAAATATCAAAAATACACAACTTTAATATTCAAGTTTTCACTTCTGCCGGCACTCCCGGAGTGCAACCCGTCGTTTTTTATATTTACTTAAGTGTCTATGTCTAAATCAACATCTTTTTTTAAATACACACTACGGTCACGCGATTTCAATTTCAATGGTCAATAAGGACACAGTCAATTTAAAATTCAGAATTATTCACAGCTGTTTTAAATATTCTCTTTGAACTAGAGGAAGCCTCTATTTTTTGGTTATACTGCCATGGCGCGGCTGAGTTGCCATTTTGCCATTTATTACATGCATTCTCTGGACAAAAGTTTTTTTCTCGTCTTGTCAACAATACCACTAACGTTTAGTGGAAATAAGTTTCTACAATTTATAACCGTGCCTTCCGAAGCACGGAGGAGCTCGAGATAGTACTTTTTGGTCACCCCATCCAATGACCGACCACTGCGAAAGTTGCTTAAGTTCACCGATCGCAGCCGAACACGCCAACCACTTGCGCCATCGAGCTCCTCGGTCGGGCATTGTATATGTATATTTAATCCATACGTATAGATTGCAGCGACGGTAGCGCCATCTCTTGAGGAGACGAGTGATTATTTCCTCCATCCGTTAGTTATATGTGGGGCATATAGACGTCGCCGCCACAGTCTGAAACGGGCAATTCACTAGCGATATTTTACTTTCACGGCTACTATTTTTACCTCTATAACTTCAGTTGAGAAGCTTATATTTAAAGAAGTAAAAAATTAATAATGTGATTCGGCAAATACATTAACTCAACTTAAAATTAAATATCTTGAAAAAGTAGAATTGTTTATTAGCCACATTTTTTTTACCTACCTTAAATCCGCATTTGCAGCTTTAGATTTTAGATTTAGTGGAAGTAAAATTTTCTCGGAAGGGAGAGCTCGATGGCGCAGGTGGATAGCGCTTTCCGCTGCGATCGGTGAAGTTAAGCAACTTTCGCAGTGGTCGGTCATTGGATGGGTGACCAAAAATTTACTATCTCGAGTTCCTCCGTGCTTCGGAAGGCACGTTAAGCCGTTGGTCCCGGCTGCATATGCAGTCGTTAGCACCCACCAATCCGCACTGGGCCCGCGTGGTGGGTCATGGCCCAATCTCCCTATTCCATCCATAGGGAAGGCCTGTGCCCCAGCAGTGGGGACATTAATAGGCTGATGATGATGATGATGATGGAGCTTTGGTTGAAACCCGTCATTTTAACGAGCCCAGCAGAGTATGAGTATATGCAGTGGATATTATTTCCCTAAAAATACATGGTGCAGTATATACAGGGTGTCCCACGGGTTTGTCACACGGAGGGAAAGTATATTAAATATTGAAGATGAGATATTTTACTGAAAGAAGAAATCATTTTAGTTTTAATAATGAGTTGAACTGCATTGACAGTTTTTACAAAATCACATGCCAAAACCGGGAATCATATTTGTGAAATGTGAAACAACTATATTTTATGATAACCGTCGAAAGGGTAAAATCATGAGGTTTTTTTTTCTAAATAAAGAAATTTGACATTTTTTTAATAATTGAACACAAACTACAAAAAAGAAACAGTGCTAGGTTTCTATAAGTATCACTTTATTTTTCCATTCCCCCGTAGTTATTAGTGATGTAACGAATGTCATTTTTTGAACATTCGCGAATGCGAATGCGGATGCGAATGTCTGGTACCGACATTCGCAAATGCGAATGCGATAATTTAGTTTTTTTTTTTAAATTGGCGCCAATTGTCTATGGTATGGTGGCAGTCTCGTTCGAGTTGCCGAGTTGATATGAACTCATCCGACTGAAGTGTCATTCCGCTCGCACCGGTCTTTCCGTAAACAAAACAAAGTGAATTTTGAGGTTAGTGATTGTGAGTGGTAATAGTGATTTATTAACATGAGTAAATCGAATTCTAGTGAAACATGGACTTATTTCACACTTTGCGATGCTGAACGAGCTAAATGCAAACTGTGTAACAATGAATATTCAAGGAAAGGCAGAACTACAACTTCTTTTAATTGTTTTTTTCTAATATTCATATTCGCAAAACATTCGCAGAGATTTTGCGAATGCGAATGTTAATGCGAATATTCAAAAATATGCGAATATTCACGAATGCGAATATTCGTTACATCACTAGTAGTTATAGTAAGGTAATCCTGTATTATTAAGTGAGCAGATACTAGTTAGTAAATACTTTGAAATGATAACATTAACAAAATTTTCCTGAACAAAATTTTAATTTCAAGATCTTCCTTTTAAAACTTAAAATGCTGTGTTATTTAGGAACTAGTGGCCCGCCCTCGCTTCGCTTCGGTGTAGAGCTGTAGTGTAGATTTCCTTATAGCATGGTTCAGTATTCACGTGCGACGGCGCGATGGCTTATTTCATGTATAAGTTTGGTGTTTCTATACCGATTTCTATGATTCTTTTTTTATTGAATAGGTAATAATGTTAACTTTTTTAAATTAGGGATGAGTGAGAGTATTATAAACGTAAGAGTAAACAAATATAATCAGTATGCTCCGAACTGCTAAGCTATCAGGAGTTACACGTGTTATTGTGAGTCAACCATAAAAGATAGACATATGCTGTTGCGGGATATTTTTTAGAAAATTTTATGTAAAATATTTCCGCCATACATGATTTCTATGTAACTTTAACCATTAAGGCTGGACACGCGACGGAAGCTTAAAAAATGGAGTAACTTCTCCCGTTTTCCCAACATTTCCCTTCACTACTCTGCTCCTATTGATTGTAGCGTGATGAAAAGTATACTATAACCTGCGCCAGGGTATGAAGAATAATTGTACCAAGTTTCGTTAAAATCCGTTGAGTAGTTTTTGTTTCTATAAGGAACATACATACAGACAGTCAGACAGACAGACAAAAATTTTACTGATTGCATTTTTGGCATCAGTATCGATCCCTAATCACCCCTGATAGTTATTTTGGAAATATATTTCATGTACAGAATTGACCTCTCTACAGATTTATTATAAAAATATAGATAAATTATCCTTGTGATTAACCCTTTCGACGGTTATCATAAAATACATCATATGTATTTTTTTCAAATTTCACGAGTTTGATTCTAAGTTGCAGCAGGCGATTTAAAAAAAACTCTGCGAATGCAGTTCTACTCATTATTAAAAAAAAATGGTTGCCTGTAAAGTCGGTTTTACGGGCGAAGATTTTACGTGACAACGTCTTTTTCTCGGTAGAATATTTATTGATATGAATATAATTAAATTGCACAATAGGAACAAGGAATTGAATGAAAATAAGAATTGCACAAATTTTAACTATAGAAATATATTTTGTTTACTAAAACATTGTACATGTAAACTTAAACTCATCGTAACGTTACCGAGCGTTACACTTTTTCATAAGTGACTCCCAGCCGCAACCTAATTTAAGACGTTGTCACGTCCAAAAACCTTTGTCGTCTTTCAGAAAAATATCCTATCTTCAATATTTAATATAGGCACTTTCCCTCCGTGTGACAAACCCGCGGAACGTGCTGTATATAGTCCATCTATATACTAATATATAAAACTCAAAGGTGACTGACTGACATAGTGATCTATCAACTCACAGCCCAAACCACTGAACGGATCAGGCTGAAATTTGGCATGTAGCTAGATGTTATGACGTAGGCATCCGCTAAGAAAGGATTTTGATCAATTCTACCCCCAAGTTGATAAAATAGGGAATGAAAGTGTGTATGAAACTTTGTCAATTTTAAACCGATCGGGCTGAGACTTTGCATGCAGGTATAAGAAGAATCATAGATGAATGTCATTGTGTATAATGCAAGCCTGAAAACAAAAACAGTAGTCTACACTTCAGCTCTACGCCGAAGCGAAGCGTGGGCGGGCCGCTAGTATTTTCATAATCTGTTTATCAAGAAATGACTGAAATATTTCCATCGAGAGGTACTCTCCTTCTCTCGTTTAACACTGTTGCAAACGTTCTACGGGGGCTCGTTCATTAAAACATTGTTCGAGCAAAGGAAAAACAAAATAAGATTGTAGCTCTAACATCACAAGATTCAAACTCGAACAAACATTTGCAACGTCTTTGTTTTAAAATCAGATCTAGCTTTATGCGCCTGTAATATGATAGTTTTATTGGATTCCAGAGGGTACTAAAGTAACTAGTAAATGTAGTGCCTTATTTCTCAAAGTATCAGAGATATCCTGCTTAAATTCGAATGCAACACCCGATGGAAAAAAACTGCATTACTGCTAAATGAAAACAATTTTTATGACCTAAAAAGTTTTTTCAATTATAAAAATTAATGACATGTTTTAACTTATCCTATAATAATTATGATAAATGTATCTTTTTTTTTTTTTTTTTTATATCTGACATTTAGAAATCTTGTAATATTAATATGTTGACATTGTATATTTTATTGACATAATATTAGGTAACTCTGACATTCATAATTCTACAGAACAATGTTATAATTAATTAATCTCTTTTTTTTATTGGTTCCATATTATGTATTTGCATGCTATTTTTAAAATGGCAAAACACGTGCTCAAACCGTTGTGTAATACCTATATACCGTGTTTTTAGCAAATAAAGATTATGATTATGATTATCTTTGGATGGTCCTTGTAGCTCTGGTGGCCAACTTTTTGTACGACCATTAATAATATCGACAATATCTACCTCCGTGGCCCAGTGGTTTGTACGCCGTGTTCACCCTGAGTGTCGCCGACTCGAGAGGTCCCGGGTTCGAATCCCTAGGGGCAGATTTTTGTGTGATGAATACGAGGATTTGTACTCCAGTCATGGATGTTTAATATATCTAATATATAAAATTCTCGTGTCGTTTTGTTCTGTCGTTTTTTCTCGTGTGTTTGTGGTTAAACTCCTCCGAAACGGCTCGACCGATTTTCGTGAAATTTTATATGCATATTCAGTAGGTCTGAGAATCGGACAACATCTATTTTTATCCCCTTAAATGTTAAGGGTTAACCAACCCTTTTTTTTTTGTAGAATATTTTTTGTTTTTTTTTTGATACATCATACAAAAATAGATACAACCCTAAATTTTCTCCGTTCTACCACCAACCCCTATTTTTTTATGGCAGTACGAAGTTCGCTGGGAGAGCTAGTATTTCTATATAAATATACCTACTTATATATGTACAGTATATATATTCTATCCGTTACCCTCGTATCCCATAACACAAGCCTTACAGTGCTTACTTTGGGGCTAGGCTAATTGGTGTGAGTGTTGGAAATATTTATTTAATAGCTAACAATAAACAGAGTTATTTTTTTTAGATTAAATCCATAATATTACACGAGATAAGCTTTATTGCCTCACAACTCAAAAATACTCACTGCAGCACAACAACATTACGAAATAGTGATACTTCGGTACTCTCAGATTTTCTTTATATCTTTTTATCTTAGCCGGACGGAGAAAGAGTACAATTCACCGCCCCTTTTTCCCCCGTGGGTGCCGTAAGAGGTGACTCCTTAGTCACTCCTTAGAACTCTCGGAGCTTCCATCCGCGCTACCGGTCGTATGGTGAAAAACCTGTGAAGTGCTCCTTGAACTCGTTTCGGGGTCAGCCAGTGCACAACCAGAGCTCGAGTTGGCAATGCCTCAACAGATTCAGTCCAGGGGAGGCATCCGTCGAACCGATGCCGGGGGGACTGCATCAACGGCTTTTGTTTACCAAGATGTTCCAATTTCAAATAGTTACTGACTGGCCAAACACTATCATCCCAGAGCCAACAAGAAAATCGAAGGTGACACAAACAAACAGCCTATATGTAAAATATGACCAGTGGGTAGAATAGCTCAAAACAAATAAAAGCGTTTCATCAGTCATCCGCGCAATAAAACCGGACACTACACCTAGTCTGGCGGGCTATTTATCAGGCCCATCATAATAACACAAGACAGACCGTTAATAACAGAACATCCAATTCTCCTGAACATCAAAATCGTAACGTCTCGAGCTCGGCCGATGCGATTCTGGACTTTATCGCTTTGCAATAAGATGTTGCAGATATCCTTGTCTGTTAGCAAGCACGTAATGTGAAATGTCAAGGGCAAGACCCTTGTCCAATGGAAGGCCCGTGGAGAATTCCTAACTCGTTAACTAATATCGCTTTTACCACTCAATATCTAAGTTCATGTTCTTTAAAATATTGTTCAACCGTTACACAACAATTCGGGCTTTGCGCTATCCTTGTGTCAGACTAATATTACAGGTAACGTAAAAGTCATGATTGAGGAGGAGCTCGATGGCGTAAGTGGTTAGCGCGTTCGGCTGCGATCGTTGAAGTTAAACAACTATCGCAGTGGTCAGTCATTGGATGGGTGACCAAAAATTTACTATCTCTCACTCCTCCGTGCTTCGGAAGGCACATTAGTCTTTCGTTAGTGTGAGTGTTAGTTAGGCTTCATCTGCAGTCGTTAGCACCCGCTAATCCGCACCGGGCCCGCGTTTAGGGTCATGGCCCAATCTCCCTATTCCATCCATAGGCCTGTGCCCAAGCAGTGGGGACATTAATAGGCTAATCATCAGCCTGAATGAAGTCATGATTTGGGGAACTAAAAGGAGTCATTGTAAATATAAGCTGGAAATAATATGATAAGGTACGTTTGTAGAAGTTATACAATAGGATGGGTGACGTAAGTCATCTCGAGAGGCTGACATGACATCAATAGGCTGACAGAGACGACTTAATAAAGTAGTTATGTAGTAACGGATTACGTAATAAGGAAGGGTGAGGATAGCTGGTGTGGTAGGTAAAACTGTCTGGTCTGGACTCTACTCGTAGCGTCACTTAACATCAGGTAGGGTGGAGTTCTTTGCCACGCCTATCAATAAAAAAAATAGTGTGCACAGACCACACATCTGAAGTGAAAGTGAGGCATAGGGGAATGGTGCAGCGCACGCATTGCTCATAAATATGTATATACATATACACAGTCAGGTCATAAGTATTGTCACACAGCAAAAACTTTGCTTTTAGAATGCTGGCCACAAAAAAGTTTATTGAATTCGAATTTGGAATTGTTCATGAAAATAAAAATGTATACTTTTTAGAATTTTACTCATTTTTAAATATGGAGTGGACGCTTAAAGACCGTGTTGCAGTTATTGCGTTGCATCGTTGCGGTTACGCGCTAATTCAAATTTTTGACATACTGAAAAATTTGAATAAAACCAAAAGATTAGTTTATCGTACCATCAAACGATACAATGAACACTCTACTGTAGATGACAGGTCAAGAAGTGGTCGCCCTCGGTCTGTTAGGACTCCAGCCCCCCTAGCATGACTAACAAAACGCGATATGATAAAGCGATTTATCGACACTCAACTGTCAAACTCCATTGTAGTTTGACAGTTAATGTCGATAAATCGCTATATCTTATCGCGTTTTGTTACTCATGCTAGGGGGGCTGCAGTGATAAAAGCTGTGAAGGCGCGAATTCAAAGAAATCCTAAACGCAAGCAGAAACTGTTGGCCCCTCAGATTGGGTTAAGCAGAACCACGGTGAAAATGGTGTTAAATGAAGACTTGGGCTTCGGGCATATTGAAGAAAAACAGGACATTGTTTAATTGCTCGTCTAATGGACCTGAGACTGAAGAGATGCCGCGCTTTGTTGAAGCGGTACGCGGGAAAAAAATATCGGGAAATTCTTTTTTCGGATGAAAAAAATTTTACCGTAGAAGAAAGCTAAACAAACAAAATGATAAGGTGTACGCACACAGTAGTGAAGAAGCGAGCAACCGTATTTCGCGTGTCCAACGAGGTCATTTTCCATCCTCGCTCATGGTATGGTTGAGAGTTTCTTATTGGGGCAAGGGTCGGCAACTGCTCACCGGTACGTCACAGAGATCCTGGAAGAGCATGTGGTTTCCTATGCCAGTTTTGTTGGCGAGTGGTTCACATGAATGCAGGATAACGCTCGCGCTCACACTGCATTAATTGTGCGCGAATACCTTCAAGAGGTTGGGATCTCTGTCATGCAGTGGCTAGCGAGAAGTCCAGACCTGAACCCGATAGAGCACCGACTATTTGAAACGCAAGGTTCGGTTTCGTGATCCCGCCCCACGATTCTCCAGGAGCTCGAAGAGGCTGTTATTGAGGAATGGGCGAGTATCCTTCAAGAAGAGCTCCTAGAATTGGTAAGATCTATGAGGTTAGCGTACGGCGTCATCCGAGCTAGGGAGGTAACACTAGGTTTTAGGTAAGTTTTAAGAACCTTATGTATTTTTTTTTTTTTGAGTAAATTAATCTGTTTTTAATGAGGGCTTTAAGGCTTTTATTTATTTTGTAAATATATTTTTGCACTGTTCAATGAAAAATGAAAATTAATAATAATCATTTATTTCCAATTTACGAAGGCTAAAATAATACTCATATCTTTAACATAACTATATATTTATCTGTTGCCGAGCTAGGCAAAATACCTGCATTACGGCATACAGCGCCAATCCCCTTAGCACATAGTCCATTACATTCAAAATTAAATGGAAAAGACATTTAATTGAATTGTTTTTTAAGTTTATTTAATGGGTTTTCAAATGACACTAATATTGGTGGAAGTAAATGCGTCTGTTAAGGGTTATATTACCGCATACCGCTTGAAATTAATTTTAGCGGAGGTGCGATTTTTTGACGCTACACTGCGTATAAACATAAAGACAGTGAAAAAGCAAAATCGTTTAAATGCCACTTTAGTAACTGTACAAAAAAGAGGATCAAAGTTTCATTTTCACAAAAAAAAAACGATGACTCATTGTGAATGAGAAATAGCGCCATAAAAATAAAAACATATTCATAAAATAATATTTTCTAAATGTTAAGGATTCTTAAGGAACTTCATAGCAATCTCACGGGACATATGTATTGCGACAATGTATTCAAGCGGCGTCTAATCTTGACGTATTAAATTCATTGTGGAGTTACCTACTTTATTTTTTACCATTTTCATTGTTTAACCGTTTCTTTTCTATCACAAGATTATAATTGTCACCACTGTTAATTAATAATACAATTTTACTACTTTTAAGTACTACTTGCTAATTATACTTACATTCAAGACTATAAGTTGCTACAATACATACAGGAAGAGTAAACATTTGGATTATCTATAATTTTGGAGTTACATTTCATGTTCTAATTAACACTAAATATTCTCCTATTAAAAAGTTAGATAGTGCCTTTACTTTACGAATTAGATGTCGCTTCAGCGAAAATCACTCGGCCCCCTATACATTTTCTGTCAAGCAAACATCAAATCATACGCCAAATAGTAGGGCGTAAGCGCCATTGGTTCTAAAAAAAATGGTTGCCTGTAAAGTCGGTTTTACGGGCGAAGATTTTACGTGACAACGTCTTTTTCTCGGTAGAATATTTATTGATATGAATATAATTAAATTGCACAATAGGAACAAGGAATTGAATGAAAATAAGAATTGCACAAATTTTAACTATAGAAATATATTTTGTTTACTAAAACATTGTACATGTAAACTTAAACTTAACACGAGAGACTCATCGTAACGTTACCGAGCGTTACACTTTTTCATAAGTGACTCCCAGCCGCAACCTAATTTAAGACGTTGTCACGTCAAAACGCCAAAACATGGCGCTTCAGCGTTGTGAACAATAAAAATCTTCAAAAATTTGAGTTGCTTAAGCGCCAACTTTTATTATTGTATTGCTCCATCTTATATACTCTTTATAAATAAATCTATACGAATCATACACAGATCGACGCAGAAAAAAAATCTGATTAAAATGATATATATATATTCCTATCACAAATAAAACCAGCAATTTTTCACTCAATTTTATTATACAAAAGTTATTTACAAATTTTGGAAACAAGTTAACGTATATATATACAATAAATTAAAATTCTTACCTTACTTTAACTTTATCATTTAAGATATTAATCTTAAGACTTTTTTTACATAGTTGTTAAACTAATAAAGAATCTAACGTTAAATAACTGAAAGTTTGGCTGTACACAAAAGTAATAAAGGATCTATTGTCAATTCCACAGATGAAAGTTAAATATCTGCTTTAATTTAATTTCCTATAAAAGTATTAAATGTTTAAGAGCAGCACAGCAAAACAGATAACAATTATATACGTCAGTATATTCACAGAATCTTCAAAAAAAATTAATATCTTCTCGTCTAGTTGCTAAACACGTAATTTATAAATATGTAATATAAATGTTACTCTATATACACTTAGGTGTACTTGGAATTCGGTATTTACAACGTTCGCAATAAAGACTATAGTTGTTTATCAAATAATATTGCTTTCTTTGACTAATCAGAGTTGATTTCTTCAGCCACCTGTTGCCATTTGGCGACCAAGTTCGACACTGATTTGTGCTTCATCCCAATTGATGATGATATTTTGACCTGAAATAGTAACAAGGAAATAATTATAATTTTTATTTTTTAAGTATGTAACTGCTCGATGTTTAGATCTAAAGAAAATATTACTAGAAAAAATTCCACGCCGTCCAGGCAGCAGACGGTACTCGAACCCGCACCCTTCCCTATCCGGGCGAATGCACTGACCGAGGCTCTGATGGCCGTGTCGAATTCTTTCTAGTCTTTCTTAAGCTACAAGCCAGCACCATCTCTTTGCATTGTAAATAACCCACAACGTCAAATTAATACCTTAATATTTTTTTATATATTTAAGCATTTAACTGTTAGATGTTTAAATCTTAATCCACAAGGAAATAATAGATTTTTTGTTTATATTTCTTTGAGTACGTAAAAAGGACTTGTAAAGGATTTATAAAGACGCCAAAGGACTAGTTTGTAGGTAACAGACCCACATGCAAAGTATTGCTCCATCTTATATAGCCTCTAAATTTAACTAAAACTAGATTCATTCCATACAAAGATGTCAAATTGACATTGACATTTTTTATGTATTACTAGAAAGAAATGAGTTTGAGTATGAAGGGAGAGATATTGAAAATGTAAGATAATCATAATAATCATAATCAAAATCATTTATTCAGTTCAGGCTGTTACAAGCACTCTTGAATGTCTAGAAGCTCCGCCATCGGTTCGTAAATCTACGGCGGGAGACCTTGTACTGAGAAGAACCGGCAAGAAACTCAGCAAGGGCTGTTTTTTTCTCCCTGTTTTATTATTTACAGAGTCGTCAAATTGAAAAATTACTTCAGAGATGATTCATGAAGGCACCTTTCATTACATAATGATTAAATATACATTAATTGTTTACCTGCAAGAGAGGTTTAATATCAAGAAGCAATGAAAGAAAAGTAGGTTAACGGGGACTTTTCATATGAAGGAATTAAAGTTGTGGATTCGGATCTATGGATAATAATGAAAACTGTGGCGTGATTGAGATGTGACTATGGGAGTGATGTTTATAATGTAACAGAAACAACGCACACCCTGAAAGTAGATTGTTACAAATATGCAGATTAATCTATTCCAGTCATTTTTATTTAATCAGTTTGAACACTGATGTCCTATATTAATGAAATTATTGAATTTGCCGTTGCATTTAAAAATAGCTCTTGTTGCCTTGTTTTATGTATCGCATTGTTTTGATTAGAATTATTAATTTTATTAATCTATATACATATTATATTATGGAGGAGCTCGATGGCGCAACTGGTTAGCACGTTAGGCTGCGATCGTTGAAGTTAAGCAACTTTCGCAGTGGTCGGTCATTGGATGGGTGACCAAAAATTTACTATCTCGAGCTCCTCCGTGCTTCGGAAGGCACGTTAAGCCGTTGGTTCCGGTTGCATCTGCAGTCGTTAGCACCCACCAATCCGCACTGGGCCCGCGTGGTGGGTCATGGCCCAATCTCCCTATTCCTTAGCAGTGGGGAGATTAATAGGCTGATGATGATGATGATACATATTATATTTAAGGATTTTTTTTAGATACTGTTTAGTATTGAAATCGATTCAGCAGCAAATTGTAACCAAAACACTTTTAATGTGTGCGTTATTTCTCTCAAAAGTTGTATACAAGCTGCATCTTTGATGCTTTGTTATGCGTTGTTCCCCGTTAGGGAAATGCTGCGTGAAAGTGTATGTATGTATGAAGATATGTTCACAAAAATACCTTAGATTTCTTTTTGGCCTTCTCTTTATCTCTGTCCTTGTCTTTCTCCTTGTCTTTGGGTTTGTCCTTCTCTCTCTCGGGCGGTTCGGGCGAGTTAGTGGCGGTGCTCGGCACCGACGGCGTCTTCTTCTCTAGCTCTGCGATGTCGTTGTAGAACGACATTAATTCGTCGCCAATCTCTTGCTTAGGCTCCTGGGAATAGGGAGAAGTCGTTAGTGGTGTCGATTCTGGCATGAATCTCAAAACATCAGTATAGAGAATGACAAGGATACACTGTTGGGACTTTGACAGATTCGACAATTATGCATTGTTTAGGATCTAGGGAATATGGTACAAATTCCTTAACCCTTTAGCCGCCAAGGCCAAATCGCCAAGGTATATAAATACTTAATTTAAAAAATAAAATTACTGATTTTATTCTTGTAATTATTGATGTCCAACGTCAATGTTGAAAAAATTGACAATTTAGGACGGGACATAACTAAAGATTTCCCTACACAAAAATCCATATATATATTAATATTTATACTTACTAATTTACTATAAAATAAATAATGCAGTAAAAATAATTTATTTCGAATGTACTGATATTTTATATTTATTTCAGTCATTTAGTCACTGGACTGAATTGTTGATTGCCATCCCTAATCTCTCGACTAACTTTTTATTTTTTTAAAAAGAAAACAATAAAAATTCAAAATCTGTAACACTTTTTGTTCATTACGTAATCAAAATACTTGTTTATATTAAAAATTAAATTGCAGAGTAACTTTCTATTTCTTACTTACCTTTTTAAGCTTAAGTAGCTGTCGCTATTAAGATTGTAAAAATGCCAAGCTCTGGTATATCGATCTTCCATGGGAGATCCCTATTTTTAGTAGGTATTTAATTTTCGATATACTATGCTTAGCGCGGTTTGAGCGGGGGCTGGTGGGGATGATACTCACAGCGCGTGCAGGGGCGGTGGCGCGGTCGGAGGCGGATACTCACAGGCGGCAGCGGGGCGGCGGCGCGTCGTCGCAGCCGGGCGGGGGCGGGTCCCAGGCGGGCGGGGGCGGGGTGACGGGTGGAGCGGGGGCTGGGGGGGATGATACTCACAGGCGGCAGCGGGGGCGGCGGCGCGTCGTCGCAGCCGGGCGGGGGCGGGTCCCAGGCGGGCGGGGGCGGGGTGACGGGTGGAGCGGGGGCTGGGGGGATGATACTCACAGGCGGCAGCGGGGGCGGCGGCGCGTCGTCGCAGCCGGGCGGGGGCGGGTCCCAGGCGGGCGGGGGCGGGGTGACGGGTGGAGCGGGGGCTGGTGGGGATGATACTCACAGGCGGCAGCGGGGGCGGCGGCGCGTCGTCGCAGCCGGGCGGGGGCGGGTCCCAGGCGGGCGGGGGCGGGGTGACGGGTGGAGCGGGGGCTGGGGGGATGATACTCACAGGCGGCAGCGGGGGCGGCGGCGCGTCGTCGCAGCCGGGCGGGGGCGGGTCCCAGGCGGGGGGGCGGGGTGACGGGTGGAGCGGGGGCTGGGGGGATGATACTCACAGGCGGCAGCGGGGGCGGCGGCGCGTCGTCGCAGCCGGGCGGGGGCGGGTCCCAGGCGGGCGGGGGCGGGGTGACGGGTGGAGCGGGGGCTGGGGGGATGATACTCACAGGCGGCAGCGGGGGCGGCGGCGCGTCGTCGCAGCCGGGCGGGGGCGGGTCCCAGGCGGGCGGGGGCGGGGTGACGGGTGGAGCGGGGGCTGGTGGGGATGATACTCACAGGCGGCAGCGGGGGCGGCGGCGCGTCGTCGCAGCCGGGCGGGGGCGGGTCCCAGGCGGGCGGGGGCGGGGTGACGGGTGGAGCGGGGGCTGGTGGGGATGATACTCACAGGCGGCAGCGGGGGCGGCGGCGCGTCGTCGCAGCCGGGGGGGGCGGGTCCCAGGCGGGCGGGGGCGGGGTGACGGGTGGAGCGGGGGCTGGGGGGATGATACTCACAGGCGGCAGCGGGGGCGGCGGCGCGTCGTCGCAGCCGGGCGGGGGCGGGTCCCAGGCGGGCGGGGGCGGGGTGACGGGTGGAGCGGGGGCTGGTGGGGATGATACTCACAGGCGGCAGCGGGGGCGGCGGCGCGTCGTCGCAGCCGGGCGGGGGCGGGTCCCAGGCGGGCGGGGGCGGGGTGACGGGTGGAGCGGGGGCTGGTGGGGATGATACTCACAGGCGGCAGCGGGGGCGGCGGCGCGTCGTCGCAGCCGGGCGAGGGCGGGTCCCAGGCGGGCGGGGGCGGGGTGACGGGTGGAGCGGGGGCTGGTGGGGATGATACTCACAGGCGGCAGTGGGGGCGGCGGCGCGTCGTCGCAGCCGGGCGGGGGGTCGGGTCCCAGGCGGGCGGGGGCGGGGGTGACGGGTGGAGCGGGGGGCTGGTGGGGATGATACTCACAGGCGGCAGTGGGGGCGGCGGCGCGTCGTCGCAGCCGGGGGGGGCGGGTCCCAGGCGGGCGGGGGCGGGGTGACGGGTTGAGCGGGCGGCAGCGGCGGCGGTAGCGGCGGCGGCAGCGGCGGCGGGGGAGGCGATTCCTGACCATGTCATTACAATTTATATTTTTGTTACAAGTAAGATGTAGATAAGCTTACATTGTCTTAATGTCTAGATACACCTAATAAAAATAATACTATTTGTATTTTTACTTTTTACGCCACTTGTGCTGCGCCTCGCTAAAGCGGGTGCGCGGCAGCCCTAACACCATCCTGAAGGCGCTGGAAGAACGGTGGGACTCCCCAATGCTAGCTCACTGGATACGACTGCATGCACTCATATAAGCGAGAGCATCGTGCGGTGACATCGGTGTGGCAAATATTTATTTATATATTCCAGCCACTAGGAATTATTGACTATAGTACGGTCGCCGGGCAGAAAGAATTTCGTACAATGACCCCACGTTACCCATCCCTATCGCTCGCGCGCAATTATGTTACTTTCACGCTTGCACACAGTACTGCACACGGTACGTGTGCGAGCGAGACAGCAACATAATTGCGCGCGAGCGATAAGAATAGGTAGCGTGGGGTCATTGTACGAAATTCTTTGTGCCCGGCGACCGTACTTCAAAATTAGTTTTTAAGTATAATCTGTTTGTTACTAAGCCACTATGAATCCATTGTTATCCGAAATAGATTATTATCATTATTATTATTGACAACAGCAAATTCTCACCTTAGCTTCGACACCAGGATGGGGCGGCGTGGTGCATATATCCATATCCATGTTAGCAGTGGCCGGATACTCCCACTGCACCAGCCCGTCCGATTCGCGCTCGTAGCGGTACCGCCCTTCCGACCTGCGCGCACAAACGGACCAACGTACAAATACACGCCTCTCCTACATAATATGTTGACGACCCGAAACTTTATCTATGGGGGGTAACGGAAAGTTTAAAGTGTGTGTTTAATTCAAGTTATTTGTTAAGGCACGCTTGAGAAAGCTAGCGTCGAATCATATAACACGAACAAAGAAATTTGGTGACTCATTTCTTTGTCGTACCATTCGCAAGTGGATTTCTTTGCCCGCACACGTGTTCTTTCTACAATCTGGGGTCCTTTAAGAGAGGCATGAAGAAGCATTTTTGCAGGCCTGCAAGGTGAGGATGTTTGGTGTGGCAGTTTATATCTGCTGTACCAGCTATCTTCGCGTTTGGACTCTATCACCACTTTATATCAGGTGGGGTAGAGTCATTTGCCTACCTGGCTATAAAAAAAATACAGGAGGATCGAAGAACTAGCGAAGATCAGAGAGAGATGGCAAAAGAGCCATTGACTGCACCGACAAGAAAGCTGCTCATAAATTCAGAGGCCATCTTGATTTTAATAAACCTTTGTTTTATTGCCTTCGAAGGCAGACGGACGGACGGGCCACCTGATGTGAAGTGGTCACCGTCGCCCATGGATATCAGCGATGCCAGTGACACAGCCATGCTGCTGCTTTTAGAAGAACACTCCATTTAAGCCTTTCTTGAAGAGCAAGTCCTCTTTTGTGTTTTTTTTTCATAATTGTATAAGCCTCTGTATTATGTTTTTCTAGACTGATGACTGAATTTGTATATGGATAAAAACTTTTGTGACGACTTTGATCAGTATGTAAAGTAGTTAAAGGGAGGGAGACTTCAAATTTCTTGTCTTATTACATATTGAATCAGGGGGGGGGGGGGGAGGGGGGGACATATTATTATGATTTTTTTATCGAAAACTTTCGAAAATACTTTGAAAGCAATGAGTAGGGAGGATATAGGAGTATATTTCTGGAATATCACAATAACTGTCTTGTATTAAAAAAAAACTGATTTTCTTTTTATTTAGACAGACTTTTCGCAGGTATCAGGAAAGACTTGTGACATTGTAAGTACCATATTTTAGAGTATATTTATGTTTGTGGAATTTAAAATAGAATTAAAATATTGGTGCCAATTCTGGCGTGATTCTCTTAAAACTAAATTTAACATCAGTCTCTCCTTTTCATTTTGTATAGAGAATGACAAGGATATACTGCTGTCAAATTTAAGTTTAGGTTTAGAGAATCATGGTAGAATCGACACCACTGTATTTTTTTATTCACCAAAAGATAATAATCAACCTAAATATCATTTATTATCAAAAATATGCTTCAAATCAAAGAAATAAAAATAAATAAATGCGAAGGTTTGTCTGTCTGACTGTAACCCCCTTCACACTTAAACTTGGTTGATTTGGATGAAATAGTTAGAATTCCAGGAAAGTTCATAGGATAGTTTACAACTTAAATATCGCTCTTTAAGGGGGTAAAAGGAGGGGTTACAGTTTGTATGGGAAACCGTTCTTTACACGCAGACGAATTCGCAGGCACGCACTACCACTAGTTAATTCTTTGGACTTGTCACTAAAAACTTTTAAATTTAATATAGAAGATGTCATATATTAAAGAAGAAATGTAAAATATTGTTTAATACTTCTGTTTTGTATTAAACTCTACGGTCTATAACATTTTACATGTAAAAGAATTTGAAGTTTCCAACAAACGAAATAAAGTGCCATAAAATTTAAAACCTTAACAACATAACAATAGAAGTAGTTATCGATTTAAAATTTCCACACCCACACCACATAAAGTTACGGGCCAACTTATATTTCTAATTAAATATTGGCATACTAAACCCGTTTGTTATTCTGAATTCATGACTGCTTTTCTCATAGTCAAGTTTAGAGCTATGACTAAAGACTCTCTTCGAAAAGCAAACATAAAAACGTCCTTGTTACATCGGTGACAACCACCGATCAGTTTTCTTTGAAACTGATCCAAGTCCTCAGCATCTGGGAAAGACCAAAGCATATTATCTTGAATAAACAACAGTAAAGTAACAAATAATGAATTTATCTCACCAGGTCCCCGGTGCGAAGTCTTCTTCTAATCAGCAACAACGGCAGCCATAATATATCTTCCTCTTGATACACATATTGATTTCATTAAAAACACGAAATAAATCTTTATTTCGTGACAATACCAATAATTATCAATACAATATCAATGCTATAAAAGAAAAACTAAACAATGTTTATACAATAATTCAAAAGTTATCTTAATATTGATGTTATTTTAAATGCAAATGTATTTTAAATGTAATTACAATTTATATAGAAATAAGGTTGGGTTTTCAATGACGTTAGATAAAGAAACTCTGTCATAATATTGCAATAATTTATTGTAAAAATAAACTTTATATATATATATACTCTATCACAGATCAAAATATCACAGTTCGAAGAAAGTTATCACGTTTTCAATCCTGGCAACGTAGTCATAATATGGTGTTGCCAACACAATATTAAGCATTTTTTTTATATTACAAAGATACATCTTTTTCAATAGTATATTTGACATTTTTAAACACTATCAGTGAAATATGTTTCAAATTGTTCTAAAAGGTCATCATTTAATACTGATACAAAATTCTGTGTCGTACATATTTCTGTCAAATACCCCATCTTTGTTAATGTTATAATACATAATGGTGTCGATTCTGGCGTGATTCTCTAAACTTAAAACTAAATTTAACATCAGTCTTTCTTTTTCATTCTGTATAGAGAATGACAAGGAAACACTGTTGTCAAGTTTAAGTTTAGATTTAGAGAATCGTGCCAGAATCGACACCAATATAATATTAAAGGACAACCTTTACATGTAACACAGGTTACATTAAATTCTTCACCAAAAGTCATTTCACACGATTTCAGTCTTTATAAGCGTCTTTTTCGGTAATTCACACATTTAAAAAAAATGGGTACCATCGGTGGCCTCACATTTGTGATAAAAGGATTTGTTTACTATTAAAAGGGATGAAAACTTTTAGTTTTAATTAAATAAAATTTCAATATTCTTAAGAAATATCACAAGTGTGGAACCAACCGCAGGCTCCAGGAATATGAGTGAAAGAGGAGGAAGTTGCATAAAGTGAGATAGATGATAAAAGGATGGTATCTTGGGATTTTAATGTTTTGATGTTATCTTTTTATAAAAAGGTACTATTACATTATTTGATTAAATTAAAAGAGGGCTGCACCTTGCACTGTTAAAGTTTTTTTCAAAGGTACAGACATATTTTTGTATGTTTTGTTTGTTTTAAAACTCAGTTGTCCATTTTTAAATTATAAAATGGGGATTCTAAGGAATTGTATTAATTGAATAGAGAACTTGTAATGATAATTTCCCGCAAGCAAAATTTGGATAGAACATAAACTTTAGACTTTAATTTTGTAAATAACATGGAAGATAATGTAAACTTATAGACTGGGAAAACAAGAACAGAAAGGCGAGTTGGCATAACAGAAAAATAAAATTTTGGAGTTGGAAAATGAGAAATAGGTATGTGGAAGATTTCCAATGAGAGTTCTTGGATCTTTTGTCAAAGACTGGAGGAGGCTGAAGGAAAGAGTTTGAGGGTCCGAGATGACTATTGGGAGATGGGAAGTCGGAGAATAGACTTGGGAGATGGGAAGTCGGAGAATAGACTTGGGAGATGGGAAGTCGGAGAATAGACGTCAGAGATGTATACATGGGAGTTTCGTTGTACAAAATGTGATTGAGTAATTGCTGGTAGGTAGATTGTGGGAATGCTAATGGAGAATGGGTAATTTTATTTCTGGAAAAACTGATATAGTGACAAATAAAGAACCTCCCCTTAGAGATTGCTCAGTACTATTAAATTTTTTGGGCGGCTGGGAACGGGTAATTTACAGGACTAGGTAAATGTCCAGGAATGACCGGCAGAAGCAACATAGGGGCATTCTATTCTATTCTATTTTTGTAAAGGCTGGCTGTTGTCTCCTTAGACAATTCTGCCAATGTCAGTAGGGGCATTCGATACATGAATATTCATTTGATGTTTTAATGTCCAAGACAAGTTACCCTTAGGAAGTAGATAGGCCTATTGATAGTTTCAATTAGGTCGTAAGAAGTAGTAGTCAGGCGGTAGGTAGTATAGTTCTACGGTATGGTTTAAGGTCGTAAGAAATAGGATTCTGGAAGTTGGTAGTAAAGTTACTTTCGGCAGGTAAGTAATGTTTTAGGTCGTAACAAATAGAATTGTGGAAGCTGGTAGTAAAGTTGGGTTTGGGAGGTGAGTAAGGGTAGTGTAGTGTTCGTGGTCGATGTTTATATGTCGAATGAGCACTGTGAGGTTGGGCACAGGGCTTGTTTACCGGTTAATTTTCAAACCTAAATCAGTGTCAAGTACATTAGGAGCGTTTTATTTAGGTTTGGCTCTACCTTAACCTTAAAAAACCGGTTTTCCTTAAAAGCGAAATCAAATAGGTTTTGAATCAATTTAGAGGTTTTTAAAGGGCTTCATTTCGCTCTTACTGACGGCATCGCCTTCGCCGTTTAAATTCATATTTATAATGATTTTATGTCAGTTTCTTTCCAACTACAGAGCGAGTGAGTGAAGTAGTGTGTCAGTACACAACTACAAAATGAATAACTTGACTCACTAGACGCTAGAAAACGTGTCAATAAATGCATCAATCTCTGAGCATCAACAAGTTGTAACTTGATTAGTTCAAACAAAACAAACTTCAAGCGATGTCGCGCTCTGGATTAAACCGGTTTATTAAGGTTTTTGGTACCGCTTTCATTTCGGACGCGCTCCGAACGAAACCTTTACTAAAAACCGGTATTAACCTTTATTTACCGGTATTTTCGAAACCGGTTACAATCCCCGGTTGAGCATATTGATAGTTTAACTATCGACAATTGATTTTAGATTTTAAGTAGTGGTCAGGAGGTAGGTGGTATAGTTCGGTGAGGGTTAGGTCGTAAGAAGACGGATTGTGGTAGTTGGCAGTAAAGTTTGGAGGTGGGTAGTGTAATGCAGTGTTGGTGGTGGATGTTTGCGTGTGGCATGAGCGCAGTACCTCTGGAAGGCGCAGCGCTAGCCGAGCTGGGCGGCAAGATAGGAAAGTTGGTAAGGTAGTACAATGTAATGTTCATAGACGATTTTTGAAATGAGCTTGGATCGTAAGAAAGGCGTCGGAAGTCGGACGTGTGGTTAGGTATAGGATTCGGTGGGTATATAGCGTATGCAGTGTTGGTGGTCATGGTCATCATAGTGGTGCCTCTGAAGGCGTCACTATCGGGCCGCGGGTTTTCACAAATAAGATTCTGGAAGTCGGTAGTAAAGTTGGCTTCGGGAGGATAGTAAGGGTGGTGTAATGCAGTGTTGGTGGTCGATGTATATATGTGGCATGAGCACCGTGAGGTTGGGCGTATTGATAGTGTGACTATCGACAATTGATTTTAGGTTTTAAGGAGATAGGTAATATATGTAGTAGGTAGTATAGTTCGGTGAGGTTTTGGGCCGTAAGAAGATGGATTGTGGTAGTTGGCAGTAGTTAGGTTCGGTAGGTGGTAGGGTAGTGTACTTAGGATACTGGAAGTTGGTAGTAAAGCTGAGTTCGGGAGGAGAGTAAGGGTGGTGTAATGCAGTGTTTGTGGTCGATGTTTGCATGTGGCATGAGCGCAGTACCTCTGGAAGGCGCAGCGCTAGCCGAGCTGGGCGGCAAGATAGGAAAGTTGGTAAGGTAGTACAATGTAATGTTCATAGACGATTTTTGAAATGAGCTTGGATCGTAAGAAAGGTGTCGGAATAGAAAAGGTTAGGTATGTAGTGTTCGTGGTCATGGTCATCATAGTGGTGCCTCTGAAGGCGTCACTATCGGGCCGCGGGTTTTCATTGGTAAGAAATAAGATTCTGGAAGTCAGTAGTAAAGCTGAGTTCGGGAGGAGAGTAAGGGTGGTGTAATGCAGTGTTTGTGGTCGATGTTTGCATGTGGCATGAGCACCGTGAGGTTGGGCGTATTGATAGTGTGACTATCGACAATTGATTTTAGGTTTTAAGGAGATAGGTAATATATGTAGTAGGTAGTATAGTTCGGTGAGGTTTTGGGCCGTAAGAAGATGGATTGTGGTAGTTGGCAGTAGTTAGGTTCGGTAGGTGGTAGGGTAGTGTACTTAGGATACTGGAAGTTGGTAGTAAAGCTGAGTTCGGGAGGAGTAAGGGTGGTGTAATGCAGTGTTTGTGGTCGATGTTTATATATGACACGAGCACCACGAGGGCCTATTGATAGTTTAATAGGGATGATGACTATTTTTTTTTTCTTCGTTTATCAGGTAGATTATCAAAAAGTGTTGAACACGTATTTTTTCTTTTTTCACATTATATAAACATTGTAGAGATATATTGATTTGAAAAGTCGCATGACGTCACGTTTGAGTACAAGTTGAACACTAGTGAAAATTCCTCCTAAACTTTGACGCGCTATAATTTTGTCATTTTTTGGTTGATTGTCCAAAGAAAAAACACGTGTCCATTATTTTTTGATCATCTAACTGACGGACTAAATAGAATTTCGTTTACTGTACCCCGTCATCACCCCTATTATCGACAATTGATTTTAGGTTTTAAGGAGGTAGGCAGTATAGTTGAGGTTTTGGGCCGTAAGAAGATGGATTGTGGAAGTTGGCAGTAAAGTTTGGAGGTGGGTAGTGTAATGCAGTGTTTGTGGTCGATGTTTGCATGTGGCATGAGCGCAGTACCTCTGGAAGGCGCATCGCCAGCCGGGCGGGGCGGCGGCGGCCTCGTGCGCCGCCAGCGCGGCCGCCGCGCCGCCCGCCCACGCGCGCCAGTACCGCCCAGACAGGGAGCCCGAACGCCACGCCGCGCTCAACGTCTGCGGCAACCACGCACCAAGTTAATCACCATTTTTTGTTTCTTAGGTTTTCACGCACATCACTCATTAAATAAAACTAGTTTAAACGGGATAATGCTACCTTCTCGGTAGCTCGACAAATTAAACAAAAGTTTTATTCTGACGACGAAGCCTGGAAAGGCTACGAAACGTCAATAAATAAATAAAGTTCGTGCATTATCCCGTTTAAACTAGTTTTATTTAATCACCATTATACTTCAATTCAATTCAATTCAATTCAATTTATTGCAGTCATGTGGTTACATGGATGGTACTTCTGTGATTCGCGTATGTGTACGATGGCAGCACATAATGCGTGCTACTACAAGTGAATTGAGTGTAATCTCTCGGGCGAATCACATCATATAAGTCGAACGTCACTTACAGGTTATTTCGTTTGACTTTCAATTTTTATCAGTTTCTATCTTTATATGTAAAACTCAAAGGTGACCGACTGACATGGTGATCTATCAACGCACAGCCCAAACCACTGGACGGATCGGCCTTAAATTTGGCATGCAGGTAGATGTTATGACGTAGGCATCCGCTAAGAAAGGATTTTGATCAATTCAACCCCCAAGGGGATAAAATAGGGAATGAAAGTTTGTATGAAACTTTGTCAATTTTAAACCGATCGGGCTGAGACTTTGATAAAAAGAAGCCACGCCACGCCGCGCTCAACGTCTGCGGCAAGGAGGCGCCAGGTTAATCACCGTTTCGAAGTGAAACTTCTTTAGGCACGCTTAACTTGCGGGGTAAACTGGCGAATGTGTGACGATTTTTGCGTTACGCGCGCACCGTTACGTAAGGCAAACAATGAACAATACCTGGGGGCCAATCGCCTAACTGGATTGCTTTGGAAAACGCTATCGCTTACGATTTCATTTTGTTATTTCTAGCCCCCTGAGGTTTTCAAATGCCTCGCGCTCTTTTTTTTTCTTTTGCATTGGTAATAACAATGTTAAAGAAAATGAGCGTGAGGTATTTCGGCGGTTAGAAATAACAAAATGAAATCGTAAGCGATAGCGTTTTCCAAAGCAATCCAGTTAGGCGATTGGTCCCCTGTGCGGTCCAATTACCGCACATGTTTCCGTGTCAGCGAAATAGTTTACTTGTTTAATATTATTTGATTGTATAGTCAGTCGTGTGTGTATCAAGTAATTGTAAGCTCGTATACCTATCAAGAAAATAAACATTCTATAATCGTCAAGGAGTTTTTATTATAAAGTTATCAAGATCTATCGTCCGACATTGTGATCCGGCTCGAAGGACCACAATGTCGGACGGTGCCGTGATGCTGCCGAACGACCTATATGATAGATCTTGATAACTTGATAATAAAAATTCCTTGACGATTATAGAATGTTTCAATACCCGTCACAAAATACATGAATCTAGTGCTTCATCATCATCATCATCATCAGCCTATTAATGTCCCCACTGCTGGGGCACAGGCCTTCCCTATGGATGGAATGAGGGAGACTGGGCCATGACCCACCACGCGGGCCCAGTGCGGATTGGCGGGTGCTAACGACTGCAGATGCAGCCGGGACCAACGGCTTAACGTGCCTCCCGAAGCACAGAGAAACTCGAGATAAATGTTTTTGCTGCGACAGTTGCTTAACTTCAACGATCGCAGCCGAACGCGCTAACCACCTGCGCCATCGCCATCGAGCTCCTCAACAATGAACAATATCCGTCACAAAATACATAAATCTAGTGCTTGGTGGGTGATAACGGACCCAGGGCGGATTGGTGGGTGGTAACCGACCCAGTGCGGATAAGTGGGTGATAATGGACCCAGTGCGGATTAGTGGGTGGTAATGGACTAATCTTTTTCCATCAAGAAATCTACAGGTTAAATTTATGATTTTCAGATCATTGGAGCTAAAGAAGTTTCACTTCAGTCGTGTGGTCATAAGCACACTCGCTTTTTCTTTGTTTGGAAAATGCCTTACGCATCCTTCAACCACTGGGGGAGCGAGAAGAAGGTGTGTGGGACTCCTCCCTGTCCACTTCAGCCAGCCCTGAGGCTCGCTTTAGTGAACAAGGCCCTACCTACGCCCTGAACAAGGTCACTAAAAACCAGACAATACTCCTACACCGTCACTCGACACGCACTATGAGGACCGCGGTCCCCCCTAGTGCGGGTGCGGTCACGACTCCCGTTTCCGAATGTCCGCGCAGACGTTAATCAACCTAGATCAACTATGTTAAGAGCGGACGCGAGCTGAGAGACATTTGAGAAATAGCTATTTGGAAAAACTATTGCTGTCACGCATTGGCAAATACCGTGCGATAGGGACAACAGTAGTTAACGCTGAAAATTGCATATAAAAATTGCAAAATTAGAGGTTTGGCTTTCGATGATTTCCTCCTCGAAAATGAAATATAATGTAAAAGAAAGGACAATGGGCAAAACGCACCCAGTTCTCCAACAAAGTAATTAGTATGAATCGATAGATCTATGAAAAAACTAGCCTCTTTTATTATGACACCAAAAATAAATATCCTGGGAGTCAAAAGATATGACACCGTAAAAAATATACTGGTAGTCAATAGATATGACACATGGGCATATTTAAGTAGCTGAATAAATTCATTTTATAATACCTTCATTTTATATTATTAGTAATCATAATAATATGCCACATCGTACTATACAACCAGATATACGACAAAGCCTGCCGACCATCCTGCACTTGCTCTTACTGAGACATTTCAAAACGGTTTACGGAAAATGAAGGACTTGCAGTTGCAAATAGTCGACTCGTCTTACTTCGTTGTGATTGTGAACTCCCTGCTACTTGATTGTTTTTTATCTAACACGCTTTGGATATTAGAACACGATTATCGGTTTTGTCAATTAGTATGGATGAACTGGAATCATGTGTTCTCCGAAGCGTGGACAAGTTTGTGTAATCTGTGGTCACTCCGTTTTACACAGAAGACAATTTAACGAACAGAATGTTTGAATGTTTTAAAAAAAACAACCCATGCGGGGATGTTTGGATTTACTCTAGCGCGGCAGAATAACATAAGGGGGGGCACCCTTGCACCTTGTGAAGTAATCCCATAATTCCAGAGCACCCTATGTAGAGTCGAACTAACTAACTATGTTAATTCCCTTGTTTCATTAATGTTCGTTCGTTATAGTACTTGTACACATTTAACTTAAAATAACTAAAGACCCCCGGGATGGAATTTGATGTGCTTTGGCACAGATGATCATGACTATAATACCTTTCAAACAAATGTAGTTTAAGCCGTGGCGGACGTGGGTGCAGCGCTCATACATTTTTGCCCAATGTCCTTTTACACAAACAATAATATAAGTAGTTATACTATGCCTGTATGTTTTGATTTTTTTGTAAATGCTTATTAAATCACTGCACTAGACGTCTTTATTGGTGATAAAAAAATGATATTTTTTGTCATTTGAAACACAAGTTATTGAAAAAGTGAAGACATAGGAGCATAGAATGAGTAAAATTATATTTTATGTATGAAAATCAATTCTTTGGTGATAAAAAACAAGGAGGAATCAGTCGAGAACGTTTGTATGGAAAAAACATAGCGCGCCGCCCCTGTTAAATACCCTAGACACACCACGTGCACTTAAAATGTGCCCCAATCAAGAAGCGCTTGAACACCACTCGAGCACTTCTTGGTTCACAGTCACGCGCGGACTGTAGAAAAGTCAACATGCCAAAAAAACATTTATAGTAGTACATGTTATTTTCATAATAGATATCCAATCCAATCCAAATCATACCTAATCCACATTTAACACACACAATATCGTAATATCGTACATACGGGGGATCAAAAAAGTAAAACGGTGAAAATTTCGAACTAATTAAGGACAATTTAGGACTGCAAGAAAAAAAAGTCCGACCACCCCCTAGTTCGAGATATTCGGGTGCTAACTGGGAATTAAGTTAGCACCCCCACTGCGTTTTAATGTTTAAAACACATTGTTTATATACATCAAAATTTCGAGCTAATTAAGGACAACAAAATTAACAACATCCCAACCCCGATTTTCAACCCTCTACCCCTTTATCGGCAAAAACATGAAAAGAATGGATTTTAAAAATGAAATAGCAATGCCATTTTCAATAAAAAATATAATGCAACTTACTTTTGAGTTTCAGAGTAATGTGCAACTCAAACGTTAAGTTGCATTATATTTTTTATTGACAACGACATTACTATTTCATTTTTAAAATCCTTTCTATTCGTTTTTGCCGATAAAGGGGTAGAGGGTTGAAAATCGGGGTTGAGATGTTGTTAATTTTGTTGTCTTTAATTAGCTCGAAATTTTGATGTATATAAACAATGTGTTTTAAACATTAATACGCAGTGGGGGTGCTAACTTAATTCCCAGTCAGCACCCCCATTGAAAATTTCGAATATATCGAACTAGGGGGTGGTCTGAAATTATTTTCTTGCAGTCCTAAATTGTCCTTAATTAGTTGAAAATTTAAAAAATATATATATAAACGTTGTTTTCTAAACGCTGGAATGCAATGGGGGTGCAGACTTAATTCACAGTCAGCACTCGGATCGAAAATTTCGATTATCTTAAAACGGGGGGTGGTCTGAAAATTTTTTCTTGCAGTCCTAAATAGTCCTTAATGACTTTGAAATTTTGACGTATATAAACATTTTTTATTTTTTTCAGAGAATTTCAGACCACCCCCCAATTTGGGATGTTCGGAATTTTCGATGCGGGTGCTGACTGTGAATTAAGTTAGCACCCCCACTGCATTCCAGTTTTTAGAAAACAACGTTTATATATTTTAAAATTTCGAGCTCATTAAGGACTATTTAGGACTGTAAGAAAAGATTTTCAGACCACCCCCTAGTTCAAGATATTCGAAATTTTCAATGAGGGTGCTAACTGGGAATTAAGTTAGCACCCCCACTATGTTTTCATGTTTAAAACACATTGTTTATATACTAAAAATTTCGAGCTAATTAAAGACAGCAAAATTAACAACATCTCAACCCCGATTTCCAACCCTCTACCCCTTTATCGGCAAAAACATGAATAGAAAGGATTTTAAAAATGAAATAGTAATGTCGTTGTCAATAAAAAATATAATGCAACTTACTTTTAAATTTTAGAGTAATGTGCATCTTAAAACCACCTTTAATTTCATCCCTCATCCGTCAAACTATGAAAATATGAAGAAGTATGACAATTTTCACGGATTGACGGATAGGGGTTGAAATAAAGGGTGGGTTTGAGTTGCACATTACTCTGAAACTCAAAAGTTGCATTATATTTTTTATTGAAAATGGCATTGCTATTTCATTTTTAAAATCCATTCTTTTCATGTTTTTGCCGATAAAGGGGAGGGTTGAAAATCGGGGTTGGGATGTTGTTAATTTTGTTGTCCTTAATTAACTCGAAATTTTGATGTATATAAACAATGTGTTTTGGGGTGGTCGGAATTTTTTTTCTTGCAGTCCTAAATTGTCCTTAATTAGTTCGAAATTTTCACCGTATTTTTTTTTTTTGAAAGTGGGGCTGCCAACTTTATAACCATATCAAAAATCTAAGTTTTCATTAAACTTACCTGCAATTGAATCATCATCTCTTGAACCGGCGACAGATTGTAAGGCTGCACTTGCGTCAAGTATTTCAACTTGGCCTCCAAAAGGCTAACCATGTCTTCTAAGGCTTCGTCTTTTGCTCCCTCATTTAAAGTCTCTCCTTTCGTGAAAACCAAACCATTGCCATAAGTAACAGCTGTATCAGCTTTCGGACTATCATCATCATCGTCCTTACTAAAACCTAACCCCTTATGTTCCCCAATAAAACCATCTACTGATTGGGAATATTTAGTAGTATACGACACAGGTTCACTCCTCTTAACCGGCAAAACGGAGTTGGAAATTCTTAGCTTCTTCCTACCAACATTTTCTACTACATCTCCGTCTTTCAATAAGTACACATTAGTACTTTTCTTTTCTACTACTGGAGTTGTTTCCTTTGGTTTATCTACAGAGTTTTCAACAATGTTCGCTGCACTTGGGAATAAACTAACCGGAACTACAGGTTCATTGGTAATATTTTCACTACTAGGGAACAGAGGTTTGATTTCACTTCTAGGTGGTGTACCGTCACATTTAGGGCTATGTGCAGGACTATCATTTGATTTTGTATCACTGAACATATCAACTTTATTCTTTGTCTTAACTTTAGGGAGTTCCTTCTTTTCAATTTCTTCTAACAAATCATCAATGTTTGTGTCAATAGTACTTTGGGGTTTGCTATCTTCTACATTTGTGGTAGATGGCGCTTCTACGGGCTTCGGTGAGGCAGGTTTAGATGCAGTCTCATCTTGAATAATCTTTTGCAATTCCACAGGAATTTCACCACCGAGTTTCTCTAGAATTTTAGCTTTGTCTTTTAGTTTGGTCAATAAATCGCTTTCATCTTGACTGTCTTCATTCTCATTAACTTTTGACTTCTTAACCTGCAACAAAAATAAAGAATTAATTATATGCTTTCAACACCACACTATGCACTATATTTATTTTAACTTTCAGATTGAAAACTTAACCATCACAATGCAAGATAACAAATCCAATAATGTTGAGAATTAGTTTGACCTCACTAGGATATGTTAAATATTTTAAGTTAATAAAAATATACCACATATCCGTAAGAAGTTGTGATATAATTCCCACCAAAATTGAAGAGTCATCTTAAATGCATTTACTCAGATGCAGAAGGTCATCATATTACTTTTACTAATGAATTGAATAATCATATACAAGAATTAGTAGTAGTATTGAGTGGTACGCCTGAGATGGTAAACATAGTAGAGGTAGACAACACAAAAGATGGGAAGATGATCTACCCAAGAGTTGGCGACGAGCAGCCACAGATAGGAACCAATGGGCCAATTTGGAGGAGGCCTATTGTAAGGTAAAAAAATAAAAAAACTGTGTGACTATTTATCTAGTTAGTTATTTCAAAAAAAGAACGAAAAATACTGGAGCTGATGGCCGGTTGATAGTAGCCGATTTTAGCTTCTCAGCTTCCATTTAAAGTGAGAGTTGTAACGGGCGCCGGGAAGCTGGTGACATCTCCAGGTGTCCGGAATAACTTACGGGAACATCGGCTTTTAATCTCAAGGCCAGTTTTGACTAAGGTTGAATGATAAAGGTGTTTTCCTCTTCAATTATTTATTGTGTAAAGTGTACATACCAGATTGGATTCCAGGCGTCAAAGTACATTAAGTATTGGATTTACTTAGTCTATTATGGCTGGTCCATGGTCAAAGATATCAAAATGATATTTATAAAGATATCATTAAAATTAAAGATGAAGCTACAGAAGTTAAGGGTTATAAAGATTATAAAGACCAGTTAAAGAGTATAAAGAGCTGAAACAAGAGAGACATTTGTGAGACCAGGCAACATGGCTAGATATATGTATGACAATTTTAATCTTAATTCTTACCTGCAATCGCAGCTCTTTTAAAGTTTTACTATAGGGCCATTGGCACCTATATTAATTCACATTAATGCGGTGAGCGCATTTTTGAAAAAAGAAACCGAACTATAAATTATTATTATATTTCACATTTTTAAAAAGTGACTGGTCGTGTCTGCAAAGAATCGAAAAGTAATGTTGCCAGGTCGCACTTCCAAAATCGCCGCGAGTCTCAGTGTTGGCGCATTAAAATTTAAATTTGGGCATGGACCAAATTACAAAAGTTTACTTAAATTTAGAATGACAATTATTAAGTATTTATTTTAATGTTTTATAAAATTAAGACAATTTTTAAAGATGTGTTTCGTTTATTAAAAAAAATAGGGAAAATCCTTAAGTGACGGATGTCAAACCATATATTATTTATCTATGTATGTGACGGCGTAGATACGACGTTACAAGATGATCTACCCAAGAGTTGGCGACGAGCAGCCACAGATAGGAACCAATGGGCCAATTTGGAGGAGGCCTATGTCCAAGGACAACCTGATTGTACATGTGCCGATGTCAGCGATTAAACTAAGTTTTAATTTTAAGTTACTTTTAACATGTACAAAAGAGAATAAAGGCTATTTTTATTTTTTTTGTTTATTTTATTATATACAAGAATAAATAGCTTTACCTGTTCATCACTAGATGCAGTATTTGTAACTATTTTCTCTGGTGATTTATGTCCATTTTCAGCTATCATTTCCACAGGCAGCTCTGGTCCTATAGGTACAGAATAATTCTGATTTGGAGGTAAGCTTGGGCCGTATTCTACTTGTTTTTGATTTGTTTTCTTAGACTTTTTGGGCAGAGGTTTTGTCACTTTTGGGGGTAAAACAGGGGCAGGTGGCTTCTTAACAGGAATTTCCGCCTCATCATTTGAATCAGAATCTGAGTTGTGGTAAGATGTTATTAATTCTATCTTGACACTGCAAAAAGATAAATAAAACTATTATTATATGTTAATTAATTTTGTTTCATTTGGTAATTGTTAAATTATATTTGATGAAACTGTCTTTATATACATTAGATTATTTTATACAGTTTTTAATATTATTAAAAAAATCAAAGCTATTTAATAACTACAGATTGGATTGTCTACTCTTTTGAAACTTCAAAATTTACCCATTAAAGACCACCCCTATCATAAATTTTTAAGCCTTGGAGAGCAACAGCTAATAAAAGCCCCAATACTAACAATGAACAGTGATATTAACAAAGATATAATAATGGTAAATTGAAAAACACAAGATTCATCTTTATATTTTATTGATATTATATAGAAAAGCTTGTGAGTGATTGGAACAGTACAAAGACTTGTCTGGAAGTATTTGTTTTTCCAAGATATTGCTTAAAGTATGACAAACTGACAGTGCATGTAAAGTAAGCTTATTTCAATTAATTAAATAAATAATAAATAAATATTTCCAACACTCACACCAATTAGCCTAGCCCCAAAGTAAGCACTGTAGGCTTGTGTTATGAGATACTAGGGTAATGGATAGAACACATAATCTGATATACATATATAAGTATATTTATATAGAAATACATAAACTGATACATATATAAGTATATTTATATAGAAATACATATTAAACATCCATGACTGGAGTACATATGCTCGTATTCATCACACAAACACCTGCCCCCACCGGGATTCGAACCCGGGACCTCTTGAGATGGCCACACCTTGTAACCCGGCGTATAAACCACTCGGCCACGGAGGTCGTCAAATAGATTGAATCTAGAATTACTATAAGAAATAGATATAAGAGTTATATTAATCTATTTGAAATCTGCCAAGGTATATAATAAATTAATATGATTAAATTTCATAATGTCTGTCAACTGTACTTACTCTTCTTCATCACTTAATCTTCTTTTAGTTGCTTTGGACGTTGGTGTGGTAGTGGAAACTTTCTTAGCTGAATTAGCAGCAGCAGTCTTCGGTATCACTTTGCTTTGTGAACTTTGCTTCTCTGCTAACGCTTGTTGGTATAACTGCCACTCCTCTGCAGACACTTCTGTAGAGCCTGTTCGATAACCAAAGTAATTTTCTTCAAACAAAATAAATTAAAATAGTAATCATATAGAACTATTTTGAATAGGCGTGTCTACACAAAGCGAGCTGCCTCGCGCGGGAATTGCCTCGAGAGGCTGCTCGCTTTCTGGATAATGTAGACGTGCCTCGGCCAAAGCAAGCTCGCGTGCTGCCTCGGGCGAGCGACCGAGCACCCGAGCCATCGAGTATCGTTTTTTTTTGTTTTGCTCAAAGGCGCCTCTTTCGCGCGGCAAATGCCTCGCGAGGCTGCTCGCTCTGTGTAGACGCGCCTAATTATCATATAAAGCAGCTTAAAATTTCTGCCCACACAACAAAGCATAAAATTTTAACAATTTCCAAAATACAACTGGGGTAGTTTTAATTGATTAAGTAAGTAAATATGAGACCCAACATCTTGCCTTTTTTTCTGATCAAATAACAATATAACTTGATCAAGTTAAACCAGAATCAACCAGGTAGCGCAGAGTTAATTAAGCCACAAAGACCCAAATGGTGATCAAACTCAAGACCTCTGTTAAGACACTGTACCTTTAGAAGTCAATGCCTGAGCAGAAATTTAGTCTGAATTAAATTGATATTTAACAGCACATAATAATGAAAGTTATAGTTTGTGGTTGGAGTGTTAGGAATAAGTCAATAATATACCTGATGTATTCAAGTGTTGTTGGGCCAATTTGAGAGCAAGCAGATACTCTGGAGGTGCTTCCCATGTTACAGCATTCGTTTGTTGATTCCAGTAGTATGTGAAACCACTATTTTCATCATAACATGCGGACCAAGCTGCAAGTGAGATAAAAATGATTACTAAAGAACTCTATCTGAAAAGTTCAGCTCAGCTTTCCGTTAGTTGTAGTTGAGTAGCGAGCTGAGATTTTTGTCACGGAAAGTATTAATTATTAGGAACACATGCATGAAATCTTTTTATATGGAAACGAATAGAACTTGAGAAGAAAATTATTGAAAATTAATATTTTTGTAGGTTAAAGTCAAATTTTTGCAAGCCATTTTGATCAGTGCTGCCATTTTTTACATCATCATCATTAGTCGGGCACCCCCCCCCCCCCCCCTCCCACCCCCCACATCAAAACTACCCCGAAATTCCACCACAACTAATGGAATTTAGTACCAATGCTTCAAGGCATGTTTGCATAATATCAGACTTTTAACATAACAAGGAATATTGTAACAACTAAAATCCAAGTTCATAGAAATTTTCTGTTTTATGACCTCGTCCTTTATTTATTACAATTGATTATATTCAGTAAGTAGACGTTATAATACTCACGACAGTGTGGAATTGGTGCTGGATGAATAGCAGCAGTCGAGTTAGGTGCGCTGTATGAGGTAGTATTTGTCTCGGAAGAATACATTGGTGGTGCTAATTTGACAGCCGAGGCTCTCCCAACACTTGAACTTGTTTTCGACAAGCGTTCCCCATCATCGGATTCCTCCTCCGAATCACCGTAATTTCCAATTAATCCGGCTAATGCGTTCGCTTTACTCATTTTGGTGGTAATTATTTTTTGAGGTTATGTCTGTTCATTAAGAGGTTTGTTTTTGTTGGAAGATTTTTTGGCACCGATACGTCCTAATCATTTAAAAACATACTTTGTAATCACAATCTCAGTAGTCAATACTATGAGTTTAAAAAGGTACAAATGTTAAAAACAATACGAGCAACGCAAAAATTCGCACAAAACGATTTGCGAAAGGCGTCAGGCAAGGTGAAGGCGTCTGTCAAACAGCCATATTGTTTTTTTTTTAACTTTTACGGCCGTGAAGTTCTCCATTTCAGCCATTCATTTCATTATGGTAGCCATACACACTACGAGAAATCGTTACGATTAGACTGTACCGTCCGAACGGTACCAATAAATCGTAGCGTGTATGTTAAAAAACTGCACAGTTTCCTATACGCACGCCACGTACGATAAACTGTTCCGTTCGAACTGTACAGTCTGATCGTAACGATTTCTCGTAGTGTGTATGTATGGCTACCATTAGACTATAACGGCCATATTGAAAATTCGTAGGAATGGTGCTATGCCAGATCTGAATCGATTTTAAAATAATCGGTTCATTGCAACGCGAAATATGGCTTTAATCATATAAAAAAGATACTATTTTTTTCCAGATAAAATCCCACACTATAGTCACATCAATTATTTATATTCCGTAAAAAAATTGAGCTAGGTGTCAATAAAAACTTATTGATTTTTGCTAACACTAGCCATTTTGTGATAATATTGTGGCTACCGCAAGAAGCCGTGGTGTTTTTAAAACAAGTATTTAGGTTTCTAATATCTACCACTCTATAATATTCTTAAACTATATTGTGTATCAATATTTTGTGAATTGTATATTCCTTTGGGCTTTGAGAATGTACTCTTAAATGGCGCCAGCGTTTGTCAATGAGCGCGGCGACAGACTAATCGGCGTGTTGATTGCACTTTTTTCGCACCACTTACTTGATTGGGGTTTGCATGAAACTAGGTACTTTTAGAGCAGTTCTTGTTCCATTTCATTTCTAAATCATTGATTAGGTCATAGGTTTACTGACATGTCAATAGATTCCAGTTTTTAGAAATCTCACAATCAGGCCAACTAAGTTTTATGTAACACCGTTCAGGTTCATTTGAAAGTACCAAAAATATGAATTGTGATGGACCAAATTATTAAATTCTACTACTTTGACCTGAACTAAAGTCCTACTTAAGCTGGATAATAACGGAAGTTTTTGGAAATAATTTAACAAAAACACCGTCTACTGCTCTCGTGGTACACAAAATACACAGGGCTGCATTCCAAATTTGACAAAAGTTTCATTCATTTTATGTTAAAATTCGAACGTCAGAGTAAAAAGTTGAAACGCAGCCCTGTACCCTTAGCACGAACCAATATCGAATTCGAATAGTTTGCCGGTGCAAAATGTCATTGTCAAATAGTTATGTACTGATTTTTAGTTCTCGTTACTTTCGTTATAGCGCTGCTTTTCAAATTTCCATACAACATTTGCTAGGGGTACTGCTAGCGAATTGTAAAAAAAATGCCCGATAAAACAATACCGTGTTTTTGGCGCGATTTCATAGAGTACGACTTAAATTCGTTCACTTCGTTCGTTCGTACACTTGATATTGGCTAAATGCACAAACTGTGCGAAGCCATTTAGAAAAAAAAGGAACTTTTATCCATGATACATAAAATGATACCGGGCCATACGTCTGTGCTTTCCCATCTTGTCAAACTCAATTTAATAAACGATTTATGATCGTTTAATAAATTGAGTAATAATTCTTAAGTGTGACTGGAGGTTCGATGAGGGAGATTTGGATCATATTGTGTTTTCCTGTAATCAAGTTCATAGATCCTTAGTTTTTAAAGAATTATCATCCCTTTAGATACCATTCCCAACCAAAAACACTTCTTCATATCAATGACCTAAATGTATTATATATTTTCTTTTACTTAATATAAAAAAAAAACTTTAATTATAAATATATAAAATTTCATGTATACATTTCCTTTCCAAATTTCGTAATATTTCCTATTCCTTTTTTTCCCATAGGTACCTATAAAGTTTTTTTTACTTGACACTGGCTGAAGGCACAAACCGTGCTTGCCACAAAAAAAAGGAACTTTTATACTATCTGCCCCCCTCGCATTAACACCGCGATATGATATTTAACGCGTTTTTATCACGCTCAATTGTCAAATTACTATGGAGTTTGACAGTTCGACGCGTTAAAAAACGTGATATAATGTAAATTGTGGTGCTCATGCTACAGAGACTGGAACGATTACGTGACCCTCAAAAGCGTTCCCAATAGTAAACTCTAATTAGTGGAAGCTGTCTCTTTCTAGTAGTGTGTCCAAACAATAGCCTAAGTGATGAGATAATTATTTTTTTCTGGATGAAGTAACCTTCTAATTTTCAATTCTATATCCTTAGCTGGAAAGTCCAAAAATATATTAAAATCTTTAAATGACCTTCCGAGCTTATTAAATACGTCGCTGTATGTATTGCATCTGTTTTTTATCCAACATTAAATACAGTTCTCAAAATTTATTTTGTTAAACGATACGTTTTTCTATAATTCTTATGTATACTTTAAATATACACATAGGAAAACGAAAATGAAAGTAAAACCGCTGAATATGAATAATATTTAATAATTCATTAATTAGATTACAGACTATTTATTTAAAAGTCTTAAAAAACACGACGCATTGTTTTATCAATTGATGTTTAGTATTTATTTTTAGCGTTTTAGTTAGATTGGTATACATTTTTGTCCCGAAAAATATACCAAAATTGGCTGATTTTAAAAATAGAAGCCTTTCGATACCGTTTGTATAGGATATAGTATACATATATTACAATAGTAAAATCCGTTGAAAAGTTCATTAAACAATTTTATTAGATAACTTATCAGTTTAAATAAAAATGAACACATTTTTGGCTGCATAGATATCAATATGTTATGGGCTATGTGATTAATCGGGCATTATTCATAATGCTCGGGCAATATGAATAATGCCAGGTGCCTATTGGGCCGAGTGATGTAAAGCATGTTTAATACTTTCAAATTAATACTTAGTTAGATAGACCGAGCATTACAAGTAATGAAATCAATTATCGGGTAGAGTAATAATAAAAACGTGCTTTATATAAATAAAACGTGCTTTATAGTTTAGTATTTAATTTTTAAATTTAAATAATCAGACTTCGGTTTTATTTCGATCAATTTACGAAGGGCTTCATTTAGAAACTATAGTCTATAGTAGTTTCAATGCAGCTTATTTGAAAAATTCATTAAATCTGTTAAATGTTCAGAATTTATGGTTCCCTATTTTTTAGGATTCAAGGAATAGGGAAGTAAGAACCAATACTTCTGCCTTATCTCCGGCGCTGTGGGAATAGCAGCCTCTCCGCCTTTGCGTGACAAAGTTAAAAGTGTTGAGCCCATACTATTTTTTATTTACCAAGATCTCAAAACAAACACAAAATGGCGAGACATCTGTGATTTTGAATAGTACCAACGTTTTGAATTTGTTCATACTGCCCGGTCCAAGCGACAAATTCAAGCTTTCTAAACACTAACTTATTACTTGGACCACGAGCCGTCCGGCATTATTAATAATAGCCGGGCAATGTGATAAATAGGTGAGTTTAGATTGTAATTAATCACTTGGCCCGATATGGCTAAGCATTATTCATACTGCCCTGGCATTATGAATACTGCCCGCATTAATCACTTGGCCCATAACAAATATACTAACTGCAATCAAACATAAATGCTAACTTTAACTGTCAAACTGTACGTTCTTGTTCTTTTAAATGGTTATCGGGATAATGTGAAAACTACCATTTGATTATTTTTATTAACACTGACAATTGCAAGAGAGGGACAGATTCCACTATCGTCGTTGTCCTGCTCGGAGTATTTTTCCCTCTTATAAAGATAGAAACAAAAATGGACTTTATGTAAACCAGTTAGAGTACATTTTTTGAATTCTCATATTGTTTCGTAAGCATTCCAGATAGAATATAAGTTCCTTGACCATACCCTTCGACCCACGCGGGGGTGATTTTGCACTATAACACAGCGGTGACACTCTCTGTACGTTAGAGATCCAGCGTCAGTGACCTTGAGCAGGAGCGTGTATGCGCTAGGGTTGAACTTGGAATTTAGACTTGTGCCAATGAATATTTATGCATAGTAAGTTATTAAATGTAAACTGATTCAAGGATACTGGGGTAAATAATGAAGGATAGGTTTGATTTTATAATCAATTTTTAATCTTTTAATGTAGGTACTATAACAAATTGCTAACTTTTATATATTTTCTCCTTTTTCGATTCGTTTTATAATTCTTATTATTATGTAAATAATAATAAGATTGCGTAGCGTAGTCAGTCTGTGCGTGCAATACAGTGCAACGCTATTATTTTACTATTTCGCTACTGCCATGCCTTCGGTCGAGGCAGTCAGCGACTGCCCTCTCCACGTCCCGCGCGCCGCGCAACGCCCCCGCGCACCCCCAGACACCCACACATAGCCGCGGGCGATTTTACGAGCACACATGCTTAAGTGTCACTTCTTTTCGCGTAGTGTATATATTCTGTGACTATAATGCGATTCAACTAAGAATAGGACCGACTGGGCGCCATATTGTGATGTCTGTCTGTCTGTGATGAAGATTATTATTATTATTGGCTTTCCTATTCTTATTTGAATCGCATTATAGGTGTTTTCCATCGTGCTCGAACAGCAAAAATTTTGTTGATGCTAACAAATATGTGTAGTGAAACAAAGTTGTGTACTAACTCATTTGTTGAATGTTGACATGTTTTTGTTGATTTAAATTGAACCGTTTCAGTTATTATTGGTGTATATTTCCGTTCGTCCTGTTTCATTCTTACCAATAAATCAAACAAGTTTTTTGTGATGGCAATTCTAGCGATTTTCAAAGCTGGCAATCCTTGCGCGACCGCCGAGCGTAATAAGAAAAGTGAAGTGATGACAAAGAGTAGTATAATATACCGGAGAGGTTAGCTCGTTCGGTTGCAATCGTTGAAGTTAAGCAACTTTCGAAGTGGTCGATCATTGCATGGGTGACCAAAAATTTACAAGGCCACATTAAGCAGAAATCATTGATAACGTATCTTGACATACAGACGGACCGACAGACATAAAAGCGAGCCTATTAGGGTTTCGTTATTTTCCTTTTGAGGATCGGATCAACAAAATTTAAAAAAATCTCCTTAGGCCACAAGCTTCAAAGTGGAACAATGGAAAACAAACGTAAAATAATATTTCATATTAATTTTAATCTTTTAATTATTTCATACAACATAAAAAAGTAGGCAACTAAGAAAAGGCAAAATGTTGTTAAGTGATAGTTTCACATAGGTACACAAAAATAAGACATTAAAATAACCCTGTCTGCGCGTCGCGCTTCGCGCTCTTGCATTGCGCAGCCGGGTAAAAATACGACTTATTTAACATTGGCTTTGTACATACTTACTTCATTTAAATATCATATCCAAATGTCTACAAATGGTAACACAGTTAAGTAGGTACTGTAACGTCCGTTGCGTTACAGCCTCCTTGTTTGGGTAAACTCTTTGTTCATGTAATGCCTACGGCTGGCAGTTATATTAAAAAGGTAATATCATGATTTTTAAAGATTTGAAACTGGGAATCTTCTGTCGTTTGATAGAAGGTTCCAGCAGATAGATTTCAGGCACCAAACCATACGTTGATAGATTAAGCTCAATTATTATATTCGCCTGAATTCTAATAAAACAAAATTAAAAAATCAAAGTTGTTTCAATTATTATTGCTACGGTCCCAGGGCCTACCTCTTCAGGCTAGATCGCCGCATGGTGGAGGCGCCGGGTAAATTTCAGAACCGCGAGTGAAAAAATATTTAAAATCAAGTTATAAGAGTTTACCCAAACAAGGAGGCTGTAACGCAACGGACGTTACAGTACCTATACTTAAAAAGATTCCTTATAGTGACTTATTACTATCCAGTAATATGTATGAAACTCTGGAGGTATTTATGTATAATAATTATAACTTATTTTATTTTCTTAACATTAATATCAGCTTCTTAATTTACCTAAAGTAACTGTAATAGCTTCATTCAACGATTGTACTGAACATTCAACAGGAGGACGTTGTATGAGTGACGATTAAATTACAATAAAACCATCAACATACAAATCAGAGTATTTTTAAAATTATTTAGGAATGCTACAATACAATTAAGTGTAATGTTTGGTGCGATAATAAATTATAATATTAGTACAACTCTTTAAAAATATAATTGTTATCAACAGACTGGTAATTTTGTAACTAACTAATTTAATACAAAATCTAGTTGCAAAACTTATGGCTTTTTATATAGTTCTTACTTAATAGGCATATCGAAATTTGTTACCGATTCACGATACAAGGTTCACACGTACCCGGTTTTAAGTAAGCAGGATGGCATTGTGGGCAAGCGGGATTTTCACCGAAACTGGCCCTGCCTGTCCTTCCAATTTTCACTTGAAATGAAGTCTGTGCATTCTCATCTTCATAACCGGGATGGGGTTTGTCCAGAGGGAACACGTAATCTGGGACGAAGTAGGAACTAATATTGTATTCAGTATTACTAGGAGTAGGGTCTACTGTAGTTGGGGTTGGTCGAGTCACAGAGCTGAAGGGACTCCTCCCTTTTATAGCTTTAGCTTGCGGTTCTGAAGTTTCGTTGTTCGTAGTATTACTAAACTTAGGCGGCTCTAAATCGAATGCGGGTACTGCCCATTTCCATTCGTAGTACACTGGCGGACCCATAGTTGTAGAAGGCAAATCGGAGAAATCTTTTTTCGGTGGCAACAGATTTCTATCAGGCGTCGGAATGATATTCGATGATTCATCGTTATCTTCGACACTTGTGGTTGCTGCAGTAGTAGGTTTTAAATTGACAGTGTTGAATCGCGATTCTTCAGAAGGACCTTTGTCGTGCACATGATTCACATTATTAATATCGTTCTGTGCTATTTTGTTCTTATTATTATCTACCTCTTCAGAGCTGATCTGACCTTCTGGGAGGTGTTTGTTGAGATTTATTATTTCCGATCTTGACATAGCAGTTTTATGTGAGTCCGGAGAGTTGGGGTCGAATCTTTTGATGAAGTTATACACAGAATCTGTCGTTGTCTTCACTCTGACATCAATGTCATACTCTTCAGAGTTGTGCGATTCTGTTTCGGTCTTATCCGGGAATGGAGGGCTTAAGTCGACTGATAGGACTGGCCTTGTTTTCGTTGGCAAAGGATTTATTGGAGGGGGTGTAGGATGTCTTGTATTTTGAGCGAAACTGTCATCTGGGGTAGTTTGGAATGTCGGAAGAGGTTCTTGAGATGCAGCACCAGTCAGGTTGTCTTGGTCTTGACTGGGAGTATTCCTAACTCCCGTGCCGGTAGACCAGGAGGACGGTGGTCTATAGTTCTGCTTCGCGCTGTCCAAGCCGTTGTTGTTCGAGGTGGAGATCGTGTCGGCAATGCCAACGATGCTGTTCCCGGGATGAATGGGGTACTGAAAACAGAAAATACAAATACACATTCGAATATAATAGGAAAATGAAGAATAATGGTTAAATTTATGATAATGCAAATGCCAAATCTTGGCCCTCATTAGCCCCCAATCCGACCAGTAATGTGAATTAACTATTAGCACTAAAAGGACATTGCTCGTTCCCCATACATTGAATGCCCTATAACGCCCAGCAATGAGAAAATGCTAGTTGTGTTCGGAATCATTCATAAACTCTAATTAAGCATTTGTTGAGATACGGACAACTTGAGGAACAGTGGCCTACTACAGAATGTATTAGATTTTGAGGTTATGATTATTATACTTAATCGTAAAAGATGTACACTTTATATATTCTGAATAGATTTAGTTTTTACCTCTATGTAAGCACTGAAATAATATGCATTAAATGAACATAAAATGCAATTAATAATAAAAATAATAAATGCTTATATTCTTATTGATTTATGAGTGTTGTCAGTTGGCACCTATGATACCTATACCTACCTGTAGTAGGTAATAATAGATTTCTTTTCAAATGAAATGTTCAGTCTTTCCATTTACCTGTTTCTATATTTTGCTATCGGTAATTAGGTATGTACCTGGTTATCAATATGATTTTCATAAAAATAAACAGATATTACATGGGATGGGAGTATAAACTATATTTACATAATTTCAGAAATAATCTTTTTATAAATATAATATAAATACTAGTAATAACTATTATTGACTAAGGTACCTAGTTCTATTTTTATGTTGATAAATACCTATGGTCGCCTATATTGCATTCATTAAGGTAAACAATCTTGACACAACTTTTTAACAGAATCACCCGTTTAATAATAAAATATTAACGAAGCCAATAAACTATTAAAATAAATCGTTATTATAGACTGAAACCTATTGAATCTAGTTATCAGTTGATTTTTAATGCTGTATTTTCAATAAAAAGGAGTGCCAAGTTGGATGAACAGACTGTAGTATCTAGTAACAAAACTTTAATTTTTTATTTTCTTAAACAGATTGTCCGTTTACAATGATTAATTGCTAATAAGTTAAAAAAATAATATAAAAATAATAGTGAAGGACATTCTTTTGGGCATGCTAGGGCCGATTTCGTCGATGTCCTTTATGTTTAACAATAGATGCGTTATTTATATAAATTCTCTTTAATACCCGCTGGTAGAACTGCATTTGTTCACAGTCCATAGCCCAAATGAAGCATTTATAGAACGTGGTGTATTCTCGAAACTTGATCTTGAAGATATGCTCCAGGAGTGTGATTAAGCAATTCGTCTGGAATATCAATTATACATATTTCGTATGATTCAACAAATATTATTATTATTGTTACCTTAGATTCGGCTTCACGCAGGCCATCATAGTAGTTGTTATTGGGCGGCACTGACAAGATGTCTGGGCGGGGCGTTCGCCGCCTCATATCCTCTTCGGAGACAAAAGGCTTGTCACGCTGACCTGGAACATGATAAATACAGTGAAAGATTACCTTCACGCTAATTATATTGCGCAACGAATAATGTGCGAAACAATAAGATGCACCGATTTTATTTATTTATTGATGTTTCGCAGCCTTTGCAGGAATGCGTCATCAACAGGAATTTCTGATGACGCATTCCTGCAAAGGCTGCGAAACGTCAATAAATAAATAAAATCAGTGCATCTAACCCGTTGAAACTTGTTTTATTTAATAAGTGATGTGCGTGAAAATCTAAGAAACTATAAGATGTAATACATTGGAAATGTCATAATCATAATCATAATCAAACTCATTTATTCAGTTTAGGCTGTTACAAGCACTCATGAATGTCTAGAAGCTACGCCATCGGTTCGTAAATCTACGGCGGGAGACCTTGTACTGAGAAGAACCGGCAAGAAACTCAGCAAGGGCTGTTTTTTTCTCCCTGTTTTATTATTTACAGAGTCGTCAAATTGAAAAATGACTTCAGAGGTGATTCATGAAGTCACTTTTCATTACATAATTATTAAATATACATTAATTGTTTACCTGCATTTTGATTGCTATGTCATACAGTATAAATACAAATAGTGTTATTTATATTCAGTGTGACTAAACATTAACTTCAATATTAAAGGAAGTTAGGGCAGACTCATCTCCGCTGGCAGCACCCGTCAGGTTTAACCATTCCAAAATATCAAAAATGCACAACGGTAATATTGAAGTTTTCTCTTCTACCGGCACTCCCGGAGTTCAACCCGTGGGTTTTTTTATCTGGAAGAGGCGTTGCGCCTCTGAACCATCGGGAGAAGCGCGATTAGGGTATCAAAAGACTCCTCACGCCTTATTTCATCCAGCCCCAGATAATCGATCAATTGAGAAGGGCCCTACCCAGTAAAACCAGATAATACTCCTGCACCGATTCAAGATTCCATATTTTCACCGGAATCAGTCAGAGATTAGGTTAGGTGTAGCACAACGTGCGAGTGATACGTTTTCCATCATGTTGGATTTTTGTTCGTTTGCCATTCTTTTTACATAAAAATACACTCTGACAGCGGAAAATTGGTTATGAGTTATCCGAAATCAATATATCTTTATTCAAATTGGATGTATAGTACAACACTTATGAATCGTCCAAAAAATTATTTTTTCCCTACCACTCGTTATTTGACATATTTTTTAGCTGCGGAGAAAAACGAGCGAAAAAAACTCCACAACATTAAAAGCAAAATGTAACAACATTTACAAATCAATACGTTGTTACAACGTCAATACAATCATGATTTATTTAATATAGAAAACCTGTTGGAATGATTGGAACAGTTCAAACCCAAGCATTTTTGTCTGTAATATAATCAGATACTTTGTAATAAGCTTTTTTAATAAGTGCTTTTTTTATACTATCTTTGAATTTATTTATGCTTAACTCTTGGATATTGCTTGGGACTTTATTGTATAAGCGAATACAAAGACCTTTAAATGAATTATTGATTTTGTGAAGCCTAGTAGCAGGTAAAGTTAGTTTGTTTTTGTTTCTTGTATTAATTGTGTGAACATCACTATTTTTAAGAAACAAATTAATATTTTTTCTTACAAATGATAAATTTTCGTAAATGTATTGTGATGCGACCGTCATTATACCAAATTCTTTAAACCTATCTCTTAAGGTATCCTTAACTTTAAGATTATAAATTGATCGAATAGCTCTCTTCTAGCTTAATAGTTAGAAATCAAAGCTACTATTTGGATATAATTTTCACTATAACGGTTTCGAAAATATTGCTCCTTCTTGTGTTGGTTAGGCTTTTACCAGAGAGTTAAACAAATAAGAAGTACCTACCTAATCGCGAAAAAAAAATCATTTAGCAAGAGTTGAACCAACTTAGTTTGACTGGCTTGGCATGTTGTGTAAAAATTAATTTTAACTTTAGCTCTGTGAACACAAACTCACACCTTAAGATGACATGCAGTCATGACTTACTTTTACTTTTTATTTATACTTAAAAAGCTAACTCAACAGACGGATTATATCATATACAAATAAACGCCTCAGTAATCAACTTAAAATAAAATGAAAATCCTGTTATTTAACTGCAGTGCGACTTTTCCGGTAGAGTTGTTAGTTAATTATATATATCTTATTTTCTGCGCAATTTTCTTAATATTTTATCCGTAAAAAACCTTGCTTTGATTTGATTAGAAAACATGAAAAAAGAAAATGAGATCAGTGAAGCTGTTCGGTAGAAGTTGGGGGTAGAAGAAACTTTGGGGGTAGAATTGATCAAAAACCTTTCTTAGCGGATGCCTACGTCACAACATCTACCTGCATGCCAAATTTCAGCCCGATCCGTCCAGTGGTTTGGGCTGTGCGTTGATAGATCACTATGTCAGTCAGTCACCTTTGAGTTTTATATATGTGGTTTACGCTACAATACAATATTCAAGAGGCGACAGTGCGTAATCGCTTGTGGTTCGTCACCGATCGTCGGGCGAGGATGATCGTGGGAGTGTCACATTCACTACCATTATCACGTTACATTCACTACCTTGATCTAATCTTCACTTAAAGTTTCATTACCGCGGCATTGGCGATGACCTCCGCAGTTAGATGATACACTTTACTTTATTTAATTATTCACAGTGGCTATATACATTGTAATAATGGCAAAACACCGAATTTTTGCTCGCTCTAAATTTTATAAGTCAGATACTCTTTCCTTAGCCAAATCTTAACTACGCAAAATTTGGCATTAGTTAGACTTAGTCTTAGTAGTACGGCGATGGGATGGCAGGACTTGCTGAGTTTCTTGCCGGTTCTTCTCAGTACAAGGTCTCCCGCCGTAGATTTACGAACCGATGGCGTAGCTTCTAGACATTCATATATGCTTGTAACAGCCTAAACTGAATGAATCATTTTGATTATGATTATTGATTGATGCCTATTTTGCGTGGGAATTGGCATCAGTCCTGCCATTCCATCTCCTCCAAAAAGCTCAGCAACTCAGTCGGATGTTGCTGCAGGCCTCTACTAATGTCCGCGGACTTCCCTATAAAGAAGTCCATTGTCTTGCAACGCCTCTGCACTCCAGCAGAACATGGGCGCTCGTCTCCTCCTCCTCCAGGCTAGGGTTACCATATCTCAGGATTTGTCCTGAGATTTCAGGATTTTTGGACTCTTCTCAGGATTGCGGCTGGATTTTGCAAATCTCATGAAATCTCAGGATTTTTTAAATTTCCAATAAAACACAGCTTACGTTTTAAAGATCTCTTTAGCAAAAAGTTAAACAAACTAAAAATAATCTTCTTTTGGTAATAATTGCACAATTAAAATCAGTACTTTATTATCCAAGTCGGTACTTAATCAGTTTTATCATAAAGGTTTTTTCTTTAATTATGGATTCATATAATGCCCCATATGTTAAGCTCTTCAAATTATATTGATTTAAAAATATAAGCAGAGTATAAACGATAATATTACGACTTTATTAAATTGTAAAGTACGTTTGTGAGAAAATTCTCAAACTGTAAAAAATCTCAGGATTTTTCAATGGAAATCAAGCCTTTTCTCCGGAATTTTGCTTTTATCATCTAGTAACCCTACTCCAGGCAGGCTCCGCATAGAGGGCTGTCAGAAATACCTCTAGTTAGGCTTAAAATGTCCTGAAACGCTTTGAGGACTCTCTTTAAGTTACCGTATCCATAGTTTGACAAACGGACCACCCATAATAAGCCTCTGCCTTCCGTCAGCCTGTTGTCAGGTTGTATCTTATGTTCACCTTATGAGTGCGTTGTCAGTCTCTTGTAGGGCGTACTTCGTCCTCATAGTGCATGTGTGGTTACCGGTGCAGGAGTACTATCTGGTTTTTACTGGGTAGGGCCCTTCTCATTTGATCGAGTATCTGGGGCAGGATGAAATAAGGCGGGGAGGAGTCATTTGATACCCTAATCGCGCTTCTCCCGATGGTTCAGAGAGGCGCAACGCCTTTTTCAGATAAAAAAGGTTGTATCATATGGTAGAAACAACACAGAAGGAGGAGGGAATATGTATTGAAATTTTCAGACATTACGTAGGTATGGTATTTCTATTCCAGCTATATCAACTTATATAGATAACTAGCGGACCCGACAGACGTTGTCCTGTCTACACGTCTTTGTGAATCTAAACCATTCTCAGATCCCCTTGAACACACACAAAAAATTTCATCAAAATCGGTCCAGTCGTTTAAGAGAAGTTCAGTGACATACACACTCACAGAAGAATTATATATATATACTAGCTGACCCAGCGAACTTCGTACCGCCCTAAAAAAATAGGGGTTGTCCAGCGGACAAAATTGTGAATCTAAACCATTCTCAGATCCCCTTGAACACACACAAAAAATTTCATCAAAATCGGTCCAGTCGTTTAAGAGAAGTTCAGTGACATACACACTCACAGAAGAATTATATATATAAAGATATATAAAGATAAGGCTAAAGAACTTTAAGAAATCAAACAAAAGATGTGTTTAATTTGGGCAATTTTTGTCTAGACCTGGCCTATAACTATATGCTCTATTTCGAGGATGAAATCTTTTACGATGGTATAGATAATGATTCTACTTCCTGTGCGAGTGAAACTTGCAGTTGTCTGGTTATTAAATTTAATCTCAACGAGCCATAAATGCGTATGCTTTTATTTTTTTAAACATTACAGTCTTTCAAGGTTTGAACATAAATGAAACTCTATATTTTTTAATCAACCTCGACAAACTTATATTTTATACAAATAAACTTTCATTTCATTTCAGTGTAAAAAAATATTTTAACTAATTATGTATTTTTATCCTTGCGATTGGAACACGTACCATTGGTGGTTTTAGTGATGTAAAGGATGATGAGGAGCTCGACGGCGCGGGTGGTTTGCGCGTTCGGCTGCGATCGTTGAACTTAAGCAACTTTCGCAGTGGTCGGTCATTGGATGGGTGACCAAAAATCGTCTATCTCGAGTTCCTCCGTGCTTCGGAAGGCACGTAAAGCCGTTGGTTCCGGCTGCATCTGCAGTCGTTAGCACCCGCCAATCCTCCCTGGGCCCGCATGGTGGGTCATGGCCCAAGCTCCCTATTCCATCCATAGGGAAGGCTTGTGCCCCAGTAGTGGGGACATTAATAGGCTAATGATAAAAAGGATGATATCGTCGAGATAGCAGCAATTCAAAATAAAATTACTCTTCTAGGAAACAGACTTGACCTTATGTATGTCATTATTTCGCTGCCACTCTCTATTAGGCTTGTTGAAAATATATCGATGTATCGATATATCGATATTTTTTGTTCGATATATCGATATTTTTTGCCGATATATTTTGATTCGATATATCGATACATCGATACAAAATAACCAATATCGAAATTCGTATCAAAAACGATATTTTTTTTAATTATTAGCGGCATATCACGATCTAACTAAATTCGTCTCTGGAAAAATCGTAACTGGATCTCAGATTAATGATATTCAACATATCTATGATCTGTGCTGTATTTAGTAATGTCTATGTCATCATTCGAAAATAGGGTCTATTTTTAGGGAGATAATTTTCGTTCCATTATAATAATAACGCGGAATACCGCGTGTGATATTTCGTGAGCTACTGTACGATATTTTTGGGAAAATTGGTCCGATATATCGATGTTTTTTTCGCGATATATCGAAGCCGACATTGATATTTTTTTAAAGATCGATGTATCGATATATCGATATTTTTCTCAACTTTCGACATCCCTACGCTCTATCTAGAGCGTACATAATCAAAGGTAGTACTATTACATGTGCAGCATTACAGAGGCAGTGGTCATTGCATTACATTACCTCACACAAGGGCATTCACCTAACATTGACATTCAATCGCGTCCGTTCACTCAGCACCCGAACTTGTCATACGCTAAGTACTTGTTTTTAAAAAGGATTTCGTATTTTCGCATGAGCTAATCTTAATGTTTTTTAAACTTTTGATAATAGTAGGGAAGCCCAAGCGGGGATATTTCAAGGAAATCCAAAAATCCAAATTTCGCTCAAGGAAATCCAAAAATCCCTGCTTGGGCTACTATAATGCTTTCATGAAGACAAAAAATGAATATTTTGAGAATTACGAAATAACAACCATGACCTGAAGATGATAGCAGTTCACCTCTAAGGAGTACACTGATGATAATGAGTACAATTCAGTTGTTAATAACTTGCTGATTTCAATGTTCTTATACCTAAAGGTCCTGATGGCAATAAACAAGGGTCCAAAACTTATTATAGCTCAAGAAATGTACAGCAAATAAATATTTTTCATCCCACCACCTCGGAAAGTGTAATTTTGCGCTTCGAAATCTGACTGGAAAATTCTATTTTATTCGCTTGAGCGGCAAAGTAGATTTGAATTTAGAACATCACATATAATGAGTACTCAATATAATTGTAAATTCAAAACGTCATTAAACCTATTTAATGTAACCTCTACGGTGCCAAATTTATGATTAGAACTTTTTAAATTGTGAAAAAATTTTAATTTGGAACCTTCTTGGTTTCTTTGTTTTATTTGCGTGCTTCGCGCCATTCTAGTTTTTCACGTTTTATTGCTTAAATATTTTGTCATTATAAATTGTTTTCTTTTTCATTTTGTCATTTCCTCGCTGAGGTGGGATGAAAAGTTACGTATTGCACTCGAGTGGAAAGATTTTTCACCTTGTGCTCGTTTGTTTCCCTCGCTGACGCTCAGGATTCTAATTTAGAATCACTCGCTGCGCTCGTGATTCAACTTTAGAATCCTTCGCTTGCTCGGTCATCCAAATCGAGCACGCGGTTAAAAAGGAACTTTCCACTCTTGTATAATAAATAACTATTATCAAATAGGTAGGTGATTTTTTTTTTACATTAAATAGGCTTACGCTTGACAGCCACGCGACTGATGAAGAACGACGTAGCAGCCTAAGGTGGAACGCGCTTGCCTAGAAGAAACCAATTCACTCGCGACTTGAAGAGCCCCAGAATGTAGGTGACTGGAAACAGAGATTCCGGCAAAGAGTTCCACAAACTAGCTGTTCTGACGATATAGGTGGAAGCAAACCGTTTAGGACGAGTTGATAATTAACTTTAAAATGTTTTAATTGAGAACAGAGGAAAAAGAATAAAAAAAGCATCGGGTAAAATTTTTAACTGCAGCTAATGTATTTTCGAATAAATAAACAGTAAAAACACCTTCAAACGCCAAAAAGATTCAATAATGCCAGTGAATCCAAATCTATTACTTATATTACTAAATAATAAATCAAGTGCAGGTTTCAAATCCGGTCATGCCAGCATAATAGTTGGCCAATGAATAGAGTTAAATGAGAAGCAAGTTAAGAATTGACTCGTTGATTTTCAGAATTCTATAGATGCAGCAAATGGCACTGATTCTGATGTGAATGAATATCGTGCGTGCAGTGCACCAGTCACACAATGCAACAAATTAAGACGGATTGTTGGTTTTGATGATGAACCCTTTGATTATTGACACGCACAAGCCTTGAATGATAGCTTAGAATAGCACTTGTTTATGGCATAGTTGTATTGTGTTCCTATTTGTAGCTTGATAAAGGAAATATATTTCAAACTCTTTGTGCCGTTAAATATGATTGACAGTTATAATTAAATTTTTGTGTACGTTATTAGGTACCGGTATGGGTAGTATCCTTGTCACCGGTTCTATAGGAGCTGAAGGTTTAAGGGTATTCAATTCATGATGTATATATTGTGATATTTGAATATGCGAAAATATTCTAGAAGTCAGAGAAAATGATAATAACTTAATTAGCTTTGAATTCGATCCTCTTCTTTTGAATTCAGTTTATCTGTATTCAAACCGTGGATCTAATTAAATTGATTTTGAAGGAAATAACAGGAGCTTATTTATTTACTTTTAAGGGTAAAATTCTTAAATATTTTCATTGTATTTTCTTTACACATTACAAAGTGGGATCCTTTAGATAGCACACCAAGATATCATCGTATCTTGTAAAGCAGCCTAATCTTATTGCAATAACCTAACCTAACCTAACATCAGATGACGTAAAATATAAGCTTAGTGTCTTCTTCTTTTCGTGTCGAGATTCAAGTTATAAAGATGCTGCCCAGTAAGCAGCCATGTGAATAGTTCTGGTAGTTGCGTCCCTCAAATTACGCTCGGAACAAGAGCATTGGGTTGATATGTCGCGCAACAGGCACGATCTGACCTTGTTGTATCTGCAGCTATGGACCTGCAGATACATCTGTGCCTGTGTAGCGCCTTCCACATAAGCTATAGTTCTTTCTGTGAGGCAGTCCTTCAGAGGTTTGCACATTTGTTACAGGCGGACACCGTTCCAGTCCCGGCTCACAAATGTTGTATATATTTTTACTGTACAGTATTAGCATTTTGCAGTTTTATCACGACCTGTCGTAAGTTGTAAAATGATATAAATCTACCCTATTTTGTTTACTCGACGATGATCCTACTCTGCCGCAATACAGTTTTGTTACTAAAGCGGAGGGTAGATGTCAGTCTTTGATGTTGTTACACATACCTTAATGTAAACTTGATGTTAATATTGTAACACTGTTTAACAACTGTTTGTATTTTGTGATGGTGAATAAATATTATTATTATTATGTAAAAACTTAGTTACCAATGAGCAGATTGGCGTCGTAATCACTCTCAGACTTGGAGCAGTTGACCATGTACCAGTGGTCGCAGATCAGCATCCGTTGCTGGAACAGCGTGGTGTTGGGGCACGTATAGCTGAACTGGCGACCGAGCCCGTCACACATGTGGTACACCTGGAATGAGGAGAAGGATACGAATTAATTTGAGATGAGGTTTGCGTTGAAAGCTGATGAAATTCTTGCGCTAATTCTTCATTCTTCTCATCAGCTACAAGATATCCTGAATGGGTGGTAGGAAAAATATTGGATGATTCAAAAGAGCTTACAATAAGTAAATTTTAATAAAGTATTATCTCATTTCATTTCGGAAGCTCTTATGGAATTCGAACAGCTACGCCATGGGTTTGTAAATCTAAGGCGGGAGATCTTTTACTGTCATAAATAACCAAATTATGACTGTGTGTTATTAGTAAGTGGTGAAAATGAGTAAAAGTGCAAATAAGCAATTGTGTGGTAATTTTTTGACAAAAATTTCGAACAAAAAACAGTTATTTGTAAGTTTTGCAAAAAAAGTTACAATTTTTAATAAGTAACTTGATTTCTCACATGAAAAATAAACATCCATTTCAGTACAAGGATAGCAGGGGTGAATGTAGTTCGTCACAAGCATGTTCTTCAAGAAAATTCATTTTCAAACGCAAACAGCGTTTGAAAATTTTGGTCACTCGAGTTTTATATTCCGAGTGACTCAAGTCAATAAAAATCATTCGAGTTTTATCTTCACTCCAGTGGCATTCGAGTGACAAAGTTACCAGTACCGAGTGACTCGAGTGAAAAAAAATCACTCAAGTCCCATCACTAGTTTGCTGAATAAAAGGCAAGGAGATTATATATTTAATTTGAATTGAATGTTAAAAAAATTGGAAAAAGTAACAGATAGATAATTATGATGAATAAATATTTCTTTTAATTATATGCAATTTTTTCTTTTCTTTTGTGAGAAATCTTCCTAACCTAAGGGCCCCCAATTTTTTTTTATACGGGGCTCCTCCAATAGCAAATTGACAAGAATGTACCCGCCGCCCGCACCTCTCAAGGTCCCCGTTCTCGTCTTTCCCCACACAGTTAAGCGGTCTACCTATAGTCTCTGATACAGATTAATTAGAAAACTTTGATGATCAAATTTATGTACTTACCTGTAAAGGAAAAAAAATATAACGATTCTTATATCGATAAATATTTTAACGATTCCTATATCGATAGTGAAAATGGTCATAGATCCATAGCTTCATTATTTTTTTAGCAGTAGCCTTAAAAATATTACGCCTTAAAGATTAGGTAGGAAGCGTTCTAAATTAGTTTTTAAGTTACCTAATTAGATAAACATACTATTCATACATACATCGTGCATCCTACCACACAAGGAAGTTGTTTCGACCTCAGCATTCGTTACCTTTTCAACATTTTCGTCTATTATAAAATAATAATACATAATAAAAATAATTTGTCCGTAATCTACTCAACAAAAAATGTGAAATAATTAAGTACTATTTATTAACTGATGGTTTTTTAGTTGTTTTCTTGATACGTACAACTATTATTTTCATTTTTAGAAAAGTGACTTCCTACTTAATTTTTTTATTTAATTACCTACAAATAATTTTATTAAATTGAGTGTTTTTTATTTACGTGATATATTTGAATGACTCAATATGTGAATTCGTGAGAATTGAACACTACGTATTATTACTAAGTATTTTAATATTTACCGTTATGAAAAAAAAAACATACTTTGTTTTTCCTCCGTGCTTATACACCGTGAATTCTGATTTACTTTAGAAACTCTACTGTCTAATTCAAACAACGATTTAGGTAATATTTTCGCAAAAAATATTGTTATTATTTTATATTTTTTTTCCAAAACTGTATCCTCATTGATACAATAATTGTGCAATTATGCAACTTTGTCATCTACTTACTCCATTAACTATTTATATTGTTATAAATTCATAGAAAACTACTTTTAGGATCTAAATACTATTTATAAATTTGCGCTGTTTTAGGATATTTTGTAAACGATATAAATTAATGGATCGAGGAGCTCGATGGCACAAGTGGTTAGCGTTCGGCTGCGATCGTTGAAGTTAAGGAACATTCCAAAAAAATATTATAATGAGCTAGCTCCTCCATGCTTCGGAAGGCACGTTAAGCCGTTGGTCCCGGATGCATCTGCAGTCGCTAGCAACCGCCAATCCGCACTTGGCCCGCGTGGTTAGTCATGGCCCAATCTTCCTATTCCATCCATAGGTAAGGCCTGTGCCCCAGCAGTGGGGTCATTAACAGGCTGATGATGATGATAAATCAATATTATTCCATAGGGGTGCAATACAGCTTCCTGATATCGTCTAATTAAAGTTGTCTAACCAGTATTTTATCTCAATACACTTTCTTTATTATCTATTTCTTATGTTTTTACGCACACAAATCATTTCGGAACCTTTAAAGGTTCCGTGTTCACGAGAATATTTTAAAATCATTAAAAAACACAGCTTAAAAATGTTTAAAAAGTGTTTATAAATATTACATGCGCCTCGAAGAAGTACTTTAGAAATATTAAACAATAAATTAATTTTATGCATTACATATAAAATAACAAAGGTAGTTATTATAAATTGTATAGTTTAACTTAAGTTTTCCATCAATTACTCAAGAATCCTTCAGAAGTCAAGCACATCCGATTAACTGCCGAACAACCAACAACAATGCCATTATAATTACAAAGTTTATAATAATTCCTGTAATTACCTACATTACAGGGTTAGGGCTGCCTATTTTAAAATCATGCACAAAAAAGTGACCCGTCGCGAAAAGCCCTCTGCAAATATGAAACATCTTACTATACTAATTATTTATATTAGACTAGCTGACCCAGCGAACTTCGTACCGCCCAAAAGTAATAATTTGCAATAAATTAAAATTGCGACTATAATTTGAGATTTAAACTATCCTACTATCTCTCAAGTTGGATCGAACTGCACATTGTGTGCGAATTTTATTATAATCGGTTCAGTGGTTTAGGAGTCCATTGAGGACAAACATTGTGACACGAGATTTATATATATTAAGATTAAAACGACGACCGCGGTGATGCGTGAAATGTTGGTTCGTGGCAAAAATTTAACACACTGCGCCGTTTAGATCGTTACTAGAAAGGCGAAAATTGTGTTCATATGCACTCTTGTCAGGTTATTTTCGTTACGGAATTTTTTGATTCGGTCGCCGCGCTCAAAGCCTGCGATAAAATCTATGCAATAGCTTAAAAACGGAGCTCTTACGATGCTGACTATTTTGCGGATCATATTAGTACGTGCCACGAATGATGAGACTTGACGAGCGCCGTGCCACGCCTCCCACGCTCTTGCCGCCTCTCCGATGGCGTAGGGTCCCTTCCCGCCCCAGACCTCATACCGCTAAAGAGACCTTTGAATCATCTACTGCTTATGTCAAACCACGTGTGGTGTCAAGTCTCATTTTTCGTGGCGTGTATCACTGCTCAAGTTTGTAAAAATTCGCCATTGGAAGTCGTCAATCAACAGTTGCTCTCATAAAAATTGCATTGTATGTTACACTACAAAAACAAATTGATGGAATTTCTTTGCCTGAATCAGACCTACCTTTTCATTTAATAAAATCATTCTCGACTATTCTCAGCTGAAAATTAAAGAGAATTAATCTAAGCATATCTACTACTCTCATTTATCCTAAGAATCATTGCTTAAAATCATAAAACAAAAATTAATGCAAAATCATAGCGTTTAAAATTCTCCATTTATTGTAAATGACTGCAAACCGAGTTAAAGAAACCGTTCAACCCTAAGCACAGCTAACTTAAGTATTTTATGTTTGTAGCATCTTGTCCGTGATGCGTGCTTTTACCGTGAACATAATTGATGGTCGATAAAGATTAAGATTAATTCGTTCTAATAAAACTCACGTCCCAGAAGCCAATTGTTAATTTGTGTCGTGATCATCGATTTGTTTTGAATGATTGCCGACCGTTATTTGATTTTAAGGTTTATCAATGCCGAGCAGATCCCCATAAATATCATAATTTATCTATCTTTATATATAAAACTCAAAGGTGACTGACTGATTGACATAGTGATCTATCAACGCACAGCTCAAACCACTGGACGGATCAGGCTGAAATTTGGCATGCAGGTAGATGTTATGACGTAGGCATCCGCTAAGAAAGGCTTTTGATCAATTCTACCCCCAAGGGGATAAAATAGGGAATGAAAGTTTGTATGAAACTTTGTCAATTTTAAACCGTTCGGGCTGAGACTTTGCATGCAGGTATAAGAAGAATCATAGATGAATGTCATTGTGTATAATACAAGCCTGAGAACAAAAACTGTAGTCTGCACTTCAGCTCTACACCGAAGCGAAGCGAGGGCAGGCCGCTAGTTATCTTATAAATAAAAGTGTAGTCAACGAATGTTATAAAGGTCAAGAACAAGCATAGCCCATATTTCTGTGATATTTACCAACGTAGTCAAGAGACGCTTGCGATATCAGAGGTCTTATTTTATATGTCGATAGGTCCGATATTTAAAAGTATGGTGTAAGTCGCGGCACAAAACTCTAGCGCTGACCGTTATTGCGCAGAAGAAAAAATTAATGTCTTGGGGGGAAACGAGGTGCGCGGGTGGGAGTGCGTTGCGCCGATTGGCTCTCCAGTCGTACCCATGCGCAGATATCCCCTCCGCGTTTTAAGCGTAAGTAAGCGGCCACCAAAGCATATATTTATAATGCGATTCAAATAAGAATAGGATAGCCAATGACCTCTCTATACGGCAAATGTCGCATGAAAAGTACGGTTTGCAAAAAAAACTTGGTACCCTTTTTTTAGCACTCTGCTAATTCAAGAATAAAAACCAAACATTTGTAAACAAACAATAACAAATATTGATAATCAATATCGGTTGATATTTTTTTTTCACTTATTGAGCTTTGGCCATGAATGGTTGATAACCTAAATTATCAACCAAATGTCACTTTAAGTTGCGTTCAGAAACTCGAATTCAAACTTTCGTTTATTTAAAGGATGCATGTTCATATGTATGCATGTACCTAGTAATAGTACATGGTTATTCATAACTACTCCGGCGGTAACGCAGAGATGAGCGGAATAGAAGAGCTAGATTCTGATTAATGGTTGTTCTCACAGTCTTAATAAATATATATTATTAAAAATCGAAGTTTTTTTTTCTCAATCTTAGTAAATAAATGTTATTAAAAAAATCTGATGCTTTTTCTCACTTAATCTTAGTAAATAAATTTTATTATATAAAAAACTTTTTTTTGCTTACTCTACCTATTTGGTTTGAATGACAGCTATGACATCATAATATGGCGCCCAGTCGGTCCTATTGTTAGTTGAATCGCATTATAAACGCTTGCCAAAGCTATCACTCGCGTCATGGTTGCCCAATCCTCTATTCCGTGGAGCCCTAGAACCTTACTCAAGGACAGAAATACAACACCACCAAAAGGCAGTGTTATTCACTTTAGTTAGGTCCTCAGACGGCGCTCCAATTCCAGCAGGAAAACCGCTATGCTCTACTCTCTTAAGAGGTTTACTCGTGCATTGACTATCCTGCTAAATTCTTCTATCTTTACCAGCCAAAGATATTAAATACCCTAGATACACCAACACGAACAAAATCATGGCCGAAACCTGTCCAAAAGGTACATGAACAATCCACGGAGATGAAGATGATCGCGTAGTCAAAAACACTATAAGGCATTTTTTGAACATTGAAAGTCACCGCGAGGAAAAGAGACGGCTATATTACCGACCATGCATTTGAATATCACAAATATTTTCTATTAAATCAGTTTATAGTCAGTATTAGAACTTTTTGCTTTAAATGCGAAAATTTTGTGGGTTACCTATAATGCGAAGAGATGGCGCTGCCTTACAGCTTAAGAATGGCTAGAGGAATTTCCACGCGGTCCGTGAGGTTCATGGTAGCAAAATTGGTCAGTGCATTCGCCCGGGTTGCGAAGGGTGCGGGTTCGAGTCCCGTCTGCTGCCTGGTCCGAGTGGCAAATTTTTCTAGTTAAATTTTCTTTAGATTTCAAAAATCATAGTTTTCAGCGACAGAGTCAGAAACACATCACTACCAAAAGGTAGTGTTTATTTGTAAGGCGGAGTTTATTTCTTGAGACTGACGCTACCATTCTCAACTTATTATTATACACCATCAGTTCAAATTGGTCTGAGTCTGGGTTGGAGTTCAAAAAGTCTACTGATGCTATCGCATCAAAAGATTTACCTTTAGGACCAACTCTACAACTACCGACAAATAAACTAAGCTATTGAATAATTTATCAATCAAACACAATATTCATGCTTACTGATTGACACGCATAATTGTTTAACGACTTTAACGAGACAGTAATAAAGTTCATAATGCGATATTAATTGATGGCATGCCATAACACGGTGTGCATTGTGGTGAACACGAGTACACGACCGACGCGGTAGCTTCCTCATTCCAAGCGAAGACGGGTCAAGTGTATAATCACGACCCAAACCAGTGAACCAAATGTTCACCAAAAAAAAATGTATAAATTTAATTAATTGAGAACTTCGGAGATTTTGTGTGGTTTCGTTTGAAATAGAAATCACGTGATTTCTCGAAAACCGGAAGTGCTACGTTACTCACATCCGGTTTGTAGTCTTATCAGACTATTCTTAACTTATAACTTAAACATTCTCTATATCTATCTCTTACGGTTTGGCCGCTGAAACAGCACCACGGACGGACGGACGGACGGACTTGTCTAATAGATAAGAGATCGTCATCGTCAGCCTATTAATGTCCCCACCGCTGGGGCACAGACCTTCCCTATGGATAGAATAAGGATTATACATCCATCATTTTCAATTTCAATGCAGTTGTTTTAACTTTAGTGAAACTGTATACATATCTAGCTAAATTGGCTTACCAGTCAAATAATCAAAATCATTTATTCAGTTTAGGCTGTTACAAGCACTCATGAATGTCTAGAAGCTACGCCATCGGTTCGTAAATCTACGGCGGGAGACCTTGTACTGAGAAGAACCGGCAAGAAACTCAGCAAGGGGCTGTTTTTTTCTCCCTGTATTATTATTTACAGAGTTGTCAAATTGAAAAATGACTTCAGAGATGATTCATGAAGTCACCTTTCATTACATAATTATTAAATATACATTAATTGTTTACCTGCATTTTGATTGCTGTGTCATACAGTATAAATACAAATAGTGTTATTTATATTAAGTGTGACTAAACATTAACTTCAATATTAAGGAAACGTTCACGAGCATGACGCATGAACCAGCCATCGCTTCGCTCAACCATATTTTAGGGAACGTAACGACCCGCCTCACACGACACCGCCGAAGAGACTATTAAGACAGTATATAGTAACTAGGTTAATGGATTCTACTGCTGGGGCACAGTCTACGGATGGAATAGGGAGAAATGAGCCATGACATGACCCGCCCAGCGGTATAGGGCTTATTAGTGGGCGGTTACGACTAAAGATGCAACGTGGACAGTTTAACATGCCTTTTAAATCATAGAGGAGCTCGGGATGGAAAATTTTTGGTCACCCATCCAATGACTTGTCATTGAGAAAGTTGCTTAGCTTCCATGATTGGATATCGATCGCTCTAACCACTGCGCTATCGAGGCACACAGCTAAAATAGTCTACAGAAATGTAAGTTACTACAGTTTGCCTACAATTAACTTGCCCCGTTGCTTGTAGTAAATTAATATCCCACCAAAAACATTCTGTAAAAAACTAGTCAAGTCTCGATGGAGCTGCTTGTTTATCTCTAAAATGTAATGAAATCTGGAAAAAGTCGTGCCAAGTCTAAGGTTCCTTACTGCGATTTCTTTATTATTATAGTTAATGTTTTGTGACTTGGCCGTTGAAGGGTCTAGTGTTATACAGAATCAGGGTCACCAGGTACTTCAGATCTTCGATTATCGTAGTTTTTATAGTTTTCCCTTTATGTGGCCATTAAACCCTAACTCTGTACCAAATTTCAGCTCTCTGAGTTTATGGGAAGTACTAGTTCTATTCTGATGATCATGAGTGAGTGAGTGTCGTAAATGCGAAACTTTGCTTTCGCTTAACTTCGGAACTAAATGACCTACAGACTTGAAATTTTGGATTTTAAGTATGCTATTATAGCTTACTGGATGACGAAAATTTCAGCGTTCTGGTCTTACCCAGAGGTTTTCAAATAGGGGCCTGAAAATGCGGCGTAATGGTTCCAGTAAAGATGGTACGGCAGTGTTTGCTTCGCGCTCGACTTGTCGGGCCGATAATTCTTAGTAAGGGAGCCCAAGCGGGGATTTTTGGATTTACTCGAGCGCGGCAGACTAATAACCTTGCCCCTTGTGAAGTACTACCACCATACCCGAACCCTCTATGTAGTGACGAACGTCTAGGGCAGCAAAAAAGAAATTCAACAAACTGCCACGAATTTGGTCGCGTCCAAATCGTCAGTCTTTTGAATAGGAGGAGGAGGTAGGAATTGAGAAGGTTCTTTTCTTTTTCTACTTCTCAATATCTGATGCCCTCGCATATTCCCCCCCCCCCCCCCCCCCCCCTAGATGCTACCCTTTCGTACGGCCACCTCCTTACCATGCAAACCAGCAGATCAAGTTTTTTTCCATCCTCAGAAACGTTACGTGAACCCTTCAGTACCTCCTCTTCGAAAGTCTGACGAGCAAAAATCGTGGCCCTTTGGTGAAATTTTACTTTTGCTGCCCTAGACGTTCATCACTACATAGAGGGTGAAAGTATTTCACAAGGGTCAAGATTGCCCACCATATATTCATCTGCCGTGCTCGAGTAAATACAAAAATCCTCGCTTGGGCTCCCCTACTAACTATTTTAAAACCAGAACATCGATTGAATCAGCTGTACTAGACAAATGAGGTGCGACTAAAAATAAATAAATTTGAAAAAAAAAATGATGTGGTGTCGTGGGACACCAGGTAGGAACGAAGTTCCTTCGGCTAATGTAGATTCGACACAAATTGCAAACTCGCTTGTGTATGCGACTGTCGCGCCTGCGCACGTCTCATTTGAACGGTTTTATTCCACGCACTTTTTTCCACGGATTTTTTCTTACGGTTTTACTATCACATTTTTTTCAGTTCGGTCGCGCAGCAAAATCCCTATCCCCTCCAAGCCTGCCGTAAGGAACTTCGTTCCAATAAATCTGTCATAAAAGACTTGTTCGATGTTATTATTATTTTAACATATCAAGTATGTTATGCATAAAAATCATAGAGCAATACAGCCGACACGGCTAAGAGGGAAGTAGCCATAATGACATTATACTACTGAAATCATTCTGCCGCTTTTTGCGGGGGTGGAATGCACACAAATGCAGTCCAACATACTTTCGCAAAAACGAAATTGTAATTACGACACGCATAAAAATGACAGCGTTAAATCGGGCATAGATGCAACTGAAGATTTTTTATTGACAGATTTGAAATTTGTCCGACGATTGAATTTAACAAAATAATAGAAATTTTGTGTTTAAAAGTGGTTTAATAGAAATAATATGTTCGTAAATCTACTTATATGTAAAATTTAAAACCATCCCTTTATAATAACATTTTGGCATTTTTGATCTCTAACACACACTCGCGACTTGGCTCAGTCTAGTGAAAAGTTTTGTTTTTGAGCTTGCTCAACAGCAAAAAAAATCAAAACTCAAAATCGACAGAGGGGAAAACGCTTTGAATGCCTACTCCCGTCCTGGCCGCGTCGGCTGCGTTGTTCTTTGATAAAATAAGATAATATTTGAACAATTTGAAGACAAAAATCCGAGTGGTTTTTTTTTCTAGTAAAACTTTTCTTCAGATTCATACATATAGCAGTCAAAAGCTTAAAAATAAATAAAAACATAACTATAATTGATATTTCTTCTTTCAAATATTTAATACTTGAAAAAGTATTAAGTAATTTGACATTGTGGGTTACCTACAATGCAAAGAGATGGCGCTGCCTTGCAGCTTAAGGCTAGGAAAATTTTGGACGCGGCCATCAGGGCCGTGGTAGAATAATTGGTCAGTGCATTCGCCCGGATTGCGAAGGGTGTGGGTTCGAGTCCCGTCCGCTGCCTGGTCCGCGTGGATTCTTTTCTAGTAAAACTTTTCTTTAGATTTAAACATCTAGCAGTCAAATGCTTAAAAATAAATAAAAACATAATTTGAAGACAATTTGAACTCTAATAAAGATATCATGGACTACATTTCCGCATTCATAAAAAAGATCTGCATGTCCAAATTAATGTTCGAAGGAATTCGGACTTTGGGTAATAATTCAAAATACTGTATTTGAGGCGATCTACTTCTGTTTAATTTAGCGGATAACCTTGAATTGGTGATTGTATCAGTCTCGTTCTGAGATATAACAAAATTATGTTGTTTTTATTTTGATTACACTTACTGCTTAGTCGGCTCTTTGTTTTACCACCAATCCATACTGGGCTCGCATGGTAGAATCTCTTATCTATTAGACAAGTCCGTCCGTCTGTCCGTCTGTGGTGCTATTTCAGCGGCCACACCGTAAGAGATAGATAAAGAGAATGTTTAAGTTATAAGTTAAGGATAGTCGCTTCCGGTTTTCGAGAAATCACGAATTTCAAACGAAACTACACAAAATCTCCGAAGTTCTCAATTAATTAATTTTTTTTTAATCAGGTTTTGGTGAACATTTGGTTCACTGGTTTGCTAGTGCTCTCCTAATGTAATAATGATAATAATGTCCAACATTCTCTCGACACTACTCTAGCCCCAAATTAAGCACTCTACGACTTATGTTATGGAATACTAAAGTAACGGATAGAATACATATACTGATACATACATAAGTATATTTATATAGAAATACATATTAAACAGCCACGACCGGAGTACAAATGCTCGTATTCATCGCACAAACATCTGCCCCCACCGGGATCCGAACACGGATCTCTCGAGTAGGCGACACCTTAAGACCTGGCATACAAACCACACGGCTACGGAGGTCGTCAAATAAAAATGTAAATGTAAAATTGCCCTTAAGAATAATAAATGCCCAGAGAATCCCACTACGGCCATTAATAGCTTTAATGATCTTATTATTTTATTTATTTTTTTACGATCAGCCTTTGTAGGCCCATAGACAAATACCTTATAATCATACTCGACGACCTCCGTGATCGAGTGGTTTGTACCCGGGTTTCATGGTGTCGCCGACTCGAGAGGTCCTGGGTTCGAATCCCGGTGGGGACAGATGTTTGTGTGATGAATACGAGCATTTGTACTCCAGTCATGGATGTTTAATACGTATTTCTATATAAATATACTTATATATGTACAGTATATGTATTTTATCCGTTACCCTAGTATCCCATAACACAAGCTTTACAGTGCTTACTTTGGGGCTAGGGTAATTGGTGTGAGTGTTGGAAATATTTATTTATTTATTTATTTAAATTCTCGTATTCATGGCACAAACATCTGCCCCCACAGGGATTCGAACACGGACCTCTCGAGTAGGCGACACCTTAAGACCTGGCATACAAACCACTCGGCTACGGAGGTCGTCAAATAAAAATGTTAATGTAAAATTGATATTAAGAATAATAAATAAATAAAATAAATAAATATTTCCAACACTCACACCAATTAGCCTAGCCCCAAAGTAAGCACTGTAAGGCTTGTGTTATGGGATGCTAGGGTAACGGATAGAATACATATACAGTACATATAGAAGTATATTTATATAGAAATACATATTAAACATCCATGTCTGGAGTACAAATGCTCGTGTTCATCACACAAACATCTGCCCCCACCGGGATTCGAACCCGGGACCTCTCGAGTCGGCGACACCATGAAACCCGGCGTACAAGCCACTCGGCCACGGAGGTCGTCAAATAATAATTGCCCAGAGAATCCCACTACGGCCATTAATATCTTTAATAATCTTATTTTTTTTTTTTTTTACGATCAGCCTTTGTAGGCCAAGACAAATCACAATCACAATTAATTAATATTATAACGGCGAAAGTTTGTGAGTGTGTATGTTTGTTACTTCTTTACGTCTAAACGGCTGGAGCGATTTTGGTAAAATTTGTTATGGATTTAGCTGACACCCTGGATTAACACATAGGCTACGTTTTACTGCGGGAAAATATCCATAATCAACAGCGGGTAACGCCGCGGGGCACACCTAGTACCTTATAATCATACTTAATATTATAACGGTGAAAGTTTGTGAGTGTGTATGTTTGTTACTTCTTCACGTCTAAACGGCTGGAGCGATTTTCGTAAAATTTGTTATGGATTTAGCTGACACCCTGGATTAACACATAGGCTACGTTTTACTGCGGGAAAATATCCATAATCAACAGCGGGTAACGCCGCGGGGCACACCTAGTACCTTATAATCATACTTAATATTATAACGGCGAAAGTTTGTGAGTGTGTATGTTTGTTACTTCTTCACGTCTAAACGGCTGGAGCGATTTTGGTAAAATTTGTTATGGATTTAGCTGACACCCTGGATTAACACATAGGCTACGTTTTACTGCGGGAAAATATCCATAATCAACAGCGGGTAACGCCGCGGGGCACACCTAGTACCTTATAATCATACTTAATATTATAACGGTGAAAGTTTGTGAGTGTGTATGTTTGTTACTTCTTCACGTCTAAACGGCTGGAGCGATTTTGGTAAAATTTGTTATGGATTTAGCTGACACCCTGGATTAACACATAGGCTACGTTTTACTGCGGGAAAATATCCATAATCAACAGCGGGTAACGCCGCGGGGCACACCTAGTACCTTATAATCATACTTAATATTATAAAGGCGAAAGCTTGTGAGTGTGTATGTTTGTTACTTCTTCACGTCTAAACGGCTGGAGCGATTTTAATAAAATTTGGTATGGAGTTAGCTGACACCCTGGATTAACACATAGGCTATGTTTTACTGCGGGAAAATATCCTTAATAAAGCGCGGGTAACATCGCGGGGCACAGCTAGTCTAACATATATACAGATAAAAAACATTATTGTTATTAAATAAAATTACTAACTATCATAGTAAACTTCTGTACCCTTAGTACGAGTTTTACAATTACGAAAACTATGATAGTTTTCGTGAGCTCGCACTCGTACTAAGGGTACTGATTTTATCGTTTTCGTTTCAATACAAATAAACAGTTTTTAAATTTTATCATTAAATCATTTGCGTCTTCTTAAATTTTAAGTATATTTGGTTACTGTTCACCAAAATGGACATAGAAACATAATTTACAATAACGAAAACTATGATAGTTTTATAACTAGGAGAGCTCGATGGCGCAGGTGGCTAGCGCGTTCGGCTGCGATCGTTGAAGTTAAGCAACTTTCGCAGTGGTCGGTCATTGGATGGGTGACCAAAAATTTACTATCTCGAGCTCCTCCGTGCTTCGGAAGGCACGTTAAGCCGTTGGTCCCGGCTGCATTTGCAGTCGTTAGCACCCACCAATCCGCACTGGGCCCGCGTGGTGGGTCATGGCCCAATCTCCCTATTCCATCCATAGGGAAGGCCTGTGCCCCAGCAGTGGGGACATTAATAGGCTGATGATGATGATGATGATGATGATGATAGTTTTCGTGAGCTCAAACTCGTACTAAGGGTACTGGTAGCTAGAGAGCTGGTGGCAGTAATTTTTATATAATTTAATCGTCTAGCAGAAGTCAATAATATTAAAGTAGGTACTATAATTGCTATTTCTTCTTTCAAATGTTTAATACTTGTAAAAGTCATTTGTCAGTGTGGGTTACCTACAATGCGCAGATATGGCGCTGCCCTGCAACTAAAGAAAGGCTAGAGAAAATACGGCACGGCCATCAGGGTCGCGGTAGCATAATGCTCAGTGCATCTTTTATTCCCTGTTTTTTCCACCAGGGTTGTCAGATCTCCTGTTTTTCTTAGAATACGATTTTCTTTTTTAAATTTCATGTTGAGTTGTGTTTTCCGCGATTAAGAATGTCGGTAACCTTTAATCATAATAAAATAAATCGATAATTTATTGTCTAAAAAACGAGCTTTGACGGGCGGCAGAAGCCACAGAAACACAATCGTTACTAGCCTATATCTTGAATTGATTTAAATTCTAGGGGAGAGGGGGTGTCTGCGGGGTCACCGCAATACCTCGGGAGACCCCTGCCGTGGAGCCCCGGCAAGGCCGGGAGGCTGCTGGGTGCGGAGACGCGGAAGAATCCCTAAAGGGGGATCCCGTGGTTTCGCACTAAGCAGCTTAGAGGGTAGCCGCAGGGTTTTTTAGCGGATATTATGCCGTAAAGCGCCCTCTTACGTAAGAGTTACGGGGTCCTCAGTGGGCAGCCATTGCTGGGGCTCGTAAGGTTTGCGGGAGCCAGGTGTGTCCGTTCGGCGGCGTTCCTCTTAAAGGCGCCGTCGTCTGTAAACAGAGTTCTTGCCTGCGTCACAAAAAAGGGGGGGAGGGGCGAGGGGGTGAAAATCGGTAAAACGCCCTGCATCCTTTTCCTTGTAGCTCTTTCCATACATCTACTGCATATTACTATAACGCCCGCGTTAAATTTAGCTTTTTGAAAAGCCCTTAGCCACCTGATACTTCTCCGGGATAAAAATTATTCTATTTCTCTTTTCAGATAATTAAGTACATAATAGACTAAGGCCTGTATTATAGAAAGATTCTCAGTGATTGATCTAGTCTTGAGCATAGTTAGAAAGGGATGTCGCTATATATAGCACATAGCGATATCCCTTTCTAACTGTATTCAATTAAAGATCGACACTTAGTTGTTATTATGTAATACGGACCTTAGATTTTGAAGTCGTATTGGTCCATAAACACTGTTGGATACAATAGATTCCGTAGTTTTGTTGAGTGTGGTAATCCTTGTTGCTCTTTCCATACATCTACTGCATATTGCTATAACGCCTCTAGGATTTTAAAAAATCGAACCTGGCAACACTGTTTTCCACCCTCACAATAGGGGTGATGACGGGGTACAGTAAACGAAATTCTATTTAGTCCGTCAGTTAGATGATCAAAAAATAATGGACACGTATTTTTTCTTTGGGCAATCAACCAAAAAATGACAAAGTCGTCACTTTTGAGTGATTTCACTTATAAGTGTACTCAAACGTGACGTCATGCGACTTTTCAAATCAATATATCTCTGCAATGTTTATATTATGTGAAAAAAGAAAAAATACATGTCCAATACTTTTTGATAATCTACCTGATAAATGAAGAAAAAAAAATAGTCATCATGCCTATTAATCAAACACTGTTGCCCCATCTCACGTGAGAGCGACCGCTCGCAAAGCTGGGGCAGCTGCGGCGACAGCCTTAACCAATAAAAGGCATGGGGCCTTGGGAGAGCCGTATATATTTGCGCCTTTGGCCGTGGAGACCTTGGGGCCTTGGGGTGCGGAAGCCCGTCAGCTATTCAAGAAGATTTCCACACGCCTCATCGATGCCTCAGGAGATCCAAGGGCTGGCGCGCTTTTCGGACAAAGGTTAAGCCTGGCCATTCAACGGGGAAATGCCGCCAGCCTCTTGGGCAGCCTACCCTGCGAGCGCAGCGATTTGGGATCAATTTTTTACATAATATAGTTTTATTTTTAGTTTGGTTTATTTAGTAGTTTTATTCTATTTTGTGTGTATAAATAATATAGCATTTTAGGAACTTAATGATTTAATGTGTAATTTATATAATAAATATACTATACATATATATATACGGTGCGGTATATATACGGTACGGTAATAATAAATATACTATACATATATATATATACGGTGCGGCGTTTTTTCACGCCCGAGCAACTGTGCTTGTTGTATAAGACGCAGGTGCGGTCTTGCGTGGAATATTGCTCGCACCTCTGGGATGGCTCCGCTAAGTACTTGCTCGATGCTTTGGATAGGTTACAGCGGCGCGCAATCCGCATCATAGGCGATGAGGAGGTGACTAAACACCTCGAGCCTCTTCAATTACGCCGTGACGTGGCGTCACTAAGCGCGTTCTATCGCCTGTACCACGGCGAGTGTTCTGAGGAGTTATTCTCTCTTATTCCACCTTCCCCTTTCCTTCAGAGGACCACACGCGCTGGCTTACGTTGTCACCGTCTAATTGTGGCTACAATTCCAACGCGTACAAAGAAATTTGGTGACTCATTTCTTTGTCGTACTATCCGTAAATGGAATGCTCTACCCGCTCACGTGTTCCCTCCCTCTTACAACCTGGGATCCTTTAAAAGAGGCGTGAAGAAGCAACTTGCAGGCCGGCAGGGTGAGGATGGCTGGTGTGGCAGTTAGAACTGCTGTATCAGCTATCTTCGCGTCTGGACTTCACCTTCACTTAACATCAGGTGGGGTGGAGTCATTTGTCGGATCTATGTATAAAAAAAAAAAAAAAATATATAAAAATCAAACACATTTTTACGCAAGGTAGCATTTTTTCATACATGTACGTACAAACATATATATAAAGCAAAAAAATCGACATTATAATTAACTCGTTCTCGCGTCCGTCGGCCTGTCAGCGAGCGGTATCGTCCGATAACGAAAGTGTATCGAAAGGTCAAGGCGATCAAACCAGCTGACGACTTTGAACCTCACAAGTCACAAGCAAAACTTACATTTCTGCATCCATCGCGTGGCGTGTACACAGAAACCTAGACGGATCGCCGTCTTACCAAGTAACGTGTGGTAAATAATGCGTTGCTTTCGCTTTTCTGTGCTATACCAGATTTACTGGTCCAGCTGATGAGTAGACGCCGCTTCGGTTCAATGGAAATATAAGTGGATTCGATAAAAAATAAGATCGGTGAGATATCGTTATGTAATGATCGTGTTTAACTTTATACAAAACGCTGTTGTTTACATTTTTCAAGTGAAAATTCTCTTCGGATGGGCAGAGCCGGACCCAGAGTTTTGGAGGCCCTGGGCTAATACTACTTAGGGGCCCTAAGTATTATTATTATACTCTCATTTATTTCATTTCACAAGTTAGGTTTTTTATAAAATAGATATAAAAGTAAAAAAAAAATGGGTGCGTGGCGCGTGAGAAGTTATCCTTCTTTGGCATCGTTTAAAATTAGTTTTTAATTGCATGCAAATAATTAATTACAATAAATTAATAAAAAGTCTGGAAAAGGACACAGTCAATAAAGTTCAGTTTTAATTTGAAAAAATAAATAAATAATCAAAATATTCAATTAAAATCACTACTGAATAAAATTTATTAGAACATATATGATTTGCACTTGTATGAAACTCAAACACGTATTCCGAATATACAAACTAGAAACATGTGGATAAATATTATAAATATGAATACCTATAACTGTTACTTTATTACAAAAAATAAAGATGTGGTTTTTGGTTCTACTACACCAATGGTCAAGAGATGGCGCTGTAGTCTCCTGAATCGCGCTTTGGTTCCGTTGTTCCAGATTAATAAATACTTTTGATAGGCCTTCACCTACTAAAAAGAGATTCTATTTTGTTGGTAGATTTTCTTAATGTGCGGTAAACTAAAGCGACCAACTTCATGCTGTTAAAATTTTTGTGTTACAGTGATGCGCGCGCATCGTAAAATTTCACTCCCATCATTTTTTCATAACGCGCCTAAAGAAGTATAACTTCAACACAAAAACGTAAATACAAAAATCATTATAGTATAAAAAACCTAACCTAGAAGGCCACCAGCAGCGGAGCGAGGCCCAAGCTACCGGTGGTTAGGGCCGCAGAGAAAGAAACCGCCTGACGATGCGCGCCGTGTCCAGGAGTACTGCCTTTTGCATCTTTTTTCTTTTATTATTATTATTATTAGTAGTATTACCTAATTACTCAAAGTATAGAAAAAAATGAGACAGTAAAATATTTAATTTATTTGCTTAGTGTTATACTACCGTTAATAAGCAACCTTTCTGCAAAGTGCAGAAATGGCATTTTTTTTTAATTTGCTCTTCACATTCTTGGGGTAATAATATAAATGGGGTTATATTCAACAATGTATTTTTTCTACATTGAATGTACATCTAATCATTTAATGTACTGCTTTAAAGAGAAGTATTTTAATTTTCTCTCTTTGGTGAATCACTAGTTCAGCTTGAGACATCTATTTTGTAAATATTATATCTGCTATGGAAATTCAGCGATTTTTGCCTGTCTGAATGAAATGAAATGAAATATTTATTAAAACCATAACAAAGATACAATAACAATAGTGATCGATAATAACTGCATTAGTTATAAAACTGTGTCGCAGTTATTAACGCCCACCTCCAGAAAACAATTTTTGCTACAATAATTTTAATTTTAATCTTAACCCTAATTTAATATTAAAAAAGAAATTAAATGCGTGTTTGTGTCTTATTTGTGTGTGCGTGTGCGTATGTGGGTGTGTGTGGGTGCTTGTGTGTGTGTATATGTATGTGAATGTGTGAATAACCGATCTGTTTAATTTTATTGAAAATTATGTATTCTGTCGCATTATCGTCTATTTATGACATTGACTTGACTTAGCAGGGGCCCCTTGAATCCACGGGGCCCTGGCCTGAAGCCCAAATAGCCATACTGTAGATCCGGCCCTGCGGATGGGGTGTAAATGGAAAAATCCTATGGAAAAGATGGAACGGAAATGAGTCCGAGCGTCACACGACATATAATGAGTGTGTGTGTGGGATACGTGCGCTCTTCCCGACGACCATGAAAGTTGGAGGGTAACTCGGCGAAGGCAGCAACGCTATGAGCGTCACACGCGACAATCTATATATATAAAACTCAAAGGTGACTGACTGACATAGTGATCTATCAACGCACAGCCCAAACCACTGGACGGATCGGGCTGAAATTTGACATGCAGGTAGATGTTATGACGTAGGCATCCGCTAAGAAAGGATTTTGATAAATTCTTCCCCCAAGGGGATAAAATAGGGAATGAAAGTTTTTATGAAACTTTGTCAATTTTAAACCGATCGGGCTGAGACTTTGCATGCAGGTATAAGAAGAATCATAGATGAATGTCATTGTGTATAATACAAACCTGAGAACAAAAGCTGTAGTCTACACTTCAGCTTTACACCGAAGATAGCAATTCAGACAGTCTCGCAAACCAAATGCGATGTTGTTTGAAGCTCTGTTTTGCTATAGGTGCCTCATCAAGCGTAAGTTTCCTGGCACGTCTGTCAATCAATCAAAATTCTATATCAAAGTATACTTATATAACCTAAGCCTTTTCGAACACTTATTGACGTTATTCGTACTTACCTATAAATATTTAGGTAAATATGTAAGTTATATGTAGGTGCTTAATACAGAACCAACTAGAATAATAATAAAATAAAAACTTTTAAGTCGAGAGCAGCGCAAATCAAATCCAATCCCAACTGACGTTTATTTGAATACTAGCAGTCGCCCGCGCCTATGTCTGAGTTAAATTTAGCTTTTGCTAAACCTGATACTTCTCCGGGATAAAAAAATATTCTATTTCTCATTCCAGGTAATTAACTGTATGTTCAGCTGTTTTTGTGTGATTAATAATAGACTAAGGCCTGTATTATAGAAAGATTCTCAGTGATTGATCTAGTCTTGAGCATAGTTAGAAAGGGATGTCGCTATATATAGCACATAGCGATATCCCTTTCTAACTGTACTCAAGTAAAGATCGACACTTAGTTGTCAATCTGTAATACGGACCTTAGATTTTTGAAGTCGTATTGGTCCAGAAACACTGTTGGATACAATAAATTCCGTAGTTTTGTTGAATGTGGTAATCAATTCTTCTTCTTCGGTATTTTTCTTCACTACCAATCCCATCAACGATCACGTACTATATTTTGAAATAAATAGATATATATTATTAACACTCAAATTAGGTAGGTACTTACCTGGCAAAATTTTATTCACGTGCACCGATGAACAATAGTCATGCCCACATATAATTATTTTGATAATGCTCACTATAATAAATATCGGTTTGTCAAAAAATCGGTCAAGTACGAACAGCAATCAATCGTGCACTAAGGGTTCCGTAATACAAATACAATACAAAACAATACAATAACTTCTATTGTACACCACACAAAAACAAAAAATCAAACATTAAGTACAAAACCATCTAGTACAGGTGATGCAATGGGAAGCCTTATCGCTTAAAGCGATCTCTTCTAGAAGGAAGTGGGAGAGACGGCGGTGTAAATCGCTAGTAAAATATATACCTAATATATTAGTATATACATACATACACCACACCATACACATATAAGTATAAATACAAATACATACATTGATCTAGTCCACTTATAAGGCACATCAGATATTTAAAGAAAAGTATTACAATGTCAGAAAATGGGAATTGAGACGGTTTTTAAACGTTTAAATAGTTTCCGCATGTCTTATCGAAACCGCAAGAGAATTCCATAGGTGTACAGCCAGTGCCGTCTTTGACCTATTGGAGGCCCTGGGCATATTAGGATAATGGGGCCCCTATGACTTCCGTTTGGTGATTTAACAGGAACTAGAGACTTTGTATTTGATCTGAGGGGGCCCCTATCGATCGCTGGGCCCTGGGCACTTGCCCAAAGTGCCCACTGGGAAAGACGGTTCTGTGTACAGCTTGCACTGCAAACGAACGCTGGAAAAATGTTGTGCCGTGTACGGGAGTCATAAGAGCAAAATTTTCTGATGACCTTAAAGATAACGTGTTAGAATTATGCAGGAAATTAAAACTTTCCTTAAGGGGACTTGGGATTGAACAATATGTTGTAAAGAAGAGAAAGGATATGAGTATTCCGGCGAAGGCGAATAGTAAGCCACTTGAGCTGTGATGGAAATTGAGTCCTCCGTGAGATCTAGATAGCGGACGTCGGCATAATCAAGTATAGGAAGCAATAAAGACTGTGCTTAGGCAATTTTGGTGGTGACGGGTAGAAAATTACGGAGTCTCCTAAATGACGCTGCTGAAGCATACAATTTGCGACTTACCACTTGTATCAGCGGGCTTAGATTAAAACAAAAAGGGTAGATACGGTACGCTCATACTAGCATCAGATAAAATATGATCCGACTCAACTACATAAGCAACTCACACACACGCACACGTCTGTATATTAACATATAACCATCAATCGAGAAAAAATCGAGACCGAACTATACGCTTCAACGCAGCGTATTGTTGTCCTTTTCTTGCTTACAAAATGGCGATTACGTAAATAATATTCACGACAAACCGTGATTTTTGAGAAAAAAATGTTTTCACAGTTTTACGAATGAAAAGTGTTGCCGGGGCATTTGATTTTGAACTATTTGTGTTCTTTATAAAAGCATCGAAGGCATTGTTATATCTTCATAACACAGAATATACGCAATATTGTTATATTGAGTGTGCATGCAGTGTGTTTGAATGTCAAATTGTTACTAAAGCGAATTATGGTCGTGGACCACAATTTAAGCGGATCACTTTAGAGCCGCCAATGCCGTATCTTCCCTTTTTGTTTTAATCTAAGTCTGCGGGTCCCATACAGTATACTCATACAGTTCTCAAACGTTAATCCTAAGTTTTTTACCGAAGTGTTAAAAGGGATAAGATTTCCAGCAATTTCGATCTTGGCCGTAATATGTTACGATACCATTTAAATATCACCATCATCATCATCAGCCTATTAATGTCCCCACTGCTGGCGCACAGGCCTTCCCTATAGATGGAATAGGGAGATTGGGCCATGACCCACCACGCGGGCCCAGTGCGGATTGGCGGGTGCTAACAACTGCAGATGCAGCCGGGACCAACGGCTTAACGTGCCTTCCGAAGTACGGAGGAACGCGAGATAGTAAATTTTTGGTCATCGCAGCCGAACGCGCTAACCACTTACGCCATCGAGCTCCTCAACTTACGCCATCGAGCTCCTCATAAATCCTCATTTAAATATCATTTGTTTGCAATACAGCCACGGGTTCCCTAAGGTTCGAGTGGTCTAGAGGCTCCAGACGGAGAGGAGACTCCCCTCGTGGGGAGATGCCATCCGCCTGGAATATCTCTAGAGGCACTCGCCATATCTCGGTTTGAGGTCCCCTTAGGATCTCGCCGTCCCCAAACCCGGTGACGCTGTAAAGGTCATCTGCGACCAACAACAGCATACATAACAGCATACATAAAAATACAGCCACAGGGGTTTGAAACTTCATTTTATAATAGTCTTTTCTCTCGTTCTCTTGCAATTTGTAGTAGTATTTTCGTGAAATGGGACGAATGTCTGTAACAGGAGGTCGGGGAAACACGCGCTATTTGATTTGGAACTTGAGCTTTGAGAGGCGGGTCGTTGAATTCCCTAAACTATGGCTGGTTTTAGCGTCATGCTCGTGAACGGTTGCTGCCAGCGGAGATGAGTCTGCACTAACTACTTTGATGTTTAAGATGTAAATGTCTGATATAATAGATCTACAGGAAGAGATATAATAGTGGTAAACGATTTCTACGCCGGGTTTCACGGTGTCGCTGACTCGAGAGGTCCCGGGTTTGAATCCCGGTGGGGGCAGATGTTTGTGTGATGAATACGAGCATTTGTACTCCAGTCATGGATGTTTAATATGTGTTTTTGTATAAATATACTTATATAAGTACAATTATTATATCCGTTACCCTAGCATCCCATAACAACATTGGTGTGAGTGTTGAAAATTATAAAAAAAAGATGATGAAATGAAATGATATTGAACCCTGTGACAGACAGACAGCGGTAACTTATCAAAAGAGTTCTATTTTTTACGCTTTTGATACGGAACTCTAAATGTAATCGCTGAAGGTTGTGCAATCGCCATTGTAACGTCGAATGTGTTGACTAATGATTCCCTAAGCATTGTTTAACAATTGAATAAACATATTACATCCCGGGATAGGAGCTCGATGGCGCGGGTGGTTAGCGCGTTCTGCTGCGATCGTTGAAGTTAAGCAACTTTCGCAGTGGTCCGTCATTGGATGGGTGATCAAAAATTTACTATCTCGAGCTCCTCCGTGCTTCGGAAGGCACGTTAAGCCGTTGGTCCCGGTTGCATCTGCATTCGTTAGCACCCACCAATCCACACTGGGCCAGCGTGGTGGGTCATGGCCCAATCTCCTATTCCATCCATAGGGAAGGCCTGTGCCCAACAGTGGGGACATAAATAGGCTGATGATGATGATTACATCCCGTACACACATACTTTTGTACGTGCCTTTTTATATTAAAAGGGTAGCATACAATCAATTGGCTAGCCTGATAGTAAGCGTTCAACTTAGTGTCGCCACACACGGGCCACCGACCACAACCACAAAACGCCGCCACCGGCATATTTCTTGTAGTTTTCATACATTGTATATGGACTCGCCACACACGGTACGCCGGTGGCCGCCACACGCTACAAATCGTCGTTGCTCGCTTCTTGTGGCCCGCACCGTCCACTTAATGCGCCGATACAGAACGCCGGCACACGTCACTCGCGCGATTCCCCACCCCTCTCTCCCTTACCTTAGTCGGCCGCTGTCGCGCGCTTCAGCCACTTTAGTAGCCGCTTCTAGCTTCTCGTGGCGGCGTTTGTGGCTGTGGCTTGTGTCCCATGTGCGGCGACACTTCACTACATAGTATAAAACAAAGTCGCTTTCTCTGTCCCTATGTCCGTATGTCCCTTTGTATGCTTAAATCTTTAAAACTACGCAACGGATTTTGATGCGATGATTCTTTTAATAGATAGAGTGATTCAAGAGGAAGGTTTATATGTATAATACATGCATAATATAGTAGAGAAACACTGATAATTTTAGAGGTTTTTAATGTAAAGTCGTAAATAAACACATTTTTTTGCGCTTACATTGCAAACGCTGGCTGAACCCTACGAGATAGATAAAAATAATGTACTACAGTATTGTACACCTTAAAAAGGTCTACAAAAAGTCCGCGATGGTATATGCCTATCTCTTAGGGATAACCCACAATAATCATTTTTTAATTATTACGAGAAAATAATGACTTATTTATGAAAAAGCGATTTTAAGCAACACAGCATTAATCCTTATCCAATTTAGTACCTTAAATACATTGTGCATATAATATAAAAATTTTACCTTTACTATAAAGTTAAATTATGACCAAAAGACAAAAAAAAATATTATCAACAAGGCCGAATGGTCTTTGTTGCCTTTGCCTACCCAAAAGGGGAAAATATAAAAACAATATTTGACGGACGGAGCAGCGGCGCACGAGCGGCGAACCGCGAGTTGGCATTAATTTTTACTAATAACATTTTACGTTTTTAATCGATCAACGCGAGATCAACGAAATTCTCTTACTTTGTAAATTTCCTATTTAAAGATAGAACCTTTCTTAGTTCTCATCAAATTTGTCGATGTAACTACCCACTTACTCGTACCTTTTTGGCGAACGGACGATATTACTTTCATATTTAAATAAGTGGTTTATCCTGATATTTAGATTTAATACGGGCCCGTGTGAATTGTTTCCCGAGTTCCCTGCACGCCTCCAGTTTATCTTTTAACTCCTAAAACGGAGTTTTTTATTTTGGGTGAGAATCAACTTTTTCGAGCGAGCATCGAGTCCCGGACGGATCTAGTGGCAAGTGCTCTCTCAGGATCGTACCTTCCCATTATTTATTTGTTTATTTTTTTTGAGTCACCGAAACTTATTTATATTTTGGATGACAAATAACCTTTTCGAGCGAGAATCGTGTCCCGGACAGATTCAGTAGCGAGTGTTCCCTCAGGACGTTAATTACCTATTATTTCATTGTGAATCTCTGGAGACCGCCGAAATTGTGAACTATATATGGATTCCAACGTAGCTAACTTAACTTATGTATAAATAAATTTAAGTCAGCCTTGTTAACATTTACTCATGATTGGACTACTTAAGTTTATACACACATCACTCAAACCCAGACCAGAAATCGTCACGAACCCTCTCTTCTTTTATTTGTACCTGTAAGGGGAGAATAAATTTAGTAACCTAATTCGTTTTGAAAATACATTTTGGTTTAAGTTGTTTTATTATGTTTTAAAATTTTGATATTAAAATATTTGGATTTAAGTTAACTAAAGTTATGTTTTTATTTTAACTAAAGTAGATCGATTAAAAACGTAAAAACACAATCTGAAAAGTGGTTTTCTTTAACCCCTGATTTTCAAGGTTACATTTTGGCGCCAGGAACGTGGGGCGTGACGATTTCAGACTCTTTTGACAGTCTTATGCTTGTCAGGAGTGTGGTCTGTGCTTGTCGTGTTGTGTTGGTTTTTTATATATAAGACATGTACTCTTTATTTATTAAGTGAATATTGTCACATTTACGGACGTTTTCTGGTCAACTTACATTTTTCACTACCTTTCACATTTAACTTGATACACACAATATGGAGGAAAGGCCGATTTGTTTTAATTTACTACACAAAGATGAATTGTATTATGAGATATCTGTTCGCGGTGAAAATCCTGCGTCGACGGTAGAAGGAATGCGTTCACAAATTCGTGCTTTGTCGAAAGAAATTCCTACTGACGAAATTTCTGATTTTGAAGGTGATGTAACACAGGAATTAACCACCATATCTCTTAAACTCAGGGAATTGCAGTCTTTGGTTGATGGTAAACGTTTGCAATTGAAATCATTAAACAGGATTCATTCTTTGGGAAACCACATTTACCATCGCCTCGGTCGTGTTAATCCACTTACAGAGGATGATCAATCTTTACAAGAATCTTTAGTGAATAATTTAAATGATATTACAATTAAAATGGATCGTTTATTTCATTTATTTAGGAGTAGTCAGGAAGCCCATGAAACGCCAAACCTAAACAACCAAGAACCTATTAATAATTCTTCTTCAAATTCTAATAGTGTTCCTTTGCAAGTTAACGTGTCATGTGATAAGAGTGGAGGGTCCGTTTATTCTCTCAACCTTAGGTACAACGGAAAAACATGTATCGTAGCATTTTTGGAAAGATTAAGTGAATTATGTCGTGCCCGTGGTATATCAGAGGAAAGATTATTTAACTCTGCTTATGACCTTTTTACTGACGAAGCTTCATCCTGGTATAGTGGCATAGCCTCTGACGTTAGTAATTGGATTGAATTAAGAGATTTGTTGCTAGCAGATTTCCTACCTCCAGATTTTGACCGTAGACTTAAGAAGGAAATAGTAGAAAGAACGCAAGCTGCCAATGAGGGTATAGTGCTTTATCTCAGCGTTATGCAAAATTATTTTAGACGTCTACGAAAACCTCTCTCGGAGTCTGAAAAATTAGAAATTATTAAATTTAATATTCGGCCATTTTACACCGAACGTCTTGAACTGGACGAATTTGACACTTGGTCGAAATTAAAATACCATTGTATTAAACTTGAACATAAGCGTTTAATAGCGGAAAGATTTATTGAACCCCCTCCTGCTTCGGATAAGTTAGTAGCCCCGGATTTAGCGAGTAAGACTCCAACGCGTTCGCAAAAGGAAGTTTTATCCACTTTACCTACTAAAAAGTTTTGTGTACGCTGCCGCCTTGACGATCATTCTCTTACTGAATGTACAGCGCCTCCAGGTTTAGTATGTTTCGGTTGTGGTGAGAGAGGTAAGACTACAAAAACATGTCCTAAATGTTCTCGCAAGACCATACACCCTAAACCAATTTCAAAAAACGAATAAAGGAGGGCTGTCATCCAAATTTTGATGCAGTTGATTGGAGAGAATGGTGTAATACCATTAGACTATTTTTTAAAACCTATAAAACTCCTGTTTCGACAGTCCTCCATCCTTTAGTGCGAACCAAAGATGCGAGGCCTTACCTCCAAATTAAAATTTACGATTTAACTTTTACAGGACTTTTAGACTCTGGTTCTGAAATTTCGATTATTGGTGGTAGTAATATAGATGATTTACGAGAGTTTGCTGCATTACAGCCATCCCGTGATCTGGATTGTATAGTTACTGCTAACGAGTCTTCTTCCACCGTTGCAGGCTGTATATTTTTACCCGTTACCATTAAAGATACAGTGCGAGTCATAAAATTTTATTATGTTCCGGATGTCCCACATAAATTTATATTTGGAATTAATTTTTGGAAAGCGTTTGACATTGCCCCTGATGTCTTGGCCTTACTTAGGAAAGAAAGTCTTGTTTCGTTTTGTGCCGCTAGAGAGGAGAGCCGACCCGAGTCTGTTACACCTACTGTTAATTCTTTACATCCATTTGAGTCTTTAAATGAAAATGAGAAGGTTGAAGCAAATAAAATGTATCAACTCTTTGAAAAAATTTCTTCGAAGAATAAAGGGTTAGGACGAACACATCTTGTTACTCATCGCATAGATACCGGAGATGCAGAACCAATTAAACAGCGATATTATATGATGTCACCAGAGAAGCTTGCCGAGTTAAACCGTCAATTGGACGAGATGTTAGACATGGATGTAGTCGAGAAGAGTAATAGCCCCTGGAATAATCCTATTACTATGGCCCCAAAAGCGGACGGGCAATTGCGATTTTGTTTAGATAGTAGGAAATTGAATGCTGTGTCTAAACATGACGCATATCCGCTTCCTTATATCAATTATATCCTTGATAACCTACGGGATTCTCGCTACTTGTCTTCAATTGACCTAAAATCAGCATTTTGGCAGATTACTCTTGAAGAAACCTCAAAAGAAAAGACCGCTTTCACCGTTCCCAACCGTGGATTATACCATTTTAAGGTCATGTGTTTCGGACTTATTTCGGCACCGGCAACACAGCAAAGATTGATGGATAAACTTTTCGGTCCTGAGTTTCATGGCAAACTGTTTATTTATTTGGATGATATTATAGCTCTGAGTAATTCGTTCGCGGAGCATATTTGTCTTCTGCGGCAAGTATTTGATCGATTGAAAAATGCCAATTTAACAATTAATTTGGAAAAGTGCTGTTTCTTTCGGAAACAACTAAAATATTTGGGTTTTGTAGTGGATGAGAAAGGGTTACGAACGGATCCCGAAAAGGTTCGCTCAATTTTAGACTTTCCGATACCATCCTGTCGTAAAGATGTTAAGAGGTTCCTCGGAACTGCTTCTTATTACCGTAGGTTCATCAGAAACTTCAGTAATATTGCAGGATCGCTTAACGCTTTGACTTCCACCCGCAAAGATGCCCCGCCTTATGCTTGGACCCCTGAAGCTGAGGAAGCCTTTAACCGGCTTAAAGCTGCATTAACGACGGCACCTGTTCTAGCATGTCCTGATTTTAACAGGCATTTTACTGTTCACACAGACGCTTCTGAACATGGTGTTGGTGGTATGTTAACCCAGAATTTTAATGGCGAAGAACACCTCGAAATCTTTGACTAAACAGGAACGCAACTATTCAGCCACAGAACGTGAGGCGCTAGCGGTTGTTCATACTGTAGAACATTTCAGGCCTTATTTAGAGGGCAGCAAACCGTTTACAATAGTAACCGATCACTCTAGTCTCAGATGGTTCCTTAACTTAAAGAACCCTACCGGTCGCTTAGAGCGATGGGGATGCAGGTTATCTCCGTACAATTTTACGATTGTACATCGGCGTGGTAAGGAAAATGTTGTTCCTGATGCACTCTCGCGCGCAGTTTCTGTTAGCGCCATCGACATGATTAGTACTAATGACACTTGGTATTTAAATATTTATAAACGTTGCAAGAGTCGGCCGCAAACATGCCCAAATTTCCAAATTGCCCAAGGTAAACTTTATAGATTTACCAAAGCTAGTTGTTTGAGTAGTGACTTTGAGTGGAAAGAAGTCGTTCCACAAGAGATGAGAGAAGACATTATTCGGAAAAACCATGATTCACCTGTAGCTGCTCACTTAGGTATTGAAAAGACTTATAAGCGGATTAAACTCTGTTATTTTTGGCCGGGCTTGTACCACGACGTTAAAAATTATGTTTCGTCATGTGATATTTGCAAGGCTTACAAGTATTCAAACCAAACGACTCCTGGCTTGCTAGGTAATCCCAAGGTCTGTTCGCGGCCATTTCAGTGTCTCAGCATGGATTTGGTTGGTCCACTGCCCGCGTCGCGTCAACAAAACACTTATCTTCTAGTGGTAGTTTGTTGTTTTACGAAGTATTGCATGCTCTTTCCTTTGCAACGTGCTACTGGGAAAGTTATCGCACAACGTTTGGAAGATCACGTATTTTTAGTCCATGGCATTCCCCAAACTGTTATTGCTGATAATGGTTCACAATTTGTTAGTCGTGAGTTGAGAAATTTGTTTACCAAGTATAACGTTCCCCAAATTCACTTTGGACCTCTTTATTGCCCCCAATTTAATACTGTGGAGCGGTATAACCGTACAGTGATGACTGCTGTTTCTTCTCTAGTGGGATCCGATCACCGTACATGGGACGTTAATACCCCTAAAATTCAACTCGCAATCAACACCTCGGTAAATGATGCCACCTCCTTTACCCCGTTCTTACTTGTGCATGGTCGAGAAGCGATAGTTAATGGTCAATTGTATTCCGATCCTTGTGATATTGATGATCTTTCATTTACGTCACGTGCTGACTATAGAGATAAATTGACTCACTTGAAGGATATTTTCTTAAAAGTGAAAGAAAGACTTAAGGAGAGTCACGACAAGAATATTAAATATTATAATAAACGTCTTCGGGACGTAAGTTTTAGGGAAGGGGACATCATTTGGAAACGAACCTACAAGCAAAGTTCAGCTCCTAAATATTATTCTGCTAAATTAGCACCTAAATATGAGCGCTGTATGGTGAGAAAAAAGTTATCACCTTTTTTTATGAGCTGGAAGACGAGAACGGAAAGTATATAGGAAAATGGCACGTCAAAGATTTTAAATGTATCGATGAGAAAAAGGAAGGGGAAAGATAGTCTGGACAGATGGGTTTAATATCTGGTTTGTAACAACAGTCCCGGCGTATGGATCAAACATGGTATGAAAGACTGAAGGTATAGATTGTGATAGTAATAAGGATAATATTATATAGTTATAGGTAAGGGTAGGTTTTTAATCGGAGCGGGTTATGACTTCGTCACCAATAAGCCTACCATTATATTTAACATTACTATGGTCTAGCATAGTTTATACTGTTTTTTCCAGTATAAATTTGGTTGCTTAGATTTCGTGAATATTTTTTAGGGTTTAATAAATGTTCCGTAACAATAGTCCGGTATATGGATTAAAACTTGGTATTGAAGGCTGAAGTTATAGACGGTATTATGGACAACATTATTTTGTTTTAGGTTATTGTGTAACGTTAGGTTGTTTGGAATGGATTTATTCAATCGGAGCGGGTTATGACTTCGTCACCAATAAGCCTACCATTATATTTAACATTACTATGGTCTATCATAGCTTATACTGTTTTTCCAGTATAACTTCATTAGTCCAGATTTAGTAAATAATTATTAGGTATTTTAAGTCCATTCAAACTGTTTATTTCCAGTTGATAGTTTTACTACATATTTAGTTGTGGTGCTAGATCTGCACATTTATAAACTGTTTTAAACAGAATTGGTAAGTCTTCTAGATTTTTCTAGGGGGAACAATTATAAGTTTATTTCATAGTTTTTTTTTGTAGGATTTTGATTCTTTTATCTAAACTGTCATGACGATGGCAGAAGAACGGATGAGGGCATCCGAAGAATTCCTAGCATGAATTCTTTACAGGGAAAGGGGATGCTGTAACCCTTAAAATTTTACCTTTACTATAAAGTTAAATTATGACCAAAAGACAAAAAAAAATATTATCAACAAGGCCGTATGGTCTTTGTTGCCTTTGCCTACCCAAAGGGGAAAATATAAAAACAATATTTGACGGACGGAGCAGCGGCGCACGAGCAGCGAACCGCGAGTTGGCATTAATTTTTACTAATAACATTTTACGTTTTTAATCGATCAACGCGAGATCAACGAAATTCTCTTACTTTGTAAATTTCCTATTTAAAGATAGAACCTTTCTTAGTTCTCATCAAATTTGTCGATGTAACTACCCACTTACTCGTACCTTTTTGGCGAACGGACGATATTACTTTCATATTTAAATAAGTGGTTTATCCTGATATTTAGATTTAATACGGGCCCGTGTGAATTGTTTCCCGAGTTCCCTGCACGCCTCCAGTTTATCTTTTAACTCCTAAAACGGAGTTTTTTATTTTGGGTGAGAATCAACTTTTTCGAGCGAGCATCGAGTCCCGGACGGATCTAGTGGCAAGTGCTCTCTCAGGATCGTACCTTCCCATTATTTATTTGTTTATTTTTTTTGAGTCACCGAAACTTATTTATATTTTGGATGACAAATAACCTTTTCGAGCGAGAATCGTGTCCCGGACAGATTCAGTAGCGAGTGTTCCCTCAGGACGTTAATTACCTATTATTTCATTGTGAATCTCTGGAGACCGCCGAAATTGTGAACTATATATGGATTCCAACGTAGCTAACTTAACTTATGTATAAATAAATTTAAGTCAGCCTTGTTAACATTTACTCATGATTGGACTACTTAAGTTTATACACACATCACTCAAACCCAGACCAGAAATCGTCACGAACCCTCTCTTCTTTTATTTGTACCTGTAAGGGGAGAATAAATTTAGTAACCTAATTCGTTTTGAAAAATACATTTTGGTTTAAGTTGTTTTATTATGTTTTAAAATTTTGATATTAAAATATTTGGATTTAAGTTAACTAAAGTTATGTTTTTATTTTAACTAAAGTAGATCGATTAAAAACGTAAAAACACAATCTGAAAAGTGGTTTTCTTTAACCCCTGATTTTCAAGGTTACACCCTTTACAGCATGTAATTTAAATGAATATTTTCGAAGATATTACAGATTTAAAATGCAGGAACATACCGGTTCGGGCAGTACTGGCCGGGGGGCCGGCGGCGGCGGCGCGTGTCTTTAGTAATTAGGTATTTAAAGAAAATCATTGTGTTTAATAGAAACCTGAGAACAAAAATATAATCTAAACTACAGCTCTACACCGAAGCGAAGCGAGGGCGGGCCACTAGTAGCCTATAAACGCTTCCGATACAAAAATCCCCTACCCCGTGGAGGCCCTGAACCCTACTGTGGTCTTCTGTGAGGTGAAGGTTCCTTCCCCAGGCGGGTGCTCCAGTTCGAGAGGGAAATCCGCTATGACCTCTGTAAACAACCACAACTCGGTAACAAAAAAATGTGCTCATCACACAAATCAATTCTTCTTATTTAAGTACAGTGACATTCTTCTAGTTCATCAAAAGCCTATCTTAGTCCACTGCTGGATATACCCCTCTCCAAATGCACGCCACTCAGATCGATCTTGGGCTACTCGCATCCAGCTCCTGCGCACTCCATGAAATCGTCACTCCATGGCGCCTGAGGACGTCCTACACTACGTTTGCCTAGACGCGGTCTCCACTCCAGAACCCCCAACGGTTATCGGTTCTTCGACAAATATGGCGAGCCCACTGCCACTTCAACTTGCTATTCCGGTGGGCTATGTCGATAACTCTGGTTCATCAAATCTAATTAGCTAATTATTGAACAAAATTATGGTCATAATCATAACATAGAGTATTTTACTGTGCTATGGAAATTGTGCGCACGACCGCTTGTTATGGCAATGTTCCACATACTATTGACAACGGATAAGTTGACCTTTCATAAATCTCATTTAGGGTGTCCGATGCGTCAGGCGTTTCACCGGAGAAACAGATATAAGAGACATTACACTACACGATTTTATGATAGTTACCGAATCGAATTTCAACACACAATTAGGAATAATGACACTTGAACAGGAGGTAACTAGTGTTCGCAATTAAAAAGCTCTTAAAATAATACTGACATGTCAGCAACACTGCAGACAAAGATTATTATTAGTATAACAAAGATCGACTACAAACTAACTGGTGGTACTGCCGCGGTAGTGACTCATCTCGCAGTCGCCACGCCGTACCAGTGCGGCTTACACGTTAGTTACAAGTAGAAACATCTGCAGTGCGGCTACCAACATGTGTTTATATGAGTTTTTCACAAAATCGTCGTCGCGTCGCAGTGCGGCTTCGGCATTACACTTATTCATATGTGCCCTTATGCAATAAGAAATATGCCTTAAATGCGATGAAAAAAATGCAAGCTGGCCAGCGCTGGCATCGCGTTGCGTCGCTGCGGCATGGCGTCGGTCGGCGTTGTGCGGACGCTGACATGACGACGACACTTGAAACACGCTAATGTGGGTCTGTTATTCTTTTTGGTTTGGTATTTTCTAGGAGTTGTTTACCCCAGTCCAATCATAACCACATGAAGCTCTTCAAGAAACAATACGAAATTTTGTTGTCGCTACTAATGGTGGTATCATTCTTTCCTAGAAGAACGGTTGCGGTCGTTTCAATTCGTGCAGCAAATCCTTGTTCTATCTTATGTTTGTTTATAGAAACAGGGACGCAAGTGGCTGATTTTGCGCGTTACCTGCTCAACGCAGCGTACGGCCTTATTGTCATAATGCAGCATTTAGGTTGGGTGCGGGGGAATGCGCATGCACATCATAGATCAAGGTCAACGAGTGACGTCTCCGCGATGACTTGCGTTCGCCTTACTTTGTTGAGTATTATTGAGGAACATTATAGAGAAAGAAGTTTCCCAAACGGTGCAGAGCTCAATGGCGCAAGTGTTTAGCGCGTTCGGCTGCGATCGTTGAAGTTAAGCAACTTTCGCATTGTTCCGTCATTCGATGGGTGACCAAAAATTTACAATCTCGAGCTCTTCCGTGATTTGGAAAGCATGTTAAGCCGTTGGTCCCGGCTGCATTTGCAGTCGTTAGCACCCACCAATACTTAGACTTGGTATTGACAAGTTATATGAAGTGAATAAGCCGCGGGCGGCGTCTGTCTGTAAGACACTTAATATTATTGAATATATTTCGTCAATGCCTGTATATCATGCAAGATTGTTAAACCCTTACACTCTTACTCCCATCCTTTAAACCTGTTTTTTATTTTCTGTTTCGTTTCCTTTCCTCTCCTATTCTTTCGCCTCTCACTATTATTAAACCGTCCTCTCCTCTCCCTGTCTTTCCCACCCATTCGACCTCCCTGGCTGCATCTCGACGCGGCCTCGGATTCTGATGGGGCTACTCTAACAAATATCGAAGCCCTTATATATTACAATTATGTTATATTGAGCACCTTAAAATGTAAAATGTAATAAATAAACGAGTTTAAAAAAAAAAAAAGTAGATATGGAAATAAACTGAATTGACATTTATAATATTTTAAATTGAGACATCTAATATTATTGTGTAATTGTACGCCTTATGGGAGGACATAACTGAACTGTATGTTCTGATGTAACACCCCATTATTGTACCTATGCCACAGCGGTGACACTCTGTGTACGTGAGAGTTCCAGCGTCAGTGACCTTGAGCAGGAGCGTGTATGCGCTAGGGTTGAACTTGGAATTTAGACTTGTGCCAATGAATATTTATGCATAGTAAGTTATTAAATGTAAACTGATTCAAGGATACTGGGGTAAATAATGAAGGATAGGTTTGATTTTATAATCAATTTTTAATCTTTTAATGTAGGTACTATAACAAATTGCTAACTTTTATATATTTTCTCCTTTTTCGATTCGTTTTATAATTCTTATTATTATCTAAATAATAATAAGATTGCGTAGCGTAGTCAGTCTGTGCGTGCAATGCAGTGCAACGCTATTATTTTACTATTTCGCTACTGCCATGCCTTCGGTCGAGGCAGTCGGCGACTGCCCTCTCCACGCCCCGCGCGCCGCGCAACGCCCCCGCGCACCTCCAGACACCCACACATAGCCGCGGGCGATTTTACGAGCACACATGCTTAAGTGTCGCTTCTTTTCGCGTAGTGTATATATTCTGTGCCTATGCTCCACAATAAATGACTTACTATTATTATTATTAATAATAATAAATACGCACTGGGCCCGCGGGGTGGGTCAATCCCAATCTCGCTATTCTGCAATCGTACTACCACACTTCCTCTAACATGGAGAATGAAGTCCTGATGCAATATAAAAAATGTCACTCCATCCATGTTCAATGTTCACCCAAACGACCTGAACCCAATTCGTCTATTACGAAAAGTTCTGACAAGCTTTTCAACTGCTGAAACAATTAAACTACTGAATATTTGACTCAAATTTTTTGTGGACTGGTGACCTCCTTTTTAACTCGAAAAGACCGCTTTATCTAATTCGAGCAAAAAAATAACAGCTACACCGCTTTTAAAACCTGCTGCCGGCTAAAATCGTTATTTGGCTTAAGAATGCGCACAATTGATTAAATAATCTAGGAAGCAGTTTGTAACAAGTAATTATGAAAAGTAAAATATTAACACTATGGCATGATTTTATGTTTTACTAGTGGCCCGCCCTCGCTTCGCTTCGGTGTAGAGCTGTAGTGTAAACTATAGTTTTTGTTCTCAGGCTTGTGCTATAAACAATGACTTTATTTATATAATTACACGTGTTATTGTGAGTCAACCATAAAAGATAGACATATGCTGTTGCGGGATATTTTTTAGACAATTTTATGTAGAATATTTCCGTTACACGCGACGGAAGCTTAAAAAATGGAGTAACTTCTCCCGTTTTCCCAACATTTTCCTTCACTATTCTGCTGCTATTGATTGTAGCGTGATGAAAAGTATATTATAACCTGCCCAGGAGTATGAAGAATAATTGTACCAAGTTTCGTTAAAATCCGTCAAGTAGTTTTTGTTTCTATAAGGAACATACACACAGACAGACAGACAGACAGACAAAAATTTTACTGATTGTATTTTTGGCATCAGTATCGATCACTAATCACCCCCTGATAGTTATTTTGAAAATATATTTCATGTACAGAATTGACCTCTCTACAGATTTATTATAAGTATAGATGAGAGTGACTTTAGAAGTCGCTGTTTTTTTTCCTAAATGGCTTCGCACGGTTTGTGCATTTAGCCAATGTCAAGTGTTAAAATGTTTACAAATACTATAGCACTCGTGCTCAAAGTAATAAATCAAGTCAAAGTAAGTGGCAGTCAAGTCAATCCCCCTTTTCCTATGTTTCAGTATAAGTGTGGGGATTTACTGGAACCTCCCTGTGGACATCTTGAGAGAACTTTGAAATACACTTTCCGCTATTTTTTTTCACTTGTCAACACTTGTGCATGTTCCCGAACACTTAGTGGTTAATATTAGGCCACCATTATTAGGCACTAACATCCGCCACAACACAATTTTTAACAAGAAAAATACAATTTTTAACAAGAAAAACAAAACTGCTAAAGTGACGCTTCCCGATCCCGCCAAAAAGTCGATGTCGCTGTTAGTATCTGTACCTACAATTTTTTTTAAGATACTCCAATTTCAGGGAAGGCAAAGGAACCTATGCACATACAGCCTAATCTTTAGTTTTTTTTTACATTATAATGTCGGTGTGACGCATTCTAATGTTTCTTGCAGTGTTTGGCACGAAATGTATCGGGTTTGGATTTTTCGATAAGCTTTTGAGAGGTAGTCAACACTACAATAAAGTTCTCGCGTCCACTTGATCAGAATAGCGTACTTATTCTTCAGTTGCCCAGAGGGTTGTAACACAAAATCACACAAATTTTATTTCACAATATCCACTATGAACGAATATACGAATAATTAAAATAAGACGCCAACCACAAACGATAAAATCCCGCCAATAACCACCCTACTCGTACATATTATATTGGTGCGTAATTTGAAATTTACCGAAGCGCAAAGGTTATTCACTACAAGCCTAACAATACGCATTTACCTTAAATTGCACTTACTTAAATTATGGACCTGTTTGCTTATGACGGTAAATCAAAAATGGTTTACAGTGGCATAAATAGCATTTGAAATATCCTATTTACTACAAATATTACGGCTGCGTTGATAATTCTGAGTTAGTCCGGATGATAAAGTCTAACACCTTCAATGAAACTAGTTTTAAGGGGTAATGCACGAAACTTTATTCATTTATTCATTCACTGCATATCACATTCACAAAAATAAGGTGGTACATAACAAATACAGTAACTATGTGACGTTATAATCTATTTAAAATATATTCAATTGCACAATATAATTAATAAACTAAGTTTTAATCATTCTTTACATACATTGGTGTTTGGTGTCAATTCTAGCATGACTCTCCAACCCAAACCTAAATTTGACGACAGTGTATCCTTATCATTCCCAATACATAATGAAAAAGTTTAGAGAATCATGCTAGAATCGACACCATAAATTCTATCTTTATTTATTTATTGACGTTTCGCCGCCTTTTCAGGTCTGCATTATTCGAAAGACTTTTATTGAGCCCATTATTCGATGGTAGCTCGACAAAATTAAATAAAAAATCAGTATTCTGACGATGCAGACCTGAAAAGGCTGCGAAACGTCAATAAATAAATAAAGTTTCGTGCATTAACCCGTTAAAACTAGTTTTATTTAATGAGTGATGTGCGTGAAAACCTAAGAAAAAAATATGTCTAACACCTTAATTGCTTGTATGCAAGATGCTATTAGGTACGCGTATGTGGCAATCTAATTTATTATCTAAAATTAATCATCATCGTCATTATCAGCCTATTAATGGCCCCTTTGGGGCACAGGCCTTCCATAGGGATGGAATAGGGAGATTGGGCCATGACCCACCACGCGGGCCCAATGCGGATTGGTGGGTGCTAACGACTGCAGTTTCATCCGGGACCAACGGCTTAACGTGCCTTCCGAAGCACGGAGGAACTCGAGATAGAAGATTTATGGTCACCCATCCAATGACTGACCACTGCGGAAGTTGCTTAACTTCAACAATCGCAGCCGAACGCGCTAACCACCCGCGCCATCAAGCTCCTATACTAGGGTAACGGATAGAATATATATACTGATGATAACATCCATGAATGGAGTACAAATGCTCTTATTCATCACACAAACATCTGCCCCCACCGGGATTTGAACCCGGGACCTTTCGAGTAGGCGACACCTTGAAACCCAGCGTACAAAACCACTCGGCCACGGAGGTCATCAAAATATAAATATATAAATAAATAAATATATATAATATAAATATTGCCAACACTCACACCAATTAGCCTAGCCCCAAAGTAAGCATTATAAGGCTTGTGTTATGGGATACTTGGGTAACGGATAGAATACATGTACTGTACATATATAAGTATATTTATATAGAATTACATATTAAACATCCATGACTGGAGTACAAATGCTCGTACTAATCACACAAACATCTCCCCCACCGGGATTCGAACCCGGGACCTCTCGAGTCGGCGACACCATGAAACCCGGCGTACAAACCACTCGGCCAAGGAGGTCGTCATAAAACATTAAGTAACATTACCCGCTCTTAAAGTAACCGAATACTCCGAATGGTGTTATGGAAATTAGTAATAGTAAGGTGGAAAGCGTGACGGTGCGTTGTTCGACTCTGCAGCGAAGGTCACGGGTTCGAATCAATGTCGGAAATCAACTTGTTCATTATGTATCTGAAGTAAATGTTGGTATTACATTTATTAGTAAACAGTAGGAGTGTGTAAGCATGCTGCTGTCTGCAAAGTTAAGGCATTACTAGCAAACCAGTGAACCAAATGTTCACCAAAACCTGATTAAAAAAAAATGTATTTAATTAATTGAGAACTTCGGAGATTTTGTGGGGTTTCGTTTGAAATTCGTGATTTCTCGAAAACCGGAAGCGCTACGTTACTCAAATCCGGTTTGTAGTCTTATCAGACTATTCTTAACTTATAACTTAAATATTCTCTTTATCTATCTCTTACGGTTTGGCCGCTGAAACAGCACCACAGACAGACGGACGGACGGACTTGTCTAATAGATAAGAGATGTTGAAATTTATAACAAGAATAACAAACATCCATAGTTACTTTCACATTTATAGTATTACAAAGTCAAAGGCAAATCGTTTTTAATGCATTCATTTGATCCTAAATGCATGTAATTCGAGTTTTTGCAATCCGAACAGGTGAGCATAAGTTTTGTAAGCTAAATAACCGCATACGCGCAGTGAATTTTTTGATTTTTTCAGTTTTTTGCTTGTGGCTTGTAATCGGTACGTCAGATGGAATATTTTGTTCTTTTCATTACTAACGATTTGAAAAGGTTTAAATTTTGCGTCGAACTAGGATCTATAACTTCAAATTTTGTTCAGTGGTACCATTTCTCATTTCCTTGTAAACTTACATTCTGCGACTTCCCATACCACACATATTGTTGAACCAGATTGATCCTGTGATCAATCTATTATTATCTATATTAATAACTATATATATCTTTGTTTTTTTAAGAAATTAACTGATAGATTTTTAAATCTAAAGGATTTTTTACTAGAAATTTTGTTTTCGGATTAATCCTGTTGATAAACTCATAGAATTAATTGGAATTAATCTCATAGAGGATAAAATTAAATTTAGTCTATGATGACGCTCCATTTTCAAATTTAGTCATTTAAAAAGTCTAATTCATCACACCGAAACGACGGATTTGAATGAAATTTGGCATACAAGTTTATTACATGGACATATATAGGATATTATTTATCGCGAAAAAGATTAAAGTTCCTGAAGGCTTCACGAGTAACTAAAGTTTGAGAGACAACTCAAAAAAAAATGTGTGTGTCAGCTCCGACGCACGACTGGAGTTTACTCCTTAAGTTCGATAGTCTAACCAGACGCAAAAAGAGTTTATTTAACTTAAAAAAGATTGATACTGTATGAAAGGGTAAATTAACAAATTAATGAAAATAATATACATATATAAATATATATTTATTCATTTCATATACATTTATTATAACTAATCGACGAAATATTTTACATTAAACTTTTTACAATAGTCAATTACAGATGTGCATAAAGATATCATTAGGAATGTTGATAAATTATTTAATTATTATTATCAGACTATTATCATTTTTTTAAATATTAATTAAATCAACATTGTCTGCATTATTAATTACAGTGACAAGTGGTTTATGGTTATTAAAGTCAATCCGTCATCTTTGTTTGTCAAAGTTGCGCTACATAGGATGCGCACCAAAAACGTAACGAGGTCATTCATCGATAGATTTTACTCATCACATTTTTCTCATACCGGTCCCCTTATATATGCAAATCGATTCTTAAGGAGTAAACTCCAATAATAATAATAAAAAATAAATTTAAAAGAAATTTCATTCCCACATTTACACCTCAATAACGCTTTTGGAACCGATTGCGCCTAATAAATGTTTCAGAAGCAATAAAGATCGCCAATCCATTACCTACAATATTATTTACAATCTGTTTATAGGGGTTTTCTCTGAGTGCGTTAAGTTATGCAAATGATTCTCCATTTTTCTTCAGCTTCATTTTCTGTAGATAGTTCTATTTTAAGTTATTAATCAGAACTAGAGTGGATTTTTTTCTACCAAAAATTCTCTTTTTTTACCTAATAAGTAGAGAAATTGCACTTTTGCCATAGTTTCTTAGGAAGCCCGGCGTCACGTCCCACCGTGAGCACTGTGGGTCAGGGCTAGATACGAGGCGGGGCGGCGGCGTGTGAACCAGCAAAGTCTTTGTTTTCACCTCCCCAGCCGTTTGCAACATCCGCGAACACACTGTATATTGCGAAATAATTAACGCTCACTAAATGACACTTGCGCACTAAATGGTCTGCTAACTTCACGTAGCAGACCAGTTTGTAGCGAATCGAAAACAATTGTGAGTTCTTCTCGCATTCAGCTGAGTGCTATAGTTACTGATACTTTATAGAAAGGAGATTGCTCAGCTTCCATACATGTTTGGCCTAAAGACCAATAATCATGAAAAATTGTTTCCTAGATTCGAAATTATATATAAATTACTGTAGAAACGAATATTATTGACGGACACCCCTGAGAACTTCTATAAACCATATACACTGAACATATTAAAATAATAAAAAATAAATAAGTTATATAGTAAACAAGGGAAATCAAGCGAAGTACCGAATTGTGGATTAGATTCAGGTAAATAGAGCATGTAGATTAACAGATAGTTGCCTGTTTTTAAATTGCGCCAAGAATTACCGTGTATGTCAATATTTTTTGTGCATTTAGGCCAATTTGAGCAATCTCCTTTATCTGGCGTTTTTACGCGAAAAATGTCATTTAACAAAATGGTCTGCTATCTTCCCGAAGCATATAATTTTGCAGCAAATCGAAAACAAATGACTTCACCCCACCTGATGTTAAGTGACGGTGAAGTCCAGACGTGAAGATAGCTGATACAGCAGTTCTACCTGCCACACGAGCCATCCTCACCCTGCCGGCCTGCATGTTGCTTCTTCACGCCTCTTTTTAAGGATCCCAGGTTGTAAGAAGGAGGGAACAGGCAGAGCATTCCATTTACGGATAATGTGGCAAAGTCAAAGTCAATTTCAATTTATATTTATACTCTGACCCAGCGAAGTTCGTAGCGCCATAAAAATAAGGGTTGGTGGTAGAGGGATCAAAATTGAGGGTTGTATGTATTTTTGTAAGATGTATCATAAAAAAATTAAAATAAAATAATTTGTTCAAAAAAATAACTTAAAATAAGGGTGTACCACCCTTAACATTTAGGGGGATGAAAAATAGATGTTGTCCGATTCTCAGACCTACTGAATATGCATGTAAAATTTCACGAAAATCGGTCGAGCCGTTTTGGAGTAGTTCAATTACGCACACCGTGACACGAGAATTTTATAGGTATATTAGATTAACGTGGCGTTGACTGTACCCAAGTTTAAGTAACATTTTAAATCCCGGAAGAAAATAAAACTATTTTATTTTATGAGTTGCAAGTTTTTTTTGAGTCAGTGATTTTGTCGTAAGCCAAGTATTTAATTGCCGACCGATTAAGTTAATTTGAATTTTATTGCTAATATATGTAGGATTGCAAATTGAATAAATTGAAATAAGTAACGACAACACAGTTATAATTGTGCATTGTCGTAAAACAACACGAAACCAGTCAAACGTATTTGAGCAACAAAACAATTTCTTTAATTTCATATTTGTAATTATTTACCTTGGTATCTTTATGAATATTTATACGCAAAATTAAAGAAAATGACTTTAATTAACAAACACACGATTAAAAATCAGGCTTGGTTCAACAATGCTAACCACAAAATGATTGAATTTTGAAATTATTGATCCACAGGGATAAATGAAATATTTAATTGTAATTTTCAGTCTGAACACTGCCATAACTTTCTTTTCTTTTTCTAAATCAATATTTTTTATTATTTAAACATCTAGCAGTTAAATGTTTAAAAAAACATACATAAAGTTTTTATAGACATAAAGCGCAGAAAGCTAATATTTGCTATAAATGATGTATAACAAACACTTCACAGAAATAAAAAACATCATGACAGACTTTTTAAAAGTCCTTGTAAAAAAACCTCATACCGTTCAAACTGAAAAAGACAGGGGGAGACGTAATAAGTAGTTATTGAAAGTTAATAAAAAAAGAAAGTTAAGCAACATCACAGCATTAAAACGCTGATAAGTAGAACTCTTAATCAAAGAGGCACGGAACGGTGACAGCATGAAGAATTTCTTTTCGCACGGAGTGTAAATGGAAATATCCTGTGGTAAAGATGAAACGGAAATGCGTCACGAGATTTTATATAAATAAATAATAAATAAATATTTCCAACACTCACACCAACTAGCCTAGCCCCAAAGTAAGCCCTGTAAGGCTTGTGTTATGGAATACTAGGGTAACGGATACATATATAAGTATATTTATATAGAAATACATATTAAACATCCATGACTGGAGTAAAAATTCTCGTATTCATCACACAAATATCTGCCCCCACCGGGATTCGAACCCGGGACCTCTCGAGTCGGCGACATCATGAAACCCGGCGTACAAACCACTCGGCCACGGAGGTCGTATATATATATGTATATATATATATACGTTGTGTAAGTTTAGCAACTTCTAAATATTTTGTAGGTATAATATTTTTTGCTGAATCTTTTTATTTCCGTTATGATTTACAAAATAAAAAGGTCTTATGCATAAAATCCATCGTTTCCATCCTTTTACGTATTTGCTAAAATTAGTATGGTTATATAATGCGATTCAAATAAGAATAAAAAAAATCAAGTCAAATGTCGCTTGAAAAGTACGGTTTGCAAAAAAATCTCGGAACACTTTTTTAGCACTCGGCTGATTCTAGAATAAAAACCATTTTTTTTTAACAAACTATAACAAATGTTGATATTAGTTGTTTTTTTTCCAATTATTGAGCTTTGCTTATGAATGGTTGATAACCTAAATCGTCATCAAATGTCACTTTATGTTGCGTTCAAAAACTCGAATTAAAACTTTCGTTCACATATAGGAGCATGTTCGTATGTGACCTGCATGATTATTCATAACTTCGCCGGTGGTAATGCAGAGATGAGCGAAATTGAAGAGCTAGATTCTGATTAATATTTTTTTTCACACAGTCTTAGTAAAGAAATACTATTAAAAATCGGTTGTGTTCTTTCTCAACCTTAGTAAATTAATTTTATTAAAAAATCTGATGTTTTGTCTCACTTAATCTTAGTAAATAAGTTTTATTAAATAGCAACATTTTTTTACTCACTCTACCTATTTCGTTTGAATTGACAGCTATGACGTCAAAATATGGCGCCCAGTCGGTCCTATTCTTAGTTGAATCGCATTATAAAACAAGTTATCATAAGAGTGATAAAGAAAAGTTATATAGATGTATGTCTCTTTGAAATCGCTCTAACACGATTCACAATGTACAATGTATATATATATATAAATATATAGTCATGTAGTGTGCGTGTATGTAACTGTGGGTAACTCGGGGAAGGCTGAAACGCTATGGGCGTCACTAGCTAGCGTCACACGCTACAACAAATTTATTGAAATATAATTTTTTTAGGCATTTAACTGGTAGATCTTTAAAACTAAAGAAAATATTACTTACTGGAAAAAAATTGCAAACAAGTCCTCATTAGAAAATCTGTCACGACATAACATGAAAACGGCTTGACCGATTTGGCTGATTTTTTTTTTGTAGTTATCTAATACTCTGTACAAGGTTCTTACGGAAAAAAATTTTGATCAATTCTACCCCCAAGGGGATAAAATAGGGAATGAAAGTTTGTATGAAACTTTGTCAATTTTAAACCGATCGGGCTGAGACTTTGCATGCAGGTATAAGAAGAATCATAGATGAATGTCATTATGTATAATACAAGCCTGAGAACAAAAACTGTAGTCTACACTTCAGCTCTACACCGAAGCGAAGCGAGGGCGGGCCGCTAGTTCTTTATAAAAAAACTTTACAAATTGATTAATCTCAGTGGTTTACTGTTTGTAGTGTCTATATTAATCACCCTAAAACGCACTTTCTGCAAATATAACTTTGACAGTTGTAAGTTTTGTACTTTTTCAGAAAATTATAACAGAGTTCCAAGTGACCCGGTTCATAGCAAATGAATGAATGAAATGTATTAAAATGGACAGCAGTCCATTGTTACTACTCTACACTTACACCAGACTGCAGCACTTTTTATCAAAACAATAAATATTACCGTGACAGTAATGAAATGATACAAACTACAAACACTGAAACCGATAATACACAAGAATTTGTTTTAAAATGTGTATTTGGAAGAGAAGCGTTTGCGGTTGGCACAGTTTAACATTTCGTTGAATGAAACCACAGACAATGAATCGTGTTAGAGCGATTTCAAAGAGATAGACATTTGTATAATACTTCTTTATCACTCTTAAGATAACCACAATGCTTGTTTTATAACCATACTAGTTTAACCAAACATTTAAAACAGTGATTCCCAAAGTGGTCTATATCGACCCCTAGGGGTCTATGACAACCTGCAAGGGGTCTACGTCAGCGAAATAAAATCAATATCAGGTAAGTAGGGGGTCTACCTAACACGGAAAAACATGGCAAGGGGTCTACGACAAAATTTGGGGAACTCTGATTTAAAAGGATCGACATGATGTTTTTATGCATAAGACCTTTTTATTTTGTAAATCATAACGGAAATAAAAAGATTCAGCAAAAAATATTATACCTACAAAATATTTAGAAGTTGTTAAACTTACACAACGCAGTGCCCCAGCAGTGGGAACATTATAAAGCTGATGATGATGAATTTAGCTTTAAAAGTAATTTGATATTTGTATTTATCGATAATAGTAATTTATAGTATTAGTTGTACCAATTTAAGTACATAATATTTAGTAGCTAAATCAAATAAAATTTGAAAATTTCGAATTAAAAGGTAAATTAGCAGAAAATAATGAAATACACATTTGCTTATTGGGGCTGGATTGACTACCTTACTTCATCATCATCAGCCTATTAATCTCCCCACTGCTGGGGCACAGGCCTTCCCTATGGATGGAATAGGGAGATTGGGTCATGACTCACCACGCGGGCTCAGTGCGGATTGGCGGGTGTTAACGACGCAGATGCAGCCGGGACCAACGGCTTAACGTGCCTTCCGAAGCACAGAGGAACTAGAGATTGAAGATTTTTGGTCGCCCATCCAATGACCGACCACTGCGAAAGTTGCTTAACTTCAACGATCGCAGCCGAATACTTAGCACCTGCACCTTCGAGCTCATCGATTACCTTAATATCATTTAAATAGAATGCGCAATTATTTTTTGCGCCACAAATTTCCACGTGTTTAGGTTTGTTAACGATGTCTAGGCTTATTGATTTTATCTAACCGATGACATTTCAATCGATAAGTAATTGTTCGCTAGAGACGCAGTTTGTCGCGGTAGTTTAGGTATTTGAAGGGGTGAATCAGGGGAACTGAGTGACAGGTATATCATTCGTCCCGCGCAAACCCTTTTTTCTAAATTTCTTTACCCATTCTGGGAAGGCAAAGGGTACTGTGCCCATACAGCCAATTCTTTAGATCCGCGCAAACCCTGTTGACATTCACAGCTTTAAGGTTGTTTTATACTGAAGTGGACCGGTAAAATATAGTCATATTAATACAAACAATACATTACAGATAAATAAATTATTTCTAAACTTGGTTTATATATTTTGGATACGGAAGGACGATAAATAAATAAATTCAGTACATATAACCCGTTAAAAGTTGTTTTATTTAATGAGTGATGTGCGTGAAAACCTAAGAAACAAATATTGGTTTATTTGACATATCATCACACAAACTATTGACACGTCAATAATTTCGTATCAATGTTGTGCAAAACTACATGAAGCTGAAGCAGACATTGACGCAAAACGTATCTCTGGCAACTGTTTTGATTCTCAGGGTTCCGTACCCCAATTGGAAAATCTCTCTCTTATCTCTTATCGGTCAATGTCAAAGCATCAACCAGAAAATGCTTAAAATCAATATTCTTTGATTAAGTTCTGTTATAATTTTATATATATATATATTTTTTTAAAGCATGTAACTGCTTGATGTTTAAATCTAAAGAACATATAACTAGAAAAAATTCCACGCGGACCAGGCAGCAGACGGGACTCGAACCCGCACCATGCGAAGAGATGGCGCTGCCTTGCAGCTTAAGAATGGCTAGAAGAATTTCGACGCGGTCCGTGAGGGCCGCGGTAGCATAATTAGTCAGTGCATTCGCCCGGATTGCGAAGGGTGCGGGTTCCAGTCCCGTCTGCTGATGGATGTCCGCGTGGAATTTTTTCTAGTTATATTTTCTTAAGTTCTGTTAGTTTTTAGTCTTAATTTTTTTTTAGGTATTCAGTTAAACCTATATGTACTATATTAATCCTTAGTACCTAGTTAGGCAGCATAAGAAATGCATGTTGTGGTTGCATCTAGTAGGTTGTAATAGGTAGTAGGTTGATGTTTTCTTTGTATGCATATATTTACATGGATATTCTTTGTAACCAGTATTGTGAGCCAAATAAAAAAACAAAATACCACATGTACAACATCTAAAAAGGTATTCTATTAACGGCTACAAAAATGATGACTTGACTACCTGCAGCGCCTTAATTCGTTCGCCATTGAAATTCAAATATTAGGTAGTTATGCCAATTTATCAAAATTAAAGTTTGACCATGAGTAATATTTTGCAAATACTTTAACATACAATTTTTACAAAGTTTGTTCTATAATTTTGTTGCGTAAATATATAGAAATAATTATTTTTAGTGCCTAAGGATAAAATTTTAAAGGAAATATTTTTTAAATGTTTTTCTTTTTTTTTAAATCTTTATATATATAATTCTTCTGTGAGTGTGTATGTCACTGAACTTCTCTTAAACGACTGGACCGATTTTGATGAATTTTTTTGTGTGTGTTCAAGGGGATCTGAGAATGGTTTAGATTCACAATTTTGTCCGCTGGACAACCCCTATTTTTTTAGGGCGGTACGAAGTTCGCTGGGTCAGCTAGTACTGCATAAAATTTGCCGTTGAAATATTGTAATAACTGATATACAAAACCTGATAAAGATGATATGGCACACTGTATTGCTTCCAACCTGACTTCCGTAAAATTTCATTACAATATAATTGTAGGCACTCAAGGTCTAAGCCCAATGTATTACTTTAAGATGATGTGAACATTGATGTACATGACTGTATGTTGCAAAAAAAATTTTTTGGACACAAAATTTAAGAATTTGAAAAAAAAAACCTATTAGTATCTGTAACTCCATCAAGCAAAAACGTCTGAACTGATTTGTATGAATTTTTGCACACAGATAATCTTATGTCTGAGTAGAGAGAAATAGGATACTTTTTTTATCTGAGAAAATTTTTATCAAGTGTCTGTAGAAGTATCATAAAAAAACTTTTTTTTTAAATCCATCAAGGATTCTGCGTGGTTTTTTGAAATCTTAAGTCTAGAGCGTGAAAGGATATAAATACTTTTTTTATCTGAGAACAGTTTAATCAAGTTTCTGTAGAAGTCTCTAACAAAAAAACTGTATTTTTTAAACGCACAAGGATGAGAGTTCAGTATTTAAGTTAAAAATGACTTCAATAAAAAATACAAATTACAAGGTAACACAAAAACTGCTTGAAGTATATTTCAACGTTCTCTAACTTATTGAAAATCAGGGGGAAATCGGACGGATGGCAGCCCTATCAATAAAATTTACACAAAGAAGTGTTACGCTGGCAGCCCTAACGGTGTGATTGCATATTGCGCACGCAAGCAAGGAACCAAGAGAAATTTATATAAGTGACACCAGACGCGAGGGCCTGCAATGGTTTGCGCAAAATCTTCAACTTTTTACATCGCCTACCCAGCTACCGAGTGACTTTCAATGTTAACAAAAAACTATTTGTAAAGGTCGCATTCGAAATGATTTGTTTACAATATAAAATCATTAAGTTTATTTAGAACAACAAAATCAAGAGGCGGAACGGATTTCGGAAATAGAGCATTGTCTTGGGAAGTGACTTCTATCTTACACTTAGGCGATGAGGAGGTGACTAAACACCTTGAGCCTCTTCAATTACGTCGTGACGTTGCGTCACTAAGCGCGTTCTATCGTCTGTACCACGGCACGTGTTCTGAGGAGTTATTCTCTCTTATCCCACCTTCCCCTTTCCTTCAGAGGACCACGCGCGCTGGCCTACGTTGTCACCGTCTTACTGTGGCTACAATTCCAACGCGTACAAAGAAATTTGGTGACTCATTTCTTTGTCGCACTATCCGTAAATGTCATGCTCTGTCCGCTCACGTGTTCCCTCCCTCTTACAACCTGGGATCCTTTAAAAGAGGCGTGAAGAAGCAACATGCTGGCCGGCAGGGTGAGGATGGCTGGTGTGGCAGGTAAAACTGCTGTTTCAGCTATTTTCGCGTCTGAACTTCACCTTCACTTAACATCAGGTGGGGGGGAGTCATTTGTCGGACCTATCTATAAAAAAAAAACACACTGAAATAACACTATCTTTTGACGGTGATGTGTTCATGTCAATGACCCGTTTGAAGAAATATTCTATACATTACAAATGATTGCAGTTAAATAACACTGTTGTTTAATGTTCCAGAGTAAGCGGTTGAACGAAATATACGTTACGACATTAACGATTTAATGTCGTAATGATATTTCTTTCAAATATTCCAGCTTATCGCGTAGTCTAGATCACAATAAACTATGAATTAAACAGGGGTGTTTGATAGTTTAAGGTAAAAAAAACGATGTTTTAGGTGACTCTGACCCCCTCTCCCCCCTGAGGGAGGGATGGGAGGGGTCCCATAAAAATAAACTAAGTTTGCTGTCACTACTAGGCTTCATAAATTTAATAATCCATTCAAAGGTCTTTGTGTAAAGTCTCAAGCAATATCCAATAGTTAAACATAAAAATAAATTCAAAAATAATATAAAAAAGCGCTTTTATATTAAAATTAATTTAATAAAAAGCTTATTACAATGTGTATGATTATATTACAGACAAAAATGCTTGAGTTCAAAATGTTCCAATCATTTCAACAGGTTTTCTATATGAAATAAATCATGATTGTATTGACGTTGTAACAACATAATGATTTGTAAATGTTGTTACATTATTCTTTTTAACGTTGTGGATTTTCAAAAATCTAAAGTTATCGCGGACGTAGTCGCAAGCGGCCGCTAGTAAACAATAAATATTACCGAAACATTTAAATTTTCAACATTTAAAATGACAATATTCGCTGGTTCGTTAATGAGCGAGCCGAATCTCGCGGAGACCTTGACTTTTTCCGTTTCGCCATCCCGCAGAATTATCGTAAGCTGCTACTCAAGTGAAGCCATCTCCTTCAGAAAGTCCCTTATTATCGTAAGATTTCATAACTCGAGATTACCACGCACCATTCATCACCCAGACACTAAGAACCATAATAATTTATAACTTACTAGCTGACCCAGCGAACTTCGTACCGCCATAAAAATAGGGGCTGATGGTAGAAGAAAATTTAGGGTTGTATGTATTTTTAATTCAACATTATAAAAATATGTCCAAAGAATAAAATAATAATGTTAGGGGTAGACAACCCTTATCACTTAGAGGTATGAAAACCGATTCTCAGACCCACGGAATATGCATATAACATTTCAAAAAATCGGTCAAGCCGTTTCGGAGGAGTATGGTAACTAACATTGTGACACGAGAATTTCATATTTAAGACTAGCTGACCCAGCGAAATTTGTACCGCCATAAAATCAGGGGCAGGTGGTAGAAGAGAAAATTTAGGGTTGTATGTATTTTTTAATATGTACCACATTATAAAAAAATAAATATTGTCCAAATAAAATTTAAGGGCTGTGTAACGTAGTGTTCTATTAATTTCCTGGGATAACATTCCTCATAACCCATATGAGAACACTACGTTACAATACCCAATAGTTTGAGTTTTGGAGCGAAGGCGCATTGTAGGTTTCAGAACACTACGTTACAGGTGGTCAACCATTATCACTTAAGGATATCAAAAATAGATAGTAGCCGATTCTCAGACCCACGGAATATGCATATAACATTTCATAAAAATCGGTCAGGCAGTTTCGGAGGAGTATGGTAACTAACATTGTTACACGAGAATTTTATATATAAGAGAAGATTATCAATAATTTCTTTTTATGGTGGAAATATGTATCTTGTTATTTATTAAAAGTCAAAACTGAAGTTGCATCCTCAAAAGGGCTTAATTATATTCTTATGCCGTAACTACATCTCGCAGATCCGCGCGTGAATAGTTTACAGAATAGCAATGCTGTTGCACGGCCACACCGGCTACACGTAGGGCTGCCATCTCTAAAATGTTGCAACCAGGATAAGACGCGTGATAACCCCGGATTTTGTTGTTGTTAATAAAAATAAATAATGAAATGAAATGAAATGAAAGTTTATTTGCATGAAACATAGTTTGTTACAGCTGGTAAACAATATTAAATAGTTCCATATGTTTCGCCCTTGAAAGAGCATACAAAATACTAATAAAATATCTAAAAATTCAAATTTAAATTGAGTTATAGTTGCATTCCAAATGTCAAAATAACTATACATTATATTACACATAATAATCATATAATACATGTCAATTTTTTTAAGTCAAAAGCCATTTCTTCATTATGTCATCAAAATTACAATTATTAATTCATAATAAAAATTCATTTGGACTATAAAAACATTTACTTATTAACCAGTCCCGTAACTTTTTTGCCATTAATTTTATAGGTCCGTGCTTGAATTGATTTGGAATTCTATTGTATACCTTAATACACACGTTATAAGAGCTTTTCTGGTACACCGAGGTTTTTGGTGCAAAGTCCAAAACAAATCTCTCACCATCTCTAAATCTCATAAAAATGTTACAAATCAACTTTTTTATGTTGATCTAGGCAAAAGAGCTAATTAGCAGTCTACCTCATAATAAGTGGTCACTGCTGCCCATGGATACTTGCAGCACCTAGGGCCACTCAGGCGTTGCCGTAATTTTTTTAGTCCACAAATAAAACCCCGCCCGGACGCTCCCCGGACGCCCCGTAAACTAGGACAAATCCGGGGAAACCCGGACGGATGGCAGCCCTAGCTACACGTAATATTACAATTGTAAATATTGCAGTGAAACGTCCTTTTTTATTTAGTGGTAGGTCTTGGGTGAACGAACATTTTTATTTAGAGTTCAACAGTACTTCAGGATAAAGGTGATGGAACGAAGGCATATTAATATATTATAGTGAGGAAATATGAATACTAAAATAATAAATAAATAAATATAAATAAATATTTCCAACACTCACACCAATTAGCCTAGCCCCAATGTAAGCACTGTAAGGCATGTGTTATGGGATACTAGGGTAACGGATAGAATACATATACTGTACATATATAGGTATATTTATATAGAAAATACATATAAAAGATCCATGACTGGAGTACAGATGCTTTTATTCATCACACAAACATCTGCCCCCACCAGGATTTGAACCCAGGACCTCTCGAGTCGGCGACACCATGAACCCGGAGTACAAACCACTCGGCCACGGAGGTCGTCAATTAATTAATTACTGCATTGAATGTTAGTCTATTTTGCTTGCAACCATTTGCGGATGGACTGATGCACATAATGACTTGATGACTTAGTAATTACTTGGTGCTTCAACTAAAGGTATCATAATTACTATTAATTTGCATACCTTTATAAAAGGACGCAATGAGTTTAACACGATTCTCATTACTAATAGTGAATCTCGGAAAACAATTAGACATACGGTTTGAAATTGAAATTCTACATTTAACATATTATATAATGAAAGGTGACTTCATGAATCATCTCTGAAGTCATTTTTAAACTTGACGACTCTGTAAATAATAAAACAGAGAGAAAAAAACAGCCCTTGCTGAGTTTCTTGCCGGTTCTTCTCAGTACAAGGTCTCCCGCCGTAGATTTACGAACCGATGGCGTAGCTTCTAGACATTCATGATTGCTTGTAACAGCCTAAACTGAATAAATGAGTTTGATTACGATTATATTATGAGCCTACTACTCAGTTTCTTATTTATCTAATCTATATATATAAAACTCAAAGGGGACTGACTAACTCATATAGTGATCTATCAACGCACAGCCCAAACCAGTGGACGGATCGAGCTGAAATTTGGCATGCAGGTAGATGTTATGACGTAGGCATCCGCTAAGAAATGATTTTGATCAATTCAACCCCCCAAGGGGATAAAATAGGGAACGAAAGTTTGTATGAAACTTTATCAATTTTAAACCGATCGGGCCGAGACTTTGCACGCAGGTATATGAAGAATCATAGATGAATGTCATTGTGTATAATACAAGCCTGAGAACAAAAACTGTAGTCTACACTTCAACTCTACACCGAAGCGAAGCGAGATAGATAGATAGATAGATAGATAAATCATTTATTCCCATCAGTACAGCACACAAATTCAAGTAAAAAAATAGAACAATTAATTACTAGGTATGTAACTGTGTGCCGCAACGACAGAAAAAGGTAAAAACTCAGCGATACCTTTGCTCTAAGAGCAAAGCACTGGTTTTCAGTTCTGCCTAGAAAGCGCGTAACGTGAAACGACATCGACGTGACGTGATTAATTTATTATTAGGAGAATTAAATTAGATTATATTTTTATTAAAGCGAGGGCGGGCCGCTAGTCTGCTAATAAGTATGACGACTTACCTGACATCCGGTTTCCACATCGGCGTAGTACCCGGACGCACGTCCTGTGCATGTGAACCTGGTGCGAACCGGCGACCCGCGCAAACCCTGCAACCAACAAACCACCAGTTACATAACTTTCAACATAACACACTTTAAAGGAAACCTGAATGTAGGTAATTGAATAGGTAAATAAATAAATTATAAAATTAAGGTTAAAAATACCTTTTTAAAAACAAGCTTTTATTCAAATGCGCTAAAAAGAAAAAAAATCATCCGCCATTTTGGGTGTACCGCCATCTTGGATTTAGAATGACGTCACACAATTAACTATGCATTGTCAAACAAACTGAACGCGTTTAAAAAATTTCAACTAAATTAGTTAAAGATATCTGTTTCTAAATAGATTTTCAAACTTTAGAAGTCCGCCATATTGGATTGAGAGTAACGTCACATTTTCTTCGAGTTACTCTCAGCAAGCCCTTTAATTTGATACCCATATTGTAGGAATGCATTAAAAATGATTGGTCCGCCATTTTGGGTATGCCGCCATATTGGATTTAGAATGACGTCACACTGTTAATCATGCATTGTCATCCGAACTGAACGAGCATACCAAATTTCAGCTTAATCGGTTGAGGGCAAGTGCTTTAAAATTGAGTTGTAAGATTTGACCGTAACAAACATACATAGCAAGTTAAATAAAAGCTTGTAAAAAGACATTGGGCAAAAATGTATGGACGCTGCATCCACGTCCGCCACGGCTTAAACTAAACATATTGTTTGAAAGGTATTATAGGCATGTACATCTGTGCCAAAGCGCATCAAATTTCATCCCGGGGGTCTTTAGTTATTTTAAGTTAAATAGGTACAAGTACTATAACGAACGAACATCAATGAAACAAGGGAATTTATTTAGTTAGTTCGACTCTACATAGGGGGCTCTGGTATTATGGGAGTACTTCACAAGGTGCAAAGGTGCCCCCTTATGTTATTCTGCCGTGCTAGAGTAAATCCAAAAATCCCCGCGTATGTTGGAGTTTTTTCAAACATTGTGTTCGTTATAATAAATTGTCTTCTATGTTAAACGGGGCGCCCACAAATCACACAAACTTGTCCACGCTTCGGAGAAAACATGATTCCAGTTCATCCATATTAATAGACAAAACCGATAATCGTGTTCCAATGCTCAAAGCGTGTTAGATAAAAATCAATCAAATGACAGGGAGCGTACAATCACAACGAAATAAGACGAGTCCACTATTTGCAACTGCAAGTCCTTCAACCCTCTTAAACCGTTTTGAGGTGTCTCAGTAAGTTAAAGCGCAGGATGGTCGGCAGGCTTTGTCGTATATCTGGTTGTATAGTATGATATGGCATATTATTATGGTTACTACTTATAACATGAATTTAATTAGCTACTTAAATATGCCCATGTGTCATATCTTTTGACTACCAGGATATTTTTTTTCGGTGTTATAATAAAAAAGGCTAGTTTTTCATAGTTCTATCGATTCATACTAATTGCATTGTTGGCGGAGCTGGGTGTGTTTTGCCCATTGTCCTTTCGGTGCATATTATAAGCTCAATGTTCAAACTTGTGTTTGTCATAGCGAGCGTTGCTCATCTAACACCCGTACTGCGGTACCTACCAGGGGGCCAATCGCTTAACTAGATTGCTAGGGCTATCGCTATAGCTTACGATTTCTTTTGATATTTCTGTCCGCCTAGGATTTTCAAATGCCCCGCGCTTTTTTTCAATCTTTTGTTTTGGTAACAACAATATTAAAGATGAGAAAATGAGCGTAAGATATTTGAAAACCTTCGGCGGTCAGAAATAACAAAATGAAACCGTAAGCGATAGCGATAGCAATTCCGTTAGGCGATTGACCCCCAGATATTCCGCATCATATAATGACTCGAGAAAACGGAAAAAAGTTATATGATTTACTAAGTTACCCTGACCCGTTCACGAGCATGACGCATAATTTTAGAGAATAACTAAGACATCATAACACGAGCGTAGTGTAACAATTATTACCTACGCTATGACATAAGCATGAATATGTGGTGAAACAATTGCCTGTTTTCTTTGTACGAGCATTATATTATGTTAAAGACGAAATACTTTATAAGTTATCTTTCCCAAGTGGACCTTTGACACTGGCACTCTCGCCAGAAAACCGTCAATCATTTTCTTACTTAAACAATTATGAAATTCACATGAGTTTAAATTCAAGGATATATGATACGGAGATTGTGAAAAACTATGAAGTAAGGTAGGTTAGTATTATGTGCAGTTGCGATAGGTCTGTCAAACGTGAAACAGAAGAATTTTTTTCAGTTCTTCTACGGCCACATTAATGAGAAATTGTTGTACGACAGCCTACGACACTAAACCTGGGGCGAAATACAAGACGAACATGTGAAAAAAATAATTTTTAAAAAGCATAAAAATCCGGTTTTGTTCTATAAGACTCTCAAGTTTCGCTCGTTCCTCGGAACAGGACATTTTGGAGTGTGTATGCTCTTGGTCGCAGATGACCTTTACAGCGTCACCGGGTTTGGGGACGGCGAGATCCTAAGTGGACCTCAGGTCAACCTATTAATGTCTCCACTGCTGGGGCACAGGCCTTCCCTATGGACGGAATAGGGAGTTTGAGCCGTGACCCACCAGGCAGACCCAGTGCCGATTGGTGGGTGCTAACGACTGCAGATGCAGCCGGGACCAACGGCTTAACGTGCCTTCCGAAGCACAGAGGAGCTCGAGATAGTAAAGTTTCGGTCACCCATCCAATGACTGACCACTGCGAAAGTTGCTTAACTTCAAAGATCGCAGCCGAACGCGCTAACCACTTGCGCCATCGAGCTCCTCAAACAAAACTATATAATAATATGATTTTAATAGTTTTATGTTACTATGGCTGCTCCCTTCCGTGTTCCTCTATGTCGTTAGCATATCGTTAGGTGGTGCTAAAGGACGATAAAAAGAGGATTTTAGAGAAGTTGATGGCAGATTGCAGCATCAAGACTCCAGAGAAACATGTCAGCGAATTAGTTAGGAATTAGGCAGTGCCGTCTTTGACCTATTGGAGGCCCTGGGCATATTAGGATAATGGGGTCCCTAAGACTTCCGTTTGATGATTTAACAGGAACTAGGGACTTTGTATTTGATCTGAGGGGGCCCCCTAAAGTTCGCGGGGCCCTGGGCATTTGCCCAAAGTGCCCACTGGGAAAGACGGGTCTGCCTGTAGGGTGATTCTGTAAAATAGAATCTAACTTCCGATTTGAGTAGCTGCCATTTTAGACATTAGTTTGATATGCGTTACGCCATTTCACGGCAAAATTTCGCTATGTCTGTAGAAGCAGCCAGTATTTGATATTTGAAATTTGTCAGAAATCCGAGATCGTAAGTAAGATTGCTTCTTACGGAATACCTATGCTGGTGGGAACACGGAAGTATTCGTAGTTTTAGCGCTTTACTTGTAGATTTACTAGTAATGTCGCCATGTCTATAGAAGCAGCCAGTATTAGATATTTGTCATTTTTCAGAAATCCGAATAAATGAGATCATAAGTAAGATGGTTCTTACGGAATACCTATGCTGGTGGGATCACGGAAGTATTAGTTTTAGCGATTTACTTGTAGTAGATGAACAAATAACTTGACATGAAGCTATTTTATAATGGATAATAATATCTACACAATTATGTCGATCAGGTTTTTTGTTACATAAATTGTCTAATATAAAAAATCTATGGGTATAATTTAGTTTATTTTCGTCTATAAGGAGCATTTTAAAAGCTTGTTTTCAATATAGTTTTTTACTAATATTTTATTTTTAGCCGCGATCATCGAACTATCATAATCTGCGAAATTATGTAAGCGCATTTTTTCCTATGTGGTTGTACTTCGGTTTCGCATAAAACAAACTTTTTAATGGCTTAATACTAAATGGCCTTTATAAATATGTAACTAACCTAAAAACAAACTTGAAAATAACCCGTTGTTAAACACTTTTTTTTAATAATATTTCCAACAGTCAACAGTACAAAGTAAGCACTGGAAGGCTTGTGTTATGGGATGCTAGGGTAACGGATAGAATACATATACTGTACATACACAATTATATTTATTTATAAATACATATTACACATCCATGACTGGAGTACAAATGCTCGTATTCATCACACAAACATCTGCCCCCACCGGGATTCGAACCCGGGACCTCACGAGTCGGCGACAGCCATGAATCCTGGCGTACAAACCATACGGCAACGGAGGTCGTCAAATTAAAAAAAAAACACCCGGAAGGTGGACCACCAAATAAGATGCAAAATGTTTAAATCAAAATTAATTCATTTTGATGAATGAAAAAAAAAACAAAATGTATCCACGAATCCACGATACAACAATCAGTACGTTGTCAAAATGATGAATTCTATCGGTGTTATGACAACATTAACACCTGGATGCGGACGCGGCGAGGTGAAAGGCCAGCGGTTTGTATCAAAATGAGTAAAGAAGCCGCAGAGGCTTCATGTAGTGCGCATTTTAGAGTGAGCACCGGCGGCCTGTCGCCGCTAGGCAATGCAATTCCGCAAGATAATTTCAATCCAGGTATTTACGAGATTGAACCATCTTAATCCCGCTGGATTCAGGTATTTGCGGGATCCAGCAGAGCGGACTCAAACTTTTGAAATAAATCGTGATAAAGAAAGAATTGATAGACTTCCTTGGCTCCATGTAGTGCGCATTTTAGAGTGAGCACCGGCGGCCTGTCGCCGCTAGGCAATGCAATTCCGCAAGATAATTTCAATCCAGGTATTTGCGAGAGTGAACCATCTTAATCCCGCTGGATTCAGGTATTTGCGGGATCCAGCAGAGCGGACTCAAACTTTTGAAATAAATCGTGATAAAGAAAGAATTGATAGACTTCCTTGGCTCCATGTAGTGCGCATTTTAGAGTGAGCACCGGCGGCCTGTCGCCGCTAGGCAATGCTACTCCGCAAGATAATTTCAATCCAGGTATTTGCGAGAGTGAACCATCTTAATCCCGCTGGATGCAGGTATTTGCGGGATCCAGCAGAATCGACTTAAACTTTTAAAATCAATCGTGATAAAGAAAGACCTGATAGACTTACTTACCATGGTCTTAATAAGCGGAACTTAACAAAAAAATCTTTAAAAGGGAACACTGATTTTTCGTCCATATGCGCCGTGTTGCAGAGTAACACGTATCATTACAGCAGGATCCCGCATTTTTTTTTAAAGAGAGTTGAATCCCGCAAAATGTATGCGGGATCCCGGTATTGCATATCCTAGTAGGCGCTAAAAGAATCGTTTGCACGACAAGTTGCCAGTGCTCATTCACATGGCACTCTCCGGATGAAGCTTAGCCTCTGTGCTTTCTTTACTCACGTGGTTTATATGGTGCCGGCCGGCGCATGATGGATGCGCACTCAACACAGTCCAATGTAATGCCCACTAGTCAACGATATGACTACATTATTATTACATGTATTGTATATCTTGAAGCCCAGCACGGGCGTTGACTGATGGTCGCTACTTTTCAAGCAATTGTTATCTAAAATTGAATGCGGTTTAGTAAAGATTTAATGTTGTGATTGGTGAAAACTGACAAGCTGAAAGGATTTTTATAAAATGTTTGTACCATCTGGAGTCCACCAAGCATGAGTTACGGAGACGATGGATAAAATCCAGATTTCAATTCAATTGCTTTGACCGGGCGAGTTTAGAGAGGTAGGAAAGAGGAGGTAGTTCATTCATTACATGTGAAATCGACAAACTTTGTAAAAATACACAAAATTTGCTTCGTAAGTAGCGCCTTACTAAAATTATCTTGAGATCTTAACATTGAAATCATTTGACTTGAATGATTGTGTATTTTTAAGGTAAAAATGTACTTCCAGGGCTTCGCTCGCTCGGCTCCCGCGTTATGGTCACAACACTAACCTAATCTAACCTAGTGTGAAGTATCACCACTTGGGCCCTGGAAGTACAGTTTAGCCATTTCTAATTATATAACTCCCCAATCTTGACAACGGCATGGCCTGGACTAAAATATTACTACGCGAGCCTTAGAATTAAAGCTATAAAAAAGGTGGGGCGCGTTTAATACGGAATTTTAATAGTAAAGGAATAAAAAATTTGTATATTGGACATACAGCTATATTTTTTTTTATAGATAGGTCCGACAAATGACTCCACCTCACCTGATGTTAAGTGAAGGTGAAGTCCAGACGTGAAGATAGCTGATACAGCAGGTTTATCTGCTACACCAGCCATCCTCACCCTGCCGACCGGCATGTTGCTTCTTCACGCCTCTTTTAAAGGGTCCCAGGTTGTAAGAGGGAGGGAACACGTGAGCGGGTAGAGCATTCCATTTACGGATAGTGCGACAAAGAAATGAGTCACCAAATTTCTTTGTACGCGTTGAAATTGTGGCCACAGTTAGACGGTGACAATGTAGGCTAGCGCGCGTGGTCCTCTGAAGGAATATAAAAGGAAATATGGATCCCACGACAACGGCTAACTAGAGCCGAGGTCCGAGTCTCAGAGACGTCCTCTAGTTGAGAAGACCCCCTCAGGTTCCAGTGGTCTCGAGGCTTCAGACGGAGAGGAGACTCCCCCCCGTGGAGAGATGCCATCCGCCTGGAATACCTCTAGAGGCACTCGCCAAATTTCGGCTAGAGGCCCCCTTTAGATCTGGCCGTCCCCAAACTCGGTGACGCTGTAAAAGTCATCTGCGACCAACAGCATACAAAAAGCGTTTTATACAATTGGGCATTCGAAATAGTGAAGGCAAGTCGCTTCATAACGTAAATCAGAAATCAATATATTATATCTTTATTCAAATTATATATTTTTCCCCACCACTCGTTATTGGACATATTTTTTAGCTGCGGAGAAAAACGAGCGAATAAAAACTCCACTACATTAAAAGTATAATGTAACAACATTTACAAATCATTATGTTGTTACAACGACAATACAATAAAAAATATTGTATACCTTGTAATAAGGTCGAAATGTAGTGACACTAAACTTTTTACCTAACTCATTTGAATTTGAATTTGAAACCTGTTGGAATGATTGGAACAGTTCAAACCCAAGCATTTTTGTCTGTAATATAATCAGACACTATCTTTGAATTTATTTATGGTTAACTCTTGGATATTGCTTGGGACTTTATTGTATAAGCTAACACAAAGACCTTTAAATGAATTATTGATTTTGTGAAGTCTAGTAGCAGGTAAAGTTAGTTTATTTTTGTTTCTTGTATTGAGTGTGTGAACATCACTGTTTTAAGAAACAAATTTCGTTACAACTACAACAACACGTACAACTAATAAGTAGGAAAACTTAAATAAAATAGATATAAATGGAATGTAATTGAACAGGATCTGACATTATTTGCAGCATGTTAGTTTAGAGTACAGAAATATTCATTTCTGCGGTTGCGTTTGCGACATTACCCTACATTTCGGTAACAAAAGCATGCATCTGCATGTCAATGCACTAGAATAACACAAACAAACGCAACAGCTCGCAACACAAAATTTTATATGCACTTTCACTAACTTCGCATTCAGACTCAAAATAAGTATGCAACACAGGGGTTGATGTTTCCGATTTAGCAGTATTACTGATTCATAATTATGTAATCTTAGAATTCAGATTTGAAATTTATATTAAGACTAGCGGCCCGCCCTCGCTTCGCTTCGGTGTAGAGCTGAAGTGTAGACTACAGATTTTGTTCTCAGGCTTGTATTATACACAATGACATTCATCTATGATTCTACTTATACCTGCATGCAAAGTCTCAGCCCGATCGGTTTAAAATTGACAAAGTTTCATACAAACTTTCATTCCCTATTTTATAACCTTGGGGGTAAAATTGATCAAAATCCTTTCTTAGCGGATGCTTACGTCATAACATCTACCTGCATGCCAATTTTCAGCCCGATCCGTCCAGTGGTTTGGGCTGTGCGTTGATAGATCACTATGTCAGTCAGTCACCTTTGAGTTTTATATATATAGACGTTTCAGAATAAGTCTTATATTTACATTAATAACAGTAACTTCTGAGTAATTAACCATGGTTTCCCATTTAACCATTTATTCAACGTAAGCCTTTACAGGCACTTATTGGCGCGATCTATATGAATTTCAAACAAAAATATAACTTTTATTGAGAAAATATTGACGAGTTCTTATACTTTTTCATCTAATTTAATTTTGATTAGAGAGATCTGAGAGTTTGATCTTATACCTCTCTGTTTTTTTTTTTGTAATTAAACGAAAGGTTATGAACATCACACCAATATTTTAATTAAAAAGTCATTTATTTAATTATAATTTAAATCCCAAATGGAAGTAAGAATTTAAATTATTTTACAGGTGCCAATTACTTAGTTCGATTCATTTCTTTTCCTTCCATTTTTTTTTCATGTTTACATTAAAATGTGGGTGTAGCGTATTCATGGAGTATTTGCCACGAGAAGTGTATAAAAAGCTGCTCAGTCGACTATTATCAATTATGTGTGCACTATACTGAAATCATTAGGCTCGTTGAGATTATTGTCGTATTAAAATGTAAGTTATGTTGAACATATGTAAGCAGTCCTTTAATTCCCCTCAGGTTCAAGTGGTCTGGAGGCTCCAGACGGAGAGGAGACTCCCCCCGTGGGGAGACGCCATCCGCCTGGAATACCTCCAGAGGTACTCGCCAATTCTCGGCTTGAGGTCCCCTTAGGATCTCGCCGCCCCCAAACCAGATGACGCTGTAAAGGTCATCTGCGACCAACAGCATACACACTCAAAATAAATAAAAAAGTCCTTTAATAAATAAATAAACGTAGTATTACATCAACAGTGCATTTTTAAGTATCAAATTTACATAATCCGCAACAGTAACAATTGTTAACTCCATTTTATCTCTCGGGTGTGTAATTGGTTTAGCGCGTGTCAGTGATCTTGAAACTTGCGCTCGCCCGTGAGAGAGTTCCCAGACTTTTATTTATTTATTTATGTTCAGCGGTTTCAACATTTGAATCGGCGTGTAGACCTTTTTGCTTGGCAATCATTGACAAGGTTCTGCTACGGTAGTTACCTGCTAGATACTATTTGCATAATTATTTCGTACCCATTTTGTAGTTAGATAGAACATGATATATTTTCTGTTGATAGAAATTGACTAGATATACGAATAAGATATAAAAAGTTACCAAGGAACTGTTTATGAAAATCGCCATGACTGTTTCTTGTTTTTTTTTTATATTTTGCGCTGTCCAGGATTAAAGCGAAGCAAAGGAGCATGATGACGTAGGTGATAAGCTCATTCGGCCAGCGATCATGAAAGTTAACTAACCACTTATCGCAACGGTCAATCATTGGATGGGTGACCAAAAACGGTGTGGTGGTTCACGGCCCAGTCTCCCTATTTCAATTATAGGGAAGACCTGTGCTCTTGCAGTAGGGACATTAATATGCTGATGATTACGATGAGGAATAAAGCCAGCACCTTTGAAGGAGGAGGCAATAACAGTTTTTTTTTAAATGGCTTGAAATTTTATAAATCGACTGCTCCATTTTCCAGATAATAATAATTCATCATGTGAACTGACATCGCAAAATGTTAATGATGGCAGCACCACACTGATTATGATTGTCGGCCAGTACTAAGTTGCATTAATAACAGATGTATCTCGGACTACTAGCCCATCCATCACCGGAAGTGAAGGTCATTCGCCAAAATTATGCTTATGACCCACTTAGATTTGTTTCAAGTTGTGGCAGAAAAGATATAGAGGGACATAAAAGGTTATGCAAACAGACTATAGTATAGTTTCAGTCTGTATCGAAATAGTCAAACATTAATTTACAATCCTCTGAATGTTATTTCATGTAGGTATATTTACTTATAATCTATGTATAAGTATTTAAATAAATAAATTTATATTTATACTGTGTGACACAGCAATCAAAATGTAGATGAACAATTAATGTATATTTTCACATTATGTATTGAAAGGTGACTTCATGAATCATCTCTGAAGTCATTTTTCATCTTGACGACTCTGTAAGTGATGATAAAACAGGGAGAAAAAAAACAGCCCTTGCTGAGTTTCTTGCCGGTTCTTCTCAGTACAAGGTAGTACTTCGCCGTAGATTTACGAACCGATGGCGTAGCTTCTAGACATTCATATGTGCTTGTAACAGCCTAAACTGAATAAATGATTTTGATTGATAAATGATTAAAAAATATAGTTTTATGCGTGATATAGTAGGTCGACATATCACAGTATGCAAAACAAAAAACTCATTTAATAAATAAATTGAAACGAGTCAATATTTTATGACAGATGGGCAAACAGACGAACAGATGGCCAGCGGAGCTGGATACAAACTGGATACCCTATAACAGCTTCCCAGAGACCTTTGTGAAGAAGATACATCATCATTTTAAACTTCCAGGTCACGTAACCATCTCTACCTGACAGTGTTTTAATATTATTGGACTTTCTACGATTCACCCGAATACAGTTTAAAAGGCTTACCGAAAAGTTGTAGTATACTGGAAGTAGGTTATCTACATGTTGATTTATATTGACACATTATCTGTATTTTTATCTTTTGTCATCTTCCAATAAATATTTTAACTACATCGAATTGTGTTGTCGTCACTTTCCGGATACGGAAGCCTTAAAATAGCCATATTGATTATTGACGATTTACGCAATAAATATTTTCAAATATGAATGAGGTAAGTGTTTGAGTAGGAACAACAATTTATAAAAAAAAACATTAGTACATATTCAGTGGACCCGCTTTGAGCATGCTGCATTTATGTCGCAAACTATAACCCAGTCATTTTCATTATACTCTTTATTGCATTCAATAGTTCATAAACCAACTCAAATAAATAATAGGGTATTTGACAGTATTAACACTAGAGTGCCAATTGTTACCATCTGTGTTTAGACTGAATATTAGCAGGGGTTTTTAATATTTTTACAAAAAAAAATTCATAATTTTACTAAAAACCCACGAAAAAGATAATACATAGTTTTCTTATCTATTGTCACGTGATCCAAAACGCTTGGGATTGGCGGAGCCTAAAATGATGTCACACGCAAGTAAACTTCCGGTTAAAGTGACATTACATTGTATCGTTTGACATTTTAATAACAGTCGTGTGACGTCACACACTAGTAAGACGCCATATTGTCCAGAAAAACGTTTTCGCGGCAACTTGAAAATGGAGTTTTTGATTTGGTTATTTTTACGGAAATACACAACAGAATGATGAATATCCACTTTTTACGGACTCCACAAATATTAGTCAATAACATGAGATCGTTTTCTAAAACTTGTCAAATACAATACAATACAATACAATACAAAAACTCTTTATTAAACACCACGAAAAACATTGAACATTCTGCACAAAAACATTTAGTACAGGAAATACCCTATTAGCAAAGGAGCTTATCTCTAAAAGAGATATTTTCCAGCCAACCTAGGTGATGTCAGATATTCCAAACTTAGCGAGAAATTAAACTAAAAATAATTTAGTACTTCCAAACCGAGTCAGCCTAAATCAACTTTATTTTAATTATTTTAGATCTTACACCCATGCGTTATGTAGCAACACTAATAGGCTCTATAGGATTATAGGTTATTAGTACTATTGTCTCAGGAATTTACATCTGCACACAGTAACACAGTTATCTGATGTAACAATATGCAAAACGTTTACCGAACATATTACTTAACGGTAGCGTACTCGTGAATATTAACTCGACTTTCTCTATTCTAAAGATGGGCAGCCGAACAATTCCGACCTTGGAGACAAACTTTTAGTTGCACTATGTCAAAGGTTAGATTCTTATTTAGAACAAGTGCCAACCCATGTGGTATTTCTTTGCAACGATTCTATCTCTTGAACGGAAATGATAGACTACTGAATTTTTAACAGATTTTTTTTTGAGTGTGTATTCTGTTGGTCGCAGTTGACTTTTACAGCGTCACCGGGTTTGGGGACGGCGAGATCCTAAGGGAGGTCCCGAGAATTGGCGAGTGCCTCTAGAGGTAATCCAGGCGGACGACATCTCCCGACGGGGCCAGTCTTCTCTCCACTAGAACCTGAGGGAGGTCGGCTCAACTAGAGGGCGTCTCTGAGACTGGGACCTCGGCTCTAGTTAGCCGTTGTCGGGGGGCGGGGTTTTTAACAGAATACACGTTATGGTCTTCGCAGACAAGGAACTTTTATCCGTTGAGGACAAAAGTTCCTGAAAAGTGAAAAAAATGTCCGAGGGAACTTGTCACGGACTCAACGCACACGGTGTGTTGTAATACGGCACTATTTAGGAAAAGTCTTTTTTGCAATGCTCCTTATATTTATAGTAAATTACCTGAAAGTGTGCCAGAAATTACCGTGATCAATATATTTAAAAACAAATTACAACATTTTTTAATAGAAAAATGTTACTATACGGTCCGTGAATTTTTGCAAGACAAAAGTTTTTAGACTAATATTGAAAATGACATGCATGAAATAATTCCAATCATTTATGTATCGCTTATTGACATTTTCAATTAACTATGTTAAATTTATTAATGTGACATTGAAATAAATAATGTTTTATAGAAATATTATACTGCATGCCGATAAGGCAGAATATGACTGTACTGTGGCAACCTGTATTCGCATTAAAGATGATTTGAATTTGAATTTGAAACTTTACTCTTTCTTCTTTTCTATGCTCCTATATTTTTGATCAAGTTTTCGTTTTGACTACCCGACACCGTCTACCAGTTCGTATTCCAGTGTAAATATAGCTTCGGGTGCCCGAATTTCACTATTATTTTGGCGAATAGGGATGTCGAGAGTTGAAAAAAATATCGATATATCGATACATCGATATTTAAAAAAATATCAATATCGGCTTCGATATATCGCGAAAAAACATCGATATATCGATATATCGGACCAATTTTCTCCAAAAATATATTTAGGTCAGCCTAGCACAGTAATAATAACAATACAAATTATAATTAAAGAAAGAATTATAAAAGTACCAAATTGCCGCTACACTACATGACAGTACAGTATCTCACGAAAGATGACACGCAGAATAATAATGGAACAAAAATTATCTCCCTAAAAACAGACCCTATTTTCGAATGATGAAAATGTTTGCAGGGCCTCTCAGGTGCCATCTTTCGTAAACAAGACTAGACAGTCACACACTTCCACAGAATATAATGGAATTCAGCATAACCAATTCACCAGCGAAACAGATTTACAAATCATAGACAATACTAAATATAGCACAGATCATAGATATGGTGAATATCATTAATCTGAGATCCAGTTACGATTTTGCCAGATACGAATTTAATTAGGTCGTGATATGCCGCTAATAATAAGAAAATATCGTTTTTGATACGAATTTCGATATTGGTTATTTTGTATCGATGTATCGATATATCAAATTAAAATATATCGGCTAAAAATTACGATATATCGAACAAAAAATATCGATATATCGATATATTTTCAACAAGCCTATTGGCGAACAAAAGTCTGCGGGAAAAGATGCCTCATCTACGCAGGCTTTTACTGTAGGTGGCTAACCTATAACCAACAATGAAATAAAAAAATCCGGTTAAAAGTAAAGTATTTTTAACTTGTTTTCCCTTCGTTTGATAATCCAAATCGTATTGGTCAAACGACCTCTTTTCGAGTTCAAAGTTGAAATCAAATCTCTTAAATTGTACAACTTTATCGCAAAAACTGTTCAATAATAGATTTCCAAGAATCATAAAAAGTCGGAATTGAGTATTTACTTACCTATTTCGTGATTACCAATAGTGACCACAGTTCATAGTTATTCATTGTTTACACAGAACATGAATAAATATTTGCTATAAACACAATTATGTACTAACGCTCTTTCACGTAAGTACTTCTAGAAGAAAAGTACCTTATAATAATGTTGTAACCTCTGTTGCCGACCTCTTTTATAGATTTAGTTTTTATAGGTTTTTTGAAGTGTTTTTAACGTATTGACATTTTTGTTTCTTAGGTTTTCACGCACATCACTAATTACAAAAACAACATCAATAAATAAATAAAGTTTCGTGCATTAACCCGTAAAAACTAGTTTTATTTATTGACATTTTTATGATTTTTGCTATCAAAATTATTATTGTGTGTAGTCATATATAGTCTTTTCATGTCATCTGCTTTAATATTATTTGGTTACTTACTTTAAAATAGTGTAAATAAACCCATTGCGTTCAAGTCCTAGCATTCATTTTCCATCCCACTAGCTCTCCGCTTCAACCCCTTTAAAACTAAAGAAATAACATAAATGAATAACTTTTTTTTGTTGATTTCGAAATATTTTAAAACATTATATTGAGCCGTCTAAAGCCTTTTTATATTGACACTCAAACCCTGTTTAATAGCATTGTGTAACTACATTAAATAGAAAACTAATAATTAACTAACCACAGACAAACAAATAAGGAATTTCGCTTAAATGGCCAATCATTATATATTCTAGCCTAATTTCTTAATGTTATCATATAATTAAATGATATTGTTATTTTTTTCTAGTAAAATATCTTTTGAATTATAGGTGGTTAAATGCTTAAAATAGATATAAACATATTGTTATTGTTATAATTTTAATTTTTTAAGCTTGTAACTGCTTGATGTTTAAATCTAAAGAAAATATAACTAGAAAAAAATCCACGCGGACCATTCTGGCTGACCTGCAATGCGAAAAAATGGCGCTGCCTTGCAGCTTAAGAATGGCTAGAGGAATTTCGTCGTGGCCGTCAGGGCCACGCTAGCATAATTGATCAGTGCATTTGCCCGGATTGCGAAGGATGCGGGTTCGAGTCGTCGTCCCTGCCTAGAGTTCCCGTCTGCTGCCTGTCCGCGTGGAATTTTTCCTAGTTATATTTTCTTTAGATTTAAACATATTGTTGTTGTTCAAAAGTATATTGATTCGATGGTGATTGTAATTAATTGCAAACACGTTTGCAGGGTGTCACATGTACTATGTAATTAAAATTGACATCTTATAACCATGTCACTATGCAATAAATAATTTGAATTTGCAATATCACTTCAAAGTTTGGTATACAATGTTCTCAGACCTACAAACGTCACATCCCACGCTATTCCCAAAATTATCTCGATTCGAGGCTAAATTAAGTAATGCACGAGTGTAATACTGACGGTCTCACAATCATTTATATAGCTGATTGAGTTTCAAGCAACCTGGTTGCATCCGCATTCGCTAGCATCCACCAATCCGCATTGGGCCCGGTTGAAGGGTCACGGCCCAATCTCCTTATCTCATTCGTACACAACACCTATGCCGCAGCAGATGAAATATTAAGTGTAGGCGCACACTAGGCGACACGCAACAGCGACAACTCGGCGACTAGACGCGACGACAGGTTGCGGCCTACATTTTCATATACCTATGTTGTTCAAAGCTTCGCACACTTGGCGTCAGCGTGGCGAAATCGCGACGATAAGCTAGGGGAGTCGAGCGTGCTCGCTACTTGTCGCCGCGTCTAATCGCGCTGTGCTCGCACACACACGACAACAGTCGCGCGACAGCTCTGCGTCAGTCTCGCTGTGAGCGCTGAGGAAGGTGCATGTGTTTATTGACGTGACAACGTCTTAAATTAGGTTGCGGCTGGGAGTCACTTATGAAAAAGTGTAACGCTCGGTAACGTTACGATGAGTCTCTCGTATTAAGTTTAAGTTTACATGTACAATGTTTTAGTAAACAAAATATATTTCTATATCTAAAGAAAATATAACTAGAAAAAATTCCACGCGGACCAGGCAGCAGACGGGACTCGAACCCGCACCCTTCGCAATCCGGGCGGATGCACTGACCAATTATGCTACCGCGGCCCTCACGGACCGCGTCGAAATTCTTTCTAGCTATTCTTAAGCTGCAAGGCAAGGTGGGTTTACCTATAATGCGAAGAGATGGCGCTGCCTTGCAGCTTAAGAATAGCTAGAAAGAATTTCGACGCGGTCCGTGAGGGCCGCGGTAGCATAATTGGTCAGTGCATTCGCCCGGATTGCGAAGGGTGCGGGTTCGAGTCCCGTCTGCTGCCTGGTCCGCGTGGAATTTTTTCTAGTTATATTTTCTTTAGATTTAAACATCAAGCAGTTACATGCTTTAAAAATAATAAAAATTATAACTATATTTCTATAGTTAAAATTTGTGCAATTCTTATTTTCATTCAATTCCTTGTTCCTATTGTGCAATTTAATTATATTCATATCAATAAATATTCTACCGAGAAAAAGACGTTCTCACGTAAAATCTTCGCCCGTAAAACCGACTTTACAGGCAACCATTTTTTTATTGATATAGATAAGTACCAAGGCAAGTGCAACTAGAGGCTCCAAATTCACTCACAAGATGAACAACACTGCCGTCTCACTCGAATACTCGACTACTAATGATCGCTTCCTGCATGATGTCTGTCGTTACGACTAGTCGCCGACGCTAGCGACAGCTCCGCGTTTAGTCGCGGCGACAAGACGCCAAATGCAAACGACAACGCCGCGACAAGAAGCGACGACAAGACGTGACGACAAGACGCGACGCCAAGTCGCCTAGTTTGCGATGTCTCTAATAGGCTGATGATGACCTTTATGCAGTTAGTTGAAAATTCCTCTCACATAGAAGATTTTGTTTAATTCTATAGTTCTGGTGTTGCAGATGTCTAAGGGCAACGGTGATCTTACCATTAGGACTTGTCTGCTCGAATACCCCCAATAATATGAATAAATAAATATTTCTAACACCCACACCAATTAGCCTAGCCCCAAAGTAAGCACTGTAAGCTTGTGTTATGGGGATACTAGGGTTACGGATAGAATACATATACTGATACACATATAGGAATATTTATTTAGACATATATATTAAAAATCCATGACCAAGTGGTATGTACCTACGCCGGTTTGATGGTGCCGGCTTATCGTGAGGGTCGAATCTCGATGGGCCAAATGTTAGTACGATGAATACGAGCATTTGTACATAATAATAGATGTTTATGTATTTCTACATAACAATATCACACTAATATTATAAAGGAGAAAGTTTGTGAGTGTGTATGTGTGTTACTTCTTCTCGTCTAAACGGCTGCAGCGATTTCAATAAAATTTGGTATGTAGTTAGCTGACACCTTGGATTAACACAAAGGCTACGTTTACGGCGGGAAAATATTCCTAATAAACAGCGCGGGGCACAGCTAGTATATATATGAAGAGTATGTGTATTCTATTCGTTACCGTAGTATACCAAAACACAAGCCATACAATGCTTACTTTGGGGCTAGGCTAATTGGTGTGAGTGTTGGAAATATTTATTATTAATATTTCTGCATCTTGAAGTGCTAAAAACTGACTATTTTCTCAATACGTAGTTGATGGTGGATAAGGGCATTGTACGCCTTGCTGGCACCATTGTTCAGGCACACAGCACGGGAACGACCGCCTCAGTGCGTGTGTGTCGCAACATGTTACAAAAGACGGTGTCTTGCAATAGGGGTGATGACGGGGTACAGTAAACGAAATTCTATTTAATCCGTCAGTTAGATGATCAAAAAATAATGAACTCGTATTATTTTCTTTTGGGGAATCAACCAAAAAATGACAAAATTACAGCGCGTCAAAGTTTGGGAGTAGGGGCTCGTGACGTCACTTTTAAGTGAAAATTATACCAAAACGTCGACGTCATGCGACTTTTCAAATCAATATATCTCTGCAATGTTTATATTATGAGAAAAAAGAAAAAATACGTGTCCAATACTTTTTGATAACCTACCTGATAAACAAAGAAAAAAAAATTGTCATCATCCCTATTCTACCGGCTATACCTATATAATATTCTAGCGGCCCGCCCTCGCTTCGCTTCGGTGTAGAGCTGAAGTGTAGACTACAGTTTTTGTTCTCAGGCTTGTATTATAACACAATGACATACATCTATGATTCTTCTTATACCTGCATGCAAAGTCTCAGCCCGATCGATTTAAACTTGACAAAGTTTCATACAAACTTTCATTTCCTATTTTATCCCCTTGGGGGTAGTATTGATCAAAATCCTTTCTTAGCGGATGCCTACATCATAACATCTACCTGCATGCCAAAGGACAATGTTAAAATTGGCCTAAGAACCAACACCAATTTGGCATTTATGATAATTCTTAGTATATTTTTTGCGATAATTATCAGTATTTAGATTGTGACGGACACTTCCAGTTAAGTAAGCTAAATTAAAAAGTTAATAAATAATCTGAGACAATAAATATCATTGTAAGTGTATAATCTATGACAGCACTGCAAACAAAAAACACTTTCTTCCTAATGCCGGCACTTCACTTGGCTATTCGTATTTGCTATTTAAAAACATGACATGTCTGTCCTTTTCATTCCTTATTAAGCATGACAAGGACAAACTGTTCTCAAGTGAAGGGCAGGCATAAACTCGATACTCTGTGGTTGTGGTGCAGGCAGTTTGCATTCGTAGTAATCTGTGGCATTCGTGCAATCTCGTCAAAGAGTAGGTACTTTTATATACGGAAAATTCTCGTTCGGATTACCTGTTGTGTGTGTTTATTTGCTATTGTTTTTCCTTTAATTTAACTATTTCTATTTCGGCTATCTAATATGCCATCGATGTTACCAAAGTGCAGAGATCTTATTACCAAGTGCTAGTGAACCTGTGCCACAACATCCTGAGAGGATCATAATGCCAAATTATTCAAGAGCACCTGATACACATTCACGTTGCATATTTACACAATATACATGTGTTATACAAATAAATACAATATGATACAATTATGTGAAAAATAGTCAATAAATAATAAGAAGCAAAACTATTGTTTTTATTTTATTCATGATTCCTACCTAACCAAGTTTTTCCTAATAGTTATTCTTTAAAATCGCACCGAATAAAATGAATTAGTTGTAATATTAATTCACTTCATACTAAGTTCATAGTATGTACTTTTATTGAATGACCTATGTTTCATTAAATATTAAACATAACGTCAAAAATATTTTAGATTTCCTAATAATTTAAGTTCTCAGAAGTGTCCGTCAATAATCTTTGTTTTTACAGTCATTTACTTGCGATTTCGAACCTAGAAAATAATATTTCATGATTGTTGGTTCTTAGGCTAACTATGTATGGACGCAGAACAATGTCCTTTCAGCCCGATCCATCCAGTGGTTTGGGCTGTGCGTTGATAGATCACTATGTCAGTCAGTAAGTCACCTTTGAGTTTTATTTAAATAGAAGATAATTTCATACACAAAATATTATTTTACTCATACTATGCTCCATCTTCCTTTTTTGAGATGACGGCGCCAACTTAGCGGCCTTCTTACCTTCATTTACTATTTCCGCTTGTCCACCGCAAGCCAAATCATCTTTATCTCATATAGTGGACCAACGGCATTAGGTGGAGTTTTTTCTGTTGTTTAAGTCTGGAACCTTAAGGAGCTTAAAGTTCCAGACACAGGGTAGGTAGTATATCATGGTAGACCACGGCGCAAGTGATACGTCGGCATCTTGGCTTACCATCTCTTCCACCATGGTCTTCTCACAACCTATCCTTAGTTATCCCACGCCACTCCACTGATTTCAAGCCAAGTCATTCTATGGAAGAGCTGTTAAATTGTGGAACTCTTTACTATTGGATATTAAACGTGATCAGACGAGGGACTCCTTTTGCTATTAAAATTAAGGAATATTTCCTAAAGCTGGACTCTACCTGATCTTTTTATCTGTTCATTACTTTGTATTGTATTTTATAGCTTCCTTTTATACTTCGACGGCATCCGTGGCCGAGTGGTTTGTACGCCGGGTTTCATGGTGTCGCCGATTCGAGAGGTCCCGGGTTCGAATCCAGGTTGGAACAGATGTTTGTGTGATAAACACGAGCATTTGTACTCCAGTCATGGATGTTTAATATGTATTTCTATATAAATATACTTATACACATATATGTAAAGTATAGGTATGTATTCTATCCTTTACCCTAGTATCCCGTAACACAAGCCTTATAGTGCTTACTTTGGGGCTAGCCTAATTGGTGTGTTGGACATATTTATTTATTTATTATATTTTATATTCTTATATTAACGTTTATTTATTTATTTTTACAATGCACTAGCCCGCTGTTTCTTCTATTCTTATGGTATGGTTTCATTTAGCCAAAGCTGCCTGGTAGAGATTGCTACCTAGCAATAAGGCCACCTTTTGTGTTTACATTCCTGTGTTTTAAGTTTTTTTTTTGTATTTTGTGTAATAGTGCAATAAAGAATATTCATTCATTCATTCATACCATCAGGCGGGCGATGTTCATATTAGCCATCCATTTCATATTGAACAAATTAATGTCTTAATTTTTACTCTTCGCTTTAATCGGTTTTAGGAACTAGTTAATAGTTCAAAAACCCAATTAAGTATTGTTGTGGCCGACTGTGAAATCGACAAGTTGGGCACACCCAGAGTCATCACAGAGCGTCGATGACAAATGTCTTCTGAAGCGGAAAATCACATTTTCACTGGAAAACACACAAGTCTTCAATGACGGCACATCTCGTAAATAATTTAGACAAGGTTTTTGTTTGCACAGAAAAGAAGTGGCTGCTTAAACAGATAACTAGTAAAACAATAAAATTGGCGTGGTGCGTAGAAAGTAGTATATATAGTTTTTTTTTATACATAGATAGGTCCGACAAATGACTTCACCCCACCTGATGTTAAGTGACGGTGAAGTCCAGACGCGAAGATAGCTGGTACAGCAGTTCTACCTGCCACACCAGCCATCCTCACCCTGCCGGCCTGCATGTTGCTCCTTCACGCCACTTTTAAAGGGTCCCAGGTTGTAAGACGGAGGGAACATGTGAGCGGGCAGAGCATTTCTATTATTTACGCGTTGGAATTGTGGCCACAGTTAGACGGTGACAACGTAGACCAGCGCGCGTGGTCCTCTGAAGGAAAGGGGAAGGTGGAATAAGAGAGAATAACTCCTCAGAACACTCGCCGTGGTACAGACGATAGAACGCGCTAAGTGACTTACGAGTATAAAGAAGTATTTAATTTGTATAGACTAGACACGAGTCATATTACTGTTTTGCACAAAAAGTCCAGTGCGTTTAGTTTCAAATACAATTTCATTGCTTTTTTGCTAATAAATCTCGCCTGGGAAAGTGATCTCCATCTTACAGAAGATCACAGTATAACAACACTTCCTTTTGGTAGTGTTGTGTATCTATCGATGAGTAAAGTTCTAGGGCTCCGGGTTAGGGGATTGTGTCATGATAGGCAATGATAGCTCGATGGCGCCCGTGGTTAGCGCGGTCGGCTGCGGTCGTTGTAGTTGAGCAACTTTCGCAGTGGTCGGTCATTGGATGGGTGACCAAAAATTTACTATCTCGAGCTCCTCCGTGCTTCGGAAGGCACGTTAAGCCGTTGATCCTGGCTGTAACATAAGCGTGTTGGCCACCCTTTTAAGATAAAAAAAAACTAGAAAAAATTCCACGCCGACCAGGTAGCAGACGGGACTCAAACTCGCACCCCTCGCTATCCGAGCGAATGCACTGACAATGGGTCAATGCTATCGCGGCCCTGACGGCTCTTCGCATTGCAGGTAACCCACACTAGTAATATTTTCTTTATATTCAAACATCGGGGTAATTACAAGCTTAAAAAATAAAATAAAATGTTTTATGCAAAAAACCACCAGTAATAACATCCTTCTAAATGGTTAACAAACTTATTACAGAATGGCTCGACTCCTAATGATTCTACATTTGAATTAAGTTATCGTCACAAAGATCATCAAATAACTTTTCAATCAATTTCATATCAATCATATAAACCGTCACAACTTAAGATTGTTGTGCATAACGTTGTGAAAATTATTAATCGTACATTTCAGCGTATATAAGTATTTACTTTAAACGATATTTTATTTGTCTCAACATTACTTATTGTATAATCGACACTTCAAGAGAATTTCTTAGAAAAAGATGCGATTTTGTGTCAGACATACATAAAATTATAGAGTCTGCGCAGAAAGAGAATGGGATTTAGATTGGAGGGCGCTGTAGTGCTTTTCTACCGTATTTGTAAGGTTTTACCCCTTTTAGACATGATTAAATACAAAAAACCGCAAGAAATCACAACAACAAACAAATCCGTATCAATACAAAACTTTGACGTTTTACAAATTGCTGGGTTTGATTGCCAAATAAAAATCTTAATGTTAGTTCCGTTTTTCGCCACGCCCGTTCTCGTTCTCTTTCCGCACAGACTCAAGAAGATTTTTTTTAATAAAACTAAATCTGCAATTTTTTTTAATTAAAACTATGTATAAAAAGTATAACATATTTAAATTCCGCCTTCCTTTGCAGGCAATTAAAGTTAGCTTTAACATTTGTTAGTGGAACTGGAATGAGGTAATTACACAACAATGAAAGGGGGAAAAGAAAGTTAACTTTGCGATACGTAACTGGTAGTTAGTGGACCACCAAGCAGGACGCCATAGACTACAAGCACTGTATAATCAAATCTCAATATCCATCATTCCACTAGGCTTGTTGAAAATATATCGATATTTTTTGTTCGATATATCGTTATTTTTTGCCGATATATTTTGATTCGATATATCGATACATCGATACAAAATAACCAATATCGAAATTCGTATCAAAAACGATATTTTTTTCATTATTAGCGGCATATCACGATCTAACTAAATTCGTATCTGGAAAAATCGTAACTGGATCTCAGATTAATGATATTCAACATATCTATGATCTGTGCTGTTTTTAGTATTGTCTATGTCATCATTCGAAAATAGGGTCTATTTTTAGGGAGATAATTTTCGTTCCATTATTATTCCGCGTGTCATATTTCGTGAGCTACTGTACGATATTTTTGGGAAAATTGGTCCGATATATCGATGTTTTTTTCGCGATATATCGAAGCCGATATTGATATTTTTTAAAATATCGATGTATCGATTTATCGATTTTTTTTTCAACTTTCGACATCCCTACATTCCACAGCGTCATTACGGCGCAATGAGGGCTACCGTTTTTTGTCTCACCAGATGGCGCCACTGTTGAGTAAGGTCCTGAATAGGATATTTGACAGATTTTAGAAAACGATCTCACGTTATTGACTAATGTTTACGGAGTCCGTAAAAAGTGGATATTCATCATTTTGTTGTGTATTTCAGTAAAAATAACCAAATCAAAAACTCCATTTTCAAGTTGCCGCGAAAACGTTTCTCTTTACAATATGGCGTCTTACTAGTATGTGACGTCACACGACTGTTATTAAAACGTCAAACGATATAATGCAATGTCACTTTAACCGGAAGCTTACTTGCGTGTGACGTCATTTTAGGCTCCGCCAATCCCAAGCGTTTTGGGTCACGTGACAATACATAAGAAAACTATTATCTTTTTTGTTAGTTTTTAGTAAAATTATGAATATTTTTATTGTAAAAATAGTAAAAACCCCTGCCAATATTCATTCTAAACACAGATGCTAACAATTGGCACTTTATTTTTAACACTGTCAAATACCCTATTGTAACTTTTAAAGTTTAATAATACGCGCGTGAAATCAAAGTTTACATTAAAATCATATTTTAATACAAAATAACCTTATCCTAAACATAATCGGCCATTTTGTTTTGTTCGGAAAAAAGGACGGCATAATTATTTTTCTTAGCTCCGCTTTTAAATAACTGACATTCACTGTTATGTTACTCATATTTGCCATATTAAAGCCGAGTTATTACCAAATATTCACAACATTATTTTCATTAGAAATAAACCCACAAGCAATAACATTTGACATTTCGGAGACTTCACGCTACACTAGCGCCTCTAGCGGCGGATTCATACGCGATAGTTGTCATTACACTTGGTCGTTGGCCCGTAAACTAAGTGTAAATGAACGTAGTCGAGTGTTATGTTCTTACAAATAAATAACTGAACTGATATTAATTAATGCAATATGACTTTCAATTCAATTCAATTCAATTTATTTGCATTAAATAGGGTACAAATAATGGTGTTACATTTCATCTAAGTTGTCTCTTAACCTATTTAGTCATATAAAGAAGAACATGCAATTTTTTCTATTAAATCTACTATATAAAAAAAGGTAAATTTAAAAAATCAAAAAACCCGACTGCTTAATTATACTTCAAATAAAAACTGAAAAGAAAAAAACAAGTCCAGTAGTCTATAATTCTGTTAATAAGGAACAAACCTACTTTAACAGTCGGGACCCATTAGATATTCAAGAATACATAATATTTTTCAACAGTGGGTCCCGACTGTTAAAGTAGCTTTGTTCCTTATTAACAGAATTATAGACTACTGGACTTGTTTTTTTCTTTTCAGTTTTTATTTGAAGTATAATTAAGCAGTCGGGTTTTTTGATTTTTTAAATTTACCTTTTTTATTTCACACTTTTCAGTTAGTTAGTATTTTAAGACGGTATATACCGTAGTCTTGTTACTTCAGTAAGGGAATTAATATCGCGGTAATTATTAAGTACCTGGCGTCGGTCTAAAAGATTGATTTATTAAGACATATAAAGACTTTACCAGCGGGGTCAAGGCTACAGATGGGCCTCAATTTTCGCAAAAATGTGTGAAGTTAAATCAAGTCGTTACATAAATATCTCTTATGTATGTAAATTTTATAGTAAACTAGCACTTACTCAAAAAGTCATCTTTTGTTTATGTTTTTTTTAATTGTTTAGCAGTAAATATAAAATTCATTTACTTTTATTCGTCGACTATTTAAAATTGGCAGTGGCTGCATTGTCATGTCAATGCCGGACGTCTAAGATTTTGATATACACAAATTCAGTGTCAGTCCCTAATCTCATAATTTGATAAACCTACATAATTCACAGAAACCCAATATGTAGATGCCAGAAGTTAACTTCAAATGTTTTTAATCACCCTATATACAATACCAATCAATGACGTGTCGCAGGTTGAAGAAAGAAGTAATTCCCGTCTGTTGTTTTGGACAATGGTGGCAACTGCCTTAGATCACTAAATTAAATAATTATGCAATCACCAAAGCAAAGTTTATAATATTTGATTAAACTAAAGGCGCATAATAAAATTTTCATAACGTTAGGTAGAGCACCATAGCAATCTCATTTATTATCAATTTATAGTTCTCTTTGTAGTTTTCTTTTAAAGCGTTCACTTTTAACAGGTCAAAGACTTTGTGTTCGCCCCTTTTTTATTGGTAGTGTAAAGCTCGAATGAAAAGTACTCCCAGTAGTGCAATCATGGCAAATATTTACAATTTTTTTTTTGTTTAAAAAAATACCGAATAACGTATCACTGTTAAGCACAAATGCTAAGTAACTTTTACAAATATAATCAAATAAACCTATTACTTACTTTATTTTTAAATCCGTTTCATCAATTAAATACTTATCTTACCCTAACTATCTATACTAATATTATAAAAAGGCAAGATTTGTATGTTTGTAACAAATGATCTGTCAAACTACTGAACCCGTTTCAAATATTAATTCATCATAAGGTAGCTACGTTATTTATTATAACATTTTTCTTTATTTAAATACATTTTGTCCGAGTGACATAGGCTATATTTTATCCCGATAAATAAATTTCGCCCGTACAATGCCCGGGTGGATCACTAGTAAGTATAATATAATATTATAGATGCGAAAGTGAGTTTGTTTGTTGCGCTTCCGTGCCTTAATAGCTAAATCGAATATAATGAATTCCCATATAGAAGTAGATGGGAACTTGGTTCTTAGCTACAACATCGCAATACTTATAGGCGTAGGGTGGTGAAAGGGGTGATTTACCTATAAAAATCTACATTATTTACTTTGAATTTTGCAGAATTATTACAAAACCAATATTATCGCGAGCTGATTAATAAATACAGGGATTCCAATAACTATGTACTTACTGCGAAAAATGGGTTATTTGTCATTATATTAAGTAAACCTTTTTTGTAACATTAAGTAATATCGTTAAAAAAAATGAAAAACAGGAAAATTCTGAGTTTTTTATTAAAATTCAATAATCATAAATACCTATTATGATAATATATTTTTCATCATTTAATAAGAAGGAACTGTATCACAGTTTTATTGTTAGTACTTCGTATAGGATCAGATACTGCGAATAGCCCATTTTTTTTACTTAGTACACCGCGCTATCACTTTGTCATCGTTGTAACTTTTTAAATATTTGTCGAAATGACATAGTGTAAAAAGCAAAGTTTATCGTCTTTAAATATCAAAAGCGATAAAAGTATTTGTTTTGATAAAAAATGATTTGTTAATACAAAATGTGCATTTTGGAAATAGATATCAAATAATATTTTAGTTTTGATTCACTATTTTAGCGGTAATGACTTACACATTAAAAATAGATATATGGTGTCACGGACTTTTTTTAGAACTATTTAAGAGATACATTTTTACTCTACATTACATTCATGTAACTTTTATTGTTTTTGCAGTGCAGGCCAAAATGGCTCGCAGATGGGAGATTTTTTTCCGTCCTATGTGACACTTATTGTTAAATATTGGCCAATTCACTTAATAACTACATAAATTATTATATATATGTAATTATCATATATGAGCTATATTACTGTTAAGTTTCACTAAAATCCATTCAGTATTTTTTAGGTGAAAGAGTAACAAAGATCTAAACGTAAGATTGAAATTAAAAGCGTAAGTGGTTAATATACAACTTTAAAGCGTTGTAGATCCTAAACAATCATATAAAATGAAAAATGGTGTTAGAAACCTAAACATGATTTTCGATTATCTAGACAGTGATACCCCACTCGACATATTTTGTCAACTTATTTTTTTTACTTCGTCACAATATGGCGCCTAATTTTGCCCATATTGAATTTTGATTACTATCATATCTTTAGTAGCACTCCCATGATTGAGACGAATCGATTGATGTATGAATCATCAAAATCGGTCCAGGCGTTTGGTCTCTAGTGTGCCACAAAGGAACAAACATACATATATAGACTGTTAAACACATAACCCTGTCTGCGCGTCGCGCTTCGCGCTCTTGCATTGCGCAGCCGGGTAAAAATAAGTCGGGTTTTCCTTCCTGACGCTATAACTCCAGAACGCACGAACCGATTTCCACGGTTTTGCATTCGTTGGAAAGGTCTCGGGCTCCGTGAGGTTTATAGCAAAGAAAATTCAGGAAAAATTAAAAAAAAAACTTCTTTTAATCACCAAACGAAATATTACATAAAACGAAGCCATCTGGTGGCGAAACGGAGTTCGCGGGGTTTGCTAGTTACCTATATTAATTACCTATATAAATGTCAATAATTCTTATTATAATATTTTAATTATTCGATGTCGTCAATTTATCATGTCCATAATTATCTGAATGTCCATAATTATCTTTATTCATTATACAAATCATGGTTTTACAATCACATGTGCAGTCTGCAGTCATGACAGTTTTTTTACACCGCGGGAATATCGTTATGTCATGATGACAGTAGTTAGCCGTTCCGAACCATGCACTATACCCATAACATCGAGTACGCCCGTATTGGGTTAGGGTGCGGCCAGAGTGCACTCAGATTCAGATTCAGATTCTGAAAACAAGCGCGAGAAATAAACAGTGTAGTCTAAGCAGGTTGCCTGCTTTTTCTTCGCTTTGTTTTCTGAGTCTGAATCTGAATCTGAATCAGGAGTGCACTCTGGCCGTACCCTTAGATTTCCTTTTGTTTACCCGACTTCGTATTCCAGCCCGTCATCATCACATCACCAGCCAATTAATGTCCCCACTGGTAGGGCAAAGGCCTTCCTTATGAATCGACCATGACCCACCACGCGGACCTAGTAAGGATTGGTGGGTGCTAACGAATGTATATGCAGCCGGACCAACGACTTAACGTGACCAAAGGGTGACCAAAAATCTTCTATCTCGAGTTCCTCCGTGCTTCGGAAAGCACGTTAAGCCGTTGGTCCCGGCTGCATCTGCAGTCGTTAGCACCCGCCAATCCACACTGAGCCCGCGTGGTGGGTCATGGCCTAATCTCCCTATTCCATTCATAGCGAAGGCCCGTGCCCCAGCAGTAGGTACATTAATAGGCTGATGATGATAATGATATGGAAATAATAGAGTTTTGAAGATTCATCTAACTTACTTGATCTGAATTAACATCAACAACATTCAAATCGTGACATTGGAATTATTCAGCCAATAAACTTACCTTGATTAAGATGTTAGAAGTCGATAAAATGTTCATAGTCGTAAAATAATAATAAATAAATCGATAAAATCCGTTACATTCGAATTGTTTGAGCTTAGAATTTCAAAACGTACCAATTTTACATTTGGTTGAGGGAGCCACGCATATAAAAATAACTTATCTTGTATTCAAATATTGCTCTTGTATTTGCATCAAAATCTTGCACTTGATTAAATTCTTTCGTATTAAATATATAAATAAATATAATATCTTACGACAGGAGATAATAACTAGACTGGTCATAAATACTGTAACATTTTTTTTCTCTTTTCAACTTTTTAATTATTTTGAATTTGGAATTCTTGGAATTCTTTTAAAAACTTCTTTCGATTTTGCGCCATTTCACATATTTTTTCGTTTTCATTATCAAATGACAATATGGAATGGGGTGTTAAAGAAAATGGCCCTGGCCCTCATCTAGTAGCCCAGAACTCAACCCTTTAAACTTCAAGTTACAGTCAGTTTTAGAGGACATGGCCTGCTCTAAACGACACGGCGACATTGAGTCTCTTAAAAAACCTTTGGAGCAAGCAGTGGCGAAATTCCGCTTGGAAACTTAGATTAAAACAAAAAGTGATCTGCACCAATTGTGGTCCAGGACCCTAATCGCTTTAGTCACAACTTGACATGTGAACGCCAAAAAGAAATATTGCTAATATTTTGTGTTTAGGTATATGATAAAACAATACCAAAACCTAAGTGTGTTTTTAAAAAGTGCTCAAATTGCTCAAGAACTAAAAATAAAACCCACGGCATCACTTTTCATTCGTAGTATTTTATAGTAATAAAATATATTTTTTCATAAAAATTGTTGTTTGTTTTGAATCTTATTCGGTAGTGACGTCGAGTACTGGTCGCGTGATTGGTCGGTAATGCAGTGACGCGGATCTCGCCGTCCCGTTCGCGCTGCCGTGGGATCAGTTTTTGTTTGATGCAAGTATGAGCGTACCGTATCTATCCTTTTTGTTTTAATCTAAGCTTGGAAACAATGCGTAAATCCATATATTCGCGGCCAAACAGATTAAAGGCCTGTATTAAAGCCAAAGGTGGCCATTTCGAATAGTTTTTTTTTGCTGAGACTTTAATAAAAAAGTAGGTATAAATTTTAACAATATTACATTTTTTTTCCAACACACACCAATTAGCCTAGCCCCAAAGTAAGCACTGTAAGGCTTGTGTTATGGTATGCTAGGGTAACGGATAGAGTACATATACTGTACATATATGTATATTTATATAGAAATACATATTAAATATCCATGACTGGAGTACAAATTCATCACACAAACATCTGCCCCCACCGGGATTCGAACCCGGGACCTCTCAAGTCGGCGACACCCGGCGTACGAATCACTCGATCTCCACGACCGTTACTTTATAGAAAACAATGCATTTTCATTTGTACACATAGTATTACGTTAATCCAATTGAATTAGTTGGTTTAGTATTAAACGACGTATAATGCGATTCAAATAAGAATAGGAAAGCCAATGACCTCCATCTGTCAAATGACGCTTGAAAAGTACAGTTTGCAAAAAATCTTGGAACTCTTTTTTAGCACTCAGATAATTCTAGAATAAAAAAACCAAACATTTGTAAACAAACATGCCGACGATGACAACTCCGGTAGTTATGCAGAGCTGAGCGGAATTGAAGAGCTAGATTCCGATTAATATTTTTACTCACACAGTCATAAATGTTATTAAAAATCCATGTTTTTTTTTCTCAATCTCAGTAAATAAGTTTTATTAATAAAATCTGATGTATTTTCTCGCTTAATCTTAGTAAATAAGTTTTATTTAAAAAAACCTGATGTTTCTTCTCGCTTAATCTTAGTAAATAAGTTTTATCGAAGAAAAAATTTTATTGCTCACTCTACCTATTTTGTTTCAATTGACAGCTTTGACATCACAAAATGGCGCCCAGTCGATCCTATTTTTAGTTGAATCGCATTATACGACCTTATGCTACTCAAAAAACTACACAAAGAAAAGGGATAGAAACACGATTGTTAGTTTGTTAGAAAGAGCTCGAAGAGCTGATTTCGCCTGTCTAAAAAGTGATTTTGGTCTGATTTTGACATCAGACCTTAAGCGTCTCACGTCTTGATTTTATGAATCAAAGAGAGTTTGTAATGTTAGTAATAACGATAAAGTATTATAATGGCAATCGTACCCGTCATGAACTCTTGAAAAATTCAGTAAGCAACAATATGAAAACAAAAAAGAATTGTGGTTTACCTATAATGCGAAGAGATGGCGCTGCCTTGCAGCTTAAGCATGGCTAGAGGAATTTCGACGCGTTCCGTGAGGGCTGCGGTAGCATAATTGGTCAGTGCATTCGCCCGGATTGCGAAGGGTGCGGGTTCGAGTCCCGTCTGTTGCCTGGTCCTCGTGGAATTTTTTCAGTTATACTTTCCTTAGATTTAAATATCAAGCAGTTACATGCTTTAAAATAACAAAAAATATAACATAAAAAGAAACTCAACTATATAGTGATGTGATATTTATGTGTTTCTTTCGTCAATAAACAATATTATTAATTTATTGTTTATTGACGAAAGAAACACATAAATATCACATCACTATATAGTTGAGCTTCTTTTTATGTTATATTTTTTGTTATTTTAAAGCATGTAAATCAAGCAGTTACATGCTTTAAAATAATAAAAAATATAACAAAAAAAAAGAAGCTCAACTATATAATGATGTGATATTTATGTGTTTCTTTCGTCAATAAACAATATTATTAATTAAAAGGCTATAACAATAACAGTGTCGCAGTCATTGCAAAATCTAAACGGAACAAAAGATTAATAAATTGGCAATAGTTCATGCACAAAAATTTAACAGTTGAAACAAAGTAGCGTAAACATTTTTCAAGGATTAGTTTGCGATGCAAATTTCAATGTGGACACGCTTCTTTATAGTGAAAGCCTCGAAAGAAAATAAGCAATCGATTTATTGACAGCGAAGGCTTTACTTACTTTACCCCCCCCCCCCTCACCAGGGGGGGGGGTAAAGTAATGTCGTGAGATTATATTCAACCCTATAACCATGCCCCAATCTCACGTGGGAATTTTCAAAATGTAGGTTTCTTACAAACGCCCGACGCGTTTGTAAGAAACTTGTAAAAAGAAAAATAAAATTGCTCCGTGCTTTTATTTTATTCAGATTAAATTGAGCTATTTGATAAAAAACAAATATGGTGGTCTGACAGTCAGTTGATGTATAACGTCGAAGTATGAATGAAATTATTTTCGTTCGAATGAATTAGTGAATGATATTAATCGTATTACGATTACGCTTAAGATTGAATCTTAAGCATGTATAATCTGGATTAAATGGACCAAAATAGTATATTTCTTTTTTGTTTCAATCAGATAAAAAATGCGTGATATTTGCCGAGACCCCCCCTCTCTGCAACGTAAGATTAGATGAGATTAGACTCGACCCCCTCCCCCCCTTAAACATCTCACGTAATTTATGGACGCCCCCTTATGGGAATGTTCATAGGAAAATAACACGAGAGAGGTAGAACACGTCTTCATCATCAGACAAAAATACAAAACGATCAAAGAGAATGGCATTTCATTGTGGGCTACTGTGTGGTCTTCTAATGGACACTCTATTTCGAGCTGAAAATCTAAAAGTATTTATCTGTTTGAGTTTTTGTCTGTTACCTCTTCACGCTTGAATCGCTGAACCGATTTCGATGAAATTTGGTATAGAGATAGTTTGAGTCCTATCAGAGGATCTGTGTTAGTTTTAATCCTAGATATAACCCTTTCAAGAGGTGATAAAGGTGGAGGAGAGTTGTATCGGAAACCAATGTATCCACGCAGATGAAGTAGCGGTTTATCCGCTAGTTGTCTCATCTTTATATATATAATTCTTCTGTGAGTGTGTATGTCACTGAACTTCTCTTAAACGACTGGACCGATTTTGATGAAATTTTTTGTGTGTGTTCAAGGGGATCTGAGAATGGTTTAGATTCACAATTTTGTCCGCTGGACAACCCCTATTTTTTTAGGGCGGTACGAAGTTCGCTGGGTCAGCTAGTATATTATATAGTTACTAGCTGTCCTAGCGAACTTCGTACCGCCATAAAAACTAGGGGTTGGTGGTAGAAGTGTGAAAATTTAGGGTTGTATGTATTTTTGTATGATGTATCATAAAAAAATTAAAAAAAGAATATCTAAAATTAAAAAAAAATTAGGGGTGGATTACCCTTAACATTTAGGGGGATGAAACAGATGTTGTCCGATTCTCAGACTTACTATGCACACAAAATTTCATGAGAATCGGGAAAGCCGTTTCGGAGGAGTTTAACCACAATTTTATATATTAGATTCTCTCTTATTCCACCTTCCCCTTTCCTTCAGAGGACCACGCGCGCTGGCCTTCGGTGTCACCGTCTAACTGTGGCCACAATTCCAACGAGTACAAAGAAATTTGGTGACTCATTCCTTTGTCGCACTATCCGTAAATGGAATGCTCTGCCCGCTCACGTGTTCCCTCCTTCTTACAACCTGGGATCCTTTAAAAGAGGCGTGAAGAAGCAACATGCAGGCTGGCTAAGTGAGGATGGCTGGTGTGGCAGGTAGAACTGCTGTACCAGCTATCTTCACATCTGGACTTCACCATCACTTAACATCAGGCGGGGTGGAGTCATTTGTCGGACCTATCTATAAAAAAGAAATAAAACAATAACAGCATGTAATAAGAAAATGCCACTTAGATTATTCATTTATTCAAGTTAGTCAAAATGAGTAAGCTAGCAAGCACATGACTAATAAGCATAATTAAATAAAGACGGAGCACAAATAATTGTAATTTTGAGGCACACGAGATGCAACAATTTAGATAAACTATGCGTCATCTCTAAGGAATTTACTATTGGTAGTATTGAACGGGTGTATCTTAATTGTAAATATTTACAAGGCAAGGATTAACATTTTTTTTTCACGAACATTTGATGTTTTTAATATAAGTAGAATCCAGTAGTAACAAATTTGAGCTGCTGTGAACAACTGGTGAGATTAAAACAAGAAGTTGAGAGAAAGCGGCGAATTAATCAATAGAAGTGGTGTGGTTTTTCATCATGATAACGCTAGCTAGACCTGGAGGAGGAGGATGAGGAGCTCGATGGCGCAAGTGGTTAGCGCGTTCCGCAGCGATCGTTGAATTTAAGCAACTTTCGCAGTGGTCGGTCATTGGATGGGTGACCGAAAATTTACTATCTCGAGTTCCTCCGTGCTTCGGAAGGCACGTTAAGCCGTTGGTCCCGGCTGCATCTGCAGTCGTTAGCACCCACCAACCCGCACTGGGCCCGCGTGGTGGGTCATGGCCCAATCTCCCTATTCCATCCATAGGGAAGCCTGTGCCCCAGCAGTGGGGACATTAATAGGCTGATGATGATGATGAACGCTAGACCTCACACATCTTTAGCTACTCAGGAAAAATTAACAGTAGTTCCAACTACTGGACAAATTTTGAAAAATGAAAACTTCAGTAGGAATCTGTTTTGTCTCTGACTGATATGGTAGATTTCAATTTCAACGCTACAACTCTCACAACATGGTTATTGTTATTGACGACCTCCGTGGCTGAGTGGTTTGTACGCCGGGTTTCATGGTGTCGCCGGCTCGAGGGGTCCCGGGTTCGGGTCCCGGTGGGGGCGGATGTTTGTGTGGTGAATGCGAGCATTTGTACTCCAGTCATGGATGTTTAATATGGATTTCTACATAAATATACTTATATATGTACTGTATCTGTTTTCTATCCGTTACCCTAGCATCCCATAACACAAGCCTTACAGAGCTTACTTTGGGGCTAGGCTAATTGGTGTGAGTGTTGGAAATACTTATTTATTTATTGTATGGAAGGACTTCAAATTATATCACTGTAACACGTTTTATATATATATACATAATATATATATATATATATATATACAGGGCGTCCCGCGGCTACCTCACACGGAGGGAAAGTATATTAAATATTGAAGATAGGATATTTTACTGAAAGAAGACATCATTTTATTTTTAATAATAACTAGAACTGCATTCACAGATTTTTTTAAAATCGCCTGTTACAACTGGGAATCAAACTCGTGAAATTTCTAAAAAAACACGACGTATTTAATGATAACCATCGAAAGGGTTAATCATAAGGATTATGTTTTGCTAAATAACTTAGCATATTAAATGAAAGGAATGTCTTATAACGTGATAAAAATAATAAAGTGATATACAAATTGTAGTACGTATGCATTTCTTTTTGAATTCAGTTACAATGCGATTGACTGAAATTTGTAATTATAATTAGAAAATGGAACACAGTAAATTAACAAAAAATGCAAATAAATGAAAATGAAACTCACAAAAAACAAGAGAACAGACACTTGAAAATTTATGTGTTCCATTTTCGAATTATTATTATTACAAATTTCTGCCAGTCGTATTGTAACTGTGAGTTCAAAAAGAAATTCATACGTACTACAGTTTGTATAACACTTCATTATTTTTATCACGTAATTTACATTCCTTTCATTTAAAATGCTATGTTATTTAGCAAAAAATAATACTTATTATTATTAACCCTTTCGATGGTTATCATAAAATATGCCGTGTTATTTTTTTCGAAATTTTACGAGTTTGATTCCCAGTTGTAGCAGGCGATTTTAAAAAAATCTGTGAATGCAATTCTAGGTATTATTAAAAATAAAATGATGTCTTCTTTCAGTTAAATGTCCTATCTTCAATATTTAATATACTTTCCCTCCGTGTGAGGTAGCCGTGGGACGCCCTGTATATATTAGTTGATTATAACTTAGCACGATTATCTGATTCCAAAATGATATGTCTAGGAGGAGATATTGTGGGAAAAATTGCAAGACAAAGATTTACATATATTGCTTCATTTTCATGTCAACAGTCAACTGAGCTTGTTGCGAGTTGCAATCATATTTTGAAATGTGCAGCGTTTAAATTTTGACAAGCACTTCTTAGCTACGTCCACCAATTATTTGTTTTGAAAGTACTTATGTTATTTATGCGAAGATCTTCAAAATGTTACGTGAATTGCAATTGCAGTTGAATTGAATCGTTATTGGTAATGTTCGACATATTTTTATGTAAATGTCGCTACATCGGTAAAAACTGATAAGTTTCTTCTTGTCAAATAAGGGCTGCTTTAGACCTTCAAGTACTTTGATCAAAAAGGCTTAAGTAATACAATAGTATAATGAAATTGGCACGAATATGACGGACGACCTCCGTGGCCGAGTGGTTTGTACGCCGGGTTTCATGGTGTCACTGTGGTGTCGCCGACTCGAGAGGGGCAGATGTTTGTGTGATGAATACGTATGTACAGTATATGTATTCTATCCGTTACCCTAGTATCCTATAACACAAGCCTTATAGTGCTTACTTTGGAGCTAGGCTAATTGGTGTGTAAAAAAAAATGTGTGGGAAATTTTGAAGTTGTCAATTGGTATGATAAATTATGAATTTACAAATGTCTATTTTGTTTCTATGAAACAGTCTGTTTGATCAAATTCCTTGAACGTCTATGGCAGCCATAAAAGATGATGAGAGACCGAGATGATATTTTTCAAATTAATTTTTCATTTAAAATGTGTACAAAAATCTAAAACACTTTGAAGCTCCATTAAAAATATCTGAAAACATAGGTATTAATCTTCACATTTACATCAAGAGTAACACTACTCTTTATTGCTTAACTGCCTTCGAGAAAATGCAAATTCTGCGTCTGTCTGTCTGTGTGTCGCAATCACAGAATCTGCCGAACGTTGTTTATTGTAATCAGGCGCCGGCGCACACGCTTTTAGCACCTTCCTTTTATGGCATACGCGATAACGAATTGTTTTAAATGAGCTGAGTTTTATTTATTATCAATTCTAAAAGGACAATATTATAAATAATCCTCAAAAAAGTTGTAAATAATCCCTGGTAAAAAAAAGTAATTACATACCAAAAGGTTAGGTTAGGTTGACAGTTGTATGTCATTCATCATCAGTCTATTAATTATAGCTATTAACGGTTTTTTTTATGTTATAGGGGGCATACGAGCAGACGGCTCACCCGATGGTAAGTGATCACCGTCGCCCATGGACACTTGCAACACCAGGAGTATCACAAATGCGATGCCGGCCTTTAAGGAAGGAGTATGCTCTTTTTTTGAAGGTTTTTGGGTCGTATCGGTCCGGAAACACCGCTGGCGACAACATATTCCACAGTTTTGTCGTACGTGGTAAAAAATTTCGACAAAAACGCACGGTTGTGGATAGCCACGCATCAAGATGATGGGGATGAAATTTTTGTCGCGATGTACGATGGAGAAATGCAGCAGCTGGAATTAATCCGAACAATTCCTTAGAACACTCCCCGTGATAAATGCGATAGAAGATGCAGAGCGAAGGTACATCCCTACGCAAAGCCAAAGGATCAAGCTGATCGGAAAGGTCCTGGTCGTCGACTATTCGAGCCGCTCGGCGCTGGATGCGATCCAAAGGGAGAAGCTGGTACTGGGGTGCCCACGCCCAAAGATGAGAGCAGTATTCCATGTGAGGCCGAACCTGTGCCTTATAAAGCTGCAGTCGGTGGGCCGGTGTGAAGTACATTCTCGATCTATTGAGCACACCAAGCTTCTTAGAGGCCAATTTGGCCTTGCCCTCTAAATGATCCCGAAACTGGACGTCGCTCGATATGTCAACGCCAAGAATTCCAATACTAGCTGAGGCAGTTAGAGGAGTGTTCTTGTTTTTTATGAGTCTCCGATATTTCGGTTCTAGTACTCAGTTACTCCGTGATCATGGCGCTTGCAGCAGTAACTACTCAGTTATTCCTTGATCTTGGCGCTTGCATCGGTGCCGAAATATCGGAGACTCATAAAAAACAAGGTACATGGTAACAATCCCGTTAATAGCTATAATGTTAGTGACCATGAAAGTTTAAGACAATACAGTCTATTAATGTCCACACTTACCGTTTTGGATAGAATAGGGAGATTGGGCCATGACCACGCGGGCACAATGCGGGTTGGTGGGTGCTGACGACTGCAGATGCAGCCGGGACCAACGACTTATCGTGCCTTCCGAAGCACGGAGGAACTATAGATAGAAGATTTTTGGTCACCCATCCAATGACCGACCACTGCGAAAGTTGCTTAACTTCAACGATCACAACCACCCGCGCCATCGAGCTTCTTTAGTAGGTATGTATTACTTCACTTTTTTTATTTTTAAAGTTGTTGATGGGTTATGTTATATTGTGATGTGGAGGATTCGATAGTTGGTAGAGTAGGCCCATCAGAATCCGAGGCTTCGTCAAGATGCAGCCATGGAGGTCAAATGGGTGGGAAAGACAGGGCAGGCCACGACAATATTTTCAAAGTGGGTTTTTTTATACTGTCCAGCAACAGCATAATCTTATATAAAATATAATTTAAAATTCTTGTGTCACAATGTTAGTTACCATACTCCTCCGAAACGGCCTGACCGATTTTGATCCTTCGACCGATCGATCTTTTAACAATAGTGTATTTTTTTATCGATTTGTGATTTATGACGTATTAAAAAAAAATGGGTGCGTGTACTTATGTAGGCGCGTGAGAAGTTATCCTTCTTTGGCATCGTTTAAAATTAGTTTTTAATTGCATGCAAATAATTAATTACAATAAATTAATAAAAAGTCTGGAAAAGGACACAGTCAATAAAGTTCAGTTTTATTTTGAAAAAATAAATAAATAATCAAAATATTCAATTAAAATCGCTACTGAATATAATTTATTAGAACATATGTGATTTGCACTTGTATGAAACTCAAACACGTATTCCGAATATACAAACTAGAAACATGTGGATAAATATTATAAATATGAATACCTATAACTGTTACTTTATTACAAAATAAAGATGTGGTTTTTTGTTTTACTACACCAATGGTCAAGAGATGGCGCTGTAGTCTCCTGAATCGCGCTTTGGTTCCGTTGTTCCAGATTAATAAATACTTTTGATAGGCCTTCACAATGCAGTCGTTAGCACCCACTAAATAGAGATTCTATTTCTATTTTGTTGGTAGATTTTCTTAATGTGCGGTAAACACAAAAGTAACGCATGAAGTTGGTCGCTAAAGCTGTCAAGACCAACTTCATGCTGTTAAAATTTTGTGTTACAGTGATGCGCGCGCATCTTAAAATTTCACTCTCATCATTTTTTCATAACGCGCCTAAAGAAGTATAACTTCAAAAACTACTTACTAGATCGCGTTCAAAACAATTTTTGGTGGAAGTTTGCTTGGTAACATGGTACATCATTTTTTTTTGGTTTTTTCAGTTTCTTATTTTATAAATTACAGGGGGAGGGGGACACATTTTACCACTTTGGAAGTGTCTCTCGCGCAAACTATTCAGTTTAGAAAAAAAATATTTTAGAAACCTCGATATCATTTTTGAAGACTTAACCATTGATTCGACACAGACACAAGTATGGGGAACCCCCAAAATTTCTTGTTTTTTTTTCTATTTTTGTGTCAAATATAAATGCGGTTCACAGAATACATCTACTTACCAAGTTTCAACAGTATAGTTCTTATAGTTCCGGAAAAAGTGGCTGTGACATACGGACAGACAGACATGACGAATCTATAGGGGTTCCGTTTTTATGCTGCTGGGGCACAGGCCTTCTCTATGGATGGAATAGGGAGATTGGGCCATGACCCACCACGCGGGCCCAGTACGGATTGGCGGGTGCTAACGACTGCAGATACAGCCGGGACCAACGGCTTAACGTGCCTTCCGAAGCACGGAGGAACTCGAGATAGAAGATTTTTGGTCACCCATCCAGTGACCAACCACTGCGAAAGTTGCTTAATTTCAACGATCGCAGCCGAATGCGCTAACCACCTGCGCCATTTTTAACATGAACAATTGCATCAGGACTGCTACACGGTACCACTATTGTGTGGTAATATGTTTAACTTGCCTACATTTATGGTGATGTGGTTTTGTGTCGATAAGTTATCCGTTTAAAAGCGGATTACGGTTTTAAACCCACGAATTAGGGTTTGGCTTAAAAGCCGCACGCTTTAAGATTTGTTTGCAAATGTATTCAATGACACAACGAGGTTTTCAAGTAGATAACAACAGCTAAGTATTTCAAGTATGTTGCATAATTGAGGGACGACTTAGATTAAACCTTTTTGTTTCATCTCTATATATTAAATATCGATATGAACTTTAGCAATGTTCATTGGCTATATGTCGTTTTAAGCGGGATTTCGCTATATCCGGGGTTGTTATAGGCAGTTTTTTTACTCTTATCACCACACGGACCATATGGACCGCGCTCCGCACGCGACTATAAGTGTCGTCGCACACGGGCCACCGACCACAACCACAAAACGCCGCCACCGGCATATTTCTTGAAGTTTTCATACATTTTATATGGACTCGCCACACACGGTAGGCCGGTGGCCGCCACACGCTACAACAAATCGTCGTTGCTCTTCTTGTGGCCCGCACCGGCCACTGAATGCGCCGATACAAAACGCCGCCACACGTCACTCGCGCGATTTCCCACCCCTCTCTTCCTTACCTTAGTCGGCCGCTGTCGCGCGCTTCAGCCATTTTAGTAGCCGCTTCTCGCTTCTCGTGGCGGCGTTTGTGGCTGTGGCGTGTGGCCCGTGTGCGGCGACACTAAGCCGTTTTTTGTGATAGTTAGAGTCTACTTTTGTATGAAGAAGTTTTACTATAGGCTAACGTGGATAAATTCTCATTCTCCAGAGTCGTAAATTTTGCGCCACAACTGCAAACTTTTTTTTCTCGCTATATTTTAATTTGAGACGCTATATTGTTGATGAATGACGCGATGATGACGAGTATCAAATTTCAGTATCTGTATTGAAAGGCGTTCGGTCGGGACGGCATTGGCGTTGGCACCCGACAATCCGCACTGGGCCCGCGTGGTGGGTCATGGCCCAATCTCCCTATTCCCTCCATAGGGAAGGCTGTGCCCAAGCAGTGAGGACATTAATAGGCTGATGATGATGATGATAATAGAGAACTTGGCAACAACGACAAACCATAAATCTTTCCACCACTACCAACACAACAGCTGCATAGTGACCTACACGAAAATCGGGTCAGTTAATCAAAGCTCTCGGGCCATAAATGTCATTTACTTATAAAGCGAAACCTGTAGGTGGTTACATAATAAACGGTCTGATTCATTGCCACTTAGCTTATCCGAACATGTCCAGACATAATAAGGCAGAACACGTGCTTATTATATGTATGTGGATTTCAAGGCCGCCCCGAAATGAGGTTGTAAATCTTTGAATCCGAGTTTTTTATATAAATCGTTGTCAAGCGTAAAATACCACTAAGCAAAGTGTGAATGGAATTAAACTTTTTTCAAATTGACCTAAAAGAAAGGACATTGGGCAAAAATTGTATGGACGCTGCACCCACGTCCGCCACGGCTTAAGCTACATTTATTTGAAAGGTATTATACTCATGATCATCTGTGCTAAAGCGCATAAAATTCCATCTCGGGGGTCTTTAGTTATTATAAGTTATATAGGGACAAGTACTATAACGAACGAACATTAATGAAACCAGGGAATTAATTTAGTCAGTTCGACCCTACATAGGGGCTCAGGTATTATGTGAGTACTTCACAAGGTGCAAGGGTGCCACCTTATGTTATTCTGCCGCGCTAGAGTAAATCCAAAAATCCCCGCATGGGTTGGGGTTTTTTCAAACATTCTGTAAATTGTCTTCTATGTATAACGGAGCGACCACAAATCACACAAACTTGTCCACGCTTGCTACAATCACAACGAAGTAAGACAAGTCGACTATTTGCAACTGCAAGTCCTTCAACCCCCGTAAACCGTTTTGAGGTGTCTCAGAAGTGCAAACGCAGGATGGTCGGCAGGCTTTGTCGTATATCTGGTTGTATAGTACGATATTGGCATATTATTATGATTACTAATATTACAAGGAAGGTACTATAAAATGCATTTTTTTTAGCTACTTAAATATAATATCTTTTGACTACCAGGATATTTTTTTACGGTGCCATAATAAAAAAGGCTAGTTTTTCATAGATCTATCGATTCATACTATTTACATTGTTGGCGGAGCGGGGTGTGTTTTGCCCATTGTCCTTTGGTGACTCATTTCTTTGTCGCACTATCCGTAAATGGAATGCTCTGCCCGCTCACGTGTTCCCACCTTCTTACAACCTGGGATCCTTTAAAAGAGGCGTGAAGAAGCAACATGCAGGCCGGCAGGGTGAGGATGGCTGGTGTGGCAGGTAGAACTGCTGTACCAGCTATCTTCACGTCCGGACTTCACCGTCACTTAACATCAGGTGGAGTGGAGTCATTTATCGGACCTATCTATAAAATAAAGTATTGAAAGCTCTTTCGAATCGTCCAATATTATTTCCTAACACCCATTCAGGACATCTTTTGCCTGATGAGAAAAAATGGCGCAAGAAACTCATCAGCATTGAACAGAAGTAGCAACATTTACAAAGAAGTCATGTCGCTACCAATACAACGTCCATTCCACATTTTGATTGCCGTGTCATACATAAAGTCAGCCATACACGCTAGGGTTTACCTGTACAGTTTAACTGCACAGGTAAACCGGAGCGTGTATGGCACATAACTGAGCAGGTTTCCACGCCATACACGCTCCGGTTTACCTGTGCAGTTGAACTGTACCTGTCAGGTATACCCTAGAGTGTATGGCTGGCTTTATAAATACAAAACAACAGTGTACAAACTAACAGTGTTCTGTTAGGTATTGTTCATTCGATATTAGGTATAATAGATTACAATCTCAATAGGAACGCAGTATAGAACAGACTCATCCCCGCTGGCGGTACCCGTTCAATTTTAATAGCACTGGCTGTTCAGTGGTATTATTCAGTTCAGCTTACCTGCTATCGGCAGCCCGGGTTCGATCGCAGCCTAGCATGACGCATGAACCAGCCATCGCTTCGCTTAACCATATTTTAGGGAACGTAACAACCTGTATCACACGACACTACCGAAGCGATTTTAAGAGAGCATTTTCGTTTACGATATTAAACGAAAAAAATTACCTTAAAAAAAGTCTTTTCTTGGCTGAGATCGAACCCGATCCGCCGTTAGCAGGTAAGCTTTCTACCACTGAACAGCCAGTGCCATTAAAATTGTATTTGTTCTTAATTCCGAATAGTACTCATAGTGAGAAATGAAAAGCAACTATATAGCCAAAGAGGGCTAAACATATAACATGAAAGTCCCAAAAATAAGTTGAAAAATGGGTTTTTACTATAATTAAGAGTCTCTGCTGAACCCTAATAATCAATGCAGATGTGAAAAGCTCGCTGCGAAGCGGAAAACTCTAATTTATCAACTTCTTCTTTATTTTATTATAAATAATTCCGATCATCTCTGAATTAATTATTTAATATACAAAAACTATAACAGCACTTCCTTCCAAAATGCAGCAGCTAGAGTAATTATTAAAAGTTAATTTTTCCTTAATATTTTTCCTTCTAACTTAATTGTTTTAGCTGACAATAACAATCAGCTTTTTACAAAGCATACATATGTCGTATATAATAATAATAATTTATTGTTATTTTTAAAATGCTAACAGATATTTAAATAATATTTCATTAAAACAAGACAATAGGCTCAGCCAATGTTGGTCAAACCTGGACCTGAACCAACACTGTTTTTCAGCCACCCCTTAACAAATTCTATATAATTAATTCTATTTATTTATTTATCTCTCTTCCGTTTATAAATACATTTTAAACACTTATTGTATAATCAACTTATGGTAGTTATTTAAGTAGCTATGTAGAACTTGGTGAGAGACTGACGCCTAAACTAAGCATAAAAATGCTTGTATATCAGGTCATCAGATTCCCACAAAAAGATGTCGATTCAGTATATGTGTATAAAAGGAAATAAACATATTTTTGACTCATTAACATTAAAGTCATAAATATTATTAACTGTAAGCATTATTTCCAGGAACAGAGAAGAAAACAAAAAATAAAATAAAAAAGAAAATCGCCAAAGATACCACTTAAAAATAGTTTACAAAAGAATATATGTATATCTATGCCGTGAGACACATTTTATAATTTTACATAAGGATAATCTACCTCAATGCAATTAATATTACATATTTACACAAACAACAATGTAGTAATGCTATTATGTAGAATAGTTCGTCAGTCTCATCGTAGCTTTGGTTAAGTAGCCATTTTTTAAGAGTTAATTTCCAATTTCTTTTGTTTAAGTTATAGATGTTAATTATTTTGTTTATAATATTATATAGGTAAGGGCCATAGAAAGCATAAGATCTTTGTGGAAAACTTGTTCGAAAAGGCGTATTTGATTACGCCACAACAAACTTTATGTTGTCTCCGTTTGTTACAAATTGTTGGATCATAACGAAGTT